>JAWNPN010000035.1:6830000-7430000 GCA_035047485.1 Drosophila peninsularis
CACGTGCATTACCTTTGTGGCAGAGCACACACACTCTCATACACACAAACACACACACTCTGTGTGTAATGTTTTTTCAAGCTCAGACTTTGAGCTTGTTGTTGCTAGCAGCTTAAGTGCAACAATTAGTGGCTAACATTGGCTTTTGTTGTTAGTCCTGCGGATGCCCTTTTTTATGATCAGGATTTACACACACTCTCTGGCAAGCTCAGCCACGCCCCCACACGCCCCCACACTCTCTTTCTATATGTGCTTATCTATCCATATTAACTTTTGTCATTTGCTGTGTCCTTGCGCAGGATTTTGCATTGATTAAACCACTTCATTGGAAAGCTATTTATCAATTGTATTTTGCAATTTGCTAATGCAGACACACACACACACACACACACACACTCGCACAGCCACTTAATGCAATTGTCAATAAAAATAGCTTCGGCTTATGCCTTTATCGCTCGCAGTGTTGTGGCTGCCTCGTTCGGCTGCATTAAGCGCTGAGTGCAGCGAATTAAAAAAGCAAAAAGTTGAGTTTTAAATGAAAATGCGCAAATAAAGAGTTTATGCGGCGCTCTTTCAATGCCCTAACTCTGGTGGCTATAGAGACAGCTGGGGCATGGCCCATAAGCAGGCTAGGCAGCTCAGCCTGCAGCCATGTTTCGTTGAAGTCTCTCACTCAGTTGGCCAACTTGTGCGCCTTGCATTGTTAAGACGCTTTTATAGTGTATAATTGCCTCTGCTCTAATCAGCTAAAAAGTTTGTTATGCACACAGAGAGCAAAAGTTGCAGCCACAAGCTTCACGCGTGTTTGCCTCGATTTCCATATTGATTTATTTAATGCACATAATGGCATTTGGCGAGTCTTTCGATGTGTGTGTGTGGGTGTGGCATGCAACAAGTGCCAATGTGTTAAATGCAACTCAATATACATAAATTTATCGAGTGTTTGGCTGGAGGCATGCTGCAGCTGCACTCCACCTAGTGCCCAGATAACTTCACAAAACTTCACTTGGCGCTTGCCATTCAAGTCAGCTTATTGGCATGCATGTGCATCTGTGTGTGTGTGTGTATGACTTCAGCATATTGAAATTGTTGCCATAGCAGACGTAATCCTTGCCAGCGTTCAGGGTTCACAAACATGAAGAGGCCAAGGCGCCAGCCACGCGAGCTGATAACAAAAAAATGTAATAAACGCCAGGCAAAATATTTGTCAAATCAATTTCAATTTCAATGTAGTCTAGTGTTTGTGCCAAGGACACACACCCCACACACCCACACACACCCACACACACAATAAGTTAAGAGGCGCTAGCTATGCGCGCGCCAGTTAAGGTTAGAATCTTTTGCTGATTTTCCATTTTATATGCATTATTTTGCCTTTGGCAGAAGCACCCACTCACACACACACTCACACACACACACACACACACACATGTGTGTGTTACCCCACGCATAACACTTTTGTTGAGCGACGCTTGGGCGAAAGTTTTTAAGGTTACGTCGACAAATGACACTTGAAGCCATTCTTGGGCCATACACTCTCCCACAGGGACTATCCATGATCTGCTCAAACTTGTTTGCATAGTCGACGTTAGTGTATTGGCCTCAACTTGGTTGGCTAGCGCAGAGTTTGGGCAGAGCTTAACTATTTACGGCACATTTTATGAAAATTTCAAGGATTTGCAAGGAGACTTTAAAGATTAGAAATAAATTATAAATTTCATTTATTATATATTATATATATTGATTTATTCAGCAATAAATTAATTTGCTATTTTGAATTTGCAGTTATATTTGTTATTATTTTATTGATAACATATTTTTTAAAATTATTTGAGAAATTTTATTCATAAAAATTGTTAGATTTGGCAAAAAAAAAATTATAAAGGTAAAGTTTAAATAATTTTTATTTTACTTAGGCATAAAATCGAATAAAATTTAATATCTGCAATTTAAATATTATTTTAAAATAAATAATTAAGTAGCTAAAAGTACACTAAAGGCTTTAAGACTTCAACTGTCAATTGCTAGCTTATTTGCCTTAGCAACACTTATATATACTCTATATAGAGTTTACTTACTATACAACTTTCTCTGTTAGTGTATTCGACTATTCGTTGTGCCGCAACATTTGCATTTATCCACTTTATTTACGCAGAGCAGTTATTTTTTATATTATTTGTGATATGCGTGTATTTCTTTCTTATTTGCAATTTTGGTCCTTTGTGCCTAACGGGAATACAACATGACAGTGTGACAGTACAGTTACGACTGCCTGTGTGTGTGGGTGTGTGTGTGTTTGAGTATCTGTGTTGGTTTGGGTGAAAAATTATTGAAGACACTGTTGATGGACGACGCATTGGGGCTGCCTTGCCATTGTGTGCGACATGTTTTGATTGAGGTATACCACAACAGCAACAACAACAACAACAACAACAACAGCTACAGGAGCGACAACAACAAGCACTGTGGGAAATAAGTCTGGAATCTTTTGCTTATTTATTAAATTTACTGCCGCTTTCAGGTCGCCTGGTCGGTCGGTCGCTGGGGAGACGCCTCAGCGTATAAATTCAGTTAAAGGCCGCTAAGTAAAAGGGCTAACACACTTCGCTCACATACCAAATTAAAGTTGACCAACTGTGAATGGCCTTCAGGCAACCACTCAACTGCGGACGAGCGGCGAGTGGGCGTGCTGTGGGTGGCTGTGTGGGTGTCAAGACAGCATTATAAATTCGCATTAAAATATGTCAAAATATGACAAAAGTCTCGCTCTACGTTGCCTTCTGCTGTTATTTCCTTGATAGCCCGAGTAGTGCTCTGGTTGCTTGCTTTGGGGGTTTTTCCTTGCCCCCTCATAATTTGATGTGTACACAGAATACAATTGAGTTGTTGTTGTTGTTGTTTTTGTATTTATTATTGCTTTTGGCACTGTGATTGCTTTTGAGCGTCTCGCCCACCGAATGGGCTCGATGACAAATTGCTGCTTTGACACTGGCTGCATGCTGCAGGGTAATCTCACATTGATTAAGTTAAGTTTCCGACAGTTTGTCAAGCGTCAATTGGGCGCGTATTTATAAAAAGAGGAATAAACACATAAATCAAATGTGAGAAATGTAAATAAGTCAGCTGGTGCTGCTCAGGGGAGAGCAGTTGCTTCAGCCAGATCTAAGGTGAGCTCGTTGGCTGAGAGGAAGGTTTGTAGCGAGATCTAAGGTAAGTTTTTTGGCTAGCTTATGCAGGGTTTTCAGGCCTAATAAGGTCTATAGTTAAGCTATAATTTTTATGACTTCATTATAGAAATATTTATACCCTTAAGTCTAGCTAAGAAAAATAATACTTTATACAGACATTAACCAAGCAAAGTTTGTTATTTTGAGCTACGACTTTTGCAGAAAATATTTATAAAAATTCTTTAAAAATTTAAATTTAATACTTAATCAAAGCTCACTTTGCATATACTCCTAAACTACAAATTAAACTTAATTTAGGCCATTTCAACAGCTGAAAAAAAACATAATATTATATAAAAACTCTTAAGCTCTTTCCCATTTCTCATATCTATATATCAGCAGTTATATAATTTATAAATAATTACTTTTTACTGTTATATTTATTTAAAAAGATATACAAATAAAAAAAATGTTTTTTTTTTAACTTTAAATATAAATGCATTGTATTTTGTAATAAAAAACTAAATAAATTTTTTTTAAATAAAAAAAAAAATAAAAATAAAAAAAAAACAGCTGGAAAAAATCTAAAATAATATACAAACTCTTAAGCTCTTTCCCATTTCTCATATCTCTATATCAGCAGTTCTATAATTCATTGAGCTCTCCCATTTGCTCACAAATCATATGATACCTGCCAAGCGTTTGCATATAATTTATAAAAAACTTCAACAAATTCAGGCAACATCAATTTTTGCTTTTATTTACTATCACTTCTTTATTAGTCAATATACTTCAATAAATCCCAGCTAGAGCCGTGCATGTGTCCACGTTTGTTCTCAGTGTATTTGCCTGAGATGGGCTCATAAAACTGTCGCCTTGCCTGGGGCGCATTATGCAACTCTTGTGTGGTATTTACAACAATTTGTCACTTATTTCTTTTGTCAATTTACAAAGTACAAGCAGAGCGTGTGTGTGTGTCTGTGTGTGTGAGAGCATTTCAATCAGTCGAGCATAGGAAATGGCCCACAATTTGGATGAGAGTTTCCGGAACTTTGTTGCACAGCAGCTGTCGCCATGTGACAAACATTTTTGCAATTACACTTTTGCAGTTTGCTCAGAAGAAAAAATATAAAATTTTTAGCTTGGCCCAAACGAGAGATTTACCATTGTTGACATTATTTTCGGGCCATAATCTATTTTTTGCTCTCTCCTCTTCTTCTGCTCAAATTGTTTAGTTACGTCTGCATCTTCGCTTTTGATTGTCGGAAAGTTTTATTGCAGGCGTTGACAGTAATAAATATTGTGTGCATCTCACTTCCGGTTAGCTCCATTTATGGCCATGCCCCAACTTCGAGCACTTAATGGCCTAGCCTCTATGTCTATGTGTGTGTGTGTGTGTGTGTGTGTGTGGCAACTCAAATAGCAATTGAAATTCTTTGTCTTCTCGTTGTTCGAGCAGTTGTCGTGCTTGTTGAGTGTTATTGCCATAGCGATGTATGCGTGATTATCAGATAGCTTATGAGAAGTGCCAAACGAAGCAGCTATTGTCGAAGTATTCAAAATAATTGAGATATTTCGTTTATGTCTTTGCTTAATATTTAAGACATTCATAAAAAAAAAATCAAATTAAATAATTGTAAAAATTAATTAATTAATTATAATTAATTTATAATAAATTTAATGTAATAATTAATTTATAATTATAATTATAAATAATTATACAATATATAATTAATTTAATGTAAATAATTTATAAAAAAATAGGAAATTCATTAAATATGCTCACAAATTATTAAAAATTTCATAAATATATATGAAACTGAAACTATATGAAAATAACTCAACATTTAGATACTGCCAATAAATTAAACAATTATTAAAATATAATTATCAATAGTAGCATCACTCTTGTTGGGTCAACCACTTTTTCCCAAATTTTACTCAAAAGCTCTCGCCTGCCTCGTGACACGCGTCCATCGTTGGCGTTGCTTTCTAGTTTTGTTGCAGCATAAAATGTTGCACACAGTCTGTGGCTGGCAAAGGCACTCTAATAGCATGCAACTCATCATCAACCAGATGCCAATTGGTGCACAAATGCATCGAGCTCTGCTAATTTCCTGCACAACAAAGACGCTGCCACACTTTAATGAAATTCTGCCCGAAATAAGTTCTTTCTTGTGCTTCGCAGCTGGCTAAACACTGCCAAGCGATATCATATTATATAGTCCGATATCTGTGGCTCTTATAAATTGATTGCAACTTGGATTATATTTTCCTCTCAACCTCTGCCAACTTGAGCAGCTCTCGAGTTGTTATATGAACCAGCTGAAGTTGATTCTATTTGCTTTGAATGTGGTCAGCCAACAAGCAAATAGTGAAGAGTCCATTGTGTGCGGCTCAGGTTGCTGCTTGCGAACAACTTTCTTTGGCATTGAGTTGAGAAATAACACAACAGGAAGGAATTCAAGAAAAAACGCTTTGCACAATCCAAATTTGGTTTACTTTGGCATTATGCATGACTTCCAAGTGGTCCAAGTAGCTATAATATAGCATTGTGCTTAGTGTTATTTACGTGCAATGCCAAAACAGATTGCACAGATACCGATGGCTGCAAGTGTGAGTGTGGGCGTGTGTGCGTGTGTGGATAACGGTAACTCGGCCGTTCGAGTGGCAATTTGTGCGTGCAACGGAGCGAACATTTGCCAGCAAAACACTCGAGAGACACTGCGCGCAGCTTATAAAGTGGGCATAGAGCTATTTTTTAAGCATGTATATAGAAAAAAAAATATATTTGTATGTCTGACTGTCTATGCAAGTTAGAGGTATGCAATTTGCGAGGGGTGTACGGAAAGTCAGCCTAATTTATATAATTTTATCTTCTATAAATTTCACTAAATTGAAGCCAATCGTTTTTATCTGATTAATGAATATAAATATTTCTTTTTAAATAAAGATAAAGAATAAAATATTATTTTTTATTAAATTAAAAAAAATTATAAGCAATTTCCTAAGAAATTATAATTAAAATTTGTTTTATTATACTTTTAAATACATTTATTTTTTCTTCTTCAATAATTAAATGAAAATAAAACTATTTCTTACAAAACTAAAATTTAAATATATATATTTTTAATATGGTTTTATATATATTTTTTTTAATAATAAAAAAAAAAAAAAAGTATTTCTATGATAATATAAATATTTTTTTTTTTTTATATATATATTTTTAAGCAAATTTGTATAGTTAAATATATAGTAAAATAATTTTCTAGATATCCTAACTGTATAAACGCAGCTTAAATTATCAGTTCACACTAGCCAGATATCAGGAAAAGTATTTGAAATAATTGAAACATACAAAGATAAATCGAAGAATATATTAGGAAAAGAGATCAAATTCACTTTACAATCAGAACTTATTTCTAATATATAACTTAAATGTGAATTAATTTAGAGTAATCTAGAAGAGTATATCTCGAAGTAGTTTAGTTCCTTTTGAAATACAATATATATCAAACTTTCCACAAACTTCTCTAGTACACCTCGCATGTATTGCCTTTGAAGCATACCTGGCCTCACACATTTAAATTCGTATAAAAAATATCGGCATAGAACAGCTACAGACAACTGCAGCCAGTTGAGATTTTTGCCACCATTCGAAAAGAAAATATTTTCGCCAGCCGCGCCAAAGAACGCGACGCCCGCCCGACTTTGCCGTGGGCGGGGATTATTATTTTGGTCGCGAAAACTTTTTGCGAAACAGTTGCGCAATGTTTGCGCCAAATATATATATAAATAAATGCGTATATATACAGATAGATATATATGTCAGTAGCAGCTCGTCGAATAATGGAAATGTGGTTAAATAAAAGCAAAAATAAACATAAAATACATAGAATATCCGATTTGGAGAACATTTTTAGAAATAGATAGCCGTAACGTGGCTGAGCAGCTGCTCAATAAAATAATCATGGCTTTTTCTCTGCCTGTCTGTGTGTGTGTGTCTGTGTGAGCCGGAAAACAAATGCGCATTTAACATTCATGCGGCCGCAACGATGAGTGGCCAAAAATCAAGAGGGCAAACCAATGCAGCAATGCAAATCCCGGGCAAAGGATTAAACGCAAATGCTGCTAGAGCAAGAGACCAAAAGGACCAACGGACGGACGGACGGACAGACTGACGGACCACAGTGAATCGTTCGATGTTGTCCGTGCGATTTCTTTTGGCCGGCACGTTATGCAAAGACTAGCCACAAAGTCATTTCACTGGGTCGGATGTTTGCGGCCAACAGCGCAGAGACAGAGACAGAAAGAGAGAGAATGAGAGAGCGATAGAGATACGGAGCAAGCGGGAAGGGTGCCTGTCTGGTCGCTTAGCACGAAGTGGTCGTAAATTTCAGCTGCAGCCTTTGGACAGTTTAATTTCGATTTCCCTTTTAGCCAATGGCTGCGAAAATGGCGCGTGCTCAGTGCCCAAATGAAAAATGGCCAAAAACGGATTCGGCGGAAACGAAAGCGACAACAACTGCCGGAGCCGATACAAGCAGCCGATACACGGCATAATCATGTCCATAAGTAAAAGCGCCGTTAAGAGAAATGCAACAGCCTTGCAAGATAAATACATTAAATGTCAGCAGTCGAACACCTACAAATATATAGATATATATATATATTGTACACATATCGCGCATATCTAGGGCGCTCCATAAATGCGTAATTTCATTAGCACACGCACACGTGCTGAGCGCGCCCTTTGGGCCAACAATGGCTGTCAGCACTTGGAAGCTGCATGACATTTAAATTAGTTTTGTGATTTTGCAATTTATTTTGATTTACATACGCGCAGCAGGACACATACTCATATATCCACACACATGTAGAACTCTTCTCTGTATGTAAATAAATTTTATTCACTTCTGTAATTGTTGACTGTGACAAAAAATGTTTAAAGCTCGCTCGGAATTTGCCCAAAGCAACAGTTGTTGCCAGATCAATAGCTATCCTGTACAGCACTTGACTCGCAGAGAGTTTATGCAGCTGCAGCTGCTTTGATCTCATCATCCGCCATTAAGTTGCTTACAGTAAGGCATCATTGAATAGCCACACTTTAATTGATTTTAGTTAACTATTTCTTATTCTTTGATTATTATTTAACTTTATATTATAGCTTTACATACTTACACAAAGAAATAGCTCAAATGAATAAATAAATAAATAAAAAAAAGCTTAAGATATTTTAAAAATTAGAAAAGTATATATAAATATATATAATATAATTTATGTGCGCTTCAGATATTTTAAAATATTTTCTTATAATTAAAAAACTTAATTAATATTTTTGATATATTTTATGGAATATATATAATATAATTTATAAAATATATATATTTAATATATATTTTAAAAAATTTTTAAATATTAAATTATATATATATTTTTTTATATTTTTACAAAAATATATATATTTATTTTAATATATAATTTATATAATCTGCTTATTCAATAAACCTAATTTAGCTTTCAGCTAATATTCACTGCAATTTGACTATTTCAAGCTGTTTCTATGCTAATGCCGCGCACTGTAGCCTAACATGCTGAATGCACTGTCATCGTGCGATAATTAATTACAGCTTTAAGCCTTAATCAGCACAAAATGTCCGACTGTTGCCAAACTATAAAGTTGTTAACTATTTATAACTAAATATATGTATGTATAAGAGCGAGAACTACATGAATATATGTATGTGCATACATATATAAGAGGCAAATATTGCGCATACGCAATGTGGCCGCTGGCAAATTTCAATGGCTGCTAAATAATAAAAGCAAAAAAATGTCCGCCCAAATGCTCACATAGAGTAATATATATAAACACATATATACATATATATATATAATATCAATCAGAAGAAAAATATGGGGCATAGCACGTGCGGCTAAGTAAACGGAAATTTGACTCAAATGAAAATGAATGATTTATCTGCAAATGAAGAGCCCAAAAGTGTGTGTGTTTGTTGTATTCATTGAGATTATATAGCTTAGCTCACAAAAGCGTCGCATACGAAATTGCGGTGCGTGATTTTGATTCATATATAATATAATAGAAGTTCTCTGCACATTTTTATGTGCTGCTCGTTTTGCAAGGGTTACAAACGGAATTCGTAAAAATATTTTGTGACCTGCCATTGCTGCAAATTGGTGATATGAAGAGTAGACAGAGTCCATGCGATCGGCAAGGCAACGCGCTGCTGTCTGCATTGTTAGTGTGTTGGCCAGTTCGGTCTCAGCTCGGCTGTTTTATATTTAGCATCTCGACTGTCAAACTGTCCCACAGTTTGCTGAGCCACTCGCAACAGCTCGATGCCGCTATATAAAACCTTTGACTGTCTGCCGCGCTTGTCACAAACAATAAGTCGGATTTTTGGTCCTAACTCATTTTAGTGGCAGCTAAAAATTTTTGTTTGCCAATAAAAATGTATAAAAAAGGGTCAAGTGAAGCCAGAGCATATAAACATACACAGAGAGTGGGCACATGTGCCTCTACTCGGACTGTGCAATATAAATTTTTACATACACACAAATTGTTTGAAATGTGTGTGTGCTAAGAACTCTGTCTGCCACTTGCGTCACTTGAGAACTGTACTTGCTGTATGCATATAAATATGAGCTGCTGAGAACTGCGAGTAATTGAAAGTCTTAGCTGAACTCTTAGAAATTTGACATTTTGGGAAACAAAGAATTTTGATAAAATTATGATTAGCTGCTTATATTCTTTTAAGATAATGCTTGATAAAATAATAAAAATCTCTTTAAACTTATACAAGCTCAATGAACAATAAAACTCTGTTAAATACACAAGCCGACTATGAGTAATATTTTTATCACACATATTTTAATATTTACGCGATAAATTGTTATTATGGTTAATTGTTAAAGTCCGCTTTGAATGAGTAAATTTTTACGTAGCGGGTAAAACACAATTTTTCCACCCAACTCAGAGTAAATAACGGCGTATTAATTTACAATAATTTAATTAACTAACAGAAGAGCACACAGATTATATGAGAATTCAATTTAAAAATGTTTCACGCATAAAGACTTTAATTTCGAATTTTCAAAAATAAAAATGTGGCAACTTCCAAAAAAAAATAATAAAAAAAGAAACTAACGAAATCTAATTTGACTAATTGATAAACATTCGTCTATATATATTAGATATTTGGTTAGGGAAATGCATGCATTTATTTTTGGCAATAATTTAAATTAGAATGCAGATAATATATATACTAAAATATATACATATATACCGCATACAAATGATTGCGGCTAATGCTGAGCCCACACACATTTTCCATTTGATGCAATTCAATTTTGCGGCTTCCATTTTCATTATTTGCCGAATATATAAATTCGTAATTAAGTAATGTGTGATTGATGTGCGCTAATTAGGGTGATATAATTTATAGCCTTGCGCACAACAAATGGGCCAGCAAATTGGCTAATCAAACTTCGGTTTTTCCTGCCACATTAAAGACTTTTGTGGGGCTCACCTCACCTGTATTTAAGCATTTGATTGTGTTTTAACTTTCCAGTTTATTAAGCCATAAGATAAGATTAGCTTTAAGTACAAAGCAACACGAATAATTAGTCAAAACAAAAAATCACAGAGCGAGTGGCCAAAATGAGGCGCCATTGTTGTGGTCGGCCCTGGCTGTGGCTTGTGCGTTCGCCATTTAAATGGCAATTTGAACATTTTCAAATTATTTGGCAAAAGTTTTTCGATTAACCTGCTCAGCCGTGGCAGCAAACAAGGACAACAACAATTATGGCTAGCAGACGACAGCCATGAAGATGGCTGCCAAGAGGCTAGCACAATGCCATTGCCACACACACACACACTTGAACACTTCTACTACAGCTGAGCTCACTTGGCCAGCTCGGAAATTTGTAGCTCAAATTTCGTTGGTCGCACTTGTGGTTCGCATTTTACGAGTGAACTTTTAATGATTTACGAGTATATGGCCCAGCCGCCCACACTCTCTCTCTCTCTCTCTCTCTCTCTGTGTTAAGGAGTTGTGGGTTCGAAAAAAGGGACAATTTCCCTGAAAAGTAGTCCAAGCTGTGGCAAAGAAATCGTGAGAATTAAGTGTTGCGTCTTTTAAGCAACTTTAACAGCGCTTAATTAAGCTCACAGCCTTTGGGCATTCTGCATTACTGCAAATTAGTGCGATATTAAAAAAAGCATTAAGGAGTTGAGCAAATGAGCTTTTAAGCACATGCAATGAACTTTGTTGAACTCCATCTTACCAAGTGTGCTGTAAAGTATCTGAAAGCTTTAAAGCGCATTGAAGGTGGATGAAAGGAGCTTTGTAGTAAACGCTCTAAGCTTATATATAATAAAGATATGTATAAGAAAGCTTTTTTTAAGAAACTTGAACAAAAGATCAAGCGGAAGTTGTATCTAAAAGCACATGAAAGGTGAGTGTGAGATGTATTTGATCTTTATTGAAGAGCTAGAGTTGTAGTTGATAATATAAAAAGTAGTTAATATAAAAGCTAAAAGCTTTAGCGATTTAATGAACTTTAAGCTTGATTTACAGCCACTTTATACTTTTTTAGCAATATAAAATAGAGTTGCTTAATTTATAAAAATCTAACAAACGCATCGACAGTACATGCCTGCATTAAGCAAGCTTAGCCACATTGATTAAAATATATAAGTTCAACTAAAAGCTTTTAGCCTGTGCGCATCGCTCATTCAGTCGCACTAGGCCCTACAGCCTGCACAATAACAAATTTGCAGTTGTCAGTGAGCAAAGCCATCAACACACACACAGACAGACAGAGACAGAGACACTGATACTGACAGGACACACACAGAGACAACAGACAAGGGGGGGGGGGGGGGAGAGAGAGGTGGCGGCGGCGGGCGTGATGCCATTATTGGAAATTGTTTGGAGTTGGAGAGTCTCTATGACTTTTATTGTCAGCATTCAAGCTCAAAAATGGGATTTGCAGCAATAAAACATGAGTTAAGTCGCCGCCAATGTTTGCCCGAATTGGGGGCGTGGCAGGCTGTAGCCCAGTTCAAAGGGGGCGCGGCTTCGAGGTGAGTGAGAGGCAATTCGACTGTTTGTCATTGGGTTTCTTTCAGCCTGCGACGGTGTTGATTGAAATTTACGATTTGGGCTGGCTCGATGTTGCTATTGTTGCTATTGCTGTTGTTGTTGTTGTATATATTTTGTTGCTTATGCTGCTGATCGCCTTGTCGACTGTCGTCGCTCCATAAGCGGAAACAGCGCCCGCCATTGCTGGGCGCCATTTCGCTTTGTCGCGCGCATCAGTTTTATGGCAAACGGAAGTTGTCGCGTTATTTATGGCCTATGAAAGTGTGCGTGTGTGTGTGTGTTGTTGTTGTTGTTGTTGTTGTTGTGCGTCAGCTCAATTATATATCAATGCGTTGAATTCAGCTTTTGGCTTTGCGCTTATTTAATAGCTTATTACGGTGCAAACGCCTGTGAAAACCCAATTAAATGTGACATCTGCCTTTGACCAGAGCTCGGCGTGATTTTGATAAATGTTATAGCTATATATACATATGTATATAGCTATGTGTGTGTGCGGCATAATCAATTGTTGTTGCTACTTTGGGCGATCAGCGTCTCTTAATTTATGACACTCAGTCAGACTTTTGTTTCAGCTATCGGATTGCTTTGCTGGCACATCCTGGCTGGCTATTCCTGCTGTCTGGCTGGCTGACTGGCTGTATTCAATGCCAAATGATAATTGACTTTTACAAACGATTTCGGTCTGGGCCACAATTAGTCGAGCATAATGATGCGTCATTATGGCCGCAATTCATCAGGCGAGAGTGCTCTCGCTGCTCGTACAGCTTTAATGGGCATAAATCATCGCAGCAGACGTCACGGCCCGCTGTGCGTATGCGCAATATGATAAATATTTTAAGGCCCCAACTTAGCGTGTACTATAATCAGCTAAGGCGACAGTTTTGCATGCTCTGGGCTGGGACTGGCCTGACAAATGCAAATTTAAATGCGACATGCAAATGACAACTCTGAGCGAGATAGCAGCTGTGAGAATGAGCCAGATAGAGAGTGTGATGGGGAGGGGAGCAGAGAGGGCAGGGCCACAAACGAGGAAGCTGCTAAAATACTCGCTTATTTATTTGAAAGCATTTCTCACATTACCTACAGCAAAGAAGCGCGCTCACAAGCAAACAAAAAAAAAAAAAAAATAATTATACCCTGTAACTAGGCATGGCATGGGGTGGTTTGAGTGGGTAAAGGCTTAGTTATAATAAAGGAAAGTGTGAATAAAATAAATTTGATTGGCTAAAGCTTCTCAAACCCAAAGCTAAACTGGAACTGAGCTTAATATATATTAAGACAATTTTTGAAGAGCTTTACTCAAGTTTACCGTTGGCTTTCTGCAACTTAACTACACCTCGTCAATATAATTTATTTTAATATTTTTAAAAATAATTTTTTTTACCAATTTTTTTATTTTATAATTCTTTCCCACTCTGCAACCCTAACACTCTCGTCCAGCCCAATCCAACTCAAACTTAACCAACTTCAGCTAACCTAAGCCAACTTTATTTCTTACCAAAATTCTCAACTCTATCCATAACTTTATGATACTTATTATATTATATTTATGGCACTCCAAGTTCCCTCCCAGCTGAGTATCCCTGGGTTGAGCCGCGCTCCATTGTAGCTTTCTAACTTGTTTAATCTCATTTGGCTTCATATTTTTTGGCTTTTTTTTGTGTTGGTTCGTCGGGGGCTCGTCGACTTGTGGCGCACTCATTTTATCTACGTGGAAGTTGGTAAAATGCAAAAAACGGGAATGGGCGAAAAGAAAATATAGAAGACACGCTAATAAGTCTGCAACGTGACACTCGGTCGCAAAACTTGAGCGGATGGCCGCGGGCCGCAAATGAGATGACTCTATCGGGCGCGGGCATCAGGCTAGAGAAATGGCTGACATTTTGCAGGACCGCTGCCACCAGCCCCAGCCTCAGCCCCAGCCCCAGCCCCAGCCCCAGCCCCAGCCCCAGCCGCTTTAGATTTGTTGTTTTTGGTACTGGCTGTTGTTGTTGTGATGGCAAAATGTAAATAGCAGACGTGACGCCGTGAACTCAGAGCTAAATGTGACAATAAATGCCGGCGGTTATGTATAAATTGCTAAAGTGTGCGGAAAGATTTACGGTCGTCCAATGCTCAAACTGAAACGGACCCAGCGGCTAGAGCTGGAGCTGGGTTATCACAGCGAGGCAGAGCTCCCGGGCAGCTCCCGGGCAGGGGCGGGAGCAAAGGTAACGGCGGGACGGATATGGAGTAATAACAAACAGCAAATAGGCAAAAGGCACTTGGCACTCAGACGGCACACAGCTAGTGCGGCGTCAGGTGGGGCTTTTAGCATGATTGCCACCAGGGCAACGAGCACCCACAAAGCTCCCACACAATGACAGTTTGGCAAGCACCAAGGCACCCAAACAAGAAAAGGAGAAGAAACACTCGTCGTCCAAGTGGACAATGTCTGAGGCAGTGGCAGGGACTCGAGTAGCTGAAGCTGCTGCTGCTGGCCCTGTGGCTGCGCTGGAACGCCATGACTACTGCAGCCAGGATACCCTATAAAAACACGCAAGGGTGAGACGAAAGCGTAACAAATGCCAACTCTGGGCTTGTTAACTAGACACAGAAGCCTTCTAAAATAGCTTTCCTTACTCAAAAAACGAGGTATTCCATGGTATTCCTACTAGCACTTGACTGCTGCTCAAGTAGTGGCTGTCAGTTTGTTGGCACTGCTGAGCACGTGGCTGCGACCCGGACTCAATGATTTGCATTGGGCCAGTCGATTAGCCAGCTAATTTGAATTCAATTAGGCACGTTATTAAAAAGAATCAAAGTTCAAAAGTCTGCCCAGGCAGCAGCAGCAGGGGCAGCGGCGGCACTAGCACCAGCAGCTGCTGAGACATTTTCCATGGCGCGTCACTCAATTTGCTGCTGCTTTTCTTCTTCTTTTTTTACATATTTTTATATATTTTTTTTGCTCGGCACATTTTCGCCTTAATGAGCTTTTCCGCTGACTTCGACGAACACTTATGCCATTTGTCGCCATATTTATTTTAATGGTTGCTCAATTTAATCACTTTGCCAGCAGGAGCAGCCGAAGCAGACGCTCTGATGCCGCCATCAACTTTTACTTTCAATACACTCACAAAGGGCATAATAAATGAGCGATAAATTATGTAACCGATTATAGAGTATGGGTTCTATAAGCATCTAGCATAATGTGATGGAATATTGATATGGATGTTGGATTATAAAATATTTATGAATTATTTGATATAAATATATGGATTTACCATATAGAAATAGATGGATTTACCATCATTTTAAAATATTTAAAAAATATATAAATAAATTATATAAAATACGTATTCATATAGAAGTAGATTCTAATTCATGCAAATTACTATTCCCATCTAGTGCAAGAATTTTAATTTATTTTATAACTTTCGTATCAGTCCCTGACGTATTTTTCTTCTGGAATAACTTGACTGATTGTATTTGAATTTCTAAAATAATTTCTATTATTATTTTTTTATTATTATTATTTAAAAATGTTTTCATATATATATATTTTTTAATATTATTTTTTTATATTAAAAAAAATATTTTATGTATTTATATATTTTTCTATTATTTATATATCGATTTTTTTTATATATCGATTATAAATACTTTTTTTTTATTTGTAAACTAAATTTATTTAAATATATATTTTAAGTATTTTGTTTAAATACATATTTTTCAAATAACTTATATAAATAATAATATAAATATATAAATAATAATATATATATATATATATAATAATATATAAAAAAAAATATAAATAATAAAAATGTTTTTTTTTTCAATTATTTCATTTTATATATATTTTAAAAAAATATTAAATTAAAAAACTGAAAAAAAAGAGTATTTACAATTTTCATATTGCCAAAAGTCAAATTTTTCTTTTATTTTGTTTTTTTTTTTTCGGAAAAGTGGTTGAAAAATGTTTAAGATTTCGCTTACGCGACATTTAATTAAGCGCGCAACTTTCAAGTTTTTAATGGAGCACACAGGCAGCCCACACACACACACACACATATATATATATATTGTAAAATTTATAGCTATTATAGATGTATATATAAATTTATTAATTTGCGGCACTTTGACACGCCAGTTTATTGAATTGACTGGCTGTAAAAATACTTTGCGTGCAGTGAGATTTTCTTTTCCCTTTTCTTTTTGTGAAAATTTATTAAATCAAGCGACTGCAGCATCCATCTTTTTCAACTGGTTGCTGGGGCTGATCGTGCACGCTGCAGGCTGAGGTCTGGTCTACATTTTTGCGCTTGCCCAAGTGAAATGAGCTGCATCCGGGCTGGAGTCCGGGTTCCGACTCCGGCAACTGCAAGCGTTGCATCCTTAACGCCCGAGCACTTTTTGGCCCAAAAAAAAAAAAAAAAAAAAAAATGGAGTCTGGACTGCGTTACGTACGGACAAGCAGCGCTGCATCCGGGCGTGCATGTATGCCACGTAACGTATACTTTATTCCCGTTCCTGTATGCTGGCGCATTTCCTCACACACACACACACACACACGGAGAGATAGACACACTCACACGCACACAGTCGCGCAGCCGTAACGAATTTTGATGCATTTCCTGGGCGAACGCTCGAGCGCGCAAGCAAGAAATTTATGTGCAATCTTAGAAAAATAATGATTATCTTTTATTTTATGGTTGAGCTGCTGCACAGCTCCAGCTCCAGCTCCCACTCCTGCTGCTTAGTTGGCAGCCATTGTGTCATATTATTGTTAGCGTCAAGCGAGTCGTAAAAGCGCATAAGCTTTCAAATATTTAAAGCCAGTTTACGACTGCTGCTCAAACAGACAGAGCGAGAGAGACACGTGAGCCACGCAATTATATGCCAAACGCCCACAAATTGATTGCCGCTGCCACGCCTCAGGGCACCGCAGACACTTGCGCGCGCGTGTGAGTGCGCACTCGAGCCTCATTCATCGATTCAGCTCACTTGAGCAACTTATTAGGCTCGACTAGCTACGCATTGAGCATCATAAAAAAAACCTCTTCTCAAGCAGATCTTTATAGCCTTTTACCGATTGCTTAATTATGCGGCATCTCCCTCAACATGATTTCAGTCCATGGGCTTATGCATTAAGCGCGCGCCTCAAAGTAGGCAACGTTTTTTTGAACTCAAGTAGCAACGGCAGCGGCAACAACTTAAGCCGATTAGCTACTGAAAATGTAAATATTTGCTCTTGATACTCTCTAATTGGACTGCAAATAAGTTATATTTTGTTGTATATACACAACTATATATATTTATATATTCCTATTTGAAGTGAAACAATATACAATCAGCTCTCGCTGCTAATAAGTTTTAAAGCTGTGAAAAGCCTATTTGCTTTTGTTGCCATTGTGTTTGTGCAAACGTTTTGTATTGCATGAGTTGTTAAAGCTTCGACGCTATGGAATACGAAATTTTTTAGGTTTACCTCTATAAATATTTTGTCTTATTTTATTTGATATAATAATATTTTATATATTATATTGGGATTGCATTATAGAGTACTTTATGACAACTTAAATAATATTAGAATACATTTTTGTATTTTATTAAGCTGAATTTTTTAAATAAAATCTTTTATATTGAACTTTTACATTTACTATATATATAATATTATAATAAATATAAATTTAGAAAATTATAATATATACTGACAAAAAATTATAAAAAATGAATTTAAAATATATAATAATAATAATAAATATATAAATAATATAAATAATAAATAAATATTCAAGTAAATTTTTATATTAGTATACAAATATTTATTTACATTTAAAAATATATTATATACATATAAAAAATGAATATAAAATATTTAATTTATTTTATTATTATTTACTGAATTAAGTTAGATATGAAAATAAATATTTAATTAAATTTTTGCATTAGTATAAAAATATTTATTTACAGTAAATATATATTAATTAATGTATAAATATATAATATTAATTATGTATAAGCAAATATGTGTAAAAATATATATTAAATGTAAAAAAATATTTTATTTTAATAAATTTGAAAATATATTTCAATCCACTTGCCTCGCCTAAACCAACTAATTAAAGCTGCCAACTCCTAGCAGACTTCACATAGTTTTCTCCCACTTACAGAGCTCACACTCCCACTGCCTTGGAGGCCAAGCAACATACTCTCTATCAAGTCAAGTTTTTTAATATACGCAAGTTTGCCACGCATTTCGCGCTGGCGCCTAGTGACACGTACTGAACTGGCATGGGTTGAGGCAGCTCTCTAATGATTATGAAATATGTACAGCATTCAGCTGCCTTGGCATGCCGCGAAGTAACCTTAGCCTTAACTCAGACTCACTCACTCTATCTCCCTGTGTGTGTGTGTGTGTCTGCTTGTTGGCGCGTGTTAAACTTTCAACGGATAACGTCACTCAAGTGCGCATTCGAGCATCACAAATGACGTAATGCGTCGTTTGAATCTAGCGAATGTTTAGTCGCGAGGCGTCGAAGCGCAAATGGTCTATTCGTCGTCGCTGCTCATTAAATTTACATAACTAATTGAAAACGCTGCCCAAAACTTAAAACAGAAGCAGAGAGCCGAGTCGTAGCTGAGGCAATGCAAACTGCAAGCTGCGGCTGTCGAATGTCAACCATAAATTCCAATTAAACTCTCTCTGTAAGCGGCATACTCGGGCCTGAGGCCCGGCCGCCCAGTGTGCGTCTGTTTTGGTTTTGATTAAGTATACGCCCCCGGCTAGCTAGCAAGCTCGCATGCAAAATGTGGTTTGTCCAGCAGCAGTAGCAGCAGTTGCAGCATTGCTAACATTTTCCATTTCCCATTTCCCATTTCCATTTCGTATCCCAATTCATTTGGCAGGCAATGCAAGGCGTGTTCGCTCGCTTCTATATTTTTTGAATTTCATTTTTCTTTTTGGCGTTTAATTGTTTTATTATCCACAAAGTGCGCGGCGGGCAAACCCCCAATTTGGAGTGCCCAGCATTTGGCACTGTCGTTGACCTCGTTGCCATTGGCAGCCACACACACATACACATATACATATCTGATATATATCTATATAAATACGCTTTTTTCGTACACTTGTCGAAGTCAGCGTCGCCTGCTGTCTGATATACGAGCCAGTGGCAAGTTTCTGGCTGCTGCACAAATTATGCCAAGTGCATACTTGAGGCGTGGCCCGACAGCAGCAGCAGGAGCAGCAGCAGCAGCAGCAGCAGCAGCTGCAGCAGCAGCAGCAGCATTTCGGTGGCATTCACAACCAAAAGTTGCCACAGGCATCCTCATTCGCTCTTAATAATGCCATACTTGATGCCTGCCTGCCTGCCTGCCTGCCTGCCTGCCTGCCTGCCCCAGCCAGCTGCCTGGCCACAAAATTTTAATTAACTTAATAAAAAAAGAAGGAATCTCATTATTCCATTTGCCGTTTGTTTGCCTTTTCCACGTATTATTTACTGAAATTAATGCAATTGCATTTCCTCACCCTGTTTATTTATATTCGACAAGGAGGCAAAACAAACAAACCTCGGCCGCCTCAAGACTCCGACACGGATTTACATGCTGAACTCTGCTGAACTGTCGAGCACGAGCTCGACTGCACTTAAGCCGGGCCTTAACAAGACATTTAGCTGACACATACACACACTATATAAAGTTCTATACCAACAACAACTACAACTGAGACTAACAATATAGTCCAAGTCCAAGCTGTGGCATCTGTGCTGCGGTCTGCCAGCCACGTCCAGCAGAATAACTTTATGGCAATGCTTAACTTTCGGCTGACCTTTAAATTGCAGCCCGACTCAACTTTTCTACGTTAAATATGTTTATTATTTAGTTCAGATTTGTGAGTTCATTTAAGTTTGCAGATTTTTAGAAAATTTATGTGCTTAATTCCATTTTAATTATTTTGCTTTGCATTAAAGTAATAGAAGGAGGCTATCGATGTTTTTTCTCTGTCTTTCGAATGCTAGTTTGTCTGTATCTGCCTCTCTCCATCTCTGTCCCTCATCTGCTCTGATTATAGTTCTTTCTCTTTTTCTATCATCCTTCAATCTCTTTTGCTCTCTTTTCTTCTTGCTCTCCCTGGTTATTACGATCTCTCTCATTGACTTTCTCTTCATACTTGGCTTTCTCTTTCTCTCTATATGTTTCTCCCAGTCATTACCTATTTCTCTCTGTGTTTCTCCGTTTCTTCTTTTATCTGTGGCTCTCCCTTTAGCTCTGGGCCTATCTGCATCTCTGTCTCACATTCTCAATCTGTACATCTTGAAATATCTTACTGCCTACCACTTTCTGTATCGCTTATGATCTGTCTCTTTATCTGACTCTGCCTCTCTCTGGCTTTCTCTCTCTCTCCCTCTAAATCAATCTCTCTTCAGAAAGTTTTAAGCAATTGCTTTCTTCTTTAAGCGGTTCCAGTTCAATATTAAATTTAGTCTAAAGTATTTACGCTCTCACTCTCTCTCTCTCTACCCCCCTCCCTATACCCTGTAAAAGAGTATTTAAGTTCTTCTCGCAGATGAACATCAAATGCTTAGTCACAACAAATTGCAACTAGAATATGTATGTGCGCCTGTGGTCAGGTGCAAATGGTAGTCCGACCACGAGTTACTTCAGCAAATGTATAAAAAATAACACGAGAGAGAGAAAGTAACAGAATGAGCAAGAGGCAAAGAGAGAGAGAGAGAGAGAGAGAGAGGGAGAGGGACTGTGTATATGTATGAGAAAACAATGAAAGAATTTAGTTTAATGGTCTCGCATGTTGCGCATACTTAAGGTCCGGCTCTTCAGGTGGCCAAGTGCTGCCGCTGCTGTAAATGCTGTGCGTGTTGTGTTTATTAGTTAAGATGGAGGCAAAACTGCATGGAATACATAAATTTGGGCAATCTGGTCACATAACTCAGGGCGAGCGGCAGGTTCTCTCTCGGCCGCACGTTCGCCTCAATACAGTTGACTTGTCAGCGTGTTAATTTGCTAAATAATTTTCGAATTTCTGCTAGGCCGAGGTCTGGGCTAAGCAAATAGCCATAATTCAACAGAAGCAGCGAAAACACACGCTCGACACGCCCACTTAGGCAGTGGCCCGGTCAAGGCGCAAACGTGCCGAATATGCAAGCGGCAACAAAAACCAAACGAGCGTCAAATGGAAAGGGCTAAAGGACACAGAGGCAAAAGTAAGTAAGAGTGGGGAGTGCTAGACTGGAAGATACCCTGAGCATGTGAAGAACTTATAATCACTCAAAGTTTTTTTCAATGCTTACAGATTACAGGAATAGAAATTCTAAAGCTGAAGGCTCTATCTTTTATAGTTTACGAGTTTGCTGCGATCATGGCTACAACCAATATACCCCAAATCACATTTCCAGGAGCATTGGAAAGGAACCCAAGCTAAGCACATCAACATACATGGTCAAGACATTTTGGCTATGTGTGTGTGTGTGCTAAATACAAAAAGGATACAAAGTAAAGAGTGAAAGAGGGAGAGAGAGAGGAAGCAAAAAAACTGTTTATGATTTCCTAACACGATTTCAGTAACTTTTCTCCTCTCCACTTCTAGTTGATTCTGCCGTTGTTGCTCTACCTGCGCCACTCGTTTATTTGTTTGCCTTTGTCCGAGTACGTGAGAAATTTGGGCTCTTCTTTGCGCTTCTCAAACCAATTTTTCGCTTAAAAATTGCGACGATTGGACATGCGTTCGCACACGTTCATCAATTAGTGCTGAAGATTTAATTGTGGCACGTGTGAACTTAATTAAATGGCATTAGTTTTGTAATTGTACAGACGAGCGACACACACAGACACACAGACTCACACATATTTAATTGATTTGAGGGCGGCGCCCCCTCAAAAGTATGCAATTAAATTGTATGCACTTTGTATGCGAGCATATTTGCATTCCAATTAATTTTTGAAGCATGCATATTTCGGATTTATTAATATGCATTTGAGCTCAGAGAGGCCGAGGGCGGGTGCTAGACTCAACCATAGCTATAGTTCTTGTTGTTGCTGCCTATTTACCTTTTTTGTTTTTGCCTTAATTAACTATGTGCCATAAAGTTGGGAATTGCACAGCTGCACTTAATTAGCATTATAATTGTCCTGGCAACCACAACAAAACTTTTCGCACTGCATCTTACTGCCTGCGACCAAAACAAATGCAAATTTAAATGAGTGCAATGTAAACTGAAGCTGGGATTATGTGGAAGTGCATGCTAGCAAGGTAGCCAGCTAAGCATTGGGGCTAAATTATACGGAATAACTAGATTTTAAGTACAGTGTAGAAGGCTTTAATTGCAGGAGTTGTGTTTGAGTAGCTGTTGCTGCCTTGAGTGGTTTCAAGGAATAGCCCTAATCAAGTGTATTTATAACAACTATTTATAAATTGTCTTCAGAAACAAGTGATTTGGGCTTGTCTTTACATTGTTTGCTTACGGAAAAATATATATTCAGCCCATATAACATTTTTGCTAAGGGAATTTTCTATATGAGGGTAGCTTAACTTAGCTTATATCTATCAATTTTTTTTTTAACTCTAATTATTGCCTAACTCTAGCGCACTTTGCTTTGGAAAATAATTGAGAACTTCTATATACAATTGAAAACTTGAATTTTAGAATTTTATAATTAAATTTTATTATTTATTGTATTTAATAATTATTTTTTTAAATTTTTTATAAATTCATTAAATATTTTTTTTAAATTTTGAATTATATTTATTATTTATATATTTTTTTATATGTTTAAATATTTATTAATATTTTTTATTATTTATATATTTTTATTATTTATATATAAAGACATCAGAGAGTGCCTAAATAGACGCGAATAGTTTCTATCCTCCGCCTTTGCCTGCATGTTTATTTGTAGCTTTTCACACAGCCAAATTCATAAGTAAAAATCCAACTCAAAAACCTAGCTCAATATCCTCATTAACTTCTATTTCCATTTGCTCTTCATCCTACATCTTCAACACCTACAGGGTATCTGCTAGTCATGCTCATCTGCATTCTTCTGCATTTCGCTAAATGACCGTTATATGCGTGTCAAAATAAATAATAAACAACTCAATTTTTTTGTTTTTTAGTAAACAATGCGGCTGATTGCAGGCGGGCAGGCAAAACGTTGCAGAGCAGCGCATATCAAATAAATTATGAAGTTTAACATTTTCGGCCATGGGCAACGGAATATTATTCATGTGACCTTTTTTTCCTGGTCGTCATTGTTGTTGTTGTTGTTGTTGTTGGTGTTGGAGTGGAACGCGTTTTAACGAAAACATGCGTCGAATTTTAAGTATGCAATTTGCTTTTGCTTCTCTATGAACACACACACAAATATACATAGAGTATATATGTGTGTTTATATATTATATATTCTTATGCACATACATAATTTGAATAGTGTTTTGTTTTTGGAATTAAGCCTTTATTGGTTGCTCGTCCAACCAAATATTAAAACAACTAAGAGTGCTGCAAGCGGCTAGAGATGACTGCAGAATACTCGCTCATAAGGAAAAGGACATCATAGGACATCAATGATCGAACTATAGGTTTTTCAGATTACAGCTCTAAAACTGTGCAAGATATATAGACATATTCCGATTTAGTATATATTCAAAATATCCAGTCTTTAGCTTCTCTGTAGGGTTGCAATGCGGAACAGGCAAACGGACGGATAGGTGAAAAGACGGATGAAGAGACGGAAAACCAAACGAAGACAGGAACGAAGAAGTCGACAAACGAATAAAGAGAAGAAACTGCCAGAGAAGTGGGAGGGATAACCGAGCAGAGGAACGGGTTATAGAGACAAACGAACAAACGGATAGATCAAGAGGCGTATAGATGAAAAGAAGACCAAACGAATGGAACGAACAGAGAAAAAGACAACGGATAGATGAACAGAAGGCCGAACGAATGGACAGATAGGCGAAGAGGCGTACGGACAGACAAATCTCAAACGAATGAACGAAACAAGAAAATAATCATGCGCCAATTCTAGCAGCAACACGAACATTGCACAATTAAACCAATATACCCCACTTCACTACCTAAGCGTGCATAATGAGACCGTCAACCCATCGCCCACTTGACCCTCCCTCCAAAAAGGCGTGGCAGCTTTAGCTATAATGGCAAAGCTAACAAGCACGAGCTCGAAATAATAAACATGGCCAAATGTTGCACACACACACACACACACACACACACACACACACACACACACACACACCGCCATTCACAGAGTGTGTGTGGCCTTAGTTTAGTTGCTATTAAAATTACCTGAACAGCAACATTTTGAATGCGAAAAGAGCTGCTTAATGCTGGCCGCATTGTTGTTGCCTGTTTGCGCTCGGTCTCGGGCAATGCATTTAAATTATGTA
Organism: Drosophila peninsularis; assembly: GCA_035047485.1. Classification (NCBI taxonomy): domain Eukaryota; kingdom Metazoa; phylum Arthropoda; class Insecta; order Diptera; family Drosophilidae; genus Drosophila; species Drosophila peninsularis. Next base: position 6,854,702 of record JAWNPN010000035.1, read on the forward strand.
AATAAATTTTTGAACTGTTTGCCAGCGCGATTTAGCTTCGAAAATATTTAGCCGCATTTTATGCCTGGCCATGTTTGACCATTCGGGCCATTAGTTAGTTAGTTTTCGTGCCAGCGCTCTGTAGCGTTCAGGTGACAATGCAAATAATTATGTAGTCCGCATTCAATGGACCAAAAGCGAACATGGCGGGCTCTCTTTGTGTGTGTTGCTGCCATTAAATAAATCAGAAAGTAATTAAAACAACATGAAATGCGAGCTAGTACACTCGCTGCGGAAGCAACTCCGAGCTAACCTACACACACAGATTCTCTCTCTCCCTCTCTCGCTCTCTCACACACTTGAGTTTCCTCTGCTTTCCATTTAGCAAACACAAAAAAGCGGGGAAAACGCGACCAACGGACTAACAACACCAAAGCAGACAAAATAACAGCAACAAGAAGCAGTCGAAGAGCTCTCTCTCTCTCTCTTTCTCTCTCTCGATCCGACTGGCGCAAAGAAAATGCAAAATAAACTTAATTTACGTTTATTTGTGTTGACAAATGTTTTTCCGAACGAGTGCAACTTTTAATTGCAAAAATTTATTTGATTTGCCATCTCTCTCCCACGCTCCCTCCCCCACTCTCCCACTCTCTCTCTATATTGGTTTCATGTTTGTCTTTTTGTGCTTTTCGCGTAACTTGAATCAAATATTGCAGCTCTTCTAATAAGCCCAGCTGCGGGACTTGGCTTGACGGATGACTTGACTCGAAGGTAAGTTTTGTTGAATGCAAGTATTTTGCTGGGCAGAGTGCTATGTTCTTTCTCTTTTGCAATCAGTCTCAATTTTCTAGTTAATATAATTCATTAGGTGTATATGGCAGCTAGTCTGGCTCCAGGCATTAAATTCTTAGACTCTGCATTGACCTCGCTAAAAGCAAATATTATTCCAAGCAGGTTTTATTCAAGATCTCTCAAGAATATAGGCTGTCTCGCAAAACAATTCTCAAAGGAGTTCACATAGTTACTTTATCGATCAGTTGATTCATCCACCATGAGCACAGTTCACCTTTTCTTAGTTTTTATATATTTTTAAAAATATTTTAAGACTTTTTATATGCTATTTAAAGCTGAATTATCATAATATAAAATCAACTTATAAATAGCAAAAATTCTTCAAGTTAAATTCTAATATTTTACATTATTTTATATAACGACAAAATCAACCCAGACGTGATTGATCCAAGCTAGAATTTAATTTATTTTATATATTAATAAATGATTTTTAATTATTTTATATGGACACAAAACATGAATTTAATTGCACCTAAGCATTCTCAGAATTATTTTTATTTTTTTTTCAATTATTAATAAATTATTTTGTATTATTTTATCTATATAGACAAATGGCTATCCACAAAGTCAAGTCAGAAAACAAAACAAATTGTCAAAATTGATTTTCTATATTATTAAAAATATATATAATGCCCTTTAAGCTTTAACTACTATATAGCTCCATAATCTACAGCCATTTGTCTCGATTGTGTTTGTCGTTGCACATGTTGCGGCCAACTTGATGTTGCATGCCACATTCAAATGCTGCACCAGCCACAAACACATGCCGCCGCGTTCTGTTGCAAGTTTTTTCAAACAGTTTTGTTGCGCCTTTGTCTGGCATTTAGTGGCGCAATTTTTTGGCAGCTGCAAATTGTGTTGGGCCAGGTGAAGTGCTCCACTAACCACTGCCAATGCGTGTGTGTGTGCCATGACATATGCGCATAAACACATGCATATTGCAACAGTTCCAATTGCTGTTTGTTTCAACTCGATTTTATTCATTTATTTTTCCATTTTTTTGTATTTATATCATGCGGCAGCTGTTGCGGTTTTTAGTAATACAATTTTCAAGTATTCAATGGCAATTATGCAGCATGCAACATTCGGCATGCAGCATGCAGCGTGCTGGGTGCAACATCCAGGCATGTCTAATTATTCGGTTTCTTTAACGTTCATTGCACTCGCAGCGGCGGCGGCAAAAATGTCGGCAAACATTTCAACGGGTTTTGGTGTGAAATTTTTCTGTCAACTTTTTTCACACTGTCTCCCTTAAGTTTTGATGCCACCAAATGCATTGCAAGTGCGAGGTCAGGGTATATTGTTGCTGTTGGCAGGTTTGCCATAGGCGGAAGGCCTATATATAAGCATATAATGACATATAGATAGCTTATATATAACTTCTTAAACATAATCAGCTCTATTCGTATCTCTCGCTCTCCATCTCTTTATTAGTGCCTCTGTCACTTATACTTTTAGCTAGCATTCCGTATGAGTCAAGGGGACTCTCCCTCTCCCCCCTCTTATACCCTCTTTAATTTGCACAAAATTCAATTTCAAGTATGAAAAGAGTCTGTGTTATATTTGCTGCAGGGTATTTGCCAGTCAGGCACTCCCCATTAGAACTATCACCCCTTTTTTTCCTGTGAGTCCTGCCTGCAGGCGGAATTTTCATTAAAGCATTTTTGATGTCTAATTTGCGTACTTTTTTTACTCTTGCTCCCAGCTGACTGAGGAGCCGTCGCCTTTTTAGCTGGCGACTGACACGTTAAGCATTCAAGGGATTGTTTTGGCCAGAAGAGGCGACGCTGCCTGACTCTTTTGTCTTCTATATTCTTTTCTTTCATTTTTGTTGTTGTTGTTATTGTTGTGCTGCAGTTGTCAGCTGTCGACTTGCCGCTGTTGTTGTTGTCTTTCAGCTCAACTCTGATTTGGGGCCCAGTTTGCTGGGGTTTTTTACTCGTATTTGCCCGTGTGTGTGCTTGGCCTGCTCTTTGGTCGCTCTAGCTTGTCGGACAAACTGTCGAGTGCCAACACTAATTCGCATGCAGCAAAACAACATGCGCATGCACACATTTGCACACTTTTTGTTGGACTTTCAGCTAAATTTGTGCCAGCGCTTCGGACGCCTGCTTTTTGTTAATTTGCAATTTTCTAACCATATCCATTTTGACTGCCAGTTTGCATCTGGCTGTGTGGGTGTTTGTGTGTGTGGTATATATGTCAGAGAGCTTCGCTGGTCAGCATTTCGCTTGCTGCCTGCCTGCCTGCCTGGCATTAATTCAATTTCTGTTTGCATATTGCCAGCTTCTGTTACTCGTCCAATTCTGTGTCTATTTTTTTCTCATCTGTAAGCCTTTGGTATAGCAGCTCATGTGTCAGCAGGCCTAAATGAAATGCCATTTTTTGTTGTTGATTTTTTGGAATCCAACACTAAAACAATTTCTGCTTTAACTAAGGTTTTAATATTTTATGAATTGTTTGTGGAATATTTAGCTGCAGCTGACAGCTTCAATAATTTTTCAATTAATTAAAATTTATATTTTATGTTATTTAAAAAAAATTTTATATCTTTAATAATTTTTTAACAATTAAAAAAATATTTGTTTATCTTTTAATATTTTTGAAATATTTAAAAAATATTTTTTTAGCATTTTTAAAATTTTTTTCTTGAAGAAGTTATTAGCAAATCCAGAAAATAATTAATTTTTTTGAATGTCTCCAATTTTATAAAATAATATAATATTATTTAAAAAATATTATTATTAAAAAAATAAATGCAAATCAGATGAATGCTTGCTTTTAGCAACAGTCATAATAATATATAAAATATATTATAATAATAAAAAGAAACTGAACTAGGACAGGACTTTCCCAAAAACTTCTGCATGTTCTTTTTATCATATTTTTCCATTTTTTGCAATAATTTCTATTTCTTAATCAAAACTTTGACTGCACTTACCAAAGTCTTGGACACCATGGCGTATGCGTATTAAATTTTTTGGTTTAAAACTGTTTTTGTGCCTGAAGAACTTTTTGATACTTTTTTTATGTCTTTTGCTAATAATGCAAATCGAAAACTTTCAATTGGGCAGCCGGCAAACACTTGACTTTGGACACGCACTCACTTGTTTGGCGTTGTGTGATCAATTTAATTATGTATATTATGTATGTATATATATATTATTTATACATATTTATATATACACATATTGTTTTTATGTGAATGGAGTTGTGATCGCGCGCGAGTTTTTTGCGATATGCTTGGCGTGACGAGAATGAGTGGCCAATTGCTGCGTTACGGGCCATTTATAATGTCGCGGCGCCTCGAAGTAGGCAGCATTTATTTATATTTAGATATGCCACCTGATCTATGTAGAGCTGTGTCTGTATCTGTATCTGTGTGTGCTTGTGTGCATTTGTCATTGGTTAACCGTCATTTTGATGACAGTGGGAAAAGCCCTTTGGCAAGTGCGAATTTTTGTTGCTGCCAACACGCAATTACCTAATGCAATGCGCGAATAGCTGTTGCGCTTATCTGCCAGCTATATAAAGTCTGTCTATATATATAGCTATATATATAGTGTATATATAGCTACGTGGCTATAAAAGAAGCAACCTGCATAGTTTCCATGGCAAATCAACTGCAAGCTAATCTATGGAGCAAGCGCAGAAGAAACTCAAGTCAGTATGCTCGTTCGGGAAGTGAAGAGAGTATATGCATGATGAATAAACTGAAGGCGAGGCATATTGACATGTATCTATTATCTATATTATCTATTATAATTCAAAATTTAACAATATATCTTAGAGTAAAGACTAAATTCTTCAGGTTTGTCTCTACTACAGTACGCCTAAATATCAATTTCGCATATGGAGACATGAGGTACTTTGGTATTTTCGACCCACTGAACGGGCATCATGCAGTCAGCTACACCCCAGTGCAACACGCTTGCTCATTATTATTAGTTATTAAGACAAACAGACAGCCGCGCATTGTTAGAGTAGCAAACCTTATAAACAAGCTGTATATAACGCCTGCTGCAGTGGCAGTGGCAGTGGCAGTCGCTTCGCCTACTGGGCAGCAGCCCGCTTTGCTTATCTACTAGACACACACACACGCGCATACAGAAACAACTATTTCTATTACGTAGTTTGGGAATATTCCGCATACTGATAACATTTGAATTTTGGCTTGATTTATGAGCCATTGCATGAAACACTGTGTCGGGCTTATCAACAACAACAGCAACAACAATAACAACAACAACCGTGTATCACTCGCATGCTAACACCAACACTTGACTGTGCCTCGCTTTACCTACCACATTCCCATTTAATTCACCACAGTTCGGAATATATCTATCCATATATACAAACTATAACACTTGTGCAAATCATTCGCAAACAGAAATTGAAACATTCAAATTTTGTTGTATTTTTGATTTGGGTCAATGTGCACTTAATTTGCCCGATCAATTATTTAGAGTCAACTGCAAGCGATTGTGTTGGCTGTTGAATTTAAAGGATTATCGACATGTATGCACTGTTTGCCTTGAGGCTGCACTAAGCCAGGGCTTACGCCATGATTCCATTTGTATGAATATCCATTTATGCCCAAAGAACTGCAATTGGATTAGGGCTTAAGCCTCACTTGAGTCGAATAAATGTGCGAACATTTATTTCTAAATAAATATCAATTTAGCAGGCTATCCAATTAAGGTAAGAAATTGCATAATTCATGGCTAGAAATTAATGTGTATTAAGGGAAATATTATTAATTATATTTGTATTTATTATTATTTATTATTTTTAATATTATTTTTTATTTTTATTATTATTATTTATTATTTTTATTATTATTTTTTATTTTTATTATTATTATTTATTATTTTTATTATCATTATTTATTATTTTTAGAATTATTTTTAATTTTTACTAATATTACTTTAATTATATTATTTTTTTTAATTTTATTATTATTTATTATAATTAATTTTATTTATATTTATCATTATTTGTATTTATTATATTTTATTCAAATATTTATTTATAGAAGATAAATAATAATACCTTATTAAATTATATAAATCTATCCAAATCTATCCTTATATCCATACACAGTCTCAATCAACATTATATTTTAAATCTAATACCAATATGCCAAGAATTTACACAGACTTACCCGCCCAACCAAGCTATTTTAACTGCCCATTGATTAAAGGTCAGTTGCTGCAGCTCATATAGAAAATCATAATTCTAGGAATTCACAGCAAATTTGTAAGTCCTGGAAGTTCTTGAATGTTAATGGACAGTCTTTTATGCCTTTTAAGATAATAAAGGATATGAACTTGATAGGAGGAACAAAAGTGCTTCGAAAATGAACTCAATGGTGACTATATCAAAGCATATTATAGTATATATAGTAACGACTTGAGGGAAAGCATATTAGTATACGGCCGTAGATTTTAGGAATTAAGACCACTTAACTGTGATTCAATTTCATCTAATAATGAACTGATAGTTTAATAAGAGAAAAAGTTGTCATACTTCGTCCATATCCTTGTGTATGCTAAACGTTTGGCTTAGGCTGAGCCATATCAATCTTCAATCATTTATATCTTTGTATTTCCAGTTTTAATGAGTTTGAAAGATATCGCGTACTGGATGTGGCAGATAGATAGCCTTGTATACCAATGGATGGGGCTGATTCTATCTTGCCCCTTCTCCAATCTTCATTCATATGCCCATCTCGTAGCTATTTTCAAATTGAATACACCTTAAATGCCAGTATTTATGTTTTCTTTTCTTCTACTACCTTGTGCATAAGGCAATTGAACAAAAAACACACATATACACACACACACAGACGCACACAATTGCATATTTGAGTCGCTGCAGCTGCAGCGCTGCAAAGTATGCAACACAAATGTGTTTGACGAGTGAAAACTGTGGCATGCTTTGCCGCTTGGAATTTGATTGACAACCCGACGAAAACAATTTGTTTGCAAAACGAATTTGAAGCTAAAATTCCATAGCGCAAATTGTTTAGCACCTTGCACGAACAGCAAACACACCGAGAGAAAGAGAGAGGGAGACAGGCATATGGAGAAAATACGAAAATGATTTGTTGGACACGTATACTTAATGTCTGGCAGTTAACGAAAGGAACAGGGAAGGTAGGTGTGTGAGTGTGTGTGAGTTTGAGTGATTTGTTTGTGCACCTCTTGTAAATAGTTGTGCTAATGAATTGCAGCTCAGCTCAGACATGCACATATCTAGGTGCTTCGTGTCACAGTTGCTTCGTGTCACAGTTGCTTTGCTTGCTTTGACACTGCCTTTATTAACTCGGCCTTTGTGGCCAACTAATTAACAGTTTCAAATGGACAAATATATATAGATAAATATTTAAAAATCATACTTACATACCAACTTTTCGAGCTAACTTTAAGTATTCGTTACAGGAGCGCTCTGTGGGCTTCAGCTTGAGTTTTTGTTTAGTTATTGTTGCTTTCTTGACCGTTTCCTGCCGCCGCCGAGGCCGTCAAAATTTTCAGTTATTTTTTAGTTGACTTCATTTTGTTTTGTGGCCTTTATTGTTGGCCAGGCTTACTGCAACTTTTTGACTCTTTCGCATCAGTCATTTTCATTTTTCCCATTGCCCTCGTCTTTTCTCTTTCATATATTTTTGTTCGTGTTTTTCTTTCTGCCGCATGGCCTGCAGTTGGCATCTTAAAGTTCTTGAAATAATTGCCCAACCAGCGGCTTGGGACAACTTTGTGCGCTTTATTCTTTTGTGGTTCTAAATTCTCGGTTTTCAGTTGTGCTTCTCTCCTTTCCTTGCTTTGGGTTGAATTTTTAGTTTGGTTTGCTTCATTTTGTGCTGGGACTTAAACTGGAAATTTAAGCGAATAAATTTATAGTGAATTAGAATTTTTGTAAATATTTTTTAATGATGAATATTTTAGTTTATATACTAGAAAATTAAGAAAATAATTTTTGGTGTGAATTAATATTTTTTTTTATATATTTTTTAAATGAGAAATATTTTAAATTATTTTTAAATATATATTTATTAAAATAATATATATTTTTCATTCTATTAAATTGTTTATTTAAATTTTTTGAACATTTAAAATTGGTCTATTTATATTTTTGTATCTATCATTATTTAAACTCAAACTTCTTTCAGCCTTGCGTATCAATCACAAGGCAGCCTTATCAGTAAGAATTACTACAATTGAACTGCACCGTGATACCTTCAATACGTCAAAAAACAAAACACGTTAACACGCGATCACATGTTGCGACAGTGATCAAGGCAGCGAAGTGTCCTAGCTTTAAGCCGACTTCGTGCCAGCTGACTGCTAAATGTGAGTGGATCTTGAATCATCTTAGCAAATGATAATGATAATGAACAAAGATCGTCGAACGATACTTTTAATAATATAATATTGTATGTATACAAAAGCTTAAAGTCATTTAAAATATAATTAACTTCAAAAATATAAAAAAAATAATAAAATAATATATATACAAAATAATAATGACTAAAAATATTTAAAATAAAAAATATATATTACAAAATTAAAATAATATATAAAATTAAATATATAAACATAATTAAACTTCCTAAGAATAAATATAAATTAAATTTTATTCTCTTTACTTTTAATATTAATTCCCCAATTTCAAACTTAATCAGACCTGATTTCATTTAAAGCCCTCGATACGTGTGGTTTCCAAGGTACACTGAGGTCGAGAGACGTGTGTTTCGTCACAATGTTAACTGTTTTACGTCAGGTCTCTCGAAAAATGCGTCATGAATGTGATTTCATTAGAGCTCCCGACTCTAAACAAAACTTCAAAGCGAAGTCCTTTGGCTGCTCGTCGAACAACAGCTGCAATTACATGCAATGCAGGCCCGACTGGCGCACCGCTCGCCTAATATAACAGCAAAGTAAAAATTTAATTAGTTAACATTGCGTCGCAGGACAGGCGGTGGCAGGGGCAGCTGGGTCATGTTGTGTGCAACAAGGCGAAAGTTTCCATTATAATGCAACCGTCGCCAGTCGTTGCAATTGCAACTGCATTTTATGCCAGTTGGCAGTTGCCAGCTGCCCGTTGCTAGCTAGTCTGGTTAACGTTCCCCTTGCACTTGGCCAATAAAATTTTGCGAGCATTTGCGACTTTGAGGCTCAGCCTCATTAATTTTTCATGGCTATAAAGTTTAATTAATTTTCGCAAGGGTAGCCGCCAGCACTGATCGTGTAAGGCTTCTATATATATATATATAAATAAATATATATATATATATTTATGATAACTGATCATAATCAGCGTATAATCTTTATAGACATTGCCATTGGATGACGGCTAATCGGCAAAAACTGACGCACGAGCCGTAGCCAGGCGGGCACACAGCAGCGGCAGCCACGCCGGCAGGCAATCAAACGCCCACAAAGCATGAAACTATTAACTATTGACATTTACACGGCAAGTTATCGCGAAAAATTGAATTCAGGAGAAATTTGCAAGGCAACTTGTAGTTATGACTGCTGAGATACTCAGTAGTTGGCTTCAGTTTAGTTTATATAAGGTGTGAGCATGATATTTTTACATTAATTACTCAAAACTGCTAAGAAATTGTTGTAGCAAAGAAAAACTTCAACTGTTCTGCTTATCTGAATTTACATACCAAATTTGACCCTTATAGCTTCAAGAGATCCCAAGTTCCTTGAGATCAGTAAGGCGTTTATGACAATTTCTATTTATAAAATACATTTCTATTTATTAAAATGCATCCAAAACAAATTTACAACAACATTAAGTCTGTTCCTTAAGTACTTCTCGAGATATATAAGAATTATCTAAAATTTCTTACTCTTGCGCTAGCTTAAACAAAAGTACAGGGTATTCAAAATAACCTGTGTGAAACTGCCAGCAGGAGTTGCCACTGCGGTAGGTGCTGCTGCTGCTGTTGCTGCTGAGGGTGTTGCCGCCGTTACAGTTTGCCCTTCGATAGTATTCAATAAGCTTGTTTATGGCTTAGACAGCAGTCACGCATTGCAACTAATATTGAGCACGCGTTTTAATTGAATTTCACGCGCTTTCATAAACTCAACGCATGCCGCCAACTCCGGTTGAGTTTTTATGACTCCGCCACCCAACCGAACCCAAACTACAATTACGATTTCTATTTCGAACTCAATTTCTATTTCTGTTTCACTTCGACAACAAGGAACATCCGCAACAGCAGCGGCAGCCATCCACAAGCCAAACAAGCAATACATTCACAATCACATTCACATCCACATCCATCCACACAGTCAGCCACCATTCGTTTTCATTCACATTGAGAGCGTGTTTAATTGCGCGCACTTCTTGTTATTGCAATCGTAAAATCTTTTGTTATTGCCATACAACAATTTGCTGTGTGTATTCAGTCCGAGCAGAATGCATTCAAGTACATGTAGAGTATATATAAAAATAACTGTGACATCAGTGCGTATACGTAATGCTTGTTGTAAAAATAATTATCGGAAATTATATTGGTTCGCGTAGTTCATTAGGAATTATCACCAAATACACACGGCCGTTATCTGGCTGGCGCTGCTCCTCTCGCCCAGCAACTGGCTAATTATATTAGGTCTTTTCCTTTTAATTACACGCTGATAGCCATCCACTTTATAGCCGCACAACGGCTATCGGAACTCAAGGAAAACTGTTCGAATCTGCAATAAACTGAACGCATTTCGAACAACTTCTCAGATATTACAGTCTCAATTATCAACTATTATCTTTCAGAACTTGTGAATCAGAGTCACACAAAATATTGTTATATATTTCTTTGCTACAGTTATAAATATATAAAAATTTTATTAATGCATCCAAAGGTCTATTGATAAAGCTAAAGCAAAGTTTAATACCTAAATATTTCGGTGCCAACTGTTAATTAATAACTGATACGACAGCGCTTTAAAGTGCTAATACTCCAAAATCTCTGCTAAGCACATATATAGATTTATTTTTATACACTGAAGTCATTGAAAATGGGTCAGCAGGTGTTGCTCGCATGTGTACAGCAGGTAGAACCAGGCATGGGAGACCCCAAGCTGAGTGCAGAAGCTAGCAGTGCAGTGCTATTGACTAAAGATATGTATTCATGTATACTATAAACTATAAGAATTCATCTTTTATCGTTTTTAATCGATTATTTTGTATATATTATTTATATATTTTATTCAGCTTATCATAGCTACTCTTTGCCTAGTTCAGGGTATCTGCTAGTCGTGCAATCCCACCAACTTTCACTTGTTTTAATTTTCGGTAACTCATGACAAATTTGAAAGTGCGAGGAACCCATGGTAATATATTATCTTGATAACTATTTCGCTCATAAAAATTGACACATTTTCAATGCAATAAATAAACTAGTTTTAATTGCCATGTAATAAATTTTTAAAACTATTTGATTTTAGGGTGCGCTGATTAGTCATGGGAGATTCCATGCGTAAAGCAGTTATCTGGAATGTTCAAACATATCTATATATATATATCAAAACAAAAAGCTGTAAGTCTTGAGAATTGCATAGAGAGGCGTTGTACTTCAAAATCCAAAGAAAGCAGCTATATTCCTTTAGAGCTACATAGAGCGCTGATCTTTATTTCCTAATAGAAAACCCAATACTCAAAGCTAATGCAATAAATAGATAAGCCTAGAACTCAAAATGTAGTTGAAAAATTCACCGTCTAGCTCAGCTTATATAATAAATTCCTCAACAATGCTACACAGAATGTTATCTTTGTAGAGCATGTAATTCCCAGAATGCCAATGTCCAGTTTCACGAGTGTTTCGAAGAATTGCCATGGGGAACACTCTGTGCTAAAAATACACAAAAGAAATACAAACAGAAAAACAAACACCAAGCAAGGTTAATTATCGCAAAAATGTGTTCAAAATACTATCTCTATATGATTGAATAAATCGCCTGTTACTCACAGCGGGTTCTTTTTTGTATTTGCTTTTTTAATTAGCTTGGTTAAACAATGATTTGATAAAAGGCAAAATGGTCATAAATTAATGGCATGCTTATCGAAGTTGAAGTTCACTGCGGACTGACCCTCTGAATCACAGAATTGTGACTCAGTTTATCATGGGGTCAGTTGATATATTTTTTAGGGATCTATTTAGTCAGATATAGTTATAGTTTTGTTCTCTTGCCCCGCTTGGCAGCCAATTACAGTGCGTATAGTACTTAAGACACGCTCGCTGACGCTTAGTGCCCTCGGAATGTCTGACAATCCATCAGGAGTTAACTCAACGTAACTCAATGTCGAGCAAAACGGCGCTGCATTTGCCACGACTTCATTTCCGCTGACAGCACTTGAAAATGGCTGACTGGCTGGCTGCCCGGGGCGCCCCACTGTGGTTGCTGCCCCACTCGTTATCGCTTAGTATGCAGCGGAAGGCGTGGCATTTGCTTTTAAGTAAATAATATTAATCATACGCCCGGTGGTGCCGCGAGCAAACAAACGCTCCGACATGCATCAAAAACAACGAGCGAGCGCTGAAATTGGAAAATTGAAAATGCATTGTAAGCGAGGGGATGAAAAATGGCTGGCATCGTGCGAAAATGAAAATGAATTACGCCCTTCATACCCTCAAAACCATTGGCAATGCATAAAGGAGCGAAATGCGCGCATGCAAATGCATATAACAGGCAAAGGAAATGAACCTTGATGGCTTAGGGCATTGAGAGACCTGATTAGCTTGAAGAGTTGAAGTGATCTAAGTCTATCTGTTAGTTATGCAGCGCCTTATCAAGTAGATAAGGACTTAAAACTGCGAATTTTGGGCGCCCAAATAAGAGTGAAACTATTGTTGATATTAATATTTCAAGAACTTTATAAGTTACCGATAACATATATATTTTAAAATATTCATTAAGATTTGCCATTTAAATTAAATTTATCTTAAGACATTAAAATTGTCAAGGAATAATAAATTTGTTGCTAAACTCAATACTTTATCTAGCATGGTATTTAGTATTTGGTATTTGGAATTTAGTATTTATTATCTAGTATCTAGTATGTAGTATCTAGTATATATCCTTCAATCCACATATCAATCTACTATCTCGCACACCCCTTTTAGCCAAAAACCTTCCATTTGACGGGTATCTCCCAGTCGAGCTTATCTCTCTGCAACACACCCAGATTCATTTCCGATATGGCCCCAAAAAAAAAAAAAAAAGGAATGTCTTATGCGCATTTATTAAACTGTTTATGGGCGGCGTAAATTATAAAGTCTGGGTCCCCGTTGTCTATCACATTTCTTATAATTTTATTCCGCCGAATTTGATTTTATATTTTTAATTCTTCGGAAATTGCAATTCTTCAAGAATTGCACAATCTATGGTTGTACGATTATTTTTATTCGACTTTTTATTTCAGCCAAACAATAGATATTTTCTCCCCAGATAAGAAACGGAAACGTTTCGAGTGCTTAGTCAGACAACACTCGAGCGAGGGTTCACCAGCGGCATTTCGCCTATACATTGCGCAATTGTTAATGCCTGATAAAATGTATCGAATGGCTTAGCAAAAACAAGGCATTCAAAGATAAAATGGCATTTAAATTTAATTAAAGTGATATCGATAGAAAGTCAATTGATATGGCCAACGCCAGCGATGCGCTACGCTCAATAGGCTACAAAATTTCAGTTTCTCAGGTAACTAAATGCGAAAACAGTTTAAAAATTTACAAATAAATATATGAATTATTTTATATAAAATATTTATTTGTTTTTTTTTTCCCGTTTGTTATTGAGGCATTAATCAGCTTCTAAAATACTTTAATGACGTTGTTTTATTTGTTATACATTCGCATAAGCATAATTAAAGTGTCTAACTTATGCTGACGTATCTGTAATATTATCTTTTCCGATAAGACTTCAAGTAGCTACGAAATAAAACTAACCTCTGCAATGTCGAAAAAGACCCAAACTATTTCAACGAGTAGGGCAATCGAATATTTATATCATATCAGCTTGTCATAAGCTAAAGACCGATGGCTTTTCGGGAGTTTCTTTTGACATCTGAAACCTTTGCCGCCTATAAAAGGTGGCTACCCATTTGGTTGCCACCGAAGTACGCTTTTAACGACCGTGCCACAAGCACGTACGACTAAAATCTAACAAATTGTTTTAATTTTAATATCGAAATCAAATGAAAATGTTCCTGATAACCCTGCTCGCCTGCCTGGCAGCTGCTGTGTGGGCGGGTCCCAGCCCAGCGCTCGGCGAATCGAAGCTGCTGCAGGCGATGCGCAGCACCAGCGCCCTGCAGCAGAGTGATCCGGCTCGCTCGATGTCGTGCTTCCAGTACTACGGCGAGGTCTTCGATCAGCAGCTGCAGCAATACGAGCTGCAGTATCAAACCTGCCAGAATACCAGCCAACTTCAGGTGGCCACAGTCGACTGGCTCTACGAGATGAAGCTGGGCGAGTTGGGCAACAATGCGCAGTCCGCCTGCCAATTGATTACCAATTGCGGTAGTCTCAATGACACCGCCGCGTCTCTGACCTGTTACACACAAGTGGTAAGTGCACTGAAGATAGACTTTGATTATATATTTATGTATATTTATCTGTCACTCTGTCACTCTTTCACAGGGCACTGAAGATGCCAAGACTATGTACAACATTTCGGGCACAGCCAGCCAGTACAATGTCGAGTTCAATCAGCAACTGCAGGTGATCAAATACCAAGAGGAAAACTGCCTGAATGAGGCGACCCGCACGTATGAGGTCAACACGGAGCAGACCTATGTCAGTCTGCAGGGTTGTTTGCTGGGCACTGAGCCGGTGCCAAGCACAACAACAACAAGGGGAACCACAGCTGGAACTAGTTCATCTCCCGTGACCAGAACCACTACGCCCGTGCCAAGCACCACAACTGAATATCCTTCATCTGAAGTGCCAAGTACAACCAGACGCCCTACTCAAGGCAGTACCACAGCTGATCCTACCTCATCTCCATGGTTGTACACTAGTCCAAAGACGACAACAACCGCCATTCCGACAGCAGCTCCAATTACAACCACAGGTGCTTACACGACCAGTTCGATACCAGTTTCACAAAGCACTACTGTTACAACAAGCTCACCCTCAACTTCAACTTCCAGAAGACCCGTTTCAACTCTTCCGCCACTAAGGTCGACAACAACGAAAGTTCCGGTGACAACAACAACAACACCTGAACCAACAACGATGACCACCACTATCAGTTATTCTTCCAGTTCCAGTTCCACACCACCAGTTCCACTCAGTTCCACAACAGCATCACTTATCAGCACAACACTTCCCGTTCCCCTATCAAAGACATCGGCTTTAGTGACAATCAAGCCAACTGCTTCGGCCGCGCCCGTCAACCAGCCCAGCCTGAGCTCAGATCTTAAGAAGCTGCTGCACGCGCTGCTACACTAGACAACATGGTTTATGTACTGCATTAAATAGGTAACGAGCTGACAAACCTTGGCTATCGCTGGAGTTGCAAAACTTTTGTAATCTCCTTGGGGTGGCTTGAGTTGGCTTGGGCTGGTTGCCTGGTCACAGCACAAAAGTAACAGTAAAAGGGAAAGTAAAGTAAAAGCAATTTTATGGAAATGTTGGCCAAATATTGGCAGAGTCCACACCGAGCAGGCGACAGCCGCAATGCAAAAGTTCAGCTAAGCCAATTGCAACTCTGCAAGTGTAACTTACATAATTAACGGTTGTAGATGTTAACTAGTTCGGACTGACGTGCCTTACCCACTGCCAGATGCCCTGTAAACAGCCTCCAGTGAAATGCCAGTAATCGAAATTATTTGAAACTTAAATTTGATCTTATTTTGTGAATTTTAAAATGAATAGTAAAAAAATATTGAATACTGAATAAATATGAGCATATACCAAAAGCAAATATTATAACTTAAGATAGAAAAATTAAATATATTATAGAGAACACTAAGTAATAATTAAATGAAATATGTTCAAGATTTGATAGTGAAAAAAAGTGTCTGGAATCATGGGAACATAAGAAGTTTGAAGAGAAAATAGAAATGTAATAATTATATTCTCCAGAAATTTTATATTTCCCAAAAGGCATTTGAAATTAATTTTATATTATATATATTATTCTTCATATTTATATATTATATATTTTATATTATTATGCAATATAATTAAATATTATAAAATTAAAATAAAAATTTTAAAAATATATATAAAAATGTATTTTAAAAATATGTATACAAATTTGTATTAAAATTAAAAAATTATTACATGCAAAAATCATAAAATTTAGATCTTTACATATAACAAACATAATTTGATTAATTATGCTACTTATTAAATATATAAAATCAGGCGCATATTTTGGATGAAAATATATGAGCAATGCAACATTTGCAGTGAAGAAAACGCGCATTAAATATATATAAAAAAAAGCTAAATAAATCTTCACTCCCAATTTGCTATCACTCCAAGTACAGGGTATAGCAAACATAGTTTGCATATTCCTGCACCTTGGCAAAGTTTGTGCAATTGCAGAATGCCATGCGAGAAGGCTTTCGCAGGTGCAGAGCTAATCAAAGATGAGTTAGCTGTGGGCTGGACTTCAAACATAAATTGAATGGCAATTAAAGGCTTCAAGTCTTAGCATTTAACGGTTAAATAAACAGTTGCTATCTTTTGGTTCAAGGGTGTTTTTCATTTAAATTTAATTGCATTTGCTTTGCAGCATTGGCTATGGCTTTGGCTGTTGATTATTGCTGCCTGCGGCATTGTTGTCACTGCAATTAAAACAAATTAGAAATGTGGGCAGGCAAGGAGAGAGAGAGAGGGGGAGAGGGCGCAGCAGTGCGCCCAAAATGAAGCCAATAACTGGCGACAGTGCCGCGTGTCCTTGCCACAGGCTGCAGCCGGCGGCTGATTTAAAGTGTTGCCTAGTTCCTCTTTCCGCATTATTTCTGCCTGTGTGCATGTGCGTGTGTGTAGGAAATGTTAATGCAGTTCGAGCTATGTTTGCCTGGCTCGTTGAAAATGCTTTCGCACAAAGAACGCAATTAAGATATGCAAATTAGCAGCTACCACACCCAGCACTTTGTCTGTGTGCACCAGGTGTGCAGCAGGTGAGCTGCGCCACTTGATATTTAGCTGCACTTCACCATAAATACGCTTGCACACACAAAAACCTTAAAGACACTGCAAATAATTAAAATACCAGTCGCTAAGATTGAAATTCATTTTGAGCTAGACGAAAGGGGCGGGTTTTTCGATAGATGATGTGGGCATTGAGCTGGAAGAAAACTTTTGGGCAATGAGTAGAAGATCTTGGGTTGATAGAATGTTGAGAATAGGATTGTAAAACTTTATATGATATTGTAGATTTTATATGATATTAGTATAAGCCACAAGTACCAGTAGAATATGTTCAACTTTTTCATAAGTTGTAAAAGATATGTCTCTTCAAGGAAAACTCCGATTTGCATAAAATAATATAGAAAAAATTAATCAGTTATGAAATAAGAGCTTGAAAAATAAATTTTTATATTTCATACAATTTAAAAAAATTTTTTTTAGCATTTTAAAAGGTACAAAAAAACTTTAAGCTTTAGATTTTCCTCTCATCAGCTAATTATAAAAAATACAAGATATATATATATATATATATATATATATATATAACACTTCCTCTGCTCCAACCTCGATCCACTCTAAGCTATAGTACTTGACTACAATAAAAATCTCACATGAATTGCCCCAATTTCAACTTGAACAAAGTCACATTACAATTGCATCGATACTTTTGACGACCCACAAAATCCTTCAATTATATGTGGCCATAAAAACTGGCTATAAACTAAGCCAGGTTAATAAAAAAACATAAACTCTGTGCACTGGTACGTTCGCCACATTTGAAATCGTTTTAGAAACTGCGCACACTCTGGTACTTCCCAGAAACAAAAGCCAAATGCGCAAAGGAAACGACTTGTCATAAAGAATTGCAATTTATATTTCATTTAATAGATTAATCAGTGAATCACTAAACGGTCTGACCATCGATTCCTCTATTATGCTACACTTTTGTGGTATTCGATAGCCCAAGTACAACACGTGGCGAGATAAGAGCGAATGAAGACGACACGAATATAGATTGAGTTTAATGGGCTAAGTGTGACAACGAGCAATGACCCTCAGAGCGTATGGCAAATACAACGAATAGGAAATCGATATAAATATTTGTAAGTTTACAATTAAATTGAAAACTATTAAATAGGTAAGAGCCGCAAATATTTGTTTAACAATTGTGTGCGGGCAATACAATGGCGGCTTATCTGAGATCATGTGTGTGCGCCTCTGATAAGCGGCGCTGACCAATGGCAAGGGACGATGACGCTCCTCAGCTCATTTGATAAGGCTGAAAGCGAAGTGGACAGCCAAAAGTTTTTTTAAACTGTCAAATATGTATATAAATATATTTATATATATGTATTTCACTAGAAAATCATATTGATAAGTAATTAAAATAAACACTTGATAGATATAAAAACTTGGAGCTAAAAATAAAAATATATTAAAGTGGATGACAGGACTCAGGTCCATCGATATGAGACTCACACGGATAGCAAGAATTTAGAGAATGCTAGAAATGATCAGATTTTCAACTGAAATGGTAAAACTCTTGGGGTTTGTGTAAATATAATCTATGCTTTCTATTTTGGCTTAATGGCAACTAGAATGATTTCAAAGATTATAGCGACGCGATTGGGGAGTCGCCGGCAACTGTTTAATTGTTTCATTGGAAATGTTTTTCCCACTGTCAGCGGCCCGAAGCGATAAGAATGATAGCACCAGCTGACATTGATAAGGCGATAGCTTAAGTGATAGACCCAAATCTAAGGCAATAACATGGCCATAATATGTCGGCTATGCACAATCTCTGGAGTAGTGGAACCACCTCAACAACACTTGAGCAACGCGACTATAAATATTGAAGTCGCTTGCCACATTAGCACAATACGAATCCGACGTTCATAGCAAACGAATCAAAAAGCAACAGCGTTAACAAAAACAGAAAAGAAAAAAAAACATTTAACAATATGTTTACCAAAGTGTGTGTTCTACTTTTGGCCATTGGCCTGAGCCAGGCTGCATCCCATTACAAGATGCCCGAGTCACATCTGATGGAGTTCATGGAGCGTTCTCGCGCAGTTAGCGAGGATAATCCCGGGCGTTCTCTAAACTGCTTTAACGTCTATCTGCCACAGCTAAACAAGGAAAATGAGATATTCCAGGCAGCCTATACCCAGTGCTTGAGCGATGCCGAAGCATCCCGCGCGGGCATCGATGAAAGCACTAAGGAGGAGCGCGCTGCGATCGACGGCTCTGCAACAGATGCCTGCTCCGCTCTGGAAGCTTGCAGCAAATTGGAGGCATCCGTTGACTACTTCTCTTGCTACTCAGCAGAGGTCAGTTAAAGTTTTTAATTGTAATTCCAACGGACTACTCTAATATAACTTCATTTGAAACATTACAGGGCAGTGTGAACACCAAGACAATGTTCTCGATCTCGGAGGATGCGAGTGAGTGGCTGGCTAAGGTGAGAGAAGAGTTGCGTCTAATCGAAGTCAGCGAGTACACGTGCACCAACAAATCTGAGCGCGTCTATTTGGAGAACTCAGGTGTCATTTATGACAACTTCGATAGATGTCTGGCCGGTTTGCCGCCATTGACCACTGTGGGACCCACCGATGCCCCAACTACCACTACTCCCCTTGACTCGACCACAGCACCAAACACTCCTGCTCCCGCTGACTCGACCACAGCACCAAACACTCCTGCTCCCGCTGACTCCACCACAGCACCAAACACTCCTGCTCCCGCTGACTCCACCACAGCACCAAACACTCCTGCTCCCGCTGACTCCACCACCGCACCAAATACTCCTGCTCCCGCTGACTCCACCACAGCACCAAACACTCCTGCTCCCGCTGACTCCACCACAGAACCGACGACTGTGGCAACAACTGAGAAATTGCCCGAAGAGGATCTGTCCCGTCTGGTCCATGAGCAGAACAAGCTCAAGATGATGATGGAGCAGATGAAGCACTGGCTCAAGCGCCAATAAATGCCAGCACTTCGAGGCAAAAAAGTCATTTGGAAAATCAGTATAAATACTTTTAATTAACTAATTAAATACAAATATTATTTATGGAGTTCGCATGACTTTTTCTATGGCCAAAGAAGAAAAAACACACACATTGCACATTCAATTCCGATTGTTAAATTTCTTTTTAGATTCTTTCAATAAAAACTATTTTTAGCAATGGAATCGGATGATCGTGAGCTTGTTTACAATTGAGCAGGATAGCAGAAAATTCAATTAAATAATATAAAATTTCATTTTAAACAAATAATTTATTGGAATTGCACAATTCCGTGTCGTCTGAATATATAAATACATTATATATATATAAACTATTACCTAATTGACTTTCTCTTAGCTGTTTAACTATCTAATTTGCTGTCAATATATATACATATATATATATATATATTATGTGAAATTCGCAATAACTGCAGATTTAGATTAGCTAAGTTCCATTTTGAGCTAAGCAAAAAGCAAAAAGCAAAAAAAAAAAAAAAAAAAATACTGTAGTAGCTACAGTATTACCTCCACTTGTGCACCTGGCCGATAATAGTAGTAGTTAGCCTTATCTAACGTCTGCTAGACTCGTACAGTAGCCAAAACGTGCTGGCCTTGCGATAACACTGACAACACTCGCTGGGCTAGTGATTGGAAGTGTCTTCTTCGTAATTGTCTTAGGACGATGCAATCATCATACTAGGTTGGCGCATTTGATTAGTTTTTAATCTAAAATCTTTTCTAAACTAGCTCCAGATAGTTGCCCGCATGCGGTCAATTTTCGGTAGCTATATAAGCAATGTCCGCAAAATTTGGCAATCAGTTCGATTTATACATCGCCCACTTCAAGGATATCACATTTCGGAATAAAATAAAATAATCAAAGTGTTCGCTATGAAATATACGATTGCTCTATGCCTGGCGCTTGCCGTCGGCTGCAATGCCTTCATCCAGGCTGTGGACTTGCAGCCATTCATGAAACTTCAGCACAATGTCATGCGCGCCCTGATTTCCGCTCAAGCGGGCAGAACTGATGCCGATTTGATCAACAACTGTTTCCTTCAATACACCGCCGATCAACAAATTGCCATGAATGACTACAACAAGCGCTTCACCGGCTGCGTGAATACGGCGCAAACGGACAAAAATGAGTTGACCACCCAGAGCGCTGCGACACGCAAGGATCTGCTCGCCCGCAGCGACGGCATGTGCAGCACCCTCGGCGGCTGTGACAAATATATTGATGGCCTCGAGTTCTTCGATTGCTACCGCAATGCGGTAATCATTATATATCATATCATAATCAAATATAATTTGCCATAAATTCAATTGTTTTTACTTTCCAGTCCATTGACAGCTACAAAGTGATGTTCACATTGAACAGCGATGCGAATATTCAGTTCAACACGATTTCCGCTAAGTACGATATCATAAATTACGATCTGAGTTCTTGTGTGGATACTGCTCGCCTGGACTACGCACGCGAGCTCGAGAAATGTGATGGAGATTTCAATGGCTGTCTTTCTGGTGGTGTGACTGATGCACCAACCACCACTACTAAGGAACCAATTGTCACTACCCAAGGTCCAGTTGTGACTACCCAAGGTCCCGTTGTCACTACCGAGGGTCCTGTTGTTACAACCCAAGGTCCAGTCGTCTCTACCGAAGGTCCCGTTGTCACTACCGAGGGTCCTGTTGTTACAACCCAAGGTCCAGTTGTCACTACCGAAGGTCCCGTTGTCACTACCGAGGCCCCAGTCGTCTCTACCGAAGGTCCCGTTGTCACTACCGAGGCCCCAGTCGTCTCTACCGAAGGTCCCGTTGTCACTACCGAGGCCCCAGTCGTCTCTACCGAAGGTCCCGTTGTCACTACCGAGGCCCCAGTCGTCTCTACCGAAGGTCCCGTTATCACTACCGAGGGTCCTGTTGTTACAACCCAAGGTCCAGTTGTCACTACCGAAGGTCCCGTTGTCACTACCGAGGCCCCAGTCGTCACTACCCAAGCTCCAGTCGTTACAACCCAGGGACCCGTCGCCTCTACAGAGCCTACTATCGTCACTACTGATGCGATAACCACCACAGAAAGGATGCCAGAAGAGGATATCCATATGATGCCGTTGGTCCTCAAGAACGCTATGGATAAAATGAAGCGTTTTTTCTAAACTTGCGTTTGATTGTAAAGTAAATGAGCTTGATTAATCAGGGCAGGCCCACGTATATAAATAAACTTTATCAATTCAACATTTTTTAATAATTGAAATATGGAAGTATTGCATACTTCTAGGATGCCAAAGAAATTCTATGAGATTCATTCATAAAGCTTTATCAGTTGTTTGCTTACTCGTGTAATAAGCCAAGACATTTGTCGGTCTATATTTTTATGACATGATAAGTTCGTTAGATAAACCTACACGGGAAACAAACTATTGGCTATTGATAAGATGTTTGTTTTCTTTTTTTGAAATTAACTAATATAAATTAACAAATATGAAATAATTAAAATATTATTCCTAACCGAATACGTATACAAAAATATATTAAAATATTTCTCTCTGTGTAGCTGACAAGCAGGTCGCCTTGAATTTGAAAATGATTTCAATCTAGTAATGGATCAGCCAAGTTCAAGCCATAGCACTCGACTCAGTGTGGGCACCGCAGAGATAATGTCCACCTATCAATTGATAGGGCTATAAGTCAATATACTAATACTGCTAAAGCAGAATTGAACGATTGTGAGAAATTATTAGGAAATGTTCAATTAGACAGCATTTGAACAATAACACCACTCGACTCGACTCGACTCGCACTCGACGCGGCGAGCCATTCGTAGCGCCATTTAAAATTCATAGCTAAATGTGTGCGGTACGAGTTGAGAATCAATTGGTTGGCGAGACCAGACGACGCCAATTGGAGCTGTTCGGTCAGCAGCGGCGGCCCGTGGCGCTGACGGTGGTGGTGCTGCTGCTGGGCATTTGTTTGCGTGGGGCATGCGACACGAGTCCAAATCTGGCTGTAGGCATACCCATACCATGGCCCGACTCGACACTCGACGAGTGTCACACGGAGTATATGGAGGCGTTTGCCAATGCCTCGACCACGTATGCCTTGGAGTACGAGAGATGCGAACTGACAGCGAATGAGACACAGGCCGAGATTGTTGTCGATGAGCAGCTGGAACGCGACCAAATCGAGCTGGGATACAGCACATTGTGTGGCAATTTTGAGCGGTGCAATCAACATGATGACGATCTCGAGCACCTGGAGTGCCTCAAGAATCATGTAAGTGCTGTACTCTAGGCAACAGTGGCTAAAGACTACCATATATACAAGATTAAATTTGAAGAGCCCAAGCTGCATAGTCGGAAACTAATAAATACCTTATTAAGAGCTTAAATTGTAAATGTTTTGAATCCATAAAACTAATCTTCGTTTATAGCTTAAGGACTTCGTCAGCATGAACTAATTATGCGTAAAAACATGAATGTAGGAAAGCTAATAGCACTCAAGTGTTTTAAAGCGGAAAAATTTAGAAATTTACAGGTAACTGCTTATCGGTAAATTTTTTATTGGGAATTGCGGTTGTTTATAGTGAATAATTAAACCTGCGACTACATTATTTTCTGGAATATAAAGCAATTTGGCCAAAGTTAAAGCGTAAAGAAACTTTCTTGAGGCAAAAGCTCATTAAAAGCCCAAGAGTAAACGGAATTTCGTTTTTTTAAGACTTAATCTATAAGAAATATTTATTTTCTTCAAGATGAATATAAAAAAAAAAAAGCTTTACAGACACTTACATAATTGAAAAGAGCTTCATCAAATGTTAGGCACAGTCAGCGGCTTACACTTCATTGAAAGTGAAAAGAAATTAATTCAACAAAAGTCGAAAAATAGATTTATTGGATTTTCTGAAGTTTCATTTAAAGCTCAAACTAAATGCTTTTCAATTTATTTATATTCTCTGCAAAGCTCAAGCTAAAGCTTCTTTCTCGCCTACAACTAATATAATCCCTTATGCACTTGCAGGGCAAACAGAATCTGGATCTGATAACAACGATCACATACAATGCAACAAGCGCGCACACACGCCTTCGCCAGGACCTAGATGCCGTGCAGCAGACGCTGATCTTGTGCACTCTCGATGCTCAGGTGGCGTATATAGGCAGCATGCGGTTGGCGAATGAGGAGCTGCAAGAGTGTCGCAGAGATGTGACCGCAACGTATGCGAACTGATCAATCAATATACACATATACTATATATATATATATAAACATATAGAAGCATCAAATCCGAATATAGATATTAGTAAAGCATTTTGAGAGAGACTTTCATGTGGGACCTAGGCGACCTGCAGACATTTGTCCAGTTTATCAAATATCTGCGCTGTGCCCAGCACATAAGTACGCTCGGTGCGATTTGTGCAGAGATAACGCTCCTCTTCGATGCCATTCAGCTGCTTGCTAACAGTCAGAGCATTTTCCGAGGCATTAAACGAGATGTTGTACATCGTCATGAGCTGCTGCGTGGACTGCCAATTGGAATTGATGATTAGGCCAAGTTGTTTGGCAAACTCGCCGCCGACTTACCAGCTTGGCAAAGCAGTCAAAATAGTCCAGCACATTGGTGATGTTCAGGCAGCCGTCAATGTAGCCCTCTATGCGCATTGCTGCCTTGCGTATCTGTTGCTGCAAGCCATCCACCTGGCTGAAGACTGTGTCACGGCACGTTTCCGCATTCTGTTGGCAGTCAGCGTATGCTGTTGACCAGGTGCGACCCACTTGTTCCAGTTCTGGCAAATAGCTGGCGAAACAGTGCTTCGTATCGCCCGCCAATTCGTGATGCTCCAAATAATCCGTCAAGCTCTCCAGACTGCGTGGAGTCTGCGCCAGCTGCAGGTGCTGCACATATATATTTTCCATGTTTAATTTTGAAAAACAAAAAATGATCCCAACAAAAGTTACCAGCAATTGGAAAAGCAGCGCAGCTACGAATATAATTTTCATGTTTTTTGTCTGCCTGTTTGGGTGGGCTGACAACGTGATACTACAAAAATAATAATAAGGTTCAAGGCATAGGGCTTATTTGGTTAATATGACATTGATTCATCGCTTATTTATTCACGTTTAGTCGCTGCGCTTTGCTCTTATCGAAAAATCGCAAAAGCTCAGTGCTGCCCCAACTGTGAGTTCCCAAAAGTTTGCAGCATACTTTTGTCTGCGAATGTAGTAGTTATTTGTTGGATATTATGATAGTTGTTGCTCCTGGTTGAGGTGAGTGAAGTGTAAACATTCAGCTGCGCACAGCGTGGAAGTTGGCAGCATTTCTCATAGTTTGTAAACTGCATTTTTATGCTCTTAATTGTTTAGATTGTGTTTCCACTCGCTCTCCTTCCTTTTAAGTGACTAATTCATTAGCTCCTATTATGACTTGTTATAAATTTAATATGAGAAACTACTTTCACAGGCACTTGGAAAAAACTGGTATTATAAAACTTATTATTTTTAATATATTTATAACTAATCTTTTTGTATTGTTATTATAATAATTTTAATCAATTTTAATATGTTTCATATTCAACTAGTTGTGTTGATATACTATTATTTTTGCTAATGATAATTTTTATAGTTTTTATATATTTTTTTTAAATTTATAAATTAAGTTTACTTTTTATTTTTTTACAAAACATTAAAATTATTTTAAAATATTTAATTTTAATATTTTTTTTTTTAAATTAAATATGTTTAATAATATAAATTTTATATTTTTTTAATATTTTGTCAATTTTATTTTATATTCATAAATATATTTTTTTAATAATAAATATTTAAACTTTTCGTTTTTAATGCTTAATTTGTCACTTATTTTTGTTTGAAAACAAATATTTATAGTTTTGAATATTCTCAGTTAATTTATTTTAATTTTTATTTAAATTTTTATATTTTATATTTATTTGTTCAATTTCATTATAAATTGATTTATATATAATGAAGTGATTAAATTTATATTTATAAATAATCCAGTAATTAATTTTATTTATTAATTCAGTACTCGATTATTATTATTAATTAAACAAAATACTAATATATGCACATTTGCCATATAAATTATGCCGCTACAAAATTTGCACATTTTATTATTATTTATTAATCCGCACCCTCAACAACGCCCTTTAATAACTCATATTCAAACACCGCTACGGCTCGCTGACGTTACAAGAGCGCATTTTTGGCATAGTTTTCGATTATTTATGAATGCGATAGCGTATGAAACGCTAAAGCCGATAAGCCAAAACAATCGAGTTGTAGACACATTGGCGCACATATTGGCTTAATATTTCATTAGCCGGGCTAAAACGGACGAGCTGGCTGTAACAAGCCTGAACGCATTCAGACCGCTTATCACTCGACTGCCTGGGCGGTACGTTGTCTATTTTTGGGCTACAGGGTCACGGCATTATTAATTGCGTTACGTGGGCATCACAATTCAATTCAAACAAAATTAAACAGAATAAAAAATAAATAAATAAATGCACATGCAAAGCAATTTGAAGCGTCTGGCGTAAGGCGCTTTGCGTTTCCGTTTGGGTCGACTTAATGCCACCTAATTGATCGGCGCAAACCTAACGGGCTTCACACCTTTCACCTGACGAGGCAGCTCTTTTCGGGTTGCTAAACACAAATTTGACCACAAATTCACCAACGCGAATGCATCAATCATTCCACAACGAATTCGCTCGCCTCGCACTATATATAAAGCATAAACGCCAACTGCGCTCTATCTACTGTACTTGACGAACCCCGAACCAGACAGAACCTCAAAATGAAACTGTTCTGCGGTGTACTAGTGCTGGCCAGCCTGGCCATCTTTGCCCAAGTAATTGACAGTTTTGTGGACTAGCAAATAATCAAGAATAGAGTTTCAAGTGCAATTCAATTTCGTTAACTGCAGGCCAAGCCGAGCACAGTGCAAACACAGCTGCAAGGCGCCCTGGATAAATATCTGGTGCAGGCGACCAACCTGAACATGGTCAGTGGGGATGTGACAGCTCAGTGCTTTGCCTTGTACCTGCCCATGCTGAACGAAGTGGCTGCGACATTCTCCAGCTCGTATCAGGGCTGCATTAGCGCCTACAACGAAGAGTTGGCCAATCTGACAACTCAAGCCCAGAAGGATCAGCAGCTCTATCAACAGGATGTGAGCGGACTCTGCACTGCGTTCAGCAACTGCAACAACAGCACGAGCAACGACAGCACCAGCTTCTTCCACTGCTACGCAAATGCCGTAAGTAGAGAGTAGAGAAACTCCTGCTTATTAACTCATTCGATTGCCATTCTAGGCTCAAGCTGATGTCACCGTGATCTATGACATTGCCACCAATGCGGCCAGCACGGCCAACACTCTGGCCGAGGCCATCTCAGCCAATCAGGCTTTGGAGTATCAGTGCACGAATACCACCGAGAGCAACTATGTTCGCGACACGGCTGCGACATACGATCTGCTCGATAATTGCCTGAAGAACGGCGTGCCCACCCTATCGACAGCTGCCCCTGTGCAGACAACTACGCAAAGTACTGCTACGAGTGATGATGACGCTGCTACCGGCTCGACTTCTAGCGACGCAACAACTTCAGCTGTGACTGCCTAAATGCATTTCATTTGAATAAAATATAGAAAAATATATGAGCATTTATTAAAAAGAAACAAACGATGTGAAGCTGCATTTCGTTATCCTCTGTTGTCAGTGCACTTGACAAGCATTTCACTGTCTTGCACGCCTGTCAAATGTCTGGCAACGCCCACAGCACAAATTGTGGCTGCTGTGCAGCACATAAATTGGGCAAACTTCTTTGTCAGCCAAGTCGAAAAAATGCCGTTAAGTGCATTGTTTAAGCTGTCAATTAGCTGTCACTCGATAGCTCTTTATATTGTTGAAATATTGTTGGGTGTTGCCACTACCAATTGGCAACTCCAGCTGCCTGATAAGCTGCCACAAACATGCAGTATGACTGCAGCTCTTCAATTTTATGCTGAAAGTTGTCAAAGTGATTGCGAGCTTTGACTTTTGCTTGAGAGGATGCTTAAGGTAGAAAATGTTGAACATATTCACATCAAAATTTGTTTTAAATAAATAAAGAATATAAATAATATTTAATATATATTTGTTATTTATTTTATTTTGGAATAAAATTATATTTAGAAATATATTAAAAATTTGTTTTAAATAAATAAAAAATATAAATAATATTTAATATATTTTTTATTTATTTTATTTTGGAATAAAATT
Source organism: Drosophila peninsularis (assembly GCA_035047485.1). NCBI lineage: Eukaryota > Metazoa > Arthropoda > Insecta > Diptera > Drosophilidae > Drosophila > Drosophila peninsularis. The sequence continues at coordinate 6,882,984 of JAWNPN010000035.1, forward strand.
ATATTTTGAAATATTTGACACATAAAAAAAAGAAAATATTTAATATAGTTTTCTCTTATTTTTTATATATTAAAAAATGTTTTTGTTATTATTAAAAATATTTTTTAAAATATAAAAAATGTTCGAAAAATAAAATTTAAATTTCATATATACAAATTTTTATTTTAAAATTATAAAAATTTTATTTGTCGATATTTTTTATACTTATAAAATACTTGTATTTTAAAAAACTATTAATTTTTTAGAGTTTATTTAAAAGTTATTGATTTAAAAATTAATTTATCATTTTTTTTACGATTTCTGGAATGTATTTTAAAAAGCTATTAATTTTTTAGAGTTTATTTAAAAGTTATTGCTTTAAAAATTAATTGATCATTTTTTTACGATTTCTGGAACACGACCCACTTATTTTAGCCCCATTGTACATTTAAATCAAGTAATCCCAGAACTTAAATGATTTTTACAGCTATTTCAATTTCTAATCAACAGCTGACAAAAAATAAAACACCAAAAACCAATCTTATCAAAGACCTCAAAAGTATGAAAAAAATTCACTGACCACTGGAATTTCCATTTTGGTAGGCTCTATTTTTGTTGTTGTTTATTAACAAAACTAATTTTTTTTCGTTTTTTTGGCTATAAAAGTGCCGACAGGAAAGTTGCTTTGGTCAGTTCAAATTTTGGAAGTGAAACGTTCAATATGGGGTTTATTGGAAGTGTTTGCCTGTTGGCCATGGCCATTTGCCTGCTGCTGTCCGCCGTGAATGTAATGAGAATTGACTGATCGAGAGATTCGCGCTAAAGATTAACTATTTTAACAGGCGCTGCCAGTGCAAGTGCAATGCAACGACAACAGCAATGAAACTCACACGCAAACCTCGTCGGATGGCCAACAGACACAGACGCAAACTGGACCCGGCTGCCAAACACAAGAGTCCGGAGATGGACAGCAGAGTCAGAGCCAGAGCCAAACAGGCAATGGCACCCAGACGCAGACACAGTGCAGCGGCTCCAATTGCAGCACTCTACCGCCGCTCTTCACGATGAAGCCACTCGAATGGAACACCATGCCGCCGCTGCAGTGGAACACTTTTCCGCCCATGCAATGGAATTAGTAATGAGCTTTGCCGAGCCGAGTCTACGGTATATAGGAAATATATTTGCCTAAATTACTGACCTTGATGAGCTTTGAGCTTTTTCAGTCCCATTTAATTGCGTTCAATTAATACAATAAATCTAGCTCAAGGCTGTCAAGCTTTTAAGCACCTTGCCAGCTCTCGTTTGATAGTTTTAATTTACATATATTTGCATTTTGACAGCTTTCTGGGGCAGCAGAGTTAAGTCTAACGAATGGTCGCTGTTGCCATGGGAACCCATCGCAATAATAATAATAATAATAATGATAATAATAATATAAACAAATCAATTTTTTTTGCGAAAAGAAACTATGCCTTATCTCCTTATCAGACCTTTAATAAACAACAACTTTGATGAGGCCTGTTGAAAATTTAATTTAATATGAAAGGCAAAAAGCTGCTTTGCGTTGGGGTTCGTTGAATATTTGATAAAGGTTTCGTTTTATCGTCTAGGATGTTACGGGCGCCAGCACATGCTTAAAGCGAGATGTGAGGGAGGAAGTTAAGCATGTGTTAAAAGACTCTGTGATATGAGGAGATAACTTGCCGTCTATAGCGGACTAAACGTTGACGGAGACGAGTCAAGTAGGTACACGGCTTAAACCCTACTCAGGGAATGCATAAAAAGTGCTTTATAGATTTAACTTTTTAATAAGTGAATGTGGGGGAGGAAATGTTGTTAAAAAAGATGAGAGAAGTTAAGAAAATATTAAGAAAGTAAACAGATTATATAAACTTTTGTCTAGGCTTATAGGAAGGAAGTTAATATATTTATATAGTATTATTAACTATATATTTTAGGCGTTACCTATTACTATTAATCAGAATGACAGACAAATGCCAAAGCTTTTAATTAGAATTTGAGTGTTTTATTTTCTTCGATAACCTTTTCATGATGACTATCGATAATAATCGATAATATTGTATTTTTTTAGAGAAGCTTTCATTTTATGATATAAAATTTTGTGATATATATTAAACTTTGTTTATTTAATAAATAAAAAGCGAATAATAATAATCTCAAAAAGCTCTGCGTTGAATACACAGATTTGGTATGTTTTGGGCTTTGAAAAGCTTCCTTTGCTTCCCACAGACTTAAGTTTCTAATAATAGACTTGTGCTTTGGCATATGAACACATCTAAATGCCATTCACACGCTCTAAAACTGTGCTTAAGAAAGTCTAACTAGAACAAAAGTTATTCAACAATTAATTTTCCAAAGTTAAGCACATAAGCGGAGCTCAAGAGCTGTTGCAGTGCCTGCGTATGTGTGTGTGAGTGTGCATGTGTTGTCTGTTATGTATGCAGAAACTAAACGTAGAACTATTAGAATCGCAACTCAGTGCATAGTGCCAGGTATCAGCTAGTCGGGCACTTGCGACTAGAGCACACGCTGCTTCTTCTAATAATATATATAATACATCTCATGTCAACTTAGCGCATTCATAGAGATAATCCCGCAATCATAATCAAATATGTTCTTAGCATTAGAAATTCCTGCACTTCCAGCAGTGGCCTGGCTTACGAACGCATATTCCCGCTCTGCTCTTATGACGCACTATATTAAATAATAATTCCCAGAGTTACGCGCTGCTTAAAATTTGCCAAACTAAAGGCTGAGACTATGCTCGAGCAGTCCAATTGTTTGCATAAGACTAGCTAGACTATCCTATGACTGCTGCTCCTCCTCATACTCCTCCTCCCACTGCGCTCTAGAACTTTTGGACTGTCGGAAAGTGTTGCATTAGATTTTTCGCCCAGCCAGTTGCGGCTAATGCAATTTTTCGCTGCTGCGCATATCAAAACTTTTAAATGCGCCCCAAAGTTTTAACTGGCTCGAAGCCGGTGCCGTCTGCTCGTGGAGCAACTGCATCCAATGGATGTGCCATGTCAGCGTATGCAAGTAATTGCGCATAAGCGCTACAATAATCAAAGCCAGACATGGACTGGGACATATGCTTGGCTGATCTGGGAGTTGTCCCGTGCGCCGTGTCGAAGCCAGCTGGCTTTTAACTCATTTTCTGATTAAAATCTTGGCCATTAAGCGTGCGCGCTCAAATCGGACTAAACTTTTTTAATGGCACTGATAATAGTTGCGCCTGGGTCGCCGTGTCGGCATGTACCTATCTTCCTCTCCGCCCCCCACACTCCCTCTCTCACTCTGTGTCACTCTTCCGTGCTCTGAGGTGGCGCTGAAATTGGCGCCTGCAATGAACGACATGGCTCTGAATTCGGGCTAAAATTAAATTAAAACTGTCGCGCAAAATGGGCGCAGAAAAAAAGGAGAAATGAGAAAGAAAGGAGCAAAGGCAGGAGCAGTTGAAATTGTGAAAATATTTGTGCTGCTTCTTTCTCTCCCTCTCTCCCTCTCTCTCTCTCATTCTCTCTTTTTATATTCAAAGCGAGTTGGCAGCTCCAGCTGTCAGCGCTGCCAGAGCAACGATGTCAATTAGTTTTTCAAACGCGTTCGCCTCACCTCTCCCTCCTCCCACTGCGCCACCTACCTCTGGGTCGCTGGGCAAGTCAAGTTGACTTTAAGTTAATTGCATAAGATTTCACTTTGCACTTTGTTGGCACGCCCACCGCCGCCCACAATCCGCCCAAGTCGCTGTTTCCTGTTGCCACTCGCCGCGTGTTGTTGCCATTCTTTAATCAAGTTAAAAGTTATTTTTAAATGAAGTGCGAACAATATGCAAGAGCAGTGCAAACATTGCATTCCCCCTCTCAACACCCTCAACACCGCCCCCTCTCCCGCCACCTCATCTGTATTTCCATAAATATATCTGCATATTATTGCACAACTCTGTGCGGCTTTGCGCCGGCGAGCTAATTAAAATCACATTTTCTTTGCGGGCGCCACTAAAAACTTGACAAATGAATTGTAAATTAAATGGAATACCTTGCGTGACTTTTTATTACCTATATACAGATAAATATATGTATATATATATATATGTATCTACATATGTTCTGTCTGTGACATCACAACATCACGATCACGAGATAGCATTTACGCACGATTTTTCTTTCGTTTTTTTTAGCATATAATAAGATAAGATATTGAGCCACTCAGCCGATTACTGAGACTATTTTTAACTGTACTGAATAGGGAATACCCTTGATAATAGTACAGAAGTGGGAATACCCTAGTTATTTAAATGTCGATACGTTAGAAATGCATTTAAGGAAGTTCTTGAACTTAGAGTGCAGAGCTTAGCTGTCCCATTGACAAACTTAAGGATTAAAATTGTGGGAATACCCTTAACGTTAAGTTGTCAAGGTATGTTAGAGTTTATATGATAAAAACTGGTCATGGTGTTCTAAAAATAATATAAATTGAGTCTAGTAGTTAATAGAGCTTAGAATGAATGTTTTTATGTGGAGTGCCTGACTAGGAGATACCCTGGAATTGAGATGAAATCCTATAAAAAATAGAGAGAGCTGAGAACGGGCTAAAATCTTAAACAGGTCAAATATTACCCTTTCCATGACTGGAAGTAGCTTAAAGATTCCATATATGGCTTATGGATTAGGATTTTAGACATATGAAATAGTTCAGATCTTGCATGCGACCATGGTGATGGTGATCTTCCTTGCATCAGTTTTGCTCTGTGTCATCGTCTATAATCTATGACATATATATGTAGCTGCCTTAGCCTTTTTAGCCACGTTTGGATATCTCTGACGACTCAGGTAGTCATCTTGATTATATATAAATGTTTTATGTTTTAGTGATAAAAAGTATAACAATCTTTGGAAATGAATACCCTGTAGAAGACTATAGATAGGTAAGCTGACTTATAGAGAGATATAGGATAGCAATTAGAGTGAGATATGCAGAGTTGAGGCTTAAGAGTTTAAAGTAAAGCTCTATAAACCCTATGATGTAACATATCTTGAAACACAAATCAACTATAAAGAAAACCAAATTTGAATTTACTTTTAGACACGTGAAACCTGATGAAGCTTAAATAAAAGTAAAAAGCTTAAAACTAGAGCGAGTTAAGCATAGATTAAAACTAAGCTTGATGAGAGATGGAATGCCAAAAAAATAGATCAATCAAAACAATCAATCAATTAAAAACTTAAGCTTTTTGTACTTAAAAGGAATTGATAATAATTGGAGCAATAAACAAATACATATTTATAAATAAATCATTTACAGGGTATGAACTAGCCAATATACTAGCTAATCTATATATTTCAGGCTGCGTGCGCCTGTTGTTACGCTTCTCGAATTTCATTTGTCATTAGTCAGATCTCTTTATATTTTTAACAAATTATCTGCGCCAGCAAAGCAGACAAGCGCAACCACACAACGACACACACACCTGAGCACACGGCTGCGCGCACCGCGTTGCGCTAACTGGCAATTGTAGGTGCTTTACACCTGCAAAGCCCTTGATTGATGATGTGAGCAATTGATAATGTGAGACCAAACCGAGCGGGCGGGTGCACGCTGAGTGCTGGGCGGTGGCTACGCTAATTGGCGCCACGTTTACGAGGGGAGGGAGGGCTACGGTGCAGACGAGGGCCAGTTGGCTGTGTGTATGTGGTTGGGTGGCTGCTTAAAAATGTAAAGCATGCTTTCATTCATTCCTGCTTGTATTTTCTTTTTTTAGCCTTTTGTATTTGCCATAAGTTTTTTTCAGCTTCTTTTTTTTTAGCTCGCTGGACTAATTGAGCGCTTAAAGCGGATTTCGACACGCGTTTTACTTGCATTTTTTTGCTTATTTTACATTTTTGTTGTATTTTTTAGTCTCTTTTCCGCGTGCCTTCCAATTAGAGCGTCTAAAGTTAATTGCAATTTGAGGCACTTGCCGCGACAGTTACTTTGGCCTGTCACGTTTTAAACTACAGAAAGAGATATATATATAGAAGGTATATATAGAGTCTATATATAGTATATGTGCTTAGTCCATACGACTTCATTGACAGCAGCTGCGCGATATGCAGCTACGTGTTGGATTGAGCTAAAAGCCAAACTCTGTAAATGTGGGAAAATTTTAACTCTATCATACACACACACACACACACACACACACACACATACTCTCTCTGTCAGTGTGTCTGTTCTCTTGACTTGACAGTTGGGCCAAAAATGTTCTAATTTTCTACTGCAGTGATTTGGCATGCAGAGTGGTTGTGCCCGTCGACTGGTGTCTCTTCCGTGTCTCTGACTTTGGACTCCGACTCGATTTGGTGTTTGCGGACTCTGGGACTCTCGTTTCACTGATTTATGCGCATCAATAAGTTGCCCGAGTGCGATACTTAGGCGAAATGTGCCGCAATGAGACGTGGACTAGCAGCAGCAGCAGCACTTGATCAGAGAGAGAGAGGGAAAGGGACAGCGAGAGAGGGCTAGGGAGACTTGGGCTAGTGGGCAAATAGCAGCCAGCAGCAAGCACGTTCGCATGCAGCAGATGCTGCTGCTGCTGCTGCAGCCAAAATAATGATTTGCATTTTCAGTTTTCCGATTTCGATGCGCGATTTGGTATTTGGCTGCGGCTCTGCGATTTTACTTCGCACAGCCAGCCACTTCCGGGCAACAGTTAAAGATATATGGGCTTAACTTGCTGGCCGCAGAAAAAATGGCTAAACTTTGGCGCCGACTGTGGCCGAACCGAAAGTTTTTTGTTCTCCTTAGCTTTAAAGCGGCGCTAATGAGACGCCGCCATGCGAAAGCCACAAATAAGGAATTGGATTGGAAGTTGAGATAAACCAACTTATAGATACCCATTAAATTGATTGAAAATAAGGGCATGAGGCATGGGCAGGCTTGATTTGAGTATAATATAATATTATTTAATATTTAAAAGTTGACTTACATGCATTTATAGGTATTTTAGCAGGAAAGTTGATCACGGAGTTGTAAAATTTATTAAAATTTGTATTAATATATTATTCACTTTCAAAAATATTTTCACGCTGACCACCATGGAACAGATTCTGAAAATAAAGATAAAGATATATAATTAAACTATTGAAATTATTAAAATATGAAAAAAATATATAAAAACCAATTTCATAACATAAATGTTAAATATTAAATAAATATAATAACAGACAAATATTTGTTTGTAATATATATAAAAAAATATTTTTTTTTTTAAGTTTTTTATAATAAATAAATATAAAACATAAAAAATATTATATTTATTAAAATTATAATTAAATATTAAAAATTATTATAAAATATGAAAATAATTTTATAATAATTTGATTGACTTCTTATAATCTTTCAAGCTTGTTTCACTAACATCACGCCTTGCATGGCCGTTTCCCCACACATTTCCAGGGTATACAAAGCCAGGGCGCATCACATAATTCATTTCTGCGCTTTTGTTTGTCAGCCACGTTTTGTGCTTATGCCTTTTCTTCCCTTTTCCTCTTTTTTGCTTGTTCTTCTTTCTCTCTCTTTCTCTTTGTTCTTCTCTTCTTTTTTTAGCCGCTGCGCTTATCTTAATGGTTCAAAGGTTACGCACAGGCCTGCGGAGACAGTGCTGAGCCCTTCCGACTGGTCGCCTGCTGAGCTAACGGTCACTTCCAGCTACACTTACAGTTACACTCGCAGTTACAGTTACAGTTACAGCATCTGCATTCGAAATGGCCGCACACCCATTAAAAACGTCGCGTTGCGACCCCACTGTGCACCGCGGTGGGTCCGGCCCCACTGGGCCAGATTAGGCCCCCTTATAAATGGCCTTATGAATCGGTCTCGATAAGGCCAACAAGACAAACAAACACACACCAAATTTTTTGGGCACAATTAAGCAATGAGCCAACACACAACTTGTCGCAGCTCGAGTGGCACGTTATGAATTTTTGTGGCATAACTCAATGGGGGAAGGGTGGGGCAGGGTATGGCCTAGGTGCCTGAATGGCAATGTAAAATTGCATGCAACATGCAATTAAAATCGCACAGGCAACGCGCATTTAATTAATTTGAAAATTACGTTTTCTCTATATGCGCTTAGGTGCTGCTGGGGTAAGTTTTAGGCGGCATTGGTGGCATAGCTTGAGTGGGTTGGGTCGGTTGGCTGGGTTGGCTGGCTGCTGGCGCTGCTTCAAGCTCAGCACTCAACTCATTTGCTAAATCAAGCATGCACCACTTAAATTTTCATTAGACTGCTTTCTTTGACTATGCGACTGCGACTGCGTCTTTGAACCCGCCCATCGCCGTTCACCGTTCACCGTTCGCCGTTCGCCGTTCGCCTCTTTGGCTGTCGGAAAACTTGAGGAAAAAACCGCAAGCAGCGCACTTTGTCTTAATGATGTTAAGGTGAATTTAAACTTACGTGATTTTTACGTGCAGCTGCAGTAATTGCAGTAATGGAGCCAACAGACAGCGAGCTGAGTGTATTAACTAGTTGCGAGGCTGAACGAGCTGATATCCTGGAAATTAGTAAGGATAGGCGAATGCCTAAGAGCATATTTGTAGGAGATAGGTCAGAGAGACTCAGAGAGAGAGAGAGAGAATTGCAACGTTGATTAACTTTGACTGACTGAAACCTACTCTGTAAATACTTATATGCATGGGGCATATATTCAGATCTACCCAGCAGTTAGTTGAAGTTCTCTATATCGAGTTCATCTTCAATATATAATTATTTTGTTATTAATATTATTTGTTTTAATTGATTTAAATATTCTAAATTTATTTTAGATTTATTCCCAAAAAAAAGTAAATCATTTTTAAAGTCTTTTTATTCCAATTTATCCCCAATCTATAATTCACTTATGCAATTCAAAGGGAGCGAAGGCAAGCGATTACCCTTAACAACCCCATTTGTCATACTTGCAGGGTATTAGGGAAAAGTGACAGCAATCATGATATATATGCGCTTGCATATAGCCATATAGCAAATATGCTGGTCAAATCATTTTGCAATACGCACAGAAAGGAAGTCAGAGTAACAAAGGGAGCGAGAGAGAGATTCACAGTGAGGTAAAGTTAGATTTGAACCGAAGCTGCAGCTGAAAGCCAACAACCTGCTCAGCACGGCGAGAGATTCAACTATGTGTGTGTGCGCTGGCACATGTGCGCACGTATTAGCCATAAATATATGAGACACATCGGGATGTGGCATGCCGCCCACACGGGGGGGCGGGGCGGTGCAGCTGCTTCGGTTGCTTGGCATATTGGCGCTGCCAAAACGAAATCAAACCATAAATTTAACACGTTTCAGCATGTGCAGCTCCTGGAGGTGCCGCAGCTGAGTGCAGCCGCCGAAACTAGCTAAATCGGCTGAGGACAAGGCAAAACTATAGAACTTCCATGGCATTACGTATACGCAGCGTTAGCTGTCGCCAACATTTCACACGCAGCGTGTCATATGCATAGCCACGTGCCAGCTGATGATGCCAGCCAAATGAATCAAATTTAATTTCAACAGCAGCACGAGAAGTAGCAATCTCCACATCAGTTTTAAGTTTCATTAGCTGGAGTAGAGTATCGAGTTTCTTCAATAGAATTTATAGAATTCATAAGCATGGAGTAGAGTATCGAGTTTCTTCAATAGAATTTACAGAATTTATAAGCACAAACTGTTAGATAATATGGAAAGCTAGTCAACTAATATTAATTGTAGAGAAATTTGATTTTTTATATAAATATATATTTATATCATAATATCTCTCAAATTTTTATAAGTAAATAAAAAATAAAAAATTATAAATACAAAAATATAAATAAATAAATAAAAAAATAAAAAAAATAATATAAAATAAATTTTTAAAAATATACTTAATCAAATGTTTTTGAGAAAAGACTCAAACAGTTCTTTGTAAAATTGCCAGAACTGCTCTAAAAATATATTACAGCCAATTTTGATAGTAAATAAAAATATTTATCAGCAAATTTTCAAAGCACAACTGAATTTTAAATTTAAAAAAATATATATTAATAATTTAATATTTAAATATTTGTAAACATAACAATTTTTTCAGAATTTATATATTATATCTATATATAAATTTATTACTTATTTAGAAATTTAGGCATAAATTTTAATTTATTAATAAATTATATACTTTTCCGATTTAAATGTATATATCTCATATATATTTCTTTATTATATATGTATATTGCTTATTTTATATTTAAATTAATTAAAAATTATTTAATAATATATTTTTTCGATTTTAATATTTGTAAATATATTATACATATATATGCATATTTTATTAAAAAAAATATATTTTTTTAAATTTTATATATATGATTTTAATTGATTTATACCAAAGGTCTTCAACAGCCAAGTTTAGTATTTGCTTAAACTTGTCTTTTCGCAATTTAACCACTAATACTGCACACCTTCCAGTTCACAGCTTAGGCTTATTAAGCCTTGAACAAATGGCTCTCGCCCAAATATCGTACATTGCCGTATTACCATATTGCCGCGTACTGCCATTCTATACAGCCCGTTGCTGCGGCCGAACAATGCAGTCAGACATTGTGCGGCTGTTTGATATTGCGCTAGCAGCGGGCGGCAATTCAAAGTTGACCATATCGAATGAGCCCGGTTGAGTGAGTGGGAATAAAAGGGGTAGAAGCGACGGCCAACCGCAGCGGCAATTTCAGTCGCTGTCAAGGAAACGCAGCAAAGCGCTGCCGGCACATCCTGTTGCTCGCGTTCAATAGCACAAGGCATAGCAATAGGGAAAGAGAGAGAGGGAGTAAGAGAGAGAGAAAGAGAGGGAGTGTGTGTATTGTGGCATGACGCGCTTGAATTAAATAAACAGCAAAATCAGTAAGGCTCAGTCCAAAAAGGGGGAACGGCTGCCTTTATCGCCTGCTTCAAAGCGGATTTCCCACGCCGACACACACACGCGCAGTCAGCTAACACACACACACACAGACACGCATACAGCCCACGTTTAGCAAACCTTATCGAATTGCACACATTATCGTTAGATTTTAGTGGGCCAAGGAAATTAATTTCTTGAGTAAACCCGTGTTCAAGTGCTTAGAGCAGCTGCCCTGACATGTAATTTCGTGTATTTGAGCTGGGTTGAGGGGGGCGCAGGCGTGTTGGGCGTGGCTGATGAAACATATGGCGCCCCATAATCATCACAAGAGCCGACGCAACGTAAGCCGCCTGTGGGCGGGGCTCGTGTTGCTGTTATCGACTTTGGCTGTCTTAAAAGAACGTAAATAAGTTGAAGCGAGCGTTATTTGAAATTAAATTCGATGAGCCGCCACAGTCGCTCTCTCTCTCTCTCTCTCTCTCTCTCTCTCTCTGTCTTACTCCCACTCTCCCTCTCTGGCCTCCTTCACTTCGATCCACTCGTCGGCACTCAGCGCCAGACAACAATCTCGTTAATATTGCAGAAATTCACATTGCACATAATTAAATTTTCCGCTGCTAATGGAACATGCTGCATATAGCCAAAGATCACAAGCAGCAACAACAAGCAACAACAGCAACAAAGTTTAATAAGATGCTTAAGTTGTTTGTGGTTCGGCAGACGCTTAAATACTCTTGCAGCTAAGTGGAATGTGTGGGGCATATAAAAGAAACTTGTTAATGCGACGGAATTGCGAGAATTAAGAAAGAATTTTTGACTTATTGATGATAGACTAAAGACTAGACTAAAGTCTCTAGTCTAAAGTCCATGCTTAATCTGCTCCAGTCCCTATAAGTTGCCTTCTACGACAAGCTGGGATATATGCTGTGGCAGTATTCTTGTCACAAAGGTTTTAAAAAAAAAAAAAATTAAGGATTGTTCTTAAACTAAAAAGAATTCTTAAAGTTAAGAGCTTACGAACTTAAGATCTCAAGAATACCTCAGTTAAGAGAGTTACAAAGCTTCAGTATACCAACTGTTAGGCTTCTTTGAGTTTGCGAATAACTAAAGAATTTAAGAGCTCAAAACTAAATCAGATAAGAGATATTATAAAAATTCCCTATAATACATACAGAGATGTCAAGCTTCTTCAAGTTTATGAAGCACTAAAAAGCTTAAGACCTAAAAAGCGTTTGAAGTTCATAAAGAAGTAAAGATTTTCAGAGCTTAAGATAGAGCAGACATGAGGCTTATAAAGCTAACCTATAGTATACAAATTCTCAAAGTTCCAGAACTATTCCTACATAAATCACAAAAAGTACTTCAGGAACCTTCACGACTCGATACCAAGAAATCGTAGCATTTCCCAGAAAACTTTATCAACGGCAAAGCTTTTGAAACTCACTTAGCACAGACATAAATATACTTCTAAGCTCTTAATCCCACCTAAATAAATATATAAACTATATATATTCGATAGGCTTAAGCAAGTTGTCTTCGATTTATAATGGCAGCTGATATACTCTGCGGCGGCTGTAAATTGCTCAACGTGGCAGTTGCCACAAGCTTGTGGCAATTAGTTTTCATTGACAGCGTCAAATCTCAACCACTCTGCACCACCCCAATCACCAGCAGCGCCCGCCTCACCACCCACTCCCCCCCTCCATCCACTAGTTTCCGCTTTAGTTGTGGAGATCATAATATATGGCTCTGTGTGTGCGGCATTAGGCACATAATTTCACATTGAGAATCAGTGGATGTCAATAAAATGCCAAATCGCATGACAACAAGCGGATTTCATGTTAGCCAAAGGGACGAAGACAACAACAGGCCCAAGGGAGTTGGCTAGTTGGTTTGGGGCTGCTCGGCTCGTATTAGCTGTTGTCGTTGTCAGCTGCTTAGTTACTTTAACCAAATATGGCCATTATTATTATTATGGCCAATGGCCTGTGTGTGTGTTTTTGTTGTGGCTTACAACTCTGGCCAGGCCGAAAATCAAAATAAATGACGACGATCAACAACAATTGTCATTTGTTATCCTATTAGCCAGGCCAAGAAATTGCCGCTGCCGCCATACATTAATGCAAACGCTTTTAATGGAAATCAACACATGCCACACCCCCTCTCTGTCGCTTGTTAGCCGTCCGCCTGCTGCCCCTTTTTGCCGCTGTGTATTTCCAAGTAATAAAGCAATAAATGCTTAGCAGCAACTCGACCACAAAATCAACTATTAAATCCTTGTAGCCCTTTGGCCCAACTGATAAATATGACCCTCCATAAATATTGTACAAATTTATATAGATAGACCGGCGACTTAGGGACTTGGAATTATCGGCGACAATTGTGTGCGAGCGGCAGCTGCAGACAACAAAGGGCCAAATGCACTTGGACAAAAATTAAATTTAAAATCAATTTGTTATTTGGTAAGGAATTTATAAAATAAATATACATAAAATATAATATTAAATAAATATATAAAAATAATAAATAAACTATTTAATAATTCAAAGAGCTTAAAATATATATTAATTTTTATTTTAAATAAATATTGATTAAAATAAAAATTTTGAAAATTAATTGTAAGAAAAAAATTTAATAACAATTGATTATTTAAATTAATACAATTTAAAAAAAGTGTTTTTTTAATATTTTGAATAATTAAATAATTAAATTTTAAATATAATACATTATTTATAAAATTTTGTATTTATTTGTTTTTCAAGACAAATAATAATAATATATTTATAAGAATTGATTATTATTTTATTTATTTGATTTTTTTTTTATAATTAATAATTAAAAGCAAATGCAATATTTTGTATTAATTTCTCAATTAATAAAAATTAATTATTAAATATTTTAATAATTTATAATCATATTCAAGCTTATGCCCACATCTTTACGTAATAATTTAATGTAATTAAAAACTCTGTATAGTCGAGGCTTAAATAACATTTAATGTAGATTAACACATGTTAAGCAAGCGCATATTTCGTGCAGTGCAACAAATGGCAACAATAAGCGCCTGGGGCTTGCTGTTTTTCAATTATAATTTTAATGGACTGCCACCTGGCCAATATCGGTTGGCCGTCTGACCACAGTAATGGCCAGCAATGAAGTGAAGTGTCTGCTGGGTATTGGCCAAATTGCAAATACTCATATCTAAGCCATTTCGGTTGCGAGCATAAAAGCAAACGAAGCTCATTAAACAAACAAAAAACATATATATCCAGCTCTATGTGTGTGGATATAAACGGAAATGCAAATATGCCAGCGGAAGTATTATAGTTTGCACAAGGACAACGGACAGCAGCCACACAGGATATCCTTGCTAGCGAGTGCGAAGCAATCATAAAAATTGCATGCGACAATTGCTGGGAGTACAATGGGGGGCAATCGTAAGCCCCATAGATAAGTATTACGAGTGTTATAAAGTGTGGTAATTGTGGACTGATGACCACTTCAAGCACTCCAGAAACAGAGAAAGAGAGAGAGAGAGAGAGAGAGAGAGAAGCAGAGAGTGGGGAAAGGGCTGGCTAGAAGATGTCCTCCTGCATGAATATTTGAAGCAGCTGCTCTGCCCAAGTTGAGGGCCACTCGATTTCGATTTTGATGTTGATTGATAATGTGTAAATACTACCGTAACTCTGGTCAACTTGACCCAACACACACACATTCACACAGGTTATTTTTGTTGGATATATCTTCAACATTTAATGAACTCTGCATCTTGATTTATTTGGTCTAGACTTTTTCGGACCACCAAAAATTTAAGCTCAAGCAATTTACTTTTAATTCCTTTCCTTTGTTGAGGCCCTTGAATAAATGCATATCTAAATATTCCAGTATTGATGTCCTGGTGCGCTTGAAGAGGCCTTGAGCATAGCCAAATAAAAATAAATATTACTTTTTATGCGTCTTTTGTCTACGAATTATTGTTCTATTTTATGGCTTGTGCTTAAAAATTTTATTGTTATTTTTTACGAAATTCTTTTAATAGTAATCAATTTATGCTAAAAAATATTTTGTTTAAGCGAATTTAAGATAAAATTATATTTAAATCTGGAATAATTTTAAGTGTTAAATATAATAATATTCAAAATGTAGAACTAAAATATAAAACGATGTAAAAGAATTTGCAGCATTGCCATTTTATGTTAAAGTCACATAAGCAACTGTTCTGTTAAATAAATTGTAGAAGTCTGTAAGTTTACATAAGAATTCGTAGCTCAGTTTACAGAATGCGCTGCAGCTGCATACTGTATAGGCTCTTAAATTAAGCAGGCTCCGCTAACTGCAGCAGTCGCTGTTAGCTGAGGCATACTCAAGCAAGCGAGCAGCGCGCTGCTAAGCCAAGCAGCTTCAGGTAATTTAACAGACGCTGATCGACTTAGCTTTGTGTGTGGCTGCGGCTGTCTGAGTATGAGTGTGTGTGTGTAAGACAATTGCGTAACATTAAATATTAAAAGTCTTAAGGCAACTTACATATATTTATACGCTGCTTTAAGGACGCTAATTATTTTTGGCCTTACCGCACACTTTTCGATTAACAATGCATAGAATAAAATACATACATATGTACATGTACATACATACATATGTATATGTAAGCTTACCTTTAAATATGTTTACAAATTGGCAAATTCCACGAAGATTGCTTAAACAACACAATTCTATATCACTTGCTTAATATCACCAGAAAAAAAAAACAAAATAAATTTCTTAAACACTGCTCCCTTCGCACTTTATTTACACACTAAACTGATGACGCCCTAAGCAAACAAAGGAAAGACCTAGAAACTGACGAGAAAGTTAACCGTTACTTCTTGCTGCCACTCTAGGCCCATCCTTGTTGCGCCTTCCGCATCCCAATGGATGCGAGTGGGAGCGCAATAAGCGCGCTTACACACATACGAGTGTAAGTCTGTATGTATTTTTTTTGCTCTGCCAACGTCGGCTTACGAGCAACGGCACTGATATAGTATTTAGTTTTTTGGGCATTTCACGCAACACAACAGAAACGTGTGCATTTTTAGTACTTTTTGCGCTGTTGTCGCACTAATTCGCACAATTAATGTAAATTCGCGACGATTAAGCGTGGATTGCAATTGGTATTTTAGGTATTTAAAGTCAAAGGCATTTAAGTGATCGCATAAACTGGTCACATCAGTTGAATGAAAACGGCAAATTAAAACGCAATAGAAAACTGAAAAAGTGAAAATAAAATTTATAATTAAATGTGTTTGTGATTAAGTGAAGTAATAAAGTGCAGTGTTAATAACTAGTGCAGCATGGATTGGAATATGGTAAGCGAGACTAAACTCTATTTTATATGTAAATAGAAGCATTTATAGAAAACATCTCGCTTTCATACATACATATATTTGTTGCGGTCAGAGTTCACGTCGCTGTGACCTGCCGCTGACTGTTTGAGTGCTTGAGCATATTGTAGTTGCCAGCTAAAGTGTCAGTCCAGGAGTTCACTTAGTTTCAGTCAATTCAAAATGCTCAGATTAGACGCAAATTTGTCAAGCTGCAGGGCCAAGGGGCGTGGTCAGCGGGGCGAGAGCTTGGCCCAGTGAGCAGTCACCATATGGCCGTAAGCGTCACAATATGGCCAATGTCAACAGGGAAATGAGGTCAACTATGGATTGAGCGAGGCGTCTGTGCCAGGCGCTGTTCAAGGCTTAACTTTGCGGCCATTGCCAAAGTATTTTAATTGGATTTAGTATAAAGAGGGAAGTATGGTGGGCAGAGGGCGACTACCTGATACCCTGTATAGGTATATTAGGTGTTATATGTGATTGGAGAGGATTATTTTAATGAATGAGTGAATATTTTAGACTGCCTGCACTATTTTACCCAGAACTGCCTTCTCAACTACCCTAATATACTTTTTCTCTTAACTACAGGGTATCCAAGGGCACGTTTCTTTAATTTTACTCCAACTAGTCTACTTCGCGTTCTCTAATAGTTACAGGGTATCTATGAGTAAGGTTCTCTACCCTACTATACCTTTTATATTAATTACAGGGTATTTATGGAACCGTTTCTCTATTAGAGATGTCCCGACTACCCTACTACACCTTCTCTACTAACTACAGGGTATCTATGCTCTCCCAACTACCCTACTTTACCTATCCTATTAACTACAGGGTATCTGTGGGGCAAGCTTTCACAATGTCTGTAACGGGGCTCAACATTTAACACAAACATTTTTAATAAACTAGCTGCTAATTTACTTAGCCGAACATAAAATTGAAAAGCCAAACAGACACACACACACATACACATAGCCAAAGAGAGAAAGAGAGAGAGAGAGGGAGAGACAGAGGGGCGAGTGTTGGCGAAGCACCTGCAGTTATTTAGGGCTTTGACTTAACTTTACTTAGCTGCCGACATCAGCTGCTGCTGCTGTCCAAATCAAAGTCCTGGACACAAACACAGAGACGCCAAAAAGTGGGCGTGTCTGCTCGCCCACTTTATGAGGCCAACAACAGTTGGTGAATGGCGCTGTCTCTGGACTTGCGGTGCCGGGCACTGGGATCTGGGCTCGGGGCTCTGGGCTCTGGGCTTTGCCGCTAACCTTTGTCAATTTATGTGTTTCATTATTAAACTTTGCCACCTGACGCACATTTAGCAACAGCTCAGACACACACACAGACAGCAGCAGCTTGACCATTATAATTGGCCCAAGTGTTGGGCCATGGCGTACTTAACAAATAATGGGCTAAAAATCAATTGAATTGTAGATGCCGGGTTAAACATAAGCGCAAACACGCGCCCAGCGTCTAAGTAAATAAAACCATCGTAAAGTTAAAAGGACGCCAGGACTTGAACAAGCACACACATAGACAGCAAACACACACACACACAGACATGTCTAATGCCGTAGCTCTTGGGTCTGGCTTTTACACACACGATTGAATGCGGAATTTATGCGGCGTAATTTATGAAAACAAAAACCGGAAGCAATATTTTTCTTTGTTTGTTGTGTGTGTGTGTGTGTCTATTGAGTGGCCAAAGGCAGTGCGCACTGCTCGACCATTATGCCATAGTATCTACACACACACAGACACACATTTACAGTTATTTATGCGCCTGGGCAATGCAACGTCATCGTCGCCTCGCCGGCTGCTGCTGGGCCTGGGCCACTTCAGAGCTGATAAACAATAGAAAAGTATTATTATGGCTACAAAGTGGCACAGGTTTTTAGTGGTACTGTGCACGCGAAACCAGATACCCTGTAATTAGATGACGAATAAAATAGGGCAGTTGGGGTACGAAAGTTAGCTTTAGTGGGAGCTTAATCTAGTCTGTGGACTGTGCTTATGCTTGCAGCAATTGGTAGAAACGTTGATAGACACTAAAAAGACCTATGCAATATACCCTGTAATTGAAAATATGAAAGGCATGCTCTGAGAAAGAAGAGTTCAGAAAATATTGATGCAAAAATTTATAGAAAATTCAACTATGCTCCATAAAAGTTTAAAAATTTACTTAAAAAATTTGCAATTTACTATAAAATATTAAAATATTAATCTATAACTCAAAAAAATATTAGATAGTCAAATAAAAACTCTTTAAAAACTGTGAAAGTTAAAAAATATATTAGGAAAGCACCAAGAAGTTACTCTAGAAGTTTTTAGCCATCTTCATCAATATGCAGGGTATGTGATAGCATATCAACCCGATCTACTCGACCTCAAAATTCCCCTGTATTTGGTATTTACACAGTGTAAATTGTTTTTTATGGCACTGCTAACTGGCTTTAATTTCGAAATCAATTGCAGTTTATCAGCAAGAGGAGTTAGCGCCACAGATATAGATAGAGAGAGAGAGAGAGAGATATGGTTTATGAGGTTGAGTGGGGAATGGGCTATAATACACTCTGCACATGGCAGTTGCTGCAGAATGAAGTTTATTTCAAAATGAAATCTAATAAAACTATGTCAAGCATTGGTCGAGGGAAGTATAAAAAATACAGCTAAACTGCAAAACTATAAAAGCCATTTCCGCAAATGACGCCTCGGGCAATGGACATGGAACAAGTTCCAGTTCCAGTTCCACCCACGGACCATTTTTGCTTTTGGCTTAGTCGCTTTCCGTTTTCCGGCTGCGTCTTTCAGTCGTTTTATTATTACTTTCTCCGACTTTCTCTCTTCTTCCTTTGTCGGCCCCCTTTTTTCTAGGCTTGCCTTTCTTTCCTTTCTTACGCTCTTTATTTTTTATTGCTGAGCCCTTTCTGCGCCTTGTTGTTGGTTTGTTTGGGTGTAGGCATATGAAAATCACGCACTCACAAACAAATAAAATGCTGACAGCATTTATTTCCGTTTCCGTTACAGTTTTGAGTTAAACAAATGCGCTGGGTCCATGAGCGAGTGTGTGCGTGTGTGTGTGAGTATGGGTGTGTGTCTGCGTGTGCGAACGGATGTATTACGATTTCGAAATATCCACAAAAAATAGAAATAGTTTAGCAGCAGCTGTAGCCAGAGTCAAGCGAAAGTCTGTTGTCCGCTTCCAGCTATCCTTTGCAACCCCTACCCTTCGCCCGCCCTCCTATTTGTTAGACACTGTTTGACTGCCCGCCCATTTCACCCATATATCCTGCATTTGATTTTAATGCTAATTCCGTAGTTCCTTTGTGCATGTGGCACTAAACTCTCAACAGGCTCACTTAGCCCCTTTACCCCGCCACCCCCTCTCACCCCCTCGCCATTGCGTGCCACTTTTAGATACTCCTTTTGTGGCACTAAATTAGTGATGGAACATAAATGGATAGATAAGAAGTCGTAAAAAATAAAATGCTGCGAACAAGAGCTTAACTCAGCTGCACTAGTTGCCCGGGTATACCCTGTAGCAATCCTTATTGAGTGGGTGATATGGACTAAGCTTGATCAATGTGCAATTTTTATCATTATGAAGATCTTATTGATGGTTTTCTATTACAGGGTAAGTCTTAGCTGGATGTATGTTGTTGACTTCGTTGGCGAGTAAGGAGTATAATGGTGAGTGCAATATATATCATATCGGGTGGATCATTATATATGCATATGATAGACTATGTATAATTCTGTCTATTATCAAATATCTCATATAATCTTTTATATATAATATTTGCTCGGCTACTACAACCCCATTAAACCTCTTCGTCAAACTACCCCACTTTAACTACACTACTACTACAGGGTATCTTACACTTTTTGTCAGCTTCGCTTGCGTGAGCATAAAAATCCACTTGGCCGGCCATTTTTTCATCTTCTCCTCCATCAGTTGTTGGTGTTTCGCTTTCTTCTTCGATTTGATTGACGCAAAGTTTTAGAACAAACATTTGGCATGTGCGTGCGGGCAATTTAATAGCCAGCGCTGCGCTGTTCGTAAATACAGTTAATTAAATTTAAATATTTGCATTGTGCGTGACACACACATACATACACACGAGTATATCGATATATAGCTATATGCCTGTGTGTGTTGCCTGGCTTTTAAGCGCTGAATGGAATGAATAAAAGCCGCAGCGTTAACCACGCCGAAGCCTGTCTGCTGTCAGGTTTTTTATATACCCTGTAAAGGAGAGAGTATGCAAGGAATGTGTATTAGTTTCAAAGTGCTGGGGTTACAGTGGGCTCTTTGAGTTTGTTTAACTAAGGGAGAGGAAATGGAATTTAACAGTAGATATGCTTTACAGCTGCTTTACATAAGTTGCTTTGTCAGTTTCTCTATAGCTATCCTTTACAGTTGCTTTACAGCTTTTGGTTAACAGCTGTTGCTTAACAGCTGTTGCTTTACATTTGCTTTACATCTATTGCTTTACAGTTTCTCTACATCTCTCTCTATCACTTATTGCTTTCCTATCACTATCTTATCTTACCTTAAGTATAGCTGCCATTTGCCGTTAAATCAAGTCTCTTGACTTTGAGATAGGAAATAGATTCTCTTATTATAAATTTACGATAAAAATCGTCAATTATTTATAACTTTTAGATTTGCGCATATTCTATGAAAAACTCTTGACTTTTTATTGTGTATTTGTTTGTTATTTAATGATTGTTGTTAAGTAATTAAAATCTATATCTCTAGCGATAAGTGCATATAAGATAGCAAATATATAAATATATATATATTTATATATTTTATATGGAATTTAATAAACTTCAACATTTTCTGCTGATAGTTGCCTGAGTTGTTGGCTTGTATCTTGATCTAAAAATGTCTCAGCGTCTGCAAAGTTTACTGAACTTTGCTCGTGCTTCATTTGCTACTCCTGTTTCTTATCTTAAATGTTTCTTGTCTCACGTAATAATCGTTGCACATTGGAATCAACTTAATCGTACAAAATACCTATACAAATTTTGGCTATCTTTGCTTTGCAATTTCTGCACTTTTACAGGGTATCTTTTGCACCTGGAAACCCAAGCGAATTGTTGCATAACAGCCAAGTCAATGCAGCGTTAAATTTGGCCATTGTCCAGTGGCTCCTTTTGCAGCAGCTTCTTCTTCCTTCTCTTTTTTTTTTTGGTGGTTGGCGGTGCGCAGGTGGTGGCCGGCGCAGGTGTCGCTGTCAACTGGTCAGTCCCAGGCCGCAACGTGTTGTCTCTGGCATAAATGCTCAGCGCAGAAATAAAAGACACGCTCTCGCAAATATATTATGAAATAATTCATAAAAACGCATGCGAACGCTTTACACCATATTCAGCAGTCGCGGTCGCAGTCGCTGCTGCAGTTGCCGTCGCCGTCGCCGTCGCAGTCGACGTCAATGTCGTGCCTTTCAGGTGAACTGCGACCTTTCAGTATATTTTTTTTTTTTTTTGGTTGACTGAATGCCACCTGGCACGGCGGCTGCTGCTGCTGCGACAATTTGGAACCTGGCAACGTTTACATTGCGTATACGTGTTGCCCCACAACCCTGCCGCCCCTGCTCCAGCGCAAAAAAAAAAAAACCGTTGGCTAAAGTGGCAAAAGAAATTGTTAAATTTATATTTATTTTTATGGCTTGGCTTTGTTTCAATGCAGCCGCACGCTGCGTGCCACTGCGCTTTATTTGCGGCATTCAACGTTTTTAGCGCTTGCCTCCTGCCACCTCAAATGTTTACACATTTCCATCCAGCACAGAAATAAAAAAAAAAAAAATAAGGGAAAAACGTTTCGAATGTTATAGTCCCCTCCACTGAAGTTCCTTTTCGCTGTGTGTGTGTTTTTTTTTCCCAACAGTTTAACTGTAGCTGCATTGGGGGCTTTCCCTCTTCTCTCTTGCCTGGGCAATTTTTGGTTTATTGGTCAAGCGTTTTTCAGTTGGGCTTTTGCAATTTTTTCGGGGTCAGCAAATGTTTGCGGTTTTACTTGTCAATTTGAAGTGCATTAAATGTGCGATAGTGCATATTCCATTCCAAAATGGCGAAATGGGGGCTATTTTTTAAATATTTTATGACTTTCTATTGACAGCTTTTTTTAAATACCAAAATCGGGGCAGAGGCCTGGCGATTGTCACGATTTCGAGTTAGTAAATTTAGCTAAAGGTCAAAGCGTTTTTGGGACTGTGTGAATTTGACTAATATGTGGGATTTTTAAATATTTATAGAAATTAAATTTAAAATTTTATAAAATATTAAAAAAAGGAAAAAAAATAATTATAAAAAAACTTAAAATTAAATTAAAATTATTTTTATATTATTCTGAATGTTTCGTTTATTTTATGTGGCTTATGAATGTATATTTAATATTAATATATTATATGTATAAAAATAAATAAAATTAAAAAAAGAAAAGAAAACAATACATAAATATACAAATTTATAAAAATATTACAAAAAATATTAAATTAATAATTTAAGAAAACATAAAGACATAAAGTCCCTCAACTTTTTGTGCGGCCCAAGAATGGATATGCTTCATGGCAGCTTCCATGGCTGCCTCTGCCATTTTCCATTTTCCTCTCTTCCGCTAGAAATATAATTTAATATTAAATAAAAATACTTTAATAATTATTAATAATTCTTTATCTAAATCTAGCGCTTTTAGTATAAGAAAATATTTACAGGAAATATCTTCTCTAAAAGAAGCGCGAATGGAAAGCTTTGTAAATTAAAAAAGAAACTAAAATATCCAGACAAATACTTTTGACTTCAGACTCAACAATTTGTTTTGTTTTTGGCTTAGTTGCAAGTTTTGTAAACATTTTAGCCTTATTCTTGTCAACTTTTTAGCACCTGTCGTTGCCACAGCAAAGTTGGCAAGTTAGACAAATAAACACAAATATGGCACAGCCATATATATGTATATAGATATATATATAAAATATATTGCAGTTGTATATCAAATGTGCCAAGTCAACATTTGCACTTTAACACTCACACACACACACACACATACTCACACTCACTGGTATCTGTTATGCAATTTGTCATGTTTCGCCTTTGGGCTGATTAGAAAGTCGCGTTTGCTCATGAATATTCACGAATTTGGAGCATGTTTTTCAGATTTGCAGCTGGAAATTGTGTAATCTAAATTCGCCAATTAAGCAAGTCCGAGTTAGATAACTTTGCACTTGAAGAGCGTACGGCATACGGCTGCATGTGCCATGTGCCATGCGGCATGCGGCATGTGGCATGTGGCATGTGGCATGTAGCTTGTACATATTTATGGTGTCTGCCTGCTTTGTATGGGGTGCACAAAGCAAACAGCAATAAAGCAAATCGTCAAGAGAGTTACAGAAACAAACAGAGCAGCAGAAGCTACACCGACAGCTAAAGGATATTTGCAACGTGGAAGGTATCCTTTCAGCTAGCGCCAAGGCTGTGGCCTGTCTGTCTATCTGTGTGTGTGTGTGTGTGTGTATGTGTGTATGCTGCGACTGTTGCTGCTCGCCTTGTGCCTCGCTCTATACTCTTACCTCCCTCGCGCAGCATCATTCACAATTTGTTTCAATTTTAAATGCCTTGTCGCGGGTTTGCAAACACACACACTCGCACACACGCATAAAGACACACGTGTGTTGTAACAACAGCTGCTTGAATGTTGACTGCGGTACGTGTAGTTTTAGCGCGCACTGTGTTTAGACTCTCTATGTATGTCTGCGAGTGGGCGTGCCTTTGTGCCTTTGCTTGGCGCCTTTAGCTGGCATTTCGCTGCTCTTGTACACTTAAAAGAAACTAACAGGCAAAAAAAAAAAAAACGGGTTAGCACAATTGGCTTTGAGTGGGCGAAGCCTAAATGCCCTAGAATTGGAAAAGTTATGAGTTTAGGCTGAAAGTGTGGAAGGGTTTATGAGAGCTTGGATAGTGTATAAGAATATTTTAAATATTAAAAATATTTTTAAAATCAATTTTCAGTTTTTTAATATTTTTTATATGCAAAAATTTTGTCAGAATATTTTAAATACTAAAAATATTTTTTTCCAATTTTATATTTTAAGATAAATACTCAAAAATATATAAATAATTGGTGATAAATACTTAAAAATATTTATAACATATTTTATTATTTTCTATTTTAAATTTATGTTTTTAAGAATCCATAAAAATCTATCTACTATAAATATATATGTTTTTAAAATAAAAAATTTGTTCAATAATTTATTATATATTTAAAAAATGTATTTTAATTATTTTATATTGCTCCCTTATACAACTTGATAGTTTATAGATTAAAAAAATTTCTGCCAGTTACATATTTATCCTAAAACTCTCTATACTCTTTTTGAAGGGTATTCTAAAAATTACCACTGAAAATGTTTCGTCGCTGCGTTCGAGTGCGAAAAGGTTGGACCCGCACTTAAGCAATGTCAACGGCAACAGCACCGGCAACTGGCTGCTCCCAGGACTTGGTTACTCCGAGTAGAGGCTGGCTGCTGGTGCTGGTGCTGGTGCTGCTGCCGCTGCTGTTGCTGTTAGCTGCGCGAGACTCGTCCGGGCGGATAGCAAAAGAAATGCCAACCGGAAGAGCCGGAACAGCGTGCGGTTGTTTGTCGTACTCTACGCGAGGGGCATAAACGTATTTGCTGAAAGTGTAACGCTTGTTAAAACAGATAAGAGAGCGCACAGGATATATGCACTCGACTGGGGAGAGCGAGACCGGGGGTGGGGCCAACTGGCAACTGTAAGTGCCAGTGCCGGCATGATAAATGACATGTTTCATTTGACATTTTAACAAAGTGTTGAATTTTTGCTGCTTGAAATGCTTTTTGTGACGTGACGACACTTTTTTCTCCCTACTTTCCATCTATTTTTATTTTTTTTTTCTGTCCTTCGTTATGTTGCTCGCTTTTCCAGCCAAGTGTTAAATAAGAGCCCAAGGACCAAGCAAAATAACTGCATAATTTTTCAAGCACATTTTGCCAACAGGCAGGCAGTCAGTCGACGATGAAACATTTAGAGTAGATAGAGCAGAAGAGGGAGACAGAGAGGGACGGGTAGAGTGAGAGAGGCGGTGCTCTGTCAAGCGCAGCATTTGACAGTCGATTGTTTTGCATTCACTGATCTGCAATGGCTAATGATATAGCATTCATACCCTGAGCCAATGTTGTGGCATCACCATTTTGTGTGCCAGCTTGGCTTGGTCTATGGAATTTAGTGAATTTGTTGAGTTTAGGGTTTGAGGGGTTAGAGTGCAGTAGACTTGTTTTAAAGAAAAGAAAGGTATATAAGAAGATTACAAAAATATGATAAATAAATTAAAAATATATTTTATATCTAAACAAAAAGAAAAGAAGAAAATCTCAATATTCTAAGATAAGAAGACTACAAAAATATGATAAATAAATTAAAAATATATTTTATATCTAAGCAAACAGAAAATCTCAATATTCTATTTTTAATTTATTTAAACTAAACTTTTAAACTTAATATATTTAATATATACAAAAAATAAATATTTATAAACTGATATAAAGGAAATTTAATAAATAATAATATATTAAATATTAATAAAAATAATATAATAAATAATAATGTAAATATTTATAAGATAATATATTTATTATATTATATATTTAATAAAATACACAATTTAACGAAACTTCATTTCCTTGTATAAAAATGCATATATTTTTAAAATATATTTTAATATTTATTTATTTATTTATTTTAATTTCACAAAGAACTATAAAATGTTTGCTGGGAGAAAATACGACATATTTTAATTTCTTTAAAATTAACTCAATATTTATATGAGTGTTTGCATATTTTATACCAGCTAATATTTGAAATGAGGATTCTATAAGGGGCATTCAGCTCTACCAGAAATATACTCAGATCGGGGCATTCACCTCTACTCATTCAAGGCAAAAACCTTTTAATCGAATTGAATCAGTGAATCAATTTATGGGCACTTAAAATTCAATACGCAAATTCACTTAAAAATTAGTTAGCGGCCAAACACGAGGTGCGTAAAAGTTTGTTAATCATGGCGCCAAGCATTGGTGCTGGCAGCTGTCGCATGTTACGCATACGCCGTGTGGGCCAGGCAAAAACTGCACTACAAAGACAAAGACAAAGAGAGGGAGGGATATAGATAGAGAGAGCGCTGTGAGGGGGAGAGAGATGGGGAAGAACATTAAATTATGGCGCGCATTTATCAACATTTAAAACGACGCTGATGACAATCTGCCGACTGCAATTTAAATATGCAAATGACAGACAAGATGCGGAAGCTGGCTGACTGCCTGCCTGCATTTGCTGCCACAGACTTCAGAGTGCCCCCGACTGCCGGCTGCCGTACGCCACATAGTTGAGAGCTCCGAGCTCTGTTCTGTTGTGGAGTTGCGTGCCACGGCTTGAGTCGCAACTGCGTCTGCAGGACTCAACGCCACATATTTTAGAGTGCACTTAACTCGTTTGCTGCTAAGGATATTGTGCCATGGCGCGCCTGAGTGTATGCTATGAATATGCCAAAGCCCGCAGCTGCAACAATGCAACTTGCCAACGGCAGCGGCAGCGGCATCTGCAGCTGCAGCAACTGGTCCATCGATGTTGGCAGTCAGCTTTGCTTTGACCTCGTGAACTTTAATTACAATCCAAAGCTCACATTTGCTGCCAGCGAGCGAGCCAGTGTGTGTGCGTGCGTCTACGGCCCTCGAAGTCAGCCGCTGGCCATAGAAAATATGTAAATCATAATAAGCGGCAGAGCTGTTCTTTAGTGCCCCCTCCCTGCTGCTGCAAGTTCTTGCCAACTGGCTTTACATTTGGGGCTCTGACTTCTGGGCCACGCAATAAAGGCCGCCATTGCTTGCTGCTTTCTATTTGCAGCAGCAGCAGCAGCAGCAGCAGCGGCAGCGGCAGCAGCAGCAGCAGTGGCAAACCGCAAATTAAAAATTTCTGCACGTCTCCACATAAAAAACTTTTCTCTTTCTCTCTGTATTATATATCTGTATGTATGTATATCTTTATATATATCTATATGTTTATACTTTCTTGCTTCTCAGTTTTTTTCTGCTTCTTCTTCTTTTTATATGCTTTCGTTTAGTTTCTGCTCATATTCAGTCGAGCTGCCTGGCAGCGCTGTCGCCGGTTTATTCCCTTTTATATTGCTTTGCTTTATGCGCGCACACACACACACACACAGACGCACACACACATACTCGTGTACAATATGTGGCTGCGTGGCACTTCAAAGTTTAGCTTTACAGTTAGTTGTTAGCTGTATGCGTGTGTGTGTGGGTGTGAGGCACTCTGCTTCGAATTGTCATATGTGTGCAGGCGCGTGTGTATGCTCGCCGGCGTCTTTCTTTCATTGCGAGTCCTTTCGCTCAACGCCATCTCACTCTCCTAACACAACTGTCCTGACGCGTTGATTGTGTTTGCATATTATACACGCCCTTTTATGTCCTATGGCAATATGCAATTTATTGTACGCACGCCGCCCTCGCCCACTCACCCACTCGCCATGCCCTGGTCCCAATGTCACTGTGCTGTTGCCTCAGCAGCATCCTTCGGCCTGGCCCTGACAAACTGCCTGCCTGCTTGCCTGCACTGCACATTGATTTTAATCTCAGCAATCCTTCGCTCTGCCCTGTGCAGCAAAAGGCAAATTTTTTAATTAAAATAACAAAAAAGGTTAAACATTCAAACTACAAATGAACAGCAACAAGACTCTCAGCTCAAGCCCTCACATTGTGTGCCTCGATGGCCATCAGAAATTCAGCATGAGAATTTTAAATGCATAAAAGTCAGCTCTTGAATCAATAGAAAATCCATGGAATTATTTCAAATTATATACACTTTGTCGGGGCTTAACACTTTCAAGTTTTTTAAGACCGCTTGGCTTAAATGATTAAAGAGTTGCCCAAAATGAAGTTGTTAAATATGAATACAAATATAAATATTAAATATAATAAATAAGGTATATTAGTTTTTAATAATTTATATAATTTTTTTATACTTCCTTGAGTTTATATATTTAATTTTTTAAATATATTTGTAATATTTATATTATTTTAGTTATATTATTATTATTATTATTATTATTATTATTATTTTTAATATTATTATTATTATTATTATTATTATTATTATTATTATTATTATTATTATATAATGTATTTATATCTTGAAGAAGATATAGAAGAAGAAATAGACTCCATTCACTCTATCAGCAAACTAAGAGCGAGTATGACTAGCTTGTTCAGAAGCCCTCGCGGCACTTTCACTTATTTTAAGCAAACAATAATAATTACAATAAAATAAATAAATTGTAATTTATAAACGAGCATAATTAATGCCACACAAATATTATTTTGATAAACTATGCTGTATTTATATATAAAAAAAAAAAGTAAACAAAAAAATAAATAAATACGCATAATTTACGCAGGCATATTAAAGACCGCCGCGTATAATTTAACTAATAATTATTGTGTGTGTTGTTAATGCTTCAAATAAAATATGAACGATAAAGAGCGCTCTGAATGAATATATTATTATGAATATGTGAATAGTTTAGGTTTGGGCTTAGGGTTTACGGCATTACGATTATGGCACAGACACATTAAATGTCCATTTATGGCTTCCGCTGAGCTTGCTCAAAATGTTCAATTGCGGTTGAATGCCGCAACATAAACAAATGCATTTCACCGCACAACTGCACAAATACCGCCGTGAATCTGGGCAGCCAAACTATCCGCAAAAAGTCGGGCCACACCCGGCGTATGCTTTACACAAAACCATAAAAACCCAAATATATAGAAATCGGAGTCAGCTAACGTTAACAAAAAGCGATTACCTCGCTGCAGTTATAATGCGCTAATTTATGTGCGAAAATTCATTGTGACTGCGAAAAACTCGTTGGCCATATCAGAGTGGATGCCTTCTGTTGTCGTTGTTGTTGTTGTTGTTGAGGGTTAGAGTTTTGTTTTCCATTTGATCGAATCCTTTGTGCGCGCTAATTATGCCGAATTATGAGCATAATCATCAGCGAAAATTTGATTAATATTTCAACAATAAATGAGCTGCAGCACAAATATATTTTGTAAATTTTAATTGAATACAGCGCACCGTGCCGCGCCGTGCCACGCGGCGTATGCGCAATTTCAACTTTTTCAATGCCAGCAGCAGCTGGCTTTAAGTTTCGATTTATTTCAATCAGCGGCTGCCCATTTGCGCCCTGCCTCGTGGACGCCATAAAATTGCAGTAAATTAAACAGTTGTAAAGTTAAATTACGCACTCGATATGCATATATATATATACAGTCGATATGTATATATATACATATACGGATGTGTGTGTATATTCAGGTTTATAAAGTATTTTACTGTCTACTTTTTTATGCTGCGAAAAGGTGAAAAGGGACATGATGTTGCTTGAAAAATATTATTTTATAAGACTGATTCAAATGGTCATATAGTCTAATCAGCTGTCTATATCTTTAAGATATCATTTTATATAGATTTGATTGTTGTATTTCATTTATTTTTTGCGTCATTTTAAATATTATTATTTTTCTTTGTTATTTTTATTATTATTTTCTTTTTTATTTATATTTTTGTATAATTTTTTTTAATATTAAAAATATTTAGTATACAAATTTTATTTGTTAAAGTTTTAATTAATTTATCTATTTTATATAAAAAAATTTTTTTTAGTAGAAATGTGTTCTTTATAAATATTTTTATATATTTTTGTTATTATTTAAATTTTATATTTTTATTGAACTAAAATTTTTTTTTTTATTAATTTATTTTTTAATAAAATATATTTGTTAATTGTTTAGTATTTGTAGTTTTTTTTTTTTTTTAATTAACTCTTAAGCTCCACATTTAAATGCAGGATATCTGCCCGCATATCATATTCATGTCTTCCTGCTCAGTTTTTCTTAACTTCTTCGCCCGGCCGGGCGACTGTTGCGCATTGAAATCCAATGGCATAAAATATTCTTACACTGGCAGCGCCGCACACCGCTGCACAATGGCAATTTTAATGGAGCCGAGATCCTCGCGCATTTGCGGCTAAGACTCCCGTCCGCAAGTGTTGACTACCGCTAACCGCTTACTTAGGCCATTATAGGGGACCGGCTGAGGCGACATTGTATTAAGCGTGCAAAATTTATGGCAATGCGGCTGCCGCAGCGAGTGCTTTAAGAAATCCCCACTCACTCTCTCTCTCTCTCTGTCTTTCCCCCTCTCTCTATCTCGCTCTGCCTCTGCTTAGCAGCAAGTCTTAGCCAAGCACTTGTGAATTTATGGACATGGCCTGCGGTGTTTCTGACTAAATGCACAACAATCAGCTGATAAACCAGATGGCTCTTCAAATAGTTAATTAATCAATGAGCTCCTTCTCTCTGGCGCGCTTTGAATGGATGGCCTCGAGGTTAGCTTGTTAAATTGCACAGTTTTTGGCTGATAAAAGGCAAAAAATCATTTTTAAAGAATTTCCCAAATGGCTTGCCTCATCCCGTTCTTTTTGCATTTGGCTAAACAGCCGCAGGCCATGCCCATAAATTCACAAGTGCGGCCCATTAATGCCAAAGACTAACAAAGTCTTTAAAAGCAAAGCAGTGGGCAAAGTTATACGAATAGTTGAAGAAAGTTTATGTCTGTGCGTGGCGAGGGTAACTTGAAGATTTGCAAAGCAAGATTAAGATAAAAACTTAAACTTCAATAAAGTTGTGAATTAATAGCAAATACATAGAATGCAGAAAGCTGTTGTGAAGCACATTAAGGCTCTAAAAGGTCATTAAAGCTTTGCATATTCTTCTTATTTAAATTATTTTTTTACTCACTATAATTTACTGTAATATATATTTATTAATTTATTTTCTATTAAATATATTTCAAAGCCAACTTTTGTTAAACAAAAGCTTTTATATAACTTAAATAAACATTTAAAAAAATATATATATTTTATACAGCACTCACTTTCTTAAGTCCTCTTTTCCACAATTCCTGCAATCCAATTTATATTGAGTCCAAATTACATATACTCCTCGAGCCACCCTCGCTCGTGTAAGTAGTTAGTTGTGCGTACATGCTCTCCGCCGTACAGACGCGCTCATATTGTTGTGATTGTATTGGCAGTGCGTGTGGAATACATTTACCATGTTTGGCTACCATTTTATGGCCTTCGCCCTGCTTCGCACCTTTGCCGCACTATACAAATTACAATTTTTATAGCATGCGATTTTTAAAAATGTATACGGTACATAAAAGCGGCCACGGCACGTGGCAACTGCGAGAACTCAACTGAAAACTGTAAAAAAAAGCGTTTGTCTCTCAAAAAGGGGTTTTTCTTTATATATAAGTTTATATATATATATGTATATACACTTTAAAGTCTGGGTATTGCACAATAACTTGGACACGATATGTGCATTATGTGCCCATAAAGTATTTATATTGAGCTGAGGTAATAGATAGGGGAGTGAAGTTTTCAGAATACTTTTGGAGTTATTAATTGAAAACCTAAATGAAATCAATTTTTGTATATTAAGTATTCTAGTTTCCTAATAGATAGTACTTATACTTATATTAACAACTTTATCTATCATATAGTATATAATATGTATATATAATCTAGCGCATTTGGTGTATGAAAATATGAAATGTTTGGCATATTTTCTATTTGAAGTGCGCCCATTTGTGAGCTAAGAATATTGAATCAAAATATTGAGTTTAATTTTATAACAAATTTGCAAGTCTAAAGCTGAGCCTATGTGGCTCCTGGAATGCAGAAGAGTTGTAAGTGAGTTTTTAAAAATAAACTGAATATGCAATTATTATTATGCTCATTTACATGACGTGAATAGAGTATATTGGCGTTGTGGCTTAGTCGTCAATCTGCTTGAATAAAAAGTATTTAAGAGAAAATGCTTTTAATGAAAGACTCTTGCAATAGAGCTTATCTCAAAACCTTACGCAGCTTTTGAGCTCTAGTATAGATAGTAATTTTTGAGATTCTTAAAGACAAGATAAAGATAAAGACAATAAAAGATCTAAACAAAATTAAAAATAGAAGTATCAATAACTTAGGCTAGTGAGTGGGTCTGTGAGTGGGTCAGGATTAGTCAGGCAATTTTAAAATAGTTTCATGGCGAAGTAAATAATATTTTATAAGCAGCATGAACTACATGTTAATATATAGTGTATGATATATAGTCTTAATATATATTATATTATATAGTATATAATATATAATCTTGCATATCTGTTATATATCTTCACAATTACCTTTGCAACAAGAGTATTTTAGCTTCGTCAGTTACTCAAGTTTCAGCTGATTTCTTTTAAGCTCTGCCCCTACCTGGCGGATTGTGTATTAATGTTTTATTTATGATGTGCCAAAAATGGAATCCGCGCGCGGTTTCTTATTTGTTTCCTTTTTTTCTTGGTTTTGTTGTTATTTTGATTTCCCCAGTTGCTGCAGATTTTAAGTTGATTTCCGCGCGTTGCGTGCGCACAAATTGAAGTGAATTTATGTGCCTAATTTTCGGGCATTTAACTTGAGGCGGCATTATTTAGTTCTTTGCCCCTTTCGTTACCACAATTACAATTTGGGCAAACTATGCGCAAATTGTGTTGAGGCACGCGGCGTCAGTTTTTTTGCTGTAATTGTTTATGTTTCGAGTTTATATAATGTTCTCTGATGTGTGATTGCGTGTCGCTAGTCGTTTGTCGTTCGGTTATGTTAATTTGACTGCTGTTTGCAGTTTTTATGCTGGTTTTTTGTTTATTAAATATGCATGACATGCAAATGGCGGTCGCATGCCAATTAACTTTGATCGATTCAACAAAATGGGCGACATTTTATGAGCAATTAATGTGGTTGCCACACTGCGGTTGCCACCACCACCAACACCGCCAGCACCGCCAACCGCCATTAAATTGATTGTGAGCAATGCACTCAAATCGTTCAGATACAAATCTTAACTCAAACCAAACAAGATTCGATGGGAATTTCAATTTGTTTCCTCCTCTCCCTCTCTTCTCTAATCCAATCAAGAGTTTTGCTCTTGGCATATTTTAAATAATTATTATAAAAGTTCTTTCATTCATTATGTGGAATTATTTTTGGAATTGTTTTCGCGCATAAAAATCGTCACGAATAAATGCAAAATGTGCAAATTTGTTGAGCTTTTGGTTGGCTTTCGGGCGACAGACGTCATATATATTTAACGCCTCGCTGCCTCCGCCAAAAAGTTGCATAAATTTTCGCATATGCAGCGCGCATTTCCCAAATGGAACAATTACGGCGCAATCAGAGCCACGGAATACCTACATAAACACAATTTATTTGCTCTGCGCTATGCACATTTCAAAGCTAATGGCAATGATGCGACATTTCGGGTTTAAACAATAAAATGTGAGTGAGTGCGATGGGAGGAGACGAGCGGATACCCTGTAGAATGAAGATACCCTGTAGAATGAAGAAGAATGAAGTTGAAGTAAGATTAGTGATGAGATTAGCAGCAGCTTAGCGAAGATAAGGGGAGTAAGGAAGAGAGAGAGATATAGATAATTAGCGAAAGAGTGTGAGAGAGAAAGAGAGAGACAAAAAGACAGAGAAAGTAAGAGAAAACAAGGAAAATAAATAGATATACTGAGAGAACGCGAAAGGGGAGAAAGAGAAAGATACATGCGAGATTGAGCAAAAGGGAGAAAAAGACGGAGACAAAGAGAAAGGGGAGAGAGAAAAAGAGACAGATGGAGACAAAAATGAGTTATATATATTAATTTATATAACATTAAACAATATCTTCTAGATACAATTCATATATTCATCTCATCATTTCCAAACTCTCCAATATTTTCTTCCTCTGCCACCTTCAATAGACTTCATGCTCAGCAAACACTTGCCTAACTGTTGTTACTTGAGCAGACGCGACTTCAGGCTACCCGCTGCTCGCCGCCACTTCAAAGACAGCTGCGTATAATTACGGACAAGCTTAGACCACATGGCGGCTGGCATTTGGTTTAGGGTGGCAAGAGCGTTGCATACTCCGCAGCGCCTGCAAATTTAATGGCGTCGCTTTAACGAGTGTTGCCGACTTTGCAGCGTCGCGCACGCATCTCAAGTGCTTGCTGATGAATTCATGCAACATTCTTGTTGCTTTTTCAAATGTCTTTCTCACTTCGTTGTATTTTTGTTTTTTGTTTTTTTTTGTTTTTTTTTGTTGCTTTGTTGCTGCGGCTGCTGCTGCTGCTGTCGCTGTGCTTGGCACTTGAGCAACCTCCCGTCTCTCATTATTCGTGTTGCCCTTATTAGAATACTTTTTTCAACTGCTGCTGCTGCTGCTTGAGCTGCCGTTGCTGCTGTTGACTTAGTCAAGAGCAATTAACATGCAAATAAGGCCTATTAGTTACCTAAACGTCAGTCTGTCAGCTGCTCTGTGTCTCTTTGCAGGGGGAGTTGGAGGCTGCCGCTCTCGTCTCTCATTTCGGACACCTTTTCGTGCACTTATTGGCCTTTTGGCAGGTCGACGGCGTTTGCTTTTAATGACTTACTAATTTTCAGTTAGCTTTGTGCGCGCCAGACTCTTATTTAAAAATTCTTAATTGTCCTTTTAGGGGCGTCGTCCGTGGCCACGACCTTTCATATCATTAAAGTTTACGTTTATGTTCAGCACGATATTCAAAAACTTTTTGATTTCCAAAATTACAAGGCCTCTAAACATTTGTTGTGAACAGCAAGGCGTAAGAAAAAAAGGGTTTGACCCTGCCAAACTTCGGCTTTATGAGGTTAATCTATAAAAACAAGTCCCTTCGCTAAGCTGTTAATCGTGGAGTTTTAATCTTGTTATTTTTGGGGTATTTACAAAAAGAAAAGTTTGCAAGTTTGGCTGAGCTGGACTTGAGAGTTGTGTAGAAGGAATTTTATGGAATATTTTTGAACATTTAAAAAATATCTCTATATTTTTTAAAAATTTTTCTAAAGGTTTTATATAAAATGTCGGGAGCTTCCTAGTCAGGCAAACTTCTGGCTTATTTAGGATACCTAACTAAAAATTGTAACTTAAAAGAAATATATATTTTCTTGCAAATTTCTTCATATTATATTATTTTACTGGGTATATCTTAGTTCATATTCTTTCTTGTTTGTACTTTTTTTATACTTGTGCTAAGTTAACTCCTACGGCGCGTTATCTAATCACAGTTTCGTTTTGTTTTTGGCTCATTTATCGAATGCTCTTTCTCTTGATTGGCGGCTGAAATTTTTATGAACTTTGCCTTTTGCAATTAATGTTAATTGATCACTTGAATTTGTGCATTTTCATTAAAACTTTTTCAACTCGCATCACGAATCACAAAGTCAGGCAGTTGCTGTGAGAGATAGAGAGAGAGACGGAGATAGAGAAGTATTTACACAGCTTCTGCGGTAATTTATAGTCCTGGCAAAGGCAAAGGCAGCGGCATCTAGCCCCGAGGCTATGGTTTCTGGACTCTGGTCAGTGGCGCTGGCACTGGCACTGGCAGCAGGTTTAACACCAGACCAGACCAGGCCGCAAATCGCCATTGAATGTGCAGCACCTGCAGTGTGTGTCCGTGTGTGCACACCTACACCTACACACACACTCAGTCACATAATGGCGCTGCGGTATGGACAATGAATGCTGAGGGTGATGATCCAACGTGATTTATCTACTGACGCTGAGGTTAAAAGTTTTGCGCATACTCTCATTGTTTAGGTCAGTATTCCCTTTGTATGCAGAGCACATACACACTCCCACACACACACACGCTCCCACACCCTCGCACACACATGCAACCACACGTACTATGGACACTGCACTGCGCTCAACGGCTATGCAAATTCTCGACCTGACAGAGCTGTCAGAGTGCGTTGAATAATATGCTAGTCCTTACATTGAACGCTCAGCGCAATTATTAAACTTTTGGCATAACTTCGGCCAACTTAACTTTTCGCTTTAACTATGATTATTTGATTTGGCCTTTACGTGGGGCTTAGTCCGTTTAGCCAGATATCTGATTATGCCAAAGGAGCTGCCCCGCAAGATGCTGACAGCCAGCTCATTATTTAGCCTCGCCGAGTGTAACTAATTATTGCCAGTTCTCTTTCTCTCTCTGTCTTCTGGTTTTTTGTGGCGCACTTATTGACACAGCTCCACATCCTTCCGCCCTGCTCGGCGCTTGGCCCTTGTTCTTCAGCAATATTTTGCTGACGCTTCGCTCAGATCCATCATTTTGTGCAGCCATCTGCGACACGTGGGCCCTCGGTTTGGCTAATAAATCTTAATCAGACGCCGGCCCAGCCGAGCCGCAGCTATGTGGGCGCGTCCTATTTGTGGGCTTTTACTGCCATAAACACTTTTTTCTCTCGCCTTTTTGTCCGTGCTGGCTTATCATATTACCAGACATTCATTGCTCTGCGCGGACTAAATTACAAGTCTGGCAAGTATTATCGAGTAAACACATTTCAATGCTGATCAATTTATTATTTAGTTTGCTTAATACCTAATTTAAAGGTGCTGCGTTCACACCAATGCCCTCTGCTGCCATGTTTTAGAGACCGAGGTCACCCAGCAGTTTGTCCCACCAGCTCTGTTGAGTGGTTACAGTGGGTGCCTCTGTAGTAGGGATCGGAGTAGACGCATTCCAGCTGGGAGTCGTCAAGTTCCAGCTTGGTGTTCCAACAGTAGTCAGATTCCAGCTTGGAGTAGATGCATTCCAACCAGGGGTAGTCAAGTTCCAGCTTGGTGTTCCGGGAGTGGTCCAGTTCCAGCTTGGAGTAGATGCATTCCAGCCAGGGGTAGTCAAGTTCCAGCTTGGTGTTCCGGGTGTAGTCCAGTTCCAGCTAGGGGTTGACTCATTCCAGCCAGGAGTAGTCAAGTTCCAGCTTGGAGTTCCGGGCGTAGTCCAGTTCCAGCTGGGGGTAGACTCATTCCAGCCAGGAGTAGTCCAGTTCCAGCTTGGTGTTCCGGGCGTAGTCCAGTTCCAGCTAGGGGTAGACTCATTCCAGCCAGGGGTAGTCCAGTTCCAGCTTGGAGTTCCGGGCGTAGTCCAGTTCCAGCTTGGAGTTCCGGGCGTAGTCCAGTTCCAGCTAGGGGTAGACTCATTCCAGCCAGGAGTAGTCAAGTTCCAGCTTGGTGTTCCGGGCGTAGTCCAGTTCCAGCTAGGGGTTGACTCATTCCAGCCAGGAGTTGTCCAGTTCCAGCTTGGTGTTCCGGGCGTAGTCCAGTTCCAGCTAGGGGTAGACTCATTCCAGCCAGGGGTAGTCAAGTTCCAGCTTGGTGTTCCGGGCGTAGTCCAGTTCCAGCTAGGGGTAGACTCATTCCAGCCAGGCGTAGTCAAGTTCCAGCTTGGTGTTCCGGGCGTAGTCCAGTTCCAGCTAGGGGTTGACTCATTCCAGCCAGGAGTTGTCCAGTTCCAGCTTGGTGTTCCGGGCGTAGTCCAGTTCCAGCTAGGGGTAGACTCATTCCAGCCAGGAGTAGTCAAGTTCCAGCTTGGTGTTCCGGGCGTAGTCCAGTTCCAGCTAGGGGTAGACTCATTCCAGCCAGGGGTAGTCCAGTTCCAGCTTGGTGTTCCGGGCGTAGTCCAGTTCCAGCTAGGGGTTGACTCATTCCAGCCAGGAGTTGTCAAGTTCCAGCTTGGTGTTCCGGGCGTAGTCCAGTTCCAGCTAGGGGTTGACTCATTCCAGCCAGGAGTAGTCCAGTTCCAGCTGGGTGGTGTAGGAGTCGTCCAGTTCCAGTTAGGAGTTGTCCAGTTCCAGTTAGGAGGGGTAGGAGTTGTCCAGTTCCAGTTGGGTGGTGTAGGAGTTGTCCAGTTCCAGTTAGGAGGGGTAGGAGTTGTCCAGTTCCAGTTAGGAGGGGTAGGAGTTGTCCAGTTCCAGCTGGGTGGCGTTGGAGTTGTCCAGTTCCATTGGGGTCCATCAGTTGTCTGGTTCCAGCTGGGAGTGCTTGAGTTAAAAGAGGGTGCAAAAGCATTCCCAATGCAATATTCGAGGTCTTTGAACGACCTTTCGAGTGCACGCAAAGTTTTGCTCATTTCATGCATGACACAACGCTCCGTCTGCCAGAATTGCTTGAACATGGGGCGCACACCGGCAAACAGATTCATGACCTAAATTAAAGAGCCTTTGATTAGTAACCCGCTCGGCTGTTGGTTGTTTCCCTTGCTGGCTCACCGACTCCGTGTAGCATTTGCGCGTGCTGCAGCCGACCAGCTGCTGGTTGAAGGCAGCCCTCACTCCGGCCGAGCTCGGCTTTTGCATATAGCTCTGCATCTCGACTTGATCCACATTGATGCACTGACGCAGCTCGTAGCCTGTATGCATTAATATCTTCACATTTTGTAACTTATAATTGAAGGAACATTGATCCAAATCACTGACGACACCAGCTATGGGCAATTGCAAATCTCCGACGATGGCATCGAACAGCTCATTTGATAGGTTGGGGTCTTGATTTATCGATTGAATAGGTTCGGATGTCTGCAAGTTAAGAGGATGTGTTTGAGTGTGAGATTAAGTTGGGATTATATAGAGCTTATTATCTGGAAGATATATTCTTTACATAACAAATTGAATTGATACTTTATATATCCCATTTGCAATGGCATACAAATTATTACATAATCACATTAGTTTATTTATAGTTCACTTTACAAATTAATCAAAAAATTGATTTAGCACTTCACAGATATGAAATTTAATTAAATTCAAACTAAAATTATTTAAAATAATTAACAGTGAAACATTTCCAACATTCTTTATGCACGATCTACTATCTATGTATATATATAGTTATTTATATATATATATAATCTTTTAATCACTTTTTCTAAGAGATACTATTGCACACCTGAGATAGGTGCAAATTAACTGCTGTCGATTGTACATACCGTTGCGCTGAATAACAGTGCGAGTAGCACAAATATTTTGCAGAGAACCTCCATGGTGGAGTCTCCGTTCGTTAATGAGTTGGACACTGGGTCTGGCTGTTTTTAAATAAGAAATATCGATGACGTTTGAAATTTTCTATTTTGGTTCTTAGCCACTATCTCTATCACTGCTTAAAAGTCACGCCTAACAAAATATTTTTTGGCAAGGTTTCCGCCCAGTGATAAGGCCATAAAAACCCTGATTGATAATTATATTTATCTGTCCATATATATATATATATTCATATATACATATAAACTATTAAGATAATTGTGAGTAATTCACAGCCTGAAATTCTGCGAACACTGATTGCTTCAAGCACTTGACAGGCTTCTTTGACAGCAGCTATAGATTGGCTTAGCGCGATTATTATTTATAGACGCCATTGATTCTAATTAGATCGTGATTTTCGATAGTGGCATATTGAGGAGGTCAAGTAATATATTTAATATTAAAGCTCTTTATTATGTGGCAATAAAACTGAAGTTTTGGCCATAAATTCTATAGCTCACATTTAGTTGGCTGGCTGCTCGACGGCCGCTGGCTGAATGGGCTGAGCGGGTTGAGCGGGCTGCTCGGGTTGAGCGGGTTGAGCGGGTTGAGCGGGCTGCTCGGGCTGCTTCTCGGCCTCCACTTGCTGCTGCTGCTCCAGCTGCTGCTGAGGCTGTGCCTGCTCCTCCTTTTGCTCTTCCTGCTTGGCTGGCAGCTCACGTTGCTGTGGCAGCTTTCCCATGCATCTATCGAAATCATTGGCTGCTTCAATGGACTTCACCTTGGATTCACTGACCGCAGAGCGAATGCAGCTGGAGCGCTGTGTCTCCACTACAGAGGCATTGGAGACGAACTGGGATTGGGTCTGATAAGCCAGAGTGGTGCAGCTATCGAGCAGCTCCAGATTCTTGTCCAGCTACACAAAGAGAGAATGGATATAACTATATGTATATAAGTAGATAAATATATTCAAGTTAACGCTCACTGTAGACACGGTGCAGTTGATGAACAGCTGGTTGTCTGTCTCGTTCAGGCACTTTTGCACATTCTTTTGCAACTCCAGCTGCTGGCTGCGTATTTTGTTGATGGTTGCATTGCTGCGCTGATGATTCTCGACGACGGTGCGATTGGCAATATCCTCGCATTTGCTAGTGCTATTGGCCAGGTCCGAACTGATCTTGTTGGTGGCATTGGTATACCTGTTGAAGCATGCGGTCTCCCCGGAGGAAATGGCGCGCGACTCAGCGAGTGGGGCGCCCAGTTGTGACATGACCATGCGCAGCAGGGTCGTCTCATCGGCCATGCGGGGCCAGGCGCTGGCCTGCAAGGGGAAATTCAAATGTAATTCAAAGAAAAACTTCAATTTCCTTCTCTTCAACTTACGCTGAGCACAGTCGCGGCGAGTAGTAGAGTGCGTGTAAACAATTGCATCTTATTCCAGTTGCTTTCTCAAGTGCTGACTAATTGCTCATCTCGATTTTGCAGTTGCTTTTATAGCCCACTAAATATCTTCCCATTTCTGCTCTTTGTATCTTTACTCTGCTATTTTTTGCAACATTTGATTAGATACGGGAAATGTACAAGGCAATTGGCGGGCTTAATTGGCTTTCTGTGCAGTTTTAAGACAAGTAGGAACAACCCTTTGCACTGATATCTTCTTGGTCGAGGTTATTGTGTAAAGCACCGGCTATGATAAATTGGCCCCCAAAGACAAATACACAATAGATACAGACAGACACACAGACAGCTAGACGGACAGACACACTAATCAGTGTTCATGTCCCATTAGTTGCGCTTATCAAACAGCCTGAAACGGTGTCTTGATGTCTGCATTCTTATCGAAACACAAATGATATAAGAGCTTATTTTTAAATCGTGTATATAGAAAAGCACGACTGAATCACCACAATTGAATTGGATTTGATTACACACGGGCATTACATGGGCAATACCCATTTGTAATCAATTAACACGCGACTTGCATTTCGAGTGCCCATTGATAGAATCGAATGATTGTTCGTTCATTAATTTATCTGGCCAAACGTCACGATGGAAGCCTATCAGAGCATTTTCTCAGAACTAATGGGAAATCGGCACAGGCCATCGACTATAAAACTTTTTAATCAGTTCACGATAATGTACAAAGCATTTCCATATAATTTTCTTATCGTTTCCTTTCAGTTCTTTCTTCTTTTTCGCTGGTAGTAAGTTGTTATTCAATTTCTGCAAATCATGAATGGTAAAACACACTCTTTTTTGGGCTATTTATCACTTAAGTGCCGTTATATACTGTGGGTTATTCTTTTATTTTTACAGCACAATAATGGGGATTTTGTTGTGTTGTTGAAAGGGCTTTGATAGATAGCAATATTTAAAAAATAGATAAAAATGTGTATCTATTTATAATATATAAAAAAGTAAATATTAATTTATTAATTTTTTGTTATTTTATTTCTTATTCATATATAATATATAAATATATTTTTTTATTATTATTTTAGGTATATATAAATTTTTTATTTTTTATAAATAAAAAAAAACGTAATTTGTTTATTAATATGCACACTCAATTTTTTTTTTTATTTTAAAGAAAACAATTTAAGGCAAAAATTCTCGAAAATTCACTAGAAATTATATTAATATATCAAAGTTTTAAAGACTCTTTGTCTATTTGCTATGAAAGCCTAATTGCTTCAGCAACAAATAAAATACATTCAAATGTCAAGCATGAAACCAATTTTGTTTTTGCGATATATATTTGATTGATTGACCTGCGAAAATCAGATAAGCACAAACTACTTTCTTTCATGATCAAAGAAAAATATTTGAGTGTAATTAGAAGTTGACTGTGGAATGTTCTTTCAAAGTGTAAAAATAGTATAGAATTATGTAGAACAAAAATGCATAAAAAGAAATATGAATCATAGATGAACAAGTGACAATTAATGGGATAGATTTTTGGAGAGGTTTTATGCAGTTATGCACCCAATTTTAAAATGGCATTTAAAATGCTAAGGATTTTAACTAAAAGAAATAAACTCTTTTGATATTTTTATAGAGAAGAAAATTATTAAAAATACATCAACAAAATTGTTAAATATATATATATATATATATATATATATATATATATATATATTATAATTAATAAAATAAGCAAGTTGTCAAGTTATCAGTTGTGGCTCTAGTTAGTCTATGAGATATACAAAAATATTATTTATTGATAAATAATAAATATGACACATTGAATAATATTATCTAGTTTGAGTGACAAATAATATTTAATATTGCAGAACTTTTTATATTTTATACTTATTTATCATATTATTAGTATATATTTATATTTATCTTTTATCTTGTTTTTTTTTTTAAAAGGTTTTTCTAAAATTCACATCAAGCTCAAAGCAGTCAAAAGGCTTCAAAAAGTTAGCTACAAAAAGTCAATCAATTGAAAACCCATTCACTCTGCAATAGAATTCTTAGAAATCCCTGCAGAGTAATCCTTTCAGGCTTAAGTCAGCTCATTGCCTCACACACACTGCGCCCACATGTTGGCCAATAAATTTTGGTAGCTCATTAGAGGCGTAAAACAGGTAGGCAGCTTTCAACTTGCAGTCAATTGGCAAACAATGAGGTTGAAATTCAATTCATTTATCACAAATGGTTTGGGGCGCTGGCTGGAAATCAGTGCCAAGATTTTCATGTGAAAGCTGGCAAAACAAATTTTGAAAAGTGGCTAAAATTCACAGTTGCCAACAAATTTATCACAACAAGCCAGAGCACACACACACACACACACATACACACACACACACACAGGGACAAAGACACTCACAAATTTGAGCGTATGTAGATGTGCGTCGCTCTCATATATCATGCGACAGGGCAAACAAGATTTATAAGGTAAAACATGCTGGGAGCAACTCTAGAGAAATAACGTCAACATCTCGCGGCTTAAAAAGAAAATTTACTTTTTTTTGTGTTCGTTTTGCTTATGTTTGGGCGCACAACTCGAACGATTAATCAAAAAAGTATAAAGTGCAGGCGGGCGCTGGCTGCAACTTTTTGCGAAGGTGTGCCGGGGCGTTGGGCGTGGCAGCTGCTGCTAATGGCACAAAAGCTGTGGCAAGAACTGTGGCCTGCCACAATGCTGCCTCCAGAGAGTGCGATAAAGAGAGAGAAAGCAATGGGAAGAGACAGCTCAGCTCACGTGCTCAATATACACTGTTCATAAAGCTAAAGGAGTTTTATTGGCCTTTGAGTGAGGAACTGCAGGATATTGAGGAGAGAGAAAGACAGTCAAGACAGTAAGATAAAGAGGGAGATAGAGAGTAAGAGAGAGAGAGAGAGAGAGAGAGGGTAAGAGAGAGAGAGAGAGAGAGTAAGAGAGAG
The DNA here is from genome assembly GCA_035047485.1 of Drosophila peninsularis. Taxonomy (NCBI): domain Eukaryota; kingdom Metazoa; phylum Arthropoda; class Insecta; order Diptera; family Drosophilidae; genus Drosophila; species Drosophila peninsularis. The sequence goes on from JAWNPN010000035.1 coordinate 6,926,612, forward strand.
AGAGAGAGAGAGAGAGAGAGTATGAGAGAAAGAGAGAGAGAGAGAGAGAGAGAGAGGGAGAGTATGAGAGAAAGAGAGAGAGAGAGAGTATGAGAAAAAGAGAGAGAGAGAGAGAGAGAGAGAGTAAGAGACAGAGACAAAGAGAGAGATGGAATGTGAGAAAATGAGAGAATAGCAATGTAGGAAGAGTCAGAGGCAAAGAACGATAGAGATAGATAAAGAGTAGTAGGGCGCTAGAGATAAGTGAAGAGAGTAGTAGAAATGTGGTAAATTAATATTAATAGTAGTGAGAAAGACAAGGAAATAGACATTAGCAGTATGAAGAAAGAGAGAGAGAGATAACAGAGAAATAATGACATAAGTAGTAAAGATAAAGAAAAAATGTGAATAAAGATAAACTAGTTGCGCATAACTAGATAAACAAAGATAAGAACTCATTAGTATACACTATACAGTGTATTAGACAGTCGTCTATAACCGAATGCCATCTGAATTCGCACTTGATTCCCAGTTCAGCAATGTTGGCTAATTTAAGTGTTGGCTGAAATTTTCATTCATTTTGGCTGTGCTGCAAAGCCAAGTGCAAGTCTTTTGCGCTGAGCTGTCAGCACTTCAAGTGTGACAGCTGCTCAGCTGAATGTTGTATGCTGTGTGCTGTTGTTTGTTTGTTTGCTTGCTTGTATCTCAATGGTCTGGCCCTTTTAATGACACCATTGTCACCTTGGCCAACCCCAAAATGTGAAATGAGCCCTGCTCGCGCGCGGCTTTGCTCATTTGTTGTTTGCCGCCGTCGAGTGGGCCGTCATGTAATGCGGCTTGAAGTGTCATTTACACGCGCATTGTATTGCGGCAGCTGCCACAGAACGCCAGCTGCCAGTTTGCAGGCGTTTTTTTTGTTTTTTGCCGTTTGCGTTTTAAGTAGCTGTTAAGCATTTTCATTACACACGCCAAAATGCACAATGATTTATGCCAAGAACCCGACTACCGTTATCACGTGTTCGTTCCGCTGTCAGCGGATTAAATACTCATGCCAGTCCAACTCCCACTGCCGCTCCGACTCTCTCCAGTCCCAAGCTTTGTGCGCAGTTTATCATTAAAAACAATATACAAAAAATGGCATTTCATGCCTCATGCAAGCAATGCCTGGCTCTGTGAGTGTTGCGCATTTTCAAGACCAGCCAACAGCCAACAGCGAACACCCCACGAACGCACTCACATTGCATATTGTTGCACACTGTTTGCCGTCGTCAGTGGGGTTTCGCCTTTGTTTGCCGCTGCAGCTTTGTATGCAAATAAATGGGCGGTCTAGACGGGCACGCACAATGGCAGTTTTAATTTGAAAAGTGGCTGCAGCAGCAGCAGCCACCACAGAGCGAGGGATGAGTTGAGCAGCAAAGCATTTTTTATTTTTTTTTTATATTTTCGAATTTTGCCAGAACCGCAAAACTTCCCATGTGAATACGCTGAACGTGTCGACATTTGTGGCCTAAACAAAACCCAGAGAAATAGTTGCAAAATAAATAGAATAAAAGTGCACACACAAATATATTTCGTGTTAGACACTCTGCCACAAGAGCTGACAAAAGACATGCTGCTCGGGTGGAGCCAGGGAGAGGCAACAGAAATGGTATTTAATAACATTTAACTGGCTTATGAAATTTTGTTTTTGCAACAATCTGTGAAAAGTGGAAATTTTGTTTTTGATTATGAGCACTTGCCGGGCATCACGGCATGGGAGAGCTGCTTAGCCACTAGCGCAGCAGAAGTGGCCAATGGGAGGCGAGTTGCGATTAGATATGGCGAAAGGCAATAGTATATTGTGAGATTATAATACCTGAAAATTCTGGGAACTAGAGCGAGGGCTGCTTGTTGTGTTGTAAAGAGAAGTGTAGCCAGTGAAAATGAACAAATATATTTAAGTTTATAAGTAAACTAAGGATATGGGAGCTGAATAGAGAGTATATAGGCCAGACATATTGAGAACTAAGATTTAAAAATGTGTGTATATAATAGTAATATAATATAATAAATGCTCAAAGAAATGACATGCCTAGGGCATATATAAAACTCTTTATACTTGGCTCTTAAAAACATTAAAGGTTTTTATACTTTTTGAATATATTTGATTTAATTCTGCTTTCCCTTTTGCTGCCTACGTATCATAAAGATAACATTCCAAATAATATGTATAGATATATATCAAATTTAATTATAATAACAAGTCTACTTCGTCTATTACCAAAACGAAAACATGAAGTTTTTAAAATTAATTATATTCGCTTATGCAATTTTTCAAGTTTTTTTTCTATGCCATATTATTGTACTCTAAAAAAATCTATTTTATTTGCAATAGCTAGTAAATTAATTTAATTATTAAATTGTTTTTTTTTTTATATTTTTTATATATTTTTTTTATATTTATTTATTGTTGCATATTTTATTTTCAGAATTCTGCAGCACACAAAAAATTCCCTTTAAACAATAGTCTCTGGGCTAAGCTGCGCAGTCACGCCTTAAAATGTCACATTAATTTTTTTAGTTATAAAAACAAATTCAATTTGCTAAAATCAAATATAAAAGAATAATAAAGCTACTAAAAAATGGGGGCCAATGAATGCATAATGTAGATTGAATTTAAATTTTTTTCAAATATTTTTTACAATTTCACAAAAGCTAAAAGCGAAATTTAAATAATAATATTTTGTATGGCTCTGCTGGCACAAAAGCAAACATTTATAAAACATATTTTAGCATTTCTATTTGTTGCTGTTTTTTTTTTACAACATTTTTATTTTGTTAATATACATTTTTATTCTTTATACATCCGCTAATGCAGCAACATTGACTTTTCACGTTTTTCCGTGCGCTGCTCGCAATATAGTTGCCATTGTCGCCTGCATCCTTGAAAGTTCCTGCTGCTGGCCACTAAATTGAAATTCATAATGAGTTTTTTATGCAAATGCAACGCCCGCTCGCTCGCGGCGCGTTGGCGTGTTAAACTTTTGACTGTCACATTTTATTCCATTGTAAATTATTTTCAGTTTTCAATAAAAAAAACGGGCGGGGCTGTAATTGGATTAGGCTGACAGATGCTCTGTAAGCGGAAGTTGGCTAAAGTGTAAGATTTTTGATGAGCTGATGACTGAGATGACTGCAATTCCGAGTGATGGGCATTGGATATTATACATATATGCTAAAACTAAACTCTACAGTTGTATAGCCAGCTACATACTAATTTTGGTGGCTATAGCCAAAAGCATAGCCGAGTTCCTTGGGCACAGTTAGTGCAGGAGGCAGCCTAGCGCTGCGCTCATTATGAATGCCTAGTTGAAAATCATTGTTAGCTGAGATAACAAGCTTTTAGAACTCCTAACTGTTCTCTAAAACTACATTTTCCAGCTGTTTCTGCTTCTATTATTTTTTGTCCCTTTTTACAGGGTATACAAAAGAAAAACATGACATTTACGTGTAGCTTGTATTTGTACATGTTTTTTTCTTTATTTCTCTCATTTCTTTTTTTTTTTTTTTATTTGTGTGGGTGTAAAACGGCAGTCGAAATTGTTATATGTTAATTCGATTCAACAATTTCGTGCTGTGTTGCATGTTCGCACAAAATGGTAACAAGGCATGTGCCACATGTGCGCGCCGCAGTCGCACAAAAAACTTGGCTGAAGAGCCGAGCAAACGCAGTTTGAAGGCAGCCAACGGCTCGAGGCCAGAGAGCAAGCGTTTCGCCCTGATTTTGATTTGGTCCACAAAACATTTTGCGGTCTAATGGCAAACGGCATTTGAATTTAGATTTAATCCGATTGTAAAATTCTAAAATGTGATTTAAATTGAATGCCTGGAAGTGGTGTCAAGACTGGGGACGGGGCGCGGGTCTCTGGCCAAATGAGATTTGCATTTGAAAAGAGCGCGAGCGAGCGAGTTTTTATGCGAGCTGCGTTCGGGAAATTTATTAAAGCTTTTCATTGCACGCTGGGGAAATGCGCAACTGGAAAATGATGCTAGGACTAGAACTAGGGCCTTTTGTGTGCCGTAGATTTACAGTTACACTTTACATAAACACAAACACACACACACACACACAAAGAGAGGGAGGGAGATGGACGGAGCGCGAGTTAGAGTGAGGCGGCAGTTGATCGGAATAAGTGCGCGATTAAATTTTAGTGCGTTTGTGCCTTTTGTTAGGTTGTTGTAAGCGCATTTAATGTTCAGCTGGCTGAGCTTAGTTAGTTGCGCGGCACGCAACTTTAATCAAGTTAAATGGTTCGCATGAGGCGCAGCTGAAAGCCCTACCTCACTCAGCTCAAGCCCGAAAGCCACGTTTACAACGCTAACGGCAATTAAAGTCCATTAACCACATGATGCGTTTTGCACTTAAAACCAACGCATAAACACACGCACACACACACACACACGCGCGCGCAGGTGCGTATCTATGTGCAATCAGCGACGCATGCGGCAACCTGTAACTGGCATTGCAGTTGCCGTGCAGCTGTGCACGCCGATTCCGCATCCGCATCCGTTTCCGGCAGGCGCCAGGCCACGTCCTGGTTCATGACGCACCCAACACGGGCACCTGCCTGCACCCTTCGTGTCACTAGCCTGTCCATTGCGTCAGGTTAGCGGACACGTGTGCATCCCAATGAAAACTAATTAGGCTGCTCGTCTGCTCTGGTTAGCTCAGGGGTACCGCCGCCACAGTTTGCTACGCTATAGTCCGCTCCGGTTCGGTCTGCTCTGCTCTGCTCTGCTCTGGTCTGGTCATTTTTGGTCGGGTCAGCTCTTTGCAGTTGACCAAACCTGGCCACATCGTCAGTTGCAGTTGTGTGCATTTGTAAGCCGCTTCAGCTTGTTGATGCTCACATTTTTGTGTTTTTGTTTTTTTGCTGTTGCATGGAGAATACCTCGCAATATGCGTTTAGCTGCTGAGGCATAATCTGCTTGACAGGTGGAGGGCAGGTGTGGAGTGGAAACTTAACGAAAGACATATGGCAATATGATATATATATATGTCTTTGTCTCTATAAGATATATATATGCTAACATGTCTATAAGCTTTATATATATTTTGATTGAATTTGCTCTAACCTAAAGGTAATAATTAATAATAATATTTATATTAAAATATTTATTAGCGCAGCTTGAATCCTTAGAAGCTTTTACCTCAATAGTCAAGGAAACTTTTGATTTATATATGTTTACGGCCTAGATTATATTATATATTATACAAGATATACTTATATTATAAATAGATTATCCAAACAAGATCAAAATACTTCTCTTGAAATAATATTGATATATTGCATTATATTAATTCATTATTAACTCACCCAGTGAACATGAATTCCTTAAAAATTCATGCAAAAAAAGTGAAGTTTTGATAAACTTCGTTCAATTTATTATGACTGTTGTCAACTGAAAAAAAAGAGAAAATAATTATGAATATTATAAAATTATATTTCCTTTATAATAATAACTCTTTTAGAGTTACACGGTCTAATCAAATTTAATATTCAATATATCTTTTGCAATTTCATCTATTGAACTTAAACTTGGTATATTTATGCCTAATGCTTTCTCTTTATATTTAGTCTAGTCTATAGTCTTAGTCTATACTTAGTCTTAATTAAGTTAGTCTCATTTATTTTTACAAACTCAAGTAATCTACCCAAACCAAACCAAAGAACGCTTCACAACGCTTTCCCCTTCTTGATGATCACTGGGTATATGCCAGTTCCTGTTCCTGCTATATCTATTCAATTTTGGGCTGTTCCACTTTGGTCTGGGCTCAGCTGCGGTTGGCAAATGCAAAATTATAGCAGCAACTGTTGCTGCGACGTTATGCGGCAACTGGCAACAGTTGCTGTCATCAGCGGTTTTCTGTCCTCATAGGTGGTCCGCCGAACAAAGGGAGTCTATCTCCCTCCCCCTCTCTCTCCCTACTCCACTCTCTCTCTCTCTCTCTCTCTGTGAGTGGGTGTATATCCATTTGATTTCTTTGCTCTTGTGCGTGTTAGAAGTTAGACCTTTGGCTCTGATTTTGACAAGTTTCACAGCGGCAGTCCTCAGCTGCGTGTGCAGCTGGCAAGAAAGAATTGTCGGGTTCAAATGTTAAATGTTCTTTTAACTGACACAAGAAATTTAATTTATTTTCACCAAGACAAACACACAGCGACAGATGTCAAATTAGCTGCAGCAAGCGGAGAGCACACACACGTGTCGTCTTTTAATAAATGCCTCAAGGCTGTTGGCACAGAATTAGTTGCTTCGCTTGGCTTAAAAAAGAAAAGGGCCAACAAATTATGTATTGTTAAAGCTCTCTGACGTCAGCAAATTGCTGTGCGAGACATGAATATGAGTTGGGTTGCGCTGCCCTCAGTGTGTGTGTAGGTGTGTGTGTGTTGTGTTACGGTTTACCTAACAAGCCATCGATATTGGCCAGCTAATTGCATTGTTTTAGTTGTGTGCCGAGAAACTGAGCAACTAAACGCTGTTGCAATATGAGAACATTCACTTCATAGTTATCTCACTCTCTCTCTCTCTCACTCTTTCTCTCTGTCTGTATCTCCCTTTCTCCTTTTCTTGCTCGGCTGAGTTGGTCGTAATGAAGCGGCTTAAGCGGATATAAACTGAGCCATAAGCCAGCTTTAGACTTTTAATTTAAAAGTTTTGCACTCTGCCAAAAGGCTGGCGACAACAACAAGAGCAGCGGCAGCAGCTGAAGCAGCTGAAAACAAAGTCGAGTAGCAGAACGTTCGAGGACAACGTAATGCAATCAGCAAACAAAAGGCAATTGCCAAAGGACGAGTGCAGGAGATAGAGTGGGGGAGACACAGAGTGAGAGTGAGAGAAAGCTGGCCTTCGATTCCTGCGGAGCTGCTGCGGCTGCTGCCACTGCCACTGCCACTGCCACTGCTGCATGCCACATGGAAATTATCAGCCCTATCTTTTTGGCCAAGCATGCCATTGTCTGAGGCTGCGGTTAAGCGTGGATTATGTCGTAAATTGCAATATTTGGACATGCAGAAGGTGCTGTCAGCGTAGAGCATTGTCATCATATTTGCCAACTGACAACCTGAGGCAAGAGCTTTACACTCAGCGAAAAAGCGTGTAAGTAGTTAAGTGTTGTATGATAGCTGTTGAGAGAGTGGCACATAAAGGGAATGTATTTGAGTGGCATTTAACTAGATTCGATTGCTTGTTGAGCGCGTAACTGAAAGCTTCAGAGTGAGAGTGGGCTTACTTATTACATATTATAGGAATATGATTAAAATTTGAAAATTGCTTAAAGTATTTTCTTTGCAATCTATTTTTCTTGCTTGAATTTTCAATATTTTATATTTTGTTTATTTATTATTTATTTTTATATATTTAAAAATTTCATACAATTTTTTGCAGATAATTTATAAGGTTTTTATAATTATATTTGAACTATAACAATTTTTCAATACTTAAAATATAAATAAATATAAATTAAATCAGTATAAAAAATATTTATATTGCAATTATATTATATAAAAAGAAAAATAGAAAATAATAAAATAAAATAAATAAAAAATACCGAAATTCAATTAATAAATATATAATTCAAATTTCACAAAACAAACTTATCACAGTTTAAATTAATATATTAAAAAATTTCGATCTTTCCAATCAAAGTTCTTAAGTGAAAGTTCCGAACTGCAAACTTTGCCACTCAATCTTAAAAGTGTCTAAAGCTTCTGGCTAAAACTGTATAATTCCAGTAAAATGATGATTTTCATGATTTTTCTTTCTCTAAGTGTTTGAGCCGGTTGGGCCATAAGCGTAACCAGTGGGAAAATTTCATAGCCGCTGAGCCAGTGCGGCTCGCGGCTATAATTAACAAGATATAATGGCAGAGCAATATGCGAGGCTGGGCGGCATTACGATATGTGTGTGTGGCAGGCAGGCGGAAGGGTGGACAGCCAGGCTGGCAGGAGGCATTTTAAATTAAATCAGAGCATTATGACCGATAATTGGACGTCAGGCGACAGGCGACGTTTTCATGAGAGCGATATTGTGTGTAAAAATAATTAACGACTTGCCGACTGAAATGGAAAGAAAGGCAGCTGAAGGGTAATCAATGCAGTTGGCGGTGCGGAGCTACAACATAACTCAAGCAACAGCAAAGTCCATTGTGTTGTCCCTTTGTTGCGTATACGCAGCGTAGCCACATGTAGGCAGAGGTAGTGGGCTAAAGCCTGCCATTCACACTTGTTTAATTATATAAGAAGCAAACGACGTTCATTTGCGTTTAATATTGAAAGCCATTATGTTGGTTACTTTGTGGCAGAGGCAACTTTCTGAACTTATTTAGAGTCCACCAAAGAGTGGGGGAAAAAATGTGGCGCATGCGATAAAAGACTTTTTGCAAATAAACTTGCCAAAGCTAGTTGGAGCTGAGAGAAGTAGCTGTAGCAAATGTGGAAGCTGGTTATACTAGCTATAGAAATATAAGCAAATCTGACTACCAGAGACAATGCTTGGCTGTATGAACTCTGTTCCTCCTGCTCCTCCTCCTCTTTATAGCTGCTAAAGAACATATAGCTTAGATAGTTATTCGCTGAATTTATATAAACACACATTCTTCAATAATATTTTAACTAATCGCCTCTACAAAATCTCAACTAAAATTCATACTGTTCTTACACCAAATCCCAAATCTCTTTACATCAAATCTCATAAATTAAATTACCAATCGATAGAGCATACAATTTTCTGGTTAAACCTTGCTTAACTCTTCATTTTCTTATTTTACTTTCGTAATTTTTTTCCGGCTAGTCGCGGGTTGCTTTTCAGCTTTATTGGAGTTTAATCTTTGGCGCTCTGATTTGGCAACTTATTACTTAAGTTTCTAGCTAAATATTTCAATAAACTTTTTGCGCTCCGAAACTTGGCTATCTACTTAGCCAGATTCCTGGGGGGCACGAATGTGCACGAGGCCGCCAAAAGCAGAAAAAAGAAAAGAGAAGAGGCGAGAGACGAGAGACGAAGCAAAGCAAAGCAAAGCCAAATCAAAAGCATCTAATTTCAATGTTTTAAGTCAGGCCACGACCGCCTTTCCAATATAAATAATCGACAAAAATTACAATAAAAATCAATTTCCATATTCAATTTGGTTAAGTGGCACGCACACACCCACACACACTCATACGAAGCTGGCAAAACTTTGACAATGGCTGAAAAATAAAACTGCTGCTCAGCTCTATTTGCCAGCTGGTCATTTGATGAGCAAGTTGAAGATAGAGAGACAGAGGGAGGGAGAGGAAGGGAGTGGTAGGGCCGCTAGGATGGGGCTCCTCTCTATAAATAATACGCAGATTTTTGCGCTGGCCCTAAATGAAGTTAAACTATGGCCAGTTCGTCAACGTCAGCAATTTAGAAGCCATAGCCATGCAATTCACTTGACTGTAGCTCATTTATGCGTTTAACACATTTTCTAGCGGCTTGCCGGGTTACAGCTCGTGGGAGGGTGCCAGGGCTTTGGCAGTTGTAACTGCGAAATGTAAGGGACATGCGCCAGCAACAGCAACAACAACGACGACGACGACATTGTGTGACACATTTCCATTTTGGTTTGGGGAAAACGTTTTACAGAGTACAATTTCTTCATTCTTTGCTTTTGCTGTCGCTGCTGCTGCTGCTGCTGGTGCTGCTACTTTTATTTACTGCGGGTCCACAACAAAAGGCGAACCGAAAGTGAAAAGCACAAGAAATGTTTACCAGAAAATAGTGCAAAGTTTTCCTTTTTATTTTCTTCTACTTTCTCCTGCTTGGTTCTCTCTCTCTCACACTCTCTCTTCGTACGTAAAAAATACCAGCACGTTAAATTCAATTTAACTTGAAATGCAATGAAACGTAATGAAATTTTCGCTGTCAGTCGTCTCAAGCGGTCAGTTCTCGCTCTGTAAATTATACAAAAACTGCGCTGAATTGAACAAGACTAAACTAAGTCTACAAAATGATGCTGAAAGCCAAGGCAAACAACTGTGAAATATTAAAAATGTATTAATAATAAATGATTAAATAGTTGCCACGATTTTGAAAGGCTCAATCAAATCATTGCGTGTAAAATTAAATTTTAATAAATAAAATATTTAGAATATTTTTTTAAATTAAGTCTAATTTTAATTTAAATTTTTTTTATATCCGTCTGAAGGCTGAGAAGCTTAATTTTTACTGTTAAATAAAAATTGCTAATTTTTTCATTATTCCACAATTATTTAAATAATAATATTTATATTTATATTTGCTATTTTTTATTTATTTAGTAAATTCCAAACACATTATTTTTTTATTTTTAAAGAAAACATTTTTGCTTTTGTAATTTTCTTTTAAACATATTTTAGTTAATAATTTAATATATTTTAAAAAATAATTTAATATTACTTTAGAATATTTAGAAATTAATTTCTTAGTATATTATATATAATTAGACTACTCTAAATAAATTTTAATATTATGTTTATTTAGTTTACTATATTTATTATATTTTTTAATATATAAATTTATTATTATTTTATTTATTTTACTTTACTTATGTACTTCGTTCGCGCAACCTTCTCGCCTCCAATTTATCTGCTAAACTACACTCCCATCTTATTTAGATCGCTTTGTGTTATGGCAAATTGCTTGTTAAATTTAATCTAGGTCGTGTTTCCTTCAAAAAATTGTAAAAATTTTCGAGCTGTGTAGTAGCACGGCGAATGGATTCGAATGGAATGGAATATTTATTGCCTTTATTAGCGAGTCGATTGAAAAATTTAGTGCGCTCGAAATTCTATCTGAAGCGCTTCAATTCACTTGCTGCTGGCTCTGAGTGCTTCTCCCCACCACTTGGCGCGTTGTTGAATGGGGCCTAGCTGGAGTTGAGACTGCCAACAATTCATCTTCTCGGCAGCGAATTTCTCACGCAGTTCGAATTGGGTTTTATTTTCTTGTTTTTGGCAATTTTTGGCATGCAGCTTAAGGTGTGGCACTCTATGAAATTCGCTCAATTTGCCCAGTTGCTGGCTGCAGCTTGTTGAGAAGCATTTCCTATTGCCATTCACCTAGAGCCCACCTTGTCCCACTGCCAGTTCCATCCCCGACTATTTCCCTAGCTGTTATACCTGTTAAGCATTCTGGTGTTTGCTCTCTACCTTGCCCATTGTTATTGTGTATTTGTTTTCAATTTAAGCAGCTCCAATTCACTCAACTGTTTTTCGCCTGCCCTGGGTAGACATGGGTTACCCAGGGCCACGTGGCGTATGAGCTATCAGGCAATTCACTTTTCGCAGCTGCATTATTTTCTTCTTCATCTCACTCCCCTATTCGATTTCCTTTATTTTTTACAAATAATTGCTGTCTCTTTCCGCATTTGGGAATAATGTTAATTTTATTGATTTCTCACAGCTTATTTCTTATTGTTTCCCTGCCAAAAGCAATTAGTTGAGAGTAAAGCAAACAAAACAAACATAAGACAGACTTAACCTGTTGTATGCAGATACGAACTGCATTAGCAGTCTGTTGCAGCTGCGATAATTAAGCGACAGCCAGAGAAGTTCGCAATGCAAATGCACTTTACAACACTGGCTGGGCTAGAAAATGTTAAATAATTGTTGAGTTTTGGTGTGGAATGGGAACTTTTAACTAAAATTATGGATTATTAAGCTTATTTATATTGTGGCCTAATCTATAAAATTTAATGATATTTGTGGGTTTTTTTTTATTGAAAATTAGTTCTATATATGGTGTATCTATATAGTATATCTAGAGTGTATCTATATGGTATAGCTGCAAAATGTAAATTCCAGCTAGATTGTAAATACCTTAAGAGTATTTCGTCATGGCTTCACTGCCTGGCACACACACATACCATGCATGCAGACGCCGATAGGTGTGAAGTGAAGAAAATCTAGCTGCCGTAGCAACCCGTAATAAAGAAGACCCAGCAACGTCTATGCGTCTATGTCGACAATCGAGACATATCGAACGAAGTCATCAAAAATTGCACCTTAAGCTTGAAATACTGTTAGCGTAGACGAGGCAGCTATTGGCATGATGTGAATGCAATATATCAGGGGCATGGGCTGGGGCATGGGCATGGGCATGGGCATGGGCTGTACAGCAAAATCTCAAATAACAAAACGTTGCAATTTCTTTTGCTAGGGAAGCCCCATGTTAGTAATTAATTATTAGTTACGTATTTTTAATGGAGCTTAAGCACTGCTTATAAGGTTACTTTGTAGAGTTATTGGCTGCTTTTGTTTATATGACAATATTTTATAATTTATAGTTATGAGGAAGTAGCTGGCAGGCTTCATGATTAGTGTATCTATAAGATTGTTAAGCTGCAAGATTACTGATATTTGGATATATTTTAAATACTTTAATTAATTTATTTTATTTTAAATAATTTTTTTTAAATATATTTTGTTTTGATAATTTTTTTTTAAATATTTTTTTTGATAAATAATTTTTTTTATTTATATATATATTAAAAAATAAAATTAAATTAAAAAGTCAAATTGTCTAACATTTTTGCAGCTCAGTCACCTCAAACCAATTTCGAACTCATTTAATTTAATATTTAAACATATATAAACTGATGATATTTGCCGCAAATGCTCAGCAACTCACGCTTAGCGCTTCCTAATTGAATATCCTTTAACACTTGCCAAGTAATAAAATCTCTCTCGGAAACCCTTTTTTTAACACAACAAACAGCGAGGAGGGAAAAAGTGACGCGCAGCGTCTGGCATATAAAGAAGCAAGTTTCGGGGCGTAGAATTTCTGAGAATAAGCGCAAACGAGCCATGGCAAACAAAAAGTTTCAGCTCGTTAACGTTCAAATTAGGCGCTGGCTTGTCCACAGGGTATGCCGCAGTTGTTATGGCCATGGCCAAAAATGCTAGAGTATCTGAAAGATAATAATCAAAAGAGGCCAAAAGTGAGCGGACATGCAGACGAGTAAACACAGTTGAGTGCCAAGGCAAAAGTGTGTCTCAGCTGCAGTTACAACTATAATGACTGACTGTGTGAGAGAGAGTGTGTGTGTGTGTGTGTACTATATATCTATGGCTGGCACTATGTTATAAGCGACATTAGCATGTGCTCGTAAAAAATACTTATATATATATGTAGATATATATATGAATGTCTGCTGTGAGTGTCCCCTGAGCTGCAACGCATTGTCAGCGTGTTTGCACAGACTGTCTGCGTATTTCCGGTGCTGCATGCGTGTGTGTGTGTGTGTGTGTGTGTGTTTACCTAATTACATTCCGGAAATAAAACGTTGACTGATTGCGCCAATAAATGAAAATAATGACGTAGCCATTGACTGCAAACTCGCAAAGCGACGGATGCGGCAAAACTGGCATCAAACTGAACTCAGCCGACAAAGTTTTGCTGCTCCCCTCTCCCTCTGCTTCTGCTATGTAACTTTTGTGTTGCTCTTTGACTCTGTGTCTGAGCGTGTGTGTGTGTGTGTGTGTGTGCCGTTAAAACACAAACTCTTGACGAGTTTATTTCCCCACGCACTCGCTAACTGATTGTCTGTGATTTTCTTGTTTTTAGATAATGAAAGAGCACACACACACACACGCACACACACATACACACACACTCGCCTTCGTCCATTATTTGTGCGGGCACATAAAAGTAAGAGTTGGCTAAAATGTTGCTTTTTATGTGCCTTGGCTGCTTGAAATTGTGGCCCATTTATTTGCCAATGCCCAGTCGAAGCCAACAACAAATTAACGTCGCTCGAAATTGAGCTGCTTTGGCTTAAGCTTCTCGGCCAATCGCACATAAATTATATATCAGCAGTCAGCGAGTATGCATTATATAAAGAGTTCATCGGCCAGAAACAACTTTAGGACGCTCTTAATAATTCAGTTAACACGTCTAAAACTGAATAACTGTGTCACTGCGGGACTGCAGGGCAAATGCCTTTGACCAGCTAGCCAAAAAAGTATGCTAAATATTTGGCTATTTACCCAAAGCTGCACTAGGCTATGCGTGTTGGCCAAAAACTGGCTACAAGCGCTGCTGCACGCAGGGCTAAAGCTACAAGCAAACCAGCAACAACAAAAAAGAGGCAAACTTGGCCCTTTACTAATTTCAGCACAATAACCCAAATTAAAGCGGTTTTTGTGTTTTGCTTGCAGACCTCGAAACACGAGACGCAGCCGAAGTGTTGCAGGACAGAGAGAGCGAGGGAGAGATAGTGAGAGGGAGAAATCACTCTCTTTATGGCAACCACAATGCGCAGAAGCGTGCCAGAGAGAGAAAGAGAGAGAGAGAGTGTGTGTTTTTAAAAATGTTTGCTATAAACTGGTAACAGCTGTTTTTATTGTCCTCAAACGCAGCATCAATTAAGTCCACTCAAGGAAGGCAAACAAACTAACCCACAAGTTGTTCGCAGGGGACCTCCAACTATGATGAAGTACTTCATATGCAATAAAACTAATTAAAATACATCATAAACATAATAATAAACATAACATTAGCTGGCAGTAGTGCTCGCATGTGTTATGTACGTCATGTCGCGTAGTTGCTTTTAGTAAATTATTAGTCCTCGAGGCTAGAGTGACTCGAATATAAAACTGTTTTTGGAATTCCTAAGACATTGTATAAAAAGTTGAAAAAGATACATGCATTTTAAAACTAGCTTTAAAAAATAATAAATTATTAAAAATAAATTTGATTAAATAACTATTTAAAATAAAGAAATAAATAATTAAAATATATAACAAAAAAATAAATAATAATATACAAAATATATAGAAATAAATTACTATAAATTACATTATATTATTTATTTTTATAAATATTTAATTAGAAATTAAAAACTAAAAATATTGAGTAAAATATGTTTCCTAATATTTTATATATTTATTAGGAGAGACAACAACAAATATCAAATATCAATTATTATATCAGATTTTTATAATGATCAGAAAATTTTGTATATATCAAAGATCCCAGATTTACTCAGCAGAAAATGTGTTTTATTTATAGCAATAAATTTGTTGATTATACAAAATATATTTATAATACAAAATTTAAAAATTCAATTTAATAAAGCAATTTAATATCATTTAAAAATTTCCAAAAAATGTATTATATTTTATTTAAAATAATTTTTCAAATTTCCAAATATTTTAGATATGTATATTATATTTGATTTCATTTTTTTTTTTTTTAATTTGCTTAGATTTCCTATAGTTTAATCTGCTTAATTTGTAAGTGTATATGTTTCTTCAATTATTTTTTTTTTAATTTGAAGTATTCATATTTAATTTCAATTAATTTTCTGAAATTTCTTAATATTTTAATCTGCTTAATTTGTAAATAATATGTGAGGCAGTCCATATGCGAGCTGCCCGCGAAATGAACGCGTGCTTTCTTTTTATTAGATGCTTCTCAAACTTTCCTCCATGGACCAATTTAACGCACTTTGAACGCAACGCATAGAAGTTGCCATAAAGAGAGAGAAATATTAAAGTGAGAGAGTGCGAGAGACAGAGAGAGTTCGGCTAGCGCTGCTGCCGTTGACGTCGCTGCCTGTGCAGACCGAGCTGCTGGCGTTGCTGCGGCTGGCCTGTCGCGTCGCGTCGCGTCGTTGTCGGTGTCGTGTCCGTGTCCGTGTCCTCGCCAACACCAGTCGCCACTGCCAGTCGCTTGCGAAAGCGTAAAGTAAACAGACAAGCGTCGTCCGAGCATGCCAAAGCAGCTGGCGTCGCCAGCGCCAACGACAACCACAGACAACAGCAACAACAGCAACTGAAGCAGGAACAGCAGCATCAACGGCCGCAGCAGCGCCTACGACTTCGACAAGTCGCACGAGCGCGCAGTCAAAGTGACGCAGCCGCTGGCAGCGACGTCGACAGCGACGCCTTTAATCGGTTAGACGCAGCAGCAGCAAGCAGCAGGCAGCAGTCAGTTTGTACTTCTGCTGCTGCTGGCGCTGCTGTTGCCGCTTGCCACATCCTTTGACGCCGCATGCATTCAGTTAATTTCTGACCACAGCAACGGCAACGCGTTGCGTGCGCTTCGAGTCGCCTCGCTACGGCATTTTATTGTTATTGTTGGCAACTCAAACCTGAACTGAACTGAACTGAATTAACGTGGCCCATACGCAATGTGTGCAAAAAAGCCAAACGGCCTCTAAAACGCATTTCGAGTGCCCAAGTGGAAAAGTCAAATGCGGGGCAAAAGTTGCAAGTGGCATATGGCAAGTGGCGCGTGCAACGCGTGCGGCAGGCAAAGCCCAAACAAAAAGCCAAAAAAGTGAAAACTAAAAAACCAGAAAAGCAGCGCAAAAATAAAGCCAAGCGACTGTGTGTGTGAGTGACTGAAGTGTCTCTGTGTGAGTGCGAGACAGAGACAGAGAATGTGCTAAAAATTCAAAAATAAATTAACACTCAAAGTGAGAAAGGACTTAATCAAGATACGATTCAACAATTTAATCCAAAATAAATAAAAGATAACAGGAAATCAAGCATACGCGGCGTGTGCGAGTGAAATGGCAGTGACAACACAGGAATTAAATTAAACATTGATAAATTGATTTACGTATGCAAAACAATTGAAAGCAAAAGTACATAAAAATAAAGGAAGGCAAAGCAGAAAAAAAAGAGGAAACAGCTACAACAACAACAACAACAACAACAACAACAACAACGGGCAAGAGGAGGAGCAGCGAAATGCCGGCTTCAAGTGGATTATATCGCATCAAGCACGGGCGTGTCCTTGGCGGCGTGCAAAAAACGTCGGCACTTATTTTTATAGCATACATTGCGGCATGCAGCACTTGCGGTAAATATAACACACACACAACCAGACACACACACGCACACTCAGCTCAAACCTTTGCTCAATAATAATAAAACAAACTGCAAAAGGCCAAAAGAGAAACAAACTGTTAAAAATTCATTCATTTCGCATTCATGGCAATTATGACATATCAAATTTTCATTGCGGTTTCTCGTTTAACTGCCAAAAGCGCAATGCATGCGAAATAATTAAATTTATGCGCAATGCACGCTGAACTTCTGACTCATAAATGGCTAATTTATAATGCAATAAGTCGTATCATTTTCAATCAAAAATGAGACACAGCTGAGATCATTATTGGGTATATATTTTCAATAAATATATTTTGGAAGCATGAATGATTATGCTCAATTATGCTCTTCATATCAGCTATCTTCATATGCTGCGAGTTTGATATGAGTTGTGAGTCTCGTATATATAAAGCCAATTTTAATTTTCAAGCTAGAATATGTTTGGACCTCTGCAGAGCTCAGATAATAATAATAATGATAAAAGATCACAGAGCATAGATATATGATATCAATATATGCAACTGTATCATGATATGTATTAGCTAATATCCGTTAAGACATGTGAATACTTGGCATGAAATCACTCTCGTGTCAGCTACTCAAATATCCAAGCTAATATATCATGATGCAGTTTCATATGATGATATGACTATCAAGTCACTCAAGGCTATATATAATAGTCAAGTCTGCCTGTCATTTCTTGACTCACACTTGGCGCCGCATAAGTTGTTTGTCTGTTGCACTGACTCAAGTCTTTCTGAGTTGTCATATAAAAGTCATATCAAATACAACTTAAATTATACATAACTAATATTAATTTTAATATGGTAAATAAAAATAAAAAATGTATATATATGTATATCTAAATATCTTTATAAGTCAACTTAATCTTCATCAACAAACTGCAGGCTTAGCATTGGCAAAGCTTCACTATGGGGTTTAATGCCTAAGCGGCTAAAATACATTTCCTGCTATGTAGGTCCCTTGTAATATTGTTTTATTTTTATTTTTCAATGAAAAATGATCCTGATATTAAGCATATAATAATTCTGCTGGTATATTTAAAGAGCTTTTATATATATATATATATATATAATTGAATATAAGTAAATTTGAGTCGAACTAATACCACGCCAAAAGCTAATGGTAACGTTGATGTGATTTTTTAAAGACGAAGTCACGATTTGTATTTTTCTTGACAACTTGCTTTATTCACAAACAACTTAAGACTAAAGAACATTTTTATCCCAGGCTTATTTATATGCTGTTGAAACTACGCAGCAGCAACATGACGCGTTGATGCAATGGTTCTTTCTAGATGATTCTGGATTCGGGTGGTCGGGCGCGTTAGCAACATGACGCGTTGATGCAACGGTTCTTTCTAGTTAATTCTGGGTAGTCGGGCGCGTTAGCAACATGACGCGTTGATTCAGCTGAGCTAGCACGTTGCTATGGGAACAGTTTTTATGTATTGTGAACATAATTATTATGATTATGTTACTTCCCTCTCCTCAAGAGGCGAGCCTGCGAGTCAAGGTGACACAGAAGAATTATATTTGATCGTGTCATCTCGATAACTGTATGTTTTTCTTAATATTATGGGGTCACAAGATAAGTAAAGTATAAGATTACAACTATGAATATGACTATTGTGATTATAATGATTGTATATGTGAGGATAATAGTTTGTGATAAAATTTTACAATATTATTATGCTTTATAAATTTGATTTTAATAATTTCTATTGGGAAATACAATGGTGTAAGATCGACTTCTGGTTAAAAATAGTTATTGCTTATAATTTAAGATTAACATTATTATTATTATTATTATTTTTTTTTTTTTTTTGCAATTTTGTTTTTTAATTTATGTTTCAAGTAATATATTTTATTATTTCTTTGTATCTTTTTCATAATAGAAATGTAATGTAATCAGGTTGAGTTGTGATCGGGATATGGGATAATTTTGATTGTGTTAGTGGATTGAAAATCAATTGGGATATAAATTCAAGTAGAAGGTTTGATTGAAGTATGCTTATGAAGTAGAAACCTGTGGGTTTTGAATTTGGTTAATTTTCTTTAATTTTTTAAACTGTGTTTTATAGTAACGTGTAACTCTGTTTCTGTCAGTAATTTGGTAATGATCTGGATTTATTTTTTCAACGTTTTTATTGGCTTTAAAGGGATTTTCTATTTTTCCTTTTTGTAATGGTCCTTTTCGATATCTGGTATCGACTTCGTATTCTTGTCGGTCACTGTTGATTTTATTTATAACTTTTTCTTTTTTTCTTGAGTGTCTAACTTTGGTTGTCCACCATATAAGAATATGTGTGCAGGAGTTTGTCCAGTTGTGTCATGTTTTGTTTTGTGATTGTAAATGTAAAGAATGGTTTCTATTTTACTGAGTTTATTTTCTTCGTCATTTAAAGTATTGATTATTCTAATTTTTTCGTTTATTGTTTTGTGTAGTCGTTCGATGTCTGCTATTCCTGTTTTTGTAGTATTTAGTTGTATTTCTACTCCTTCATTTTCAAGCCATTTCTTGAGTGCTAAGCTGGAAAATGCGCCATCTCGGTCAGCTTTTAATAATATTGGCTTTCCTAACTGATTAAATATACGCATTAATGCGTTCTTGCATTCTATCCAATCTTTTGTTTTAATGTTTTCAAGAGTAGCGAATTTTGAATAAATGTCTATGCAACTAAGATAGTGTTTGCCTTCGGATGAATAAATGTCTATTACAAATTTATCGCGACAATGTTCGGGCCTGGGGGTAATTTTCATCGGCATGTTTGTTTTTCTGTGTTCAGTTTTTGCTAAGTTACAAATGTTACATTCATTTATTATGTTTTGTGTTAGTAATTGGCTGTTAGGGAAATAGTAAGTTTCACAAAAGAGTTTATTTGTTTTTTGAATTCCGGGGTGTAAGAGTTTTTCATGATTCTTCAAGATAAGTTCTTTAAATTCAGCATATGAGTTTATATTTTTTAAATGAATGAGACTTCGTAGAATTTTAGTATGGTTAGTGTTGATAATTTCTTTGTGTGCGTTTTGAATGATCTCGAAATCTGCATCACTGTCTATAAACATTACACTAGTCTTTGTACAAAAATAGTCAATTAAATATTTTTCGGCTTTGTCTTTAGTCATGCTATCATATGTAATGTGAATTATTAATTTTTTGAAGTAATTCTGTTTTTTAATATTTGGAATGCCTTTAGAAAATATAATTTGTCTTTTGAATGTGTTTATTGGTTTCTCTGTAATGCAAATTAAATTACTACTGTCTTCGTCAGCGCTATGTTGTGTTTCAGGATTGGCTAAGAAATGATTTTGGTTTGTGATCGTAATATTGTTGACTAAGTTATACTTTCTATTGTATAAAATTACAGTTTGTGATTTATAATCTATAACGGCTTGAGCTTCTGAAAGCAGTTTTCTACCAATTAATAAATCGTAATCTGCTGAAAACTGATGTAGAAAGAATTCATTATTACTCTTGAACAAGTTGTTGGAAAGGACATTTACTTTTTGTGTGATTGTTAAAGGTCCATTACTGGTGTGAATAAGACAATCTGTATTATGAATTGGTAAATTAAAAATATTAGATGTCATCATATTAACAGTAGATCCTGTGTCTATTAAACATTTTAAATTTTTGCCCTTATAAGTGATAGTTATGTATTGTTGGTTTCCGAGGCTGGCAGCTGAAAAATTTTCGGCTTTCTCGATTTCTATTTCATTTAATTGTTCTGTCTCATGTTCGGCTGTGGCTGTTTGTATGTATGTGTCATTTGAGCTTTGTGGGTAACTTTGTTCTTGGTAATATTGAGGATAGTGTTCAGAATAAGGAGCTACTTGATTATAATATTCTTGTTTCATATAATTGTGATAGTTAATTTCTTCTTGATTTCTAGTTTCTTCGTCTATGCTCATTTTACTTTGTCCACTTTCTGCAGGTCTAACACGTTTTGTTGGTTGGGTATTGAAAGGGGCTTGTTGTGGAGTTACTTGTGCATGTTGTCCGAAACGATTATTGTCAAATTGGCTCGGTCTTAGAATTGATCTTTGTGTAGGGTATAATGGTCTGACCGTGTTAGGTGTTAATTGCATTGGTCGAGGTGAATAATGATTAGGTGGAAAAACGTTATTGTTAGTATTATTAGGTGTTGGTGTTGATATTGGTGGAAGATATGGTTGCTGAAAGTAAGGTCGATATGGGACATAAGGATGGTTTGGTTGAAGGAATGTGGGAAATCTTTGAGTATAAGGATTTGGGTATGACGGCTTAAAATTTTTATCTTGTTTTGCTTTGATTTGATTTGAATTTAGACTGGGTTCATCATAAAGATTTTTTTCTTGTAATATGTTTATTAAAGATCTTAAATCGGGAATTTCGCAATTTATAATTCGAATGCAAATATCTGTAGGTAGTTTTTGGATTAGGTGGTCGATACTAGTTTTAATTAACCGTGCATACAATGTTTTTTCATCTAGATTATTTTCTAATTCTAGCTTACTCATTAATGTCTGCCTACGGTGTTCTGCTTCTTCTAAGAAAGCTCGTACATTTCCCTTAAATGGGGTACTCCTGAATTCTTCTAACAAGACATGATTTTTGGTTTGTGTCTTGTAGTTTAATATGAGTTGCTTGCGAAGGTCCGACCATGTTGTGAGATTGTTTATGCCAAGAGATAGCATAACTTCACTGCTGATGCAGCTTTCGACAAGTCCAAAAAGTATTAACCTCTGCCTCGCATCATTCGTGGTGTAGAGGGACAATATGTAATCGATCCGTTTGATGAACGTGTATAAATGGTTCTTGTTTCCAGTGAATTTTTCAACAATTTTTAGTTGATTGATTACTTGCGTCATACTTGTGTCAGATAGGGGTGTTGTTGCGTTTCCTTCCATTTTGTTTGTTTAATATATTATTATAGTTTTTTTTTTTTTTTTTTTTCTTAATTTTAAGTTCAGTTTTTTCTTTTTCTTTTTGAATTTATTATTATTAATATTCTCTTAAATTTTTGTTCAGTTTTTATATTCACTTAATTTTAAGTTCAGTTTTTCTTTTTCTTTTTGAATTTATTATTATTAATATTCACTTAATTTTAAGTTCAGTTTTTCTTTTTCTTTTTTTGAATTTATTATTATTAATATTCACTTAATTTTTAGTTCAGTTTTTATATTCACTTAATTTTAAGTTCAGTTTTTCTTTTTCTTTTTGAATTTATTATTATTAATATTCACTTAATTTTTTGTTCAGTTTTTATATTCACATAATTTTTTGTTCAGTTTTTTTTCTTTTTCTTTTTAAATTTATTAATATTCACTTAATTTTTTGTTCAGTTTTTATATTCACATAATTTTTAGTTCAGTTTTTATCTTTTTTGAATTTATTATTATCAATACTTAATTTTCTATAGTTTTGATTGTTTGGTTTGCACAGATAGCTCTTTCGAATTTTGTGAGATAACCAGAAGTTTCTGGAATTATAGTCTCTTCGAATTCTATCGCGTCTTCTTAAATTAATTTCAAGTTTTATTTGCACAATCTGTGGCTTTGGCAATATGCGAAATTTGGTGTACACGTCACTGTCGAGGTTTTTATTTTTTAAAAACTTGACGCGATATTGACCGTCGCGTGGGTTGCCTTTGCGTCAGTTGTTTAGCGGATAGCAGTAACCAGGCATAAGAATTAATAACTTAGTTATTGCATCAAGATGCTCTTTATTGCTATCCTACCGGCTGCGCCAATTGAATATAAGTAAATTTGAGTCGAACTAATACCACGCCAAAAGCTAATGGTAACGTTGATGTGATTTTTTAAAGACGAAGTCACGATTTGTATTTTTCTTGACAACTTGCTTTATTCACAAACAACTTAAGACTAAAGAACATTTTTATCCCAGGCTTATTTATATGCTGTTGAAACTACGCAGCAGCAACATGACGCGTTGATGCAATGGTTCTTTCTAGATGATTCTGGATTCGGGTGGTCGGGCGCGTTAGCAACATGACGCGTTGATGCAACGGTTCTTTCTAGTTAATTCTGGGTAGTCGGGCGCGTTAGCAACATGACGCGTTGATTCAGCTGAGCTAGCACGTTGCTATGGGAACAGTTTTTATGTATTGTGAACATAATTATTATGATTATGTTACTATATATATATATATATATATATATATTTATTTTTTTTTTTTTTTTTAATAAATAATAAAATTTCCCAATGAATAATTATTTATAAAAAACAATAATTCATAATAAATAAATAAACAAAAATTTATATATATATAAAATTCAGACATTTTGATTAAGTAAAAGCTTCAATGTGCTTTCAAAGCTCACGTAAAAGAATCAGTAATAAAAACAAAATAAGGAATAAGAAAAGCTTCTGGCAGCATTCAATCGAAAGCTCCAATAAGCTTTCATCTTAATCCTGAAATCCGGTACAGTTTCTAGAGCTGACAAAAACTGAAACTTGCCTTTCATAAAAAGCCAAATAATGCTTAACTCTTACTGCGTATGGCTCATATCAAATTCTCGGTTTGAATGCGCAGTTCGTGCTTTTCAAAGTTAACAAAACAGTTTGTAAAACTAATCAAAAACAGATTT
Organism: Drosophila peninsularis; assembly: GCA_035047485.1. NCBI lineage: Eukaryota > Metazoa > Arthropoda > Insecta > Diptera > Drosophilidae > Drosophila > Drosophila peninsularis. The sequence continues at coordinate 6,950,085 of JAWNPN010000035.1, forward strand.
TGTAATCTGTCTGTCTCGCAGTCTGGTTGTCTGACTGGCTGCCTGCCTGCACCTGCTGCTTTATTGCATACCTATGCTGTTGTAGTTTGAATCCATTGTGTGGATGTGTGTGTGAATGGCAATATGAGCAGATGGTAAATGTGTTACATTTTATTGGCAATGTCGCTTACTGACAGGTCAGCGATAGCGCGGAAATCGTGCATCACTTGTCAATGCCTGACAGAGCGACAACAGCAACAGCAACAGCAACTGCTGAAGGGAAAAGGAAAACACGAATGCGAACAGTTGTCTGCAGTGCAAACTGTTTGCCCCACAGCCGTTTGCTGCTGTTGGCAATTTGTCAAGCAATCAACAAAGCCAGAAATTGCCCCCAGCTCGTTTGGCTGTGTGTTGGATAGAGCCCCAAGGTGCTGCCGCTTGACGCTTGAGCTTTGCGAATGTTTGTTGCCAAATCATTGAAACAAATAAAAGCAAAGTGCAAAAGAAAAACCGATCAAAGAGCAGACACATGTGAGAGAGAGTGTGTGCTGGCCCTCAAAAACAAGAACTGGAGCAGCTAGAGCCGTGCTGTGCGTGCCATCTATCGCCAGGCACGCCTCTTTTTCGACTGCTGCTGCCTCCTTTGGGGGCTACAAAACGGTCTGCGGAATCGTCAAATAAACCGACCCAGTTGCTGGCCCTGGAGCTGTGCACTTCTGCCGCAACTAGAGCAGCCATTGTTGCATGTGTTATGCCAGCTTTTTGGGTTACACACACACACACACAGTCGCTCACTTCAGCTGTCACTGTCAATGTTGTAATAAAAAATTCTTGAAAACAACAAAGCAAACAAAAGCTTAGTTCTTAAATGAAAACAATTTTAATGCTGTGCTGTGCTGTGCTAGCTGCTTTTCTTCTGCTTTTCTCTCCCTCTCTCTCTCCCTTTCTATTTTGTGTGCCTTTCATTTCTTTCTGCTTATTCGGGCCACATTAATATTTAGCTCAGCATCTGGCTCTCGTATATCAATATTTATGCATGTCAGGAGCCCAGGGACTCGAAGGACATGCTAGAAATCCATGCGAGCACAACCGCATTTTATGCAGCTCAATGCACGCAAACATTTCCATAATTCAGCTGGAACAAAAAACGAAAGAGAAATATTGAAAATATGATATCCGATATGATAATACATGGCCTAAAAAGGAAACTATGGCCATAGCCCATGGCCATGCACTCATTTTGTCAGCGTGAGAAAATGAAAACTAACGGCACAAAATGCGCATTGTGCGCAAATCACAAATATTTCCAGGCAAATTTCTTTTTCAATATGACTCTCAGCTGAGTTGGTCGAGAAATTGTTGTTCTACTTTACGCACATCATTCACGAAAGCAAATCCCAAATGAAAGCGAGAGTCTTAGCAGCCTGTTGTCAAGGCTTAAAAGGGTTCGCTTAGCTTGACTTGGCCAAAGTACATAGAAAACAAAAGTTTTAAAATAATGTTGAGGCAGGCCTTAACAAGCTTACAGTTGGGCTCTGCTAAAGGTTGTTTAGCTTGAAAAAGCTTGACTTAATTAGCCAGAAGCAGCCGGAGAGATTGTGAATGTAGTATAAAAGGCTTGACTTTATTTTAAGCCATATTTGCATTGAGTAATTATTCAATACTTTCAAAAATATAAATATAAGCTAATTTTACATGATGATTATTTTTTAAAATAATACTTATTTTATTGGAAATTTCTAGGGTTTTCTTAAACTATTATAATTCATTTTTTCTTGTAAATAATTAATTAAAGAACAAATTTTTAGTAATTTATTTTTTAATTAATTTTTTCCTAATATATATATATAATAATATTTAAAATATTTTTGTATTTATATATTTAAAATAAAATAAAATAAATTAAAAATGTATATTTAAAAAAATATGTACTAAAAATGTAAACATAAAAACTATTTTATGTTTTTTTTTTGCATATTTATTTTTACTATTTTATAAAAATATTGTTAACATATATTTATATATTTATTATATATAAAAATTTAAAATATTTGTTATATTTTTTAGTAAACATAATTTTATTATATTTAAAAAAGAATATATTTAAATATATATAAATAAATATATAAATATATATAAACAATTTGTTTATATGACAAACCCAAATATGCTAACTTAGATAGCCCAAAACTCTGCCAAAGGAAGATAACAGAACAGGCAAGCGCCATTGGCAATTTGTCGAGACACAGGTGTTTTGCCTAGCTACGTGACGGCGTTTGAAATATTGGCAGCAATTGCAGTTGAAAATGTAGCCACAGCTGTGCAGTCAGACTGCCATGCAGATAGCTAAAGGGAATATCTGTCTGCCTCTCACACCCTCTCTCTCTCTCTCGCTCTGTGACAATGAAATAAAAAAAAGGGTAGGAAATGCAGTCAACAAATATTCAGAGCGTTATTTGGCATTTACAGCAACCGGCGATTAGTTGGCCACTTTGGGGCAAATCAACTTAATTGGGGCAAATAGCAAAGGCAAAACCCAGAGTCGTGTAAACTGAGCCCGTTCGATTGCCTAATTGCCGGGATATGGCAACCCGTTTAGTTCCCCGGAGCGTATGCGTAATATGAGCAGCGGGGCGTATGCGTAACGTGGCCTGAGCTGTATATTTCAATTGGGCTCAAATTGATGCTTTTAATTGAGGCGAAACAAGCGCAAAAGCAATTGGAAAAGCTCATTCGCTTAATGGCAACTGCTGTGCAACAAAGAGTGGCACGTGGCACGTACCACACACACACACACACACACGCACACGCACACTTCAATATTTCTTCATCTCAAGCGTAATAATTTTAAATAAACTGAAGTCGGGCTGTCAGCAGCCGCGGCGAAACCTTCCAGCGGGTCAAGGCCTGAAAGGGGCGCGTTTGGTAAATGCGCATACAGCGCGTTGCCAAGCATAATTTAATAGTGCACACACACACACACACACACACACACACACATACACTTACAGTGTGTGCCGCTGCAACAGAGCCATAAAGTTCACCTGTTACAAATGCAACGACACGTGGGCGTTGCTGTGGCCATGGCAGCCATAATAATCAGCACAAAAACTAATGGTCGCACACACACACACACAGCACACAGAGAGCAAGCAGCTTACATGTGCTCAGCACACATGCGAGTCTTTGCCGCTGAGCCTGCACTTTCGCCTGCATGCACGTAAATTCTACATAATTCAAAGGCGGCGCCACCTTTTTGGCAATCTCAATACGGATACAGCGAGCAGCGGATGCGAGCGACTGCGAGCTGAGATTTGCGGCTGCGATAAAAGGCTGTAAAGCAAAAAGAGCCAAGCAGAGAGAGAGAGAGAGAGAGAGAGAGAGATGGGAGGGAGAGAGTTGTGCAAATATTTGTGCCCTAGGCAAATATATATACCATATTCCATATGGATATATATTTATATATATTTATATATATTTGCGCTAAAAGCAACAAACGCCAAATCATTTCCTTCCTCCTATTCGGCTGCCTTTAATCATATGAACTGCATATTCATGGCAGCAACCGGCAAGAGGGCCACGGGAATTGGATTTGCCAGCTAGCTGCGCTTGCATGTCAGTCATAATTAAAGAACTTAGTGGGTGAAGTTAGCTACTAAGATGTCATGAGCATTATGGCTATGGGGAGAGATTTTGCGTATATATTTCATATCAGAAGCTGAGGAAGGGTTTGGGTATGTGATAATGTAATGTCTGTATGCTGATATGATAACATGTGCTATGCATGTCTGAGAGACGCCTAATGATAGGAATTGCAGCTCTTCGCACAGGTCAAGGTATTGGCTAAAGAACTCTTTCCTCTTTGGGTTGAGAGCTAGATTATATTTGATCTAACATATAGTAATATAATATATAATTAATATATACAATATATAATCTTTCTCTGCACATACTCTCTTCTGCATCTCTGGCAGCCTATATACCCTATATGCAGGGTATTCCCACTGTTCACTTCACACACGCTCTTGGCTGCTTGGCACATGTGTTAGCTAAGAGCTGGTTATGCATTCATAATACTTATGTCAATCTGTGCGCGTTAAAGTCGTTTATGTGGCTTCAGTTAGCAGCGGCGGCGGCGGGTGTGGGTTCTTGGATGGTGTGTGTGTGGGCTCTTTGGAGTGTCGTTTTTCTTGCAAATCATGCAAATCCATTAAAGACAAGCAAAGAGTCAACTTACCTGAGCTGACAGGCACTTCAACTTTCCACTGCTTAGCTGGCGTATATGCAAATGATTTTCTGATTTACCTACTTCTACTTTTACTTTTCTCCCTCACTTTTCTCTGTCTTTTTCAATTCCGTTTTACTTCTCGTGTTGTTGTGCCTGTGAGCAACTTCTATTTTTGGGTTTCAACTTTTGAGCCGCAACATCGTTATGGTCTGACGCTGCTCTTGTTGCTGCTGCTGCTGCTGCCTCGGATGATGTTGATGACGTGCATAGTTGCCTCCTGAACCCTTTTTGCTATCTGCTAACGAGCTGCTTGCCGAACAACTTTGACAAGTGGCTGCACTGCTCTCCCCTCCCTCCCTCCCCCCTCTCGCTCTCTCTCTCTCTCTCTCTCTCTTAATGTCCGCAATTCAAACCCTTTTCTTTCCGTCTAGATAATTATTAGGCTCAACAAACTCTTTGCACAATTTATTTAAGCAATTAATTTGCCTGAGCTTGATTTCATTTCTGCGTGTTTCGCGTCACTCTTGATGTTGCCTAAAAAGACAAGCGAAATGCAAGAGAAGAAAAAAATAAAATTGAAATTTGCAAATAGAAAAAAAAGAACGCGCAACGCGCGGCTGAAACAAAATCCCGCTGACACAATTTCATTACAGAACTTGTCAGCAGAGCAGCAAAAAAACGAGAAAAAAAGGGAGAAAAAGAGGAGAACAAGACGAGGCGAATTTGCCTATAATTTGTCTCGGCAGCTCGCGCAACTCGAGCTGCAAAACTCGCGCAGAAATTGAAACTTTTCAAAAGCAATTGCTTGAATTTCAAGTGAAAACTTTCGGGTTTTGCCTTCCCTTTTTTCTCTGCTGCTGCTGCTGCTGCTGCTGGTGCTGGTGGTTCTTGGCCAAGTTTTTGTACACGCACACATACGCTTTATATATTTTGGGGTTTGTTGTGAGTGCCTGTGTGTGTGTGTGTGCGTGTATATTCTAAGTAATTGCGCGCTGAGGCAACTGGAGCAAACTGTCTGCGTTTTAAATGCCACCGAGCACATTGACGCCAAAATGCAAAGCTAAATGCCAAATGGCGTCGTATCCTTTTAGCAGCTGAGCCAGCAACCAACTCCTTCAGCTTCAGCTTCGGCTTCAGCCAGAAGTCATCAGAATAAAGTATTGCATGTTGTTACAATTCTCAAAATTGAAATTATGTTGCATGCTAGAAGAGCTGGGGCACAGATATATGCGCCACACTTTGTCTTGCAGCCTGTCGACGGCAAATGAACTTCCTTTGCTCCTTTTCTTTTTTTTTTATGTTACTTTCTACAGTGTGCACTCGCTATGCGGATTATCAGACTTAACTACAGTTTTAGTTGGCTGAAAGTTTTGGAGTTTTGTGCTCTAAGAGCGTATTTAGTTTTAGCTCTGAGCCAAGCTGCAAGCGGGCCAAAAAACATGTGTGTATTATAACGTGCTTAAAGTGTGAGCTGCGTCGATAAAACTATGAATATGACACGATCTGTATGCACTGCATGTGAAATACAACTTTTGGAATGCAAGTTTTCGACTTTGTTTAGAAAGGCTTTGATACCATTTAAGTGAAATTTTATCTCATTTAAGAACGAAAATAAAATTATTAAAAATTAAAAATAATTCCAACAAATTTTAAGAATAAATACATATAATTAAAAATATGTTATATATATTTATTTTAATGTTATATTATTTATATATTTTTTGTTTTTTTTTTAACTTTTTTTATTTATATTTTTTAAATATTTTATTTATATATATATATATATATATATATTTTTTTTTTTTATATTATTTGGTTAATATATTATATTATTTATATATATTATTTCTTATCATTTATTTTTATTTATATTATATTTTTGATTTATATTTACTTTTTCAATATTTATATTTTGTTTATTTCTTATAAATTGAAATATATATTTATTATTTTAGTTTAGATTAATTTTTTTAAATTTTATTTTATTTTCAAAATTAATATTAGTATTATTATTATTTTATTAATATTTTTATGCAAGACTGCAATATTAATTTTGATTAAATTTGAAGAGTATTCATTCAGAAAGCCCCAAAAATGTGTTTCTTATTTGAAAAGTTTAATTTCAAATTCCTATATGAATTATCTCTGCTTAGAGGGAGTACCTACATAGTAAACCAATTATTACTTTATAATATATATTGAAAATACCAAATTTACGAACGTTTCATTTAGCTATTTACATTGCTCACGCTGCCTGCATGCAAATGCCTGCTGCACATGTTGAGAGCATTTCATATTTATTGCAGCAAGCTAACTTTCCGCCTGATTTCGCTGTTAACACAACATGTTAAACATGAGCGAGTTTGAATAAACTTGTTTTAAATGCATATTGCCCTGCTTTAATGCAGCAAGTGCTTTATTGGAGGCTTTCCCTGCGGGATTTGTCGTTATATATATAAGTGTAGCTTGGCTACGCATCGCTGTCTCATTTCGGGTGCTGCTGGCGCTGCTCCCAGGGCAAAGCCTGCCTGCTTAGCAGGTTTTCTAATGCGCCGAAACGGCTGCGCCCCATATCAAACGGAGGCGCGCTCCGTTTGGCGCATAAAGCCGGATTATGGTTTTAAGTGTAATTACAATTTACATGGCTTCCATTCTGTCAGCTACCGTCGGAGCGACGGCTAAGGCAGCGGCTACGCACTCACACACACATAAGTGCGCTGGCGCCCCTCTTGCTCTCACACTCTTTATATTAAAAACTTAAATACGATAAGCGACACCCGACAGCAGCAGCAGCAGCAACAACAGCCCCCACTTCCCACCCTCCGCCAGTTAAGTGAATAAAAAACCGCCAGCCGGTTTCACGGTCGTAATTAGAAACTTTTTTTTCGTTAGTTGGCAGCGCAGAAAAAAGTTAGGAACATGACTTTTGAGGCATTAGCAAGAGCGCCGCGGCGCCCATTTTTGCACCATGATGCGGTAATTAATTTCCCAGGCAGCTGTAGCCGTAGCCGTAGCCCTGGCCGTGGCTGGAGGAGAAGGCAGATAGCTTCAATTTCAGTCCGTACATGCTGCATTTAGCTGCCAAGGTTGCAATGGCAGTTAATAATGTGTGCTGTCCACTAAGCAGCACAGCGATTTATGCCCTTCAGCTGAACAATGAGCTCAGTTTCATAAAAAACTCAACTACAACGAGTACGAGGCGATGTGTGTGTATCCATCTCCATCTGCGCTATGTGAGCTCGGGGTGAAGCTGTGCTGCTATTAAAACTTGCTGCACTTAATTATGTTATGATATAATCTAGCGTTAAATTTATTGTTTTGCATGTATTGTTTTAAATTAAAGAGAGAGCGCAAAAAAAGAAAATAATAAATTATCCATGCGAAAGGGGAATTAGATAAAAGCTAATATAATATGCAGCGCATTTAACTCGGATTATTTTTTAGCTTATATGAAATATTGTCTTAGCTTGAAGATTTTTAAATGAAAATTATATTTATATATTAAATAAATTTAACTTAATTTTAAAAAGTTCTTTTTATATATGTATAACAATATTTCTGCTATAATTTGGCCGCAACATTCATACCATATATAAAATATGTCTTCATTCCCATATCTGAGTTGACTACCGCAGACAAAGCTTCAACCGCCGAATTGTCATTTGTGGATTTTTCAATACTGGTTGCTACGGCAGCTATATTTTCTATCTCTTTCTGGCTTAAAAACCAAAAGAGCGTGCTTGAGCTTTAGCTTTAGAACTGAAGCCATGAGGAGAGCATAATTAAATGCGAGTTGATAATATTTTATAGTTATTTTGGGTTACATAATAAAAAAGAAATTATAAAAAAACAACAATAAATTAGACAAAAATATCAATAAAAAAGTGTATAAAATTCAATAAAAAAAAAATTACTAAAACTCTAAATATTAAAATAAAAATAAAATAAATATTAAATTACAATAATAAAAAATAAAATACAGTAAATTCTGGGAAATACATTGAAAACGTGGAAAATCTATCTTATACTCTCTTATACACGCTCTGCTTCGCAATAAATCAAATAGATATAAAATGTGTGATATAAATTGAGTATTTAAATTGGCTAAATTTGTTTGATGTCTGCAAACAAAATTAAATTATTTAATTAATTTCCCAAGGGGCGACCGCCTAATTTAATGAATCGATTAATTGCGGTTTTTTGACGCTTACATTTTATTTATCTTTTTTTTTTCGCCCCTTATGATGTATGTGTTTTAGGTTTTCCGCGCTTTTTCCGCAAATTAAACACGCCCTCAAAATTTTTGTCTGATCTATGAAAGCTTGTTTATATGAGGGGACGGCCGGGCGATGGCAGGGCTTTTGCGGTTTCTGCGCTTGTCTTTGGTATTAAATTTGAAATTTATAGGCAGCGCGAAGCCTACAGCTAATGGCTAACACACGAACACACACACACAGACAGAGAGAGAGTGTGCTACATGTATGTAGGGCTTTACTTAATTACCGTTGATAATTTACACTTTCGCTGGCAGCGCGCTTTAACTTTAGCCCATTTGGCTGCACATTTGCGCGCTCTACATAAATTAAAGTTTAAAGCGCTGTAAATTTAGATGGCTCTAAGCATGCCATGCCCGCCCACGCACACACACACAACAGAAACTGTAACTAAAAAGCAGATTCGGTGAGGGGAAGGCAGAAAGCAGAGGCGGCACTCTGGTTGAAGTATTTGAATATATATGTATATAGTAACATAATCATAATAATTATGTTCACAATACATAAAAAACTGTTCCCATAGCAACGTGCTAGCTCAGCTGAATCAACGCGTCATGTTGCTAACGCGCCCGACCACCCGAATCCAGAATTGACTAGAAAGAATCGTTGCATCAACGCGTCATGTTGCTAACGCGCCCGACCACCCGAATTCAGAATTAACTAGAAAGAACCGTTGCATCAACGCGTCATGTTGCTAACGCGCCCGACCACCCGAATCCAGAATCGACTAGAAAGAATCGTTGCATCAACGCGTCATGTTGCTGCTGCGTAGTTTCAACAGCATATAAATAAGCCTGGGATAAAAATGTTCTTTAGTCTTAAGTTGTTTGTGAATAAAGCAAGTTGTCAAGTAAAATACAAATCGTGACTTCGTCTTTAAAAAATCACATCAACGTTACCATTAGCTTTTGGCGTGGTATTAGTTCGACTCAAATTTACTTATATTCAATTGGCGCAGCCGGTAGGATAGCAATAAAGAGCATCTTGATGCAATAACTAAGTTATTAATTCTTATGCCTGGTTACTGCTATCCGCTAAACAACTGACGCAAAGGCAACCCACGCGACGGTCAATATCGCGTCAAGTTTTTAAAAAATAAAAACCTCGACAGTGACGTGTACACCAAATTTCGCATATTGCCAAAGCCACAGATTGTGCAAATAAAACTTGAAATTAATTCAAGAAGACGCGATAGAATTCGAAGAGACTATAATTCCAGAAACTTCTGGTTATCTCACAAAATTCGAAAGAGCTATCTGTGCAAACCAAACAATCAAAACTATAGAAAATTAAGTATTAATAATAATAAATTCAAAAAAGATAAAAACTGAACTAAAAATTATGTGAATATAAAAACTGAACAAAAAATTAAGTGAATATTAATAAATTTAAAAAGAAAAAGAAAAAACTGAACAAAAAATTATGTGAATATAAAAACTGAACAAAAAATTAAGTGAATATTAATAATAATAAATTCAAAAAGAAAAAGAAAAACTGAACTTAAAATTAAGTGAATATAAAAACTGAACTAAAAATTAAGTGAATATTAATAATAATAAATTCAAAAAAGAAAAAGAAAAACTGAACTTAAAATTAAGTGAATATAAAAACTGAACAAAAAATTAAGTGAATATTAATAATAATAAATTCAAAAAGAAAAAGAAAAACTGAACTTAAAATTAAGTGAATATAAAAACTGAACAAAAATTTAAGAGAATATTAATAATAATAAATTCAAAAAGAAAAAGAAAAAACTGAACTTAAAATTAAGAAAAAAAAAAAACTATAATAATATATTAAACAAACAAAATGGAAGGAAACGCAACAACACCCCTATCTGACACAAGTATGACGCAAGTAATCAATCAACTAAAAATTGTTGAAAAATTCACTGGAAACAAGAACCATTTATACACGTTCATCAAACGGATCGATTACATATTGTCCCTCTACACCACGAATGATGCGAGGCAGAGGTTAATACTTTTTGGACTTGTCGAAAGCTGCATCAGCAGTGAAGTTATGCTATCTCTTGGCATAAACAATCTCACAACATGGTCGGACCTTCGCAAGCAACTCATATTAAACTACAAGACACAAACCAAAAATCATGTCTTGTTAGAAGAATTCAGGAGTACCCCATTTAAGGGAAATGTACGAGCTTTCTTAGAAGAAGCAGAACACCGTAGGCAGACATTAATGAGTAAGCTAGAATTAGAAAATAATCTAGATGAAAAAACATTGTATGCACGGTTAATTAAAACTAGTATCGACCACCTAATCCAAAAACTACCTACAGATATTTGCATTCGAATTATAAATTGTGAAATTCCCGACTTAAGATCCTTAATAAATATATTACAGGAAAAAAACATTTATGATGAACCCTGTCTAGGATCAAATCAAATCAAAATAAAACAAGATAAAAGTTTCAAGCCGTCACACCCAAATCCCTATATTCAAAAGTTTCCCACATTTCTTCAACCAAACCATCCTTATGTCCCATATCGACCTAATTTTCAACAACCATATCTTCCATCAATACCAACACCAACACCTAATTATACTAACAATAACATTTTTCCACCTAATCATTATTCACCTCGACCAATGCAACAAACACCTAATTATCCACCTAATCATTATTCACATCGACCAATGCAACCAACACCTAACACGGTCAGACCATTATACCCTATACAAAGATCAATTCTAAGAGCGAGCCAATTTGACAATAATCGTTTCGGACAACATGCACAAGTAACTCCACAACAAGCCCCTTTCAATACCCAACCAACAAAACGTGTTAGACCTGCAGAAAGTGGACAAAGTAAAATGAGCATAGACGAAGAAACTAGAAATCAAGAAGAAATTAACTATCACAATTATATGAAACAAGAATATTATAATCAAGTAGCTCCTTATTCTGAATACTATCCTCAACATTACCAAGAACAAAGTTACCAACAAAGCTTAAATGACACATACATACAAACAGCCACAGCCGAACATGAGACAGAACAATTAAATGAAATAGAAATCGAGAAAGCCGAAAATTTTTCAGCTGCCAGCCTCGGAAACCAACAATACATAACTATCACTTATAAGGGCAAAAATTTAAAATGTTTAATAGACACAGGATCTACTGTTAATATGATGACATCTAATATTTTTAATTTACCAATTCATAATACCGATTGTCTTATTCACACCAGTAATGGACCTTTAATAATCACACAAAAAGTAAATGTCCTTTCCAACAACTTGTTCAAGAGTAATAATGAATTCTTTCTACATCAGTTTTCAGTAGATTACGATTTATTAATTGGTAGAAAACTGCTTTCAGAAGCTCAAGCCGTTATAGATTATAAATCACAAACTGTAATTTTATACAATAGAAAGTATAACTTAGTCAACAATATTACGATCACAAACCAAAATCATTTCTTAGCCAATCCTGAAACACAACATAGCGCTGACGAAGACAGTAGTAATTTAATTTGCATTACAGAGAAACCAATAAACACATTCAAAAGACAAATTATATTTTCTAAAGGCATTCCAAATATTAAAAAACAGAATTACTTCAAAAAATTAATAATTCACATTACATATGATAGCATGACTAAAGACAAAGCCGAAAAATATTTAATTGACTATTTTTGTACAAAGACTAGTGTAATGTTTATAGACAGTGATGCAGATTTCGAGATCATTCAAAACGCACACAAAGAAATTATCAACACTAACCATACTAAAATTCTACGAAGTCTCATTCATTTAAAAAATATAAACTCATATGCTGAATTTAAAGAACTTATCTTGAAGAATCATGAAAAACTCTTACACCCCGGAATTCAAAAAATAAATAAACTCTTTTGTGAAACTTACTATTTCCCTAACAGCCAATTACTAACACAAAACATAATAAATGAATGTAACATTTGTAACTTAGCAAAAACCGAACACAGAAACACAAACATGCCGATGAAAATTACCCCCAGGCCCGAACATTGTCGCGATAAATTTGTAATAGACATTTATTCATCCGAAGGCAAACACTATCTTAGTTGCATAGACATTTATTCAAAATTCGCTACTCTTGAAAACATTAAAACAAAAGATTGGATAGAATGCAAGAACGCATTAATGCGTATATTTAATCAGTTAGGAAAGCCAATATTATTAAAAGCTGACCGAGATGGCGCATTTTCCAGCTTAGCACTCAAGAAATGGCTTGAAAATGAAGGAGTAGAAATACAACTAAATACTACAAAAACAGGAATAGCAGACATCGAACGACTACACAAAACAATAAACGAAAAAATTAGAATAATCAATACTTTAAATGACGAAGAAAATAAACTCAGTAAAATAGAAACCATTCTTTACATTTACAATCACAAAACAAAACATGACACAACTGGACAAACTCCTGCACACATATTCTTATATGGTGGACAACCAAAGTTAGACACTCAAGAAAAAAAAGAAAAAGTTATAAATAAAATCAACAGTGACCGACAAGAATACGAAGTCGATACCAGATATCGAAAAGGACCATTACAAAAAGGAAAATTAGAAAATCCCTTTAAAGCCAATAAAAACGTTGAAAAAATAAATCCAGATCATTACCAAATTACTGACAGAAACAGAGTTACACGTTACTATAAAACACAGTTTAAAAAATTAAAGAAAATTAACCAAATTCAAAACCCACAGGTTTCTACTTCATAAGCATACTTCAATCAAACCTTCTACTTGAATTTATATCCCAATTGATTTTCAATCCACTAACACAATCAAAATTATCCCATATCCCGATCACAACTCAACCTGATTACATTACATTTCTATTATGAAAAAGATACAAAGAAATAATAAAATATATTACTTGAAACATAAATTAAAAAACAAAATTGCAAAAAAAAAAAAAAAAAAAAAAAAAATAATAATAATAATGTTAATCTTAAATTATAAGCAATAACTATTTTTAACCAGAAGTCGATCTTACACCATTGTATTTCCCAATAGAAATTATTAAAATCAAACTTATAAAGCATAATAATATTGTAAAATTTTATCACAAACTATTATCCTCACATATACAATCATTATAATCACAATAGTCATATTCATAGTTGTAATCTTATACTTTACTTATCTTGTGACCCCATAATATTAAGAAAAACATACAGTTATCGAGATGACACGATCAAATATAATTCTTCTGTGTCACCTTGACTCGCAGGCTCGCCTCTTGAGGAGAGGGAAGTAACATAATCATAATAATTATGTTCACAATACATAAAAAACTGTTCCCATAGCAACGTGCTAGCTCAGCTGAATCAACGCGTCATGTTGCTAACGCGCCCGACCACCCGAATCCAGAATTGACTAGAAAGAATCGTTGCATCAACGCGTCATGTTGCTAACGCGCCCGACCACCCGAATTCAGAATTAACTAGAAAGAACCGTTGCATCAACGCGTCATGTTGCTAACGCGCCCGACCACCCGAATCCAGAATCGACTAGAAAGAATCGTTGCATCAACGCGTCATGTTGCTGCTGCGTAGTTTCAACAGCATATAAATAAGCCTGGGATAAAAATGTTCTTTAGTCTTAAGTTGTTTGTGAATAAAGCAAGTTGTCAAGTAAAATACAAATCGTGACTTCGTCTTTAAAAAATCACATCAACGTTACCATTAGCTTTTGGCGTGGTATTAGTTCGACTCAAATTTACTTATATTCAATTATATATATATGTATATATGTATATGTATATATGTATATGTGGTATGTATGTGTATGTGTGTGTGCGTGTGTGGGTGTGTGCGTGTGTGTATGCAGATGCGTAGGAGGACCTTGCGTAACAATTTGGATTACGCTTGAAGTAGTTGACAGTTTGGAGGCTGTTTGCCACTGCTGCCACGACGCGGGGGAGCGAAGCGTGTGACAAGCTAATTTATGAAAATTGCTCTCGAAATTATTGGTAAAGAGCCGACGGCTGGCTGCCTGGGTGGGCTGGAAAGGGTATTGCTTTACACTGACTGCATGACTAACTGACCCACTGACAAACTGAGTGACGCAATTCCAAGGGCCGACTGCGGCTGCGGCTCTGTTAATGAGCTAAAAACATATTGAAAGGCGCTCTCTGTGGCGCCCAAAAGTATGCAAATGTATGTGGTGTCTGTGTGTGTGTGTGAGTGGAAACTGGAAAATTTAGGTGTGAGACGAAAAGTGGAGAAAAGTTGAGTTGTGGCAAGTGCCCAACAAGTGTAATTTATGGCTGACTTCTTAAATTTCAGCAAATAAAAAGAAAAACCACAAATTATAGGCAAATACATGCACACATAATACACATCTATATAATGTACACAATGCTGCTAGCTGAGCAGGAAAATGAAGGAATAAAATCAAATTAGAGCGATGCTATTGATAGTGATCGATGGGAATTTACCCTGTAAAGTGGTAAAGTAAATTATAAAATGTTTTAAAGTCTTTAAAAACTATATCAAAACTTGCAATAAAATAATAATAATAACAAAGTCTGCCCACTCCTTATAATATATTATGAAAATCGCATAGAAAGGCTTTAATTGTATTTTTTAAAAAATTCTTTTATGCAGCAGAAAATATTATAAAACAAAAACAAAACGCAAATCTCAGCTGGAAACTTTTGAGAATCGCATAGCAAGGCGAAGGCTGAACCTTCACTCATTCTTCTTGCAAGTAGTATGGGCAGGTCTGTCTTAAATGCTGATTCACATATATCTAGCTTATACGTTTACTTTTATCAGCAGCTGTTCTCATTTTTTTGGAGTTTTCATTGCAAACACAAATATATTTGTGGTCAGATCAAGAGCATACGTACTTTATGGTATTGAAGATGTCGCAGCGCTGTCTGACATATATTTGCAACACTTTATGATACCCTTTCCACACATTATTTATGCGTACAGGGTATAATAAAAACGACAAACGAAAGCAAAAAGAAAAAAATTAAAGAACCATAACAAGTTGAACAAGAGCAAGAGCCAGTTTCGTCGTCTTTTGGCCCGGCTTGTTATTTGTTGCCTTTAATCTTTGTTTGCGGGGATGGGGCTGGGCGGTGGCTCGAGAAATTTACGCGATTTCAGTTGCGCTTACAAAAGATTTGAGCGCAACTCAAGGACAACAAATGATAACGGTTAACACACAGCGCCAGCAGCAACTTCGACAGAGCCACAGCAATGCCTCCTAATGATACTGTCAACAAAAGCCAAAAGGGTCCAAGCGGGGGCGGCGTAGGTACCACTAAGCCGGGCGCGTGTGGGCGGGGTGGACGGCACTGTTTCGTCGCAGAAAAAAAAAAAAATTATATATAACTTGCCAAAGCACGCGGAGAAAAAAAATGAAAGACAAGAGGAGCAGAGACAAGAATATGATGATGACAGCAAAGGCTGCGACTGCGACTGCGACTGCGACAACAAATTTTTGCCATTAGATACTGTAAGCGAGCATGTATTGTTAAGAGTATCTTCTGGTTTTGGGGCATGTTGCGGATGCCAGGGAGTTGGGGAGCGGAAGGGAGAGTGGGTTGCGGCAGACAGATACCGCATAAGACAAACACGCAAGCCGCAACCCCATAGCAAAAGGCACTTCCTCAGCTTCGAGTACTCGGCGCAAAAATCTACGTTCATTTGCATTTATTCACTTGACTTTGCTTTAACAATGAGGTAACTGAAGACTATGGCAGTGTGAGTGCGAGAATGTCTGTCTGCGTGTGTGTGTGTGTGTGTTTGTATTTTTGTTTTCCATACACGCGCCTGCCGCATAGATTGAATATTTCCTGCATGGCTCGCAGATTTGTTCGCATGCCGCGAATAGAACTCTAGAATAACTCGAGAGAGTGTCAGTGACTATAAAATACCCTGTAGCACATTAGAAAAGCTATCAAAGTATTAAAGAAATTATCATGAAATTTTAGTATTTCTAGGAGAATCGTACAGGCTAGAATCATCATTCTAGAGAGTGTGACTGACCGTAAAATACCTTATAAATATATTTTAAAAATTATATAATATATTATAAAGTGAAGAAACCATAATTAATTTTCTGCAAATGTGTTAGTCTTATAGAAGCATATCTCTGATGACTGTAAGTGACTATGAGATACTCTGTAGCTTGGTCTATTTAGTATTTAAGTATTATACATATGCAATGTTTTGAAATTTTTGCTGGATTCTATAAGATTTAAAAAACTTTCAATAAATGCTACACACAGTTGACATCAGAGAGCTTTCATGCTAAATTTTATACCTCCAACACTGGTAGTTACCGAGTTTCTTGAGCTGGTCTTAAGAGAAAGGGTATCAGCCTAAGCAATCTCATTTCTGATCGAATTCGCTTTTGTTACATATGCCATCACAGGCGCATCATACTCAGCCCTGCTTATTTTATATTACAGGGCACAGCAAACATCATGTTTATATGTCTTCATTTTTTCGCTCTTCCTCTTCAACTTATTGCCTAGCCCAACATGCTTTTCATAAATTTATGCAATTCCGTACACACAAAAAATGCTTGTGCGTAGATCTCTGCTGGTCCATAGAGGCGTCTGGGGGGCGTAGCAATTGCGACACAAATAGAATTGCAAGCGAGTAAATTTCAAAATAGAATTTAATTTGCAATGCCTGCAGCTCAGTGAGTGTTTGTGCGTGAGTGTCTGTGTGTGAGTTTGGTGTGTATACATTGCAGTTAAAAACTCAAAAGTGGAAAACTTTGTGGCTTAACTCAGTTAATGCCGAACTTGGCAGCGGCATGTGCCAAACGGGGGTCCGGCATGAGCGCTCCTGAGGGGTATATTATGAGCCAAGAGCCAGACTCGAAAAATGTTATATTTTCTCTCTCTTCCTCTTCCTCTCCCTCTCCCTCTCTCAGACTCCCACACTGATTTACTGGAATCTCTCGTATCGTAAACAGATTTATTGATCGAAAATTGTTTTGTGTGTGCGCTGAAGCGTATAAATTACTTTTGGGCATTTTGTGACAGGCCTTCATTAGGAATTTTGTGGCTTAATTATCATAATTCATAATGAATGCGGCAAATCAATAAATTTATGACAGTCCACTTTGTTAATAACAATAAATACTTGGCCAAAGATCTATGCGAGTGGGCGTGGCTGTGAAATTTGACATTATTTATGACCAGAAGAAATTAATTGGACTATCTTAAAAACTAAATTGACTAACAGAATTTTTATGCCAAAATATCTTGGGTGAAAATTACTAAAATTATAAAATAAATAAGAGAAATTTAAGAATCTATTGTTCTATCCAATTACAAAGCAAAAGTCAACATTCAGAGAGAGAGAGAGAGAGAGGGAGAGAGAGAGCTTCAGAGAATATTGCTAATAATCCTAATAAATCTAGAAAAGTCTGTAGCCCAGCTGAATATTAAATTTGTTGTAATGTAAATCTTAAAAATAAATTAAACAAATAAGAGAAAATCTTCAAAATATATTAAGCAAGTAAAAGTGATCTAGTCGGGAGTGCCCAACTAGCTTATACCCATACCTACGCATCGCTGCTATTTATACATACATAACAAACATTATAGACGAAAGGACTTCCAGACAGAGCTGACTCTGTTGTTCAGATCAAGAATATATATATTTTATATATATGTATTCAACGAATATCTCTAACGAAGCAGAATATATGAATAGCTAAAATTTCTCAGTATAATAAACTCTTAATATATAGATAAAATCAAAACAGATCTCAATTCAAGCCAAGATTCGTTTGCTTTGTATGAATGTGGGAAAGCTAAAAACAGGAATTGATTCCATATGTAGGACTTTCGACTAGAGCATGCCGTTGCCGAACAATTGCAACGAAATCACCTGCCAGCTATTCGTGTGGCAACAAGAACTCCAACTTCCTGCAAGGCCTGCTCCTGCTGTTCAAACAGAGAACTGTGAATATTTGAACAATGAAAATGTTTGCTTTAGCAGTCGAATCAGACAAGCGCTCAACTCTCCGGGCTAACCGGGTTGATGAGTTTCTTCATGCCACATTGGCTGTGTGCGCTATCCACGTGACTCTGACCACAAGCGACTAACCAAATATGCTCTGCAAACACACACACACACACACACACACACACAGACAGAGATTGGCACACTCATGGACATTGGCAAGTTGTAATGGGCATGCAAAGAAGTTGCGCATATGCCAAATTGATTAGTGCAGCGGAAACTGTTGCAATTAGCCCGTCTACAAACGGGACACCGTTTTCAGCAAAATGTTGTCCAGACACGAAAGCCAACGGGCGAACAGCCAACTGCCAGCTGGCAACTGCAGCTCAATTCTTACATAAATTGTTGCACAGCTAACTTAATGGCCGGAAATCATGCAAAGTGCAGCGCGGCGCCAGTTGCCGCTGTTGCTGCAACAACAAAATTAAAGTCAATTTGTTTAGATAATAACTATAAACCAAACATGGCATAAGCCAGCAAGAGAGAGAGAGAGAGGGAGAGGGGGAGCTGCCTTGAGTTGTTGCATGTGGCAGCAAAACTTTTGCCACTGCAACGAGGGCTAACTTAAATTACGTATACGCAGAGTGCGCGTGCAAAAAACTCTCTATCACAACAAATTTTTGGCAGGATTTGCTATAGCCGCCAGCTGCTACTGCCTATTGCCCACAGTTGCAGTTAGCAGTCAAGTGATGGCCACAAGCGCTAACAACAATGCTACCTTTCCAAACACAACTCAGCATCTCTGCCAACCGCAAATTGGAATCATATTCTGGCCAGCATTTGCATTCAATTTGCCAGCTGTCTGCCTGCTGGTGATTGTTACTGTTAACCCGATTTTCCAACGGTTTTTGTGCCATGTTAGCATAGGTGTAACAGGTAGAAGCAGACAAGGTCTTATAATATAAGGAGTAAGAGTTTGTTTAATACTTATACTTATACTTATACTTATACTTATACTTATACTTATATATATATATATTCATATTCATATTCATATTCATATTCAAATTCATATTCATATTCATATTCATAATAATAT
The DNA here is from genome assembly GCA_035047485.1 of Drosophila peninsularis. Classification (NCBI taxonomy): domain Eukaryota; kingdom Metazoa; phylum Arthropoda; class Insecta; order Diptera; family Drosophilidae; genus Drosophila; species Drosophila peninsularis. The sequence continues at coordinate 6,969,627 of JAWNPN010000035.1, forward strand.
TCATATTCATATTCATATTCATATTCATATTCAAATTCATATTCATATTTATATTCATATTCATATTCATATTCATATTCATAATCATATTCATATTCATAATAATATTCATATTCATATTCATATTCATAATAATATTCATATTCAAATTCATATTCATATTTATATTCATATTCATATTCATATTCATATTCATAATCATATTCATATTCATATTCATAATCATATTCAAATTCATATTCATATTCATATTCATAATAATATTCATATTCATATTCATATTCATATTCATATTCAAATTCATATTCATATTTATATTCATATTCATATTCATATTCATATTCATAATCATATTCATATTCATATTCATAATAATATTCATATTCATATTCATATTCATATTCAAATTCATATTCATATTTATATTCATATTCATATTCATATTCATAATAATATTCATATTCATATTCATATTCATATTTATATTCATATGCATATACATTAATATAATACTTACATAAATATAATTATTAAATATTATTAACAATATAAATCATTAAATCATTATGAATAAAATACAATAACTTAAAAAAAAAATAAATTCTTAAATAAAAAACTTAAATATATTCACCAACTGCAGTGCACTACGACTGAGCGCTGGAATAGGATGAATATATTTATTTATTCATGTTCATAACTAAATAAAAATATAGGAGATAGTTATATATGCCTTAAATATATTAGTTATTTGCGGGGTATTCGCTAGTCTATCACTTTTTCACTCATAAATTCCACATTGCCATATTTCGTGGCTGCAAAAATTCTTGATTCAAGCCAAACAATTGCGGTCTGTGGAGTGGCTGTGGCTGCAAGCAGCGCTGCCTGGCAACACCTCGGCTGCCAAGCCCCATTAAAAATGCTGTAAATGCAAACTATGAACATGGCCAACACTCGCACACCTGAACGCATGTTTGATTGAATGTGCATTACTTTCCCTCTCTCTCTCCCCCCTCCCCCCTTCACACTCTATAGTTCGCTCGCTTAACCTCAGTAAATTGCCAAAATATACTCAAAATATAAACCGCAATTTGATTTGTTTCCTGCGCTTGGGTTTTATCGTTCGTCAGCAAATCAACTAAAAATGAAAAATGAAAAAATAAAAAAAATAAAAAAAAAACCAAGAAAATGAAAATGAAAAAGAAAAACATTTCAGAACACTTTCGTCTGCTGCCAAAGTCAATTGGTATTTGGGTGTGCTGTGTGTGGAAATGTCAATGGCATAAAACGGATAAAGGCCAAAACACTGTCAGACCTGTTTCTGTCTCCCTCTCTCGCTCTCTCTCTGCGATAGCCTCTCTCCTACTTTTGCCCCTAATATAAAATGTGACATTTCATGAAAATGTTAAGAAGCAACAACAACATAAAAGACAGGACGAGATTTGCCCAATCTCAATTCACGGCGCCACATTTCAAATGCGAACTGCGAATGGAAATGGCGAAGAAGAAGAAGAAGAAGAATAAGAATGGGCCTGAGCGCCGCAGTAGGAAATGGAAAATGGGCAAAGGGAATCGATCAATGGCATTCGTTTAGCTGTCCTCTCGGCCGCAAATAAATTGAACTTAAATAGGTGACGTCAAGGACATTAAACCTAATATGCGCTCTGGCTCAGGGCCCTAAGGTATGCAGTGTGTGTGTTGCTAATCATAGACGAAGTGTAGATACCCTGTCAAATTTTATAATAAATCAATAAATAAATAATAAATTAAAAATTTTACATAATTTACATATAAATTTTATATATATTTTTAAAGTTATTCTAATACCCTAACATTTTCTCAAATGCCACTTCAATGTGATCCAGTTAATACGCTCTCATTATGCTAAGCGTCAATCGAGCTACTTTGGCTGCTTCACACTTCTGCGCCTTTGTTGTCAAATGGCAAATCTATTATAATGAAATGGACATAGCCATAAAAGCAAAGCGAACCGATTCTATATGCTCCTCGGCCAAGAAAAAAGAAACCTATTACAGTCAAAGCAAATTTATTTAACAGAAAATGCTTCAAAAAATGGCACAATCGATTAGAAAAGGACATTCAGTGGGAGGTATAGATACGTGTGAGATAACGCACTAGAGATACCCTAGCTAAGCTACTGTAGGGAGTGTAGCAACAGCTTAGGCTTGGAAAAATCCTCAATCTATTTAAATATTAAACACTTTGTTCACTCTCCTCACTTTTCATACCCTACACATTGGTAATTCCTGTGGTTAGCGCATCCGTCTGCCTGCTATTCCCTAGCCTATTCACTGTTTGACTTTGATTACGCTTCGCATCCCCACAGAAGAGCCACCAAATTTGCCACATCCTGCGCAGCAGTTGATATCGACTGCGACGCGGCGTCGCCTCGCCTGTGTGTCAAGTGTGTGTCTGGGAGCTGGGCTCAAATTAAGTGGACTGGCCAAAAAAAAGAAGAAGAAGCAGACGAAAATTCCAAATTGTCGGGGTGTTCGCTCGCTTTTTTCCTGTTTTTTTTTTCTGTATTTTTATTATATATTTTATTTTGTTTTTGCTTTTAATAATATTTTTACTTTGATGCTGGGGCCACTTTGGTCAGCCAAGACTTCGTCTACTCGCTCAGTCTATCTCCGTCTTTGTCTCTGTCTCTCTCTTTCTCTCTGTGTTTATGCCTCGCATTACGGAAGTTGACAATTTAATTTTATGTACTGAAGGACTGCCCGGATCCGGGCCATAGTTGTCCGTACGCATTTTGACAGACAGATACTAAACATTTATTGAAGTCGCAGCCGTTTGGCATTGCCGTCGTTCGAGCTGCCCTTTTCTTTTCTGTTGCTGGCCCCGAGGTCGACTATTCAAAGTGCTTAGTCAAGCAGACATTCACTGTATTCACTTGGTATTCGTAATCGTATTCTAATTTGCACGTGCTTGCAATTTGGCACAAAATCCAAACGCATTGCCAAATGCCTCTAATGTGTGCGGGCAGGGGTGCGCACGGGTGTGTGTGTGTGTGTGTGTGTGTGTGTATAAGGTATAAATCTTCATTAGGCTCAAACTCAAACTCAGACACAAGCTGGCGGTATTCACATGCCCTCCGCACAGTCATACACAGAGATTCACTCATGCCACTTGCCACATGACGCACTTAACTTATGCTCTTTATATTTTGCGCTTTTGCTGACTTTTCCGTCTGATTTCACACACATACACTGGGACAGAGAGAGAGGCAGACAGAGAGAGTCTACCTCTGTCTCACTCTTGCCGCCTCCCTTCACTCAGCTCAACGGCTTTGCAGATATAAAAATCCGCTGTAGCATATTTGTACCTTATTTATTTTTCTTCGCATAATTTATTAATGTTGCGCATACTTTTCTTCAATTTTTTTGCCTCTGCCTTGCCTTTGCCTTGCCTAACTGTGCCTGGGCTTAACGTGGCTTTTGATACTACATAGTCACATAAATATTGATGGGTATATTCAATTTATGAAAGCAAATTAAATAAGTTTGCATTGCAAAAGTCAATTGGAATTTTTAATCATTGCCATAAATTTTGGTTATGAATCAATAATGGCGAGTTGAAAAGCTGAAAGCTTCATTAAGCTCTTCAAAGCAGCTTTAAAGTTGATAAAAGCTTTTAAACAATTAATAAAATTGCTTCAATTGAGATGAAAGAGATGAATTTATTTATATATATCTCATATCAAATATATATCATTATATATTCTGCTGTAACTCAATCGCTTAATTTACTCAACACTTCAAGAGCTTTCAAGTTTGTTGTTCTTTCATTCCGTCGATTAATCTATTGCCTAAGTGACATTTCCAGCAACTGTCTATAGCAGGACATTAGTTCGTCAGGCTGTTTCGTCTATCATTTGCTTATTTATCCCTGTCTGTGTGCAGACTATATATATATATATGTACATATAAGTCAGAAAGTCTCTATAAATATATAAGTAGACGCTGACAATGACGCCCCATCAAGCATGCTTCAACGCTGAGGCGTCATTTATTGACAAAAAAAAAGCGAGTGCTGATGCCTCATTTGATGAAGTGGCATAAAAATCAGAATTTGATACTTACGACAGCGCCAAAAGCTACCAAAAATAGAAATTGAGTGATGAATTGGTGAACGGCGGAAAAAAAGAAGATAAATATATACATATATATTAATATATGTATGTATATACATATATATGTATATAAATTAGAGTAATTGAATAGCTGGGCTTGAAGAGATTTGAGAAATGTTTCCATAGGCTTGGCCTGGGAAAACTTTGCTATAAACTGCTATATGCAGGGTATATCGTTGAGGTTGACATTACTTGAGATTTGAGCAGTTTTTCGTAAGAGAATTTAGGCAGCAGCTCAGAAGGTCGTACTTAAGTATTGAATGCAGTTTTTTAATGAATAGGCTTATGTTAAGCACCAAAGTAAAAAAAAAAATAAATTTAATAAAAGATTAAAAAAAAAAAATTAAAATGAATTAAAAATAAGTTCAAAGAAAATTAAAAATTATTAATTTCAAATGAATACAAAATTAAAAAATATAAATATAAATAAATAAACAAAAAAATATATAAGTAAATAAATGAAATAAATATATACTTTTATCTCTAATAATAATAAATAATTTTAAATTTATGTTTAATATTTTGTATTTATTATTAATTTATAATATCGAATTAGCATTATTCTTATTTTTATTTTATTATTATTTTTTATTTATATTTTTTATTTTTATATATATAACTATATTTATTTGATTATATTTTTATTGAGTAATTTTATGTATTAAACCTCTCATTTATTTTTGTTTTTTAATACAATAAATTAATTAAGAAAATCATTAATAATTATATTATATTAATATATTAATCAATTCGTATAAAATATAATTTAGTCAAATATTTAGCTTCATTCAACTTACCGGATCTAAATTTAGTTGCACCCCAACTCAGCTCAGAACATGCCTGCAAACACAGAAAGAAAATCAAATTATTTATGAAAAAATAAATAAAATCATAAAGTTTTGCTCGAACTTCGCGGCAAACAGAAAATATTATTATATATGGCTTACTGCATATTCCAGGTACTAATTAAATTTTTGGCTGCCTCAAAAGTGCTGCTAATTAGTGTAAAAGTTGTAGCGGCTTGCCTTGAAGTTAGTTAACAACTGCGACGCCTGCCACGCCCGCTTACAGAATTTGTGTAAATATTATTGCAGACATTTTGAGTAAGCAAAAGTTGAAGAAGAAGAAGAAGAAGAAGAACAACAACAACAACAATTTGAACTATGCACAAAATTTATGGCAAACAAAATGCTGTAAAATGTTTTAACAGATGAAAATTGTTCACAGAATTTTGGCGTTTCTCGATTCTGTGCAATGCTCAAAGTTGAGCACTTAGACACGCATTGAAATAAAATAAATAAAATTACATGAAACGTGGCTTGGGCCACGTCTTTGGCCAGCTGAATGCCTATTGTGGCCTGGGATGCCAGGTCCTAGCCCTTGCTGCGGACTGTGGACTATGTGTCTGTGACTTGAGGCTGCCATTTGGCAGATAGAAAGCCAATTTTATGACTCAACTTAAATAGGCACTTTACTTTACTCTTAATGCCTTTTTATGGGGGCGCGCAGTTAGTGGCCCTCGCCGCCGTCGTAGTTTTGCGTGGGCGTCGCAGGAAGAGCATCCATTAATGATTGTTAAGATCGCAGCTCGGTGACGCTTTATTGTTAAATAAATGGCAAATAGTCGGTTCGTCTAGTTGCAACTGGCAACACGACGCGTCGCTTGCCACACGCACTTATCTTGATTTTACACTGCGCCCAAAAGCTCTGTTTGCCCATTGTCTTGCCCATTCCCTGTCTTCTTCTTTTTTCTGGCTATTAATGTTAACGTTCAATAAAAATTATGACAGTCGCAAAGTTAAACGCTCTGGCGGACATTTTGTTGTACGTGTGGGCGTGCCGCAATTAAACTCTGCCACATTGCGCTCGTTGTGTCGTGGCTCGCTGCCAGCCCAGGGGCCAGTTGACGCATTTTCACTAAATTACCGCCAAGTGTCAAATGCAAACATTTCGCTTCAACAATATTTGCAATAAAAACAACAACAACAAGGCCAAGAGGAAGCAACTGTGCTTTGCGCATAACTTTCGCGAGCTCAAAAACTTGGCAGCTGACGTCAAGTGTATCCGGGCCACCAAAGTGAGTGTTCACTTCGCTGGAAAGCCAAAAATGTTGCGAAAGTTGTTGCCAAAATTCAAAACTGAATGCTGCTGGCCACACACACACACACACACAGACACCCACACACACACTCGCCCTCACTAATTGATAAATTTTGGAGCATTTAATTAAAACTTTTCAATTTGCTTTCGGCCTCATTGCTAGCAAATGCGTTGTAGCCCAAAAATTATTCGTGTCAATTGTCTTGCGTGGCCCTGTTTCAAATTACAGCCAAACCGCAAATTTAGTTAACAGCGACAAATAAATTATGTGCACAGCCGCCAGCGCGTGGGCAGAGCGCAGAGCGCAGAGCCTGCGGCGGCAGCAACGGAAATGTTGCAATGCCAAATGCGAGTGCAAAAAGTACAAATAATTTATATTTATGTGTGCAATCATTAGGGGGGGAGAAAGAGAGAGAGAGAGAGAGAGAGAGAGAGAGAGTATATTGATTCTGTTTGGTTTTGTAGTACATTATTGAGTATACGAATTTATGGATCGTTGTCATATGAGTTCATATAAGAAATTTATGCTCAAAATTTGTTACATTTAATATAATATATATTTACACAATACATAGATATTTTTAAACGTTCAATTTCCTTTCTTGTAAGTCAAGCATCAAAAACAAATCAAATCAGATTTTGCTTTTTAAAAAGTTTGCTTTAAAAATCAAGAAAAGTTGTGAGAGGTGCGCAGCTGCCAGCCATAAAAGTTTGATTGATTTTGTGTAGAATGTGTAAATGAATAATTTTTAATATAAATATATAATATAAAAAACATATATATACACATATAAAGATGAATTTATAATAGATGCCATATTATCATTATACATATTATTTTTGTGCTTTTAATATTATCTAATTTCCTATACAAAAACAGCAAATTGATGAGCGTACAGCATGTGCTTATGCAATTACATATTTATTTACTATATGTATATATTGAACATATTTATCAATTAACAACAAAAATTAGCTTCCATTAAAATTGTAGCCAGTGGCTAGAAATCAAATTAAATTTAGCTAATATGCGCATAAAATGCAATTAAATGAATGTAATTTATATAAAATAATATATAATGTGCATTATATAAATCTATATTTTAATTAAATTATATTGTTATAATTGAAGCGTTTTGCATGCGCTGTAAACTTTAATTATTGCCAGACTATAGGCGGATGCACACACGCACGCACATCATTGTTTTAAGCAGACAGCATAGCAAACAAGACGCAACTTTTGATTAAAATGTCATGACAGAGACAGACACACACACACACACACATAGCCACACACGCACACCCACTGCATGCTGGCAGCCTAAATAAATGCTTGCTTGGCTGCTTGCATATGCAAAAGTTTCGCGAATGCCGCAGCGGTAATAATCACACACGTAAACACGCACACTCACACACTCACACACACACATGCATGTTGTGCAGCAAAGGCAATTTGTTGTTGCTGCCTTTAGCGCAAAATGTTTGCGGCGCTGTTTGCCGCTGCTGCCGCCGCCGCTGCCGCTGCTGTTGGGTTTTTCTTGCACCTCACTGGGTTGACAATGCGCAGCGCTTGTAAATCCACAAAGAACCACAACGTACCATCGCAACAACAGCAGCATAAGCAGCAGCGAAGCAACAGCCGCCGCATCAGCTACTCGTTCTGAAAAATTCAATTACAAAGTCGTCCGACTGCAGCCAAGGAATGCGAAATAACACAAAGTTGGGAATAGAAGGCGATGTTATGAAGGAATAGTGAAGGCATAAATACTCTAAGACAATGCTATGCTTGAAAGTAAAGGAAGCAACTGATGAGAATTTGTTTAGAATAAGAAATAAGAAAAGAGAAAAATATTGAAAAAAATTATTAAAAATTTTATTTAAATATTTGAAGCAGCAGAGCCAGCTGAAGCTGAGCCTCAAACTGCAATACTTGAGAGAGTTCTTATGAGAACTCTAGACTTTTAATATATATATATCTATATGTATAGTGCTTCAAACTGAACAACTTCGATTTGTGAAACCAGAAAATTTATGCATATAAATTTTGTATATAAATTTTCTAATAATCTCAAAGACTGCAGAGCAGAACTTGTTTATGGAAATTAAATAATAAAATATATATTAAGGCATAAGAATGTCTGGAAAAAGCTGAAAGACTTCAGAACTGCTTATGAATTTAAAAAGCTAAATATATACTATATTTCATGACTACATCTGAATCAACTTCGAACATTTTGATATGCATAGCCGAAGCAGCCAGAGTCATAACGACTCGAGACTATCATTAAAGCATTACACACAGTTCGCAACAAAATTATAATGCAGCGCGATAGAGTATAGACAAAACTTTTTTTTATGGCATTTGCAGCAAATGCAAATGCTGTAACAACAACAACAGGGACAGCCGCCAGTGGCGTCTGTGTGTTATGCGGTCGTCATTTTGTGCCAGCTGAAAAAGGAAAAAACTCTGCGAAATGGGAACTGCGAACTGCGAACCGGCAACGGGCCACTGGCAACTGGCAACTGGCAGCTGGCAAATGTTAGCCGAATTCTGTAAGCAGTCACGTGCGAACGTGACAAAAATGCCACGATGATGCGCCAAGCTCTTTGGCCAAGTTCTCGCCTGAGCCGCAACCAATGGCCATAACCAGACACACCAACAGCAACAGCAAAAGCGACGGCGAAGGAGAAGGAGCTGAAGGCCGGAGACGAATGCAAAGCTTGACTCGCATTGTACTCACGCAGCAGCTGGTTATTTGCCCATCTGTGGGTGTGTGTCAGACTTCATATTACACTGTTTTCGTACGTAATACGGCTTATGGCCGAGGTCGAGCCACAACAATGCAGGAGGAGAGACAGAGAGAGATAGAGAGGGGGAACCGCACAGGCCATATAGTTTGTAAGGGATTCGTGGGTTACGCCACGGTCGAGCTATGTCGCATTCAAATGCAAAACTCCTGAAAATAACTGTGAATTATGCGCGCAAATAGATTGTCAATTGATGCAGCTGCATCATGTGTCAGCAGCAGCAGCAACATAAGCTGCAGCTGCAGCTACACTCTAATGCCAAACCATAGATAAGGCTATATATATTCTATATGTGTCTCTGCTCAGTATTAACATGACAGATTTGCCTCTGCGTGTGCTTTGCATATTTTTATTATTTATAAATATTTTGATAAATATTTTTGATTTGGTCTGGAATTGGAATTCAGTTGCAATTTGAGTCAAGAACAATATAAGTGTAAAAGCTTTAGTTAAATGGCTAAATATACTGTTTCCCGCGTTTTATAAAAAAAAAAATTAAAAAAAACAAATAAAAAAAAAAATAAAAAAAAAATTGTTAAATATTAAATCAATTTCATAAAATTTCTAAATTATTAAATCAAAATAATTAAGCTAAGCTAGTCAGAGTAATAGTAGTAGGCAGTGCCAGACTAAGAGATACCTAGAGCTGTTCAATGTTTCTATACGATCTATATGAGACTAATCTATTTTAACTATTTTAAATATGTGAGACCTAAAGATCTAGCTGTCTAGCCACATGATAAAGTTAAAAAGAAATCGAATTATCAAAATGAATATATAGATATGAATATAGATCCAATAAAAAATACGTTGTAAGAATTTTTAAATGATTTCGATTATACTTCCCATTGTCTAATTATCGATTTAAATCAATAACATTTTCAATCGTCTCTGGTTTCACGCAGACGTACAGTTAGACAGAGCCATAGATCGACTATAATCTCCATCCTCATCAAATATAAATATGAGCTCTACGAATCCACCTTCGACTAAGCTCATTATCCTGATCAAATATATATATATATATATATATACATACTTTATGGCCTTCACCACACCTGCTGCACATACCCATTCCCACATTCCCCCTCTTGCTCAAACTCTATAAATTGTCATCCCAGTTCAATTGCTGAATCTGATTATGAAATGTAATTTCATTGTAAAACTGAAACTTATTATAATTAATTATTGCACTAAAGTCACATCAATCCTTAGTCTGTAGTTATGCATTGAAAATTGTAAATGCAATTGGCAAAACAAGCGCAGAGCTGCTTAAATGATTTATGGCAAATCAAAATTTATTGAGGCTCTGCGTGTTTATTAAATCATTCGATAATAGATGAAATAAATGATGGGAAGATAACAATTTGCTGGACATGTCTTTGGACTAATTAGTGCAGCATTAAATGCAAATCAAATTGCCAATTCAATCAATGGCTGTCTGTCCCTGTCTTTTCCCAAATACACAAATGCAGCTTGGCCATATTTATGCTAATTGAAATGAACTTCTCTCGCAGGAAATACGATGAAATGAAATTTTTGGTAAATTGTGGCTTAGAAATGCGTGACCAAATTAATAGAAAGCAATTGAGATTTGAATTTTGGTATTTTGCCTTAATTGATACGAGCCAAATGCCAATCAGAGACAAATATAGAAAACCGAATTTTCCGTTTGTACAATGCAATTATGTTTAATGGCAAAATATTATTGGGTTTACACAAATTACGCACTGCAAATGAGTTTCAGCGATGCCGAAACGTGTTATGCGGTTGCCTTAATGGCAAAAACCCAGTCCCCGGCACAGGCACAGGCCCACTCCCAGTCCCAGTCCCAATCAGAGTCCCATCAGCCATCACAGCATAAAAGGTTAATAAACGTGACATATAAACAAAGAGCAAACCACAGACTTACCAAGCGTGTGGGTACGGTCGCTCCCTCTCTCCATCTCCCCCTCACATACTTAGGACATAAACATATTTTTGTGCAGAGACAAACAAGCGGTAAGTGCGCGCTTGTATACCCTCGGAGCTGTGTTATGCGTAGCGGGTATTATTGATTAACAGCCGCAGCAGCAGCAGCTGGAAGGGGTAGAGTTTGTTAATTAAGATGTTAAGCTCATAAATATTGGTTTCTTATATAATTAAATTATCAATTATTAGCTTTTGATGTACGTATGCGCTCAGTCTCAAGTGGCTTCAGTTGATGATGTGGCGTATACGTAATATATTTTTAATGAAAGCATTTAAATAACATTTGAAAGTTAATTGCTCGTGTGTGCGTGTGGGGGGACGTATACGTAATTTCTGTGTGGCTAAAGAGCTGAGTGAATGCAAATATGAATGTGTATTAAAAGGTTGAAAGACATTAAAGTAAATATTATTTTAAAGGCATTTATATAGCAGTTCGAGCTTAAATAACTTTTAATTCCTTTAATTAAACTTGTAACTAAAATTTAAATACATTTTATGATATTTATTTCCATTTAATATGATAGAAATCGAGCTAATTTCATGAGTTCAGCATAAATATGGTAAAATGTTTTTTTTTTTTATATATTTAAATTGAAATAAATCAATTTTAAGCAAATATATTAGCTTAAGTTATCATACATTTTATTATATTTAATTGAACAAAATAGTTTTATTAAAATTTTATTAAATTTAATTCAATTGAAATGTATGAGAAATTAAAGGTAATTTCATCTCTGCTGATTCAGCTTAAATTTTTCTCGAAATGTGTTTATTTGTATGAATTGTATTTTGCTTTGAGCGCACGTGTGCCAACAATTGCCTCGAGTATATGTTTTGTGTAATAAACAAGCTGATATTTATGTAAATATGACCAGGCCTGACATCACTCGACTCCCGCCACCGCTGATTGTTTTCGTTTTGTTGCTTGTAAAGCAAAAAATTATGCGCTGAGCTGAGCTTAGGCATGGGGATGCGGCAGGTGAGACGCTCTGCTGGCTTAAACGCATCATAATGTTCGGGCCACCTTAATTAGCTCTGTCATTTTATGCAAATGATATTTAGCTGGCGGTGTGGGCAGGCGCACCACCCGCTGCTAATGAAAATCCCAATGAAAGATATTACGTATACGCAATGCTTATGCACATTCAAATTAATTGACTTCACGCTGTTATTGTTTATCCGACGACAGACAGCGCATATATTAACACATTTTAAAATGCTTCCCAACTCTGGCTCTCTCTACCACTCAACAGGCAACATGGCAACGGCAACGGCAACGGCAACGGAGCCAACAACAATGGCGATGGCGCCAGCGCACAGCGCGACGTCGGGCGGCCCAAGTGAGGAATTACAACGGCATATAAATCAAAATTTAATTATGTCGCCAGCGCAGGAGCTCGGCTCGAGCTTTGCCGCCGCATCGGCGGCCGCACTGACAGCTCCACAGTCAGCTGCTGCGTCTTCAGCCTCATCCGCTTCGTCCTCCTCTTCGGGCAGCAGCATAACAAGCTTCGACTCCAACAACTTGATCGATGACAAGCGACTGCCGCAATCCCCACACCAGCACCAGCACCAGCACCAGCAGCAACTCGAACAGCTGCAGATGCAGCAACACTCACGTATTCAGGCCAAAGATACGGCCGGGCCATATCCAATACCTGCCCACAGGCCTGAGCCCGTCGAGAACCATCTGGAGTCGACGCACGGCATCGATGGTACGGATAATGTGTTCGGCACGCCCATGTACTTTGGCACCGAGAACTCAACCCTGGTGACGACACAAATTGGCGCCACCGCCCACGTCCCCTGCACCGTGCATCACATAGGCGAGGGTGTGGTAAGTACATATAGATAGATATATATAGATATACGCTCATCTACTCTCGTTGCTCCTGCTCGCCTTTATAATTGTGGTCCGTTTCATACCTGTGGCAACAAATGACTCATTCATTCATGCAATGCCGCAATACGCATTCACTCGCGCCACTCCTCGCCATTGTTTTAATATTTTATTTAAAATCAATTCATCAACTGCTGTGTTTGCCCGGGAGCTGGGAGCTGGCAGCAGCCACAGCAGCAGCAGCTCGACTTCAAGTTTTTCTACATTTTCACCTTGCCTCTCCCGCTCTCTTCCTCTCTCTCTCTCTGTCGCTTTCTGCTTTCGATTCTCGCATAAATTAACAAAGTGTCATTCACAATGGCAAATAGATCGAGCGCATTTCCACTCAATGTTTTAATTGAAAGTAAAAGTAAATGAAAACTGAATTGGATTCAGCTGACTTTTATATATGTAGAAATATGCAGGACAATCAGAAAAACATTAATTTTATATTATTAAGAATATTATTCTTATTTGTTATAAAGACTATTATTATTTATTATAAATATTATTATAATATATAATAATAAATATTATTATTATTTATTATAAGCTCTATTATTATTTAATTGCCATATTCAGATTCATTGTTTTATTATTAGTATCATTATTTTATTATTATTATCTATTAATTTTTTTTATACTTATATTTATATATTATATTATATATATTTATATTATTGTTTATTACTATTATTATTATTTATGATTTATTTTTATTTATTATTAAATTCTCTTTATTTTTATTATTATTTTTTATTTTATTATTATTATTTATTTATATTTATTTACTTTCCTCTTCTAATTACAGTATATAATTCAAAATATATTTACAGTTATTTTCTCTCACTTTATACATCATTTATATAATATCCAACATTTATTCTACAATTCCAACTAATTCTTAAATGAATTCCAATTGTTTTTATCAAACAAGAAAAAAATACTCTTCTCCATGGTTCAGTTCACGTTTATTTAGTACACACTTAGTTATAGCTATGTTTGTGTGTGTGCCACACCTACTTAAGGCGCTCGAACACACCTGACAATTTCGCAGAATTAATTAAATTTTTTCCTGTGCTATCGAATGCTGCACTTGGAGCATGGCTCATAATAATAAAACGAAACTAAATATTATGTTACGCACACACTCTCTCACACACACACACACACACACATGAACAAGCTGTGTGCGTAAGACACACACACACACATGCGTCGTCTTGGGGTAACAAATTACACCAATAGCTAATGTACATCAACTACAAATAATCAAGCAATACGCAGAGACAGATTCATGAGAGAGCGAGGGAGGGAGAGAGGGAGAGTGTGTGTGCTAGAGCGAGTGCGAACTACTACGGCTGCTGCTGCCTATAGGGCCTCAAGTGGTATTAATTTTACGCTTGTCTAGAGTTATTACTCATACGCAGCGTTCGCCTCACGCACGCTTCGCCTATTTGTTTAAGCCCCCGCTCGGCGCGCGTTCAGGGAATACGCCAAGGCTCAACGTGTTTATGGCCCAAAATGCTGGACACGATTAGAAGCGTGTGTTGCCTGCCAGACTCGCTCCCTCTCCTCCTCTCTCTCGCTCTCTGTGTGTCTCTGCGTGTCTGGTTTAAATTGACGATTTCATAATTGCGCCTTGAAGTGTGCAGAAGTTAATAAGCACTTAAGCGCCTGTAGGCCAATATTCTGGCAAGCCGTGTGGCTTTTGGGCCTCACTCCGACACACACACACACAGTTGAGTATGAGGTGTGTTAACTCGCCGTCCGGTTAGACAGTTTGCACTTGAGCCGGGCCATGCTCGTGCCTAAGTGGCCATTGGACAGCTACTAAACTTGAATCGCCTAAATGACAGCAGTCGTCGGCCCCAACAGCTTAGCACTGGCTTCAAACTGTTCATAATTCCCAAATGTGATGCTATAGCCACGTTGTTTATTTACTCATACGATTGCACCATGCAAACTGTGTGTGTGTGGCCATGTGACACTGAGAATCATTAGCGCAAAATACGCACATATCACGCATACGCCACGTAATTGGCGCTCACAAATTAGAGACGAGGCTGGCAAAGCAATTTTGATCGAAGCTAAGACTCATTTGGTCACACACAAAACACACACACACACACACACGCACTCGCACACAACGTCGACAGCTGCCTTTCAGCGTGCCTCGATTCGGTTTGTGCTCGTTAAAGTCGTTTGTCTTTGGCATTGAATTCAGTTTTAAATGCATCGCATTTGCTATTTTAAGCTGCTTATGGTGTGCACACAGACAAACACGCATACACACACACATGCACAAACAACACACACGCACTGCAACGCTCTTACACATCGATGATAGTCTCAAGTTGTTATAAATGCATTTACATTTCACAGCATTTTTCATGCATTTTCATAAACGTTTGCCGGGCTGTGACTCTCTGTTTGTGTGTGTAGAGCTCTCTCTCTCTCCCTCTCTCTCTCTCTGTGCGTGTGTCTGTTTATATGTATATTTATAGTTTGCCCTGCACACCTGCTACCTTTGCCGACTGCGCATTAATATTCGCTGAAATTTATGAACAGCATTAAGGGCACACACACACGACTGTAATATGCAAATGTATTTTACATTGGGAAAGGTTCAATGAATAGGAAATACATATATATGTATGTACACACATATATACAAACAAATATGCTACATATGCATATGTATGTGTGTGTATGGAATTTATGGCATGAAGCGTATATAGAAAAGTCAGTGCAAGCGCAGCTCTTGCGAGTTGTTTAACAAATTCAATATATAAAACAGTAAAGTTGAGTGAAAATTATATGGTATGGGCTGGTGAGAAGCGCAGAGAAAGGCGTGTGATGTTTAAGAAAAAACTACGTTAAATTGTATATAGGTAAAATTAAGAATGGAGTAAGTCTAGCATAATTCTACATCTTACCCTTCTACCATTTCATTCTCCGTTTCTAGTTAGAGCTTTCCTTATATTTTTGACTACTTCTCCTGTTTATTCATGACCTTTCCTTGTCTCTAACTAAACCCCACTTTATATATTTCCAAAGCCCTCGCCCTCTGAGGCATTCAAAATCATGCTCTTACAGGGTATCTACTGCGTCGATTTCATTTCACATCTCCAAGTCAAGTTGCCGCCTTTGTCTCTTGGCGAGGCAAGGGTTTGTCCCTTGCTTTTGTGCTTTGGTGGTTTATGCGTTTGTCGCTTGTTGCACCCTTAATGAAGGCTCTTGTTTTTTATTTTTTTTTTTTTCTGTTTTGCTTGCGCTTCTAAACATTTTGCGTGCTGCTTTTTGCCAGCACGCAGCCTGCGCGCTGCGCCGTCGCTGATGTTGCCATTGTCGTAAATTTTGTTCAGTTTCAGACGACAATAAAATGCAGGAAACATTAAATAAATGAATTGCTTCCGCGAGAAGCAGCACGTAAATGCGTTCTGCTTTGCTTTGGTCTGCTCTGAGCCTTTGTTTCAGCATTTTGCTGCAATTTTAATTTTTGTCGCGCTGCGATTTTGCAGTCGTTGCTTTGGCCCAGCAACAGCAGCCGGCGAAGCAAATGTATAAATCATCGAAGCATGTATTTATGTACATAATATGTACTCATGAGTGAGTGTGTGTGTGTGTGGGAGTGTGTGGGTGTGTGCGTGTGGGCATCACCTTTGTAAAGCAAAGTTTGCCATAAGATGTTGGCGCTAAGTAATTATGTGTGTTACTGTTTCAATTTGGTAATTTATGGGAAGTCAAGGCGAAGCTGAGACTCTTTCTATTCAATTATAGGAATTACAATATGAAATAACTGGGTATGCAGCAGTCGGGTGCTACTGACTGCCTCATACTCATTCATAAACGAAATGGCAATTGAAAGGAATCAGGCAGAAGCATTGACTAACTCAACTGTCATAGCCAGACGCCTATTGGGCGTGGGCATATCATCTATATACCTAATAGACTTTCTCAATAGGCATAATTAACTGTAATTATATATGGAAAACAAAATCTGACAATTTCCTACTCTTTCTGATGCCTTCACATATACTTTTCTGACAACTTAATTACATGAATAATATTAATTAAATTATTTTAATTGAGGAATTTCGATTCCTCAATTTCTATTTCTATTCGCTCGATTTATCTGTGTGTGTTTTTTTTTTTTTGCCCAATCTAAAACCAAATTCCAACTGAGTTGCGTCTTGGAAAATTTGCAAAATGCGTTTGACAAAAGCAATTGGCATGACAAACAACAACGAGGCAAATCTTTGATTAGCCAAAGAGACGGACAAGACAGACAAACAGAAAATTTAAAGCGCATAAATCAAATTGCAGGCAACAAACAGCAAATAAAAGCCAAAAGCACTAAATGTCAGTTGCTGCAGCAGCCGGAGCAAATTGAGCTAGTCGAGTGGAAAAAGTTGCATTGGAAATTTGGAAATTACGACACATTTCGGAATCAGAGACAAAGTTGACATTAAAATATGTCATTTGAGAGAGCAGCTTAAATGGCATTAGAAATAAAGTGAAGCAAATACGTTTAAACTAAAGCAAATACGGAGCGCACGAGCTAGCTCTGCGGCAGACTTTAAGGTACAGCAACGAGACACGCCCACACACACAGACACAGACTTTTATATATATATAAATTGAACTTAATCAGAGCAGCCCGAGCAGGGCAGAGCCTTGCACAACTAAAAGCTGGCTGTAGTAGGTAGCCCAGGCTGTCATCCTGTTTGCAGCGCGTGTGCGTCCTTGCGACTTGAGCACTTAATTACTTTTTAGATAAATTGTCGTTTTTAATGTCTAGACTCTTTAGATATTTTCATAGAGAAAAGTGGCAGTAATTAAATGTGCTCACAGCATGTCACCAAGCGCAAAAGCAAATGCCAATTGCTTAAATTCCGAGAGCAACTTAAGCGGAGCTGCTGCTGGAACTTGGAGTGTTAGAAAAGTGAGCATGAGAGCAGTTAGATAACTTTTGCAGATACAGCAGCTAATTTATATATAATTTGCCAGATTACAAAGGGAATATAATTATAAGGTAAATTTCGTTTCCACACACACACACACACAAGGCCACTAGCAAGTGCAAACGAAATTCGAGATAAAAATTCCGAAATTGGTATTTTATGAAAATTAACGCTCAAGGGTTTATGCTCGCTCTCTCTCTCACCCCGCCTCTCTCTCTCTCTCTCTCTAATTCCCTCTCTCTGCCTCACCGGATTGAATTTCTGGTTAGCAGCCGCCCCGCAGTTAGATAAGTCGTTTAGATAAAAAAGGTTACGCAAATATTTAAGCAGAAACCCAGCTCCACACACACACACACACACACACACACACACACACTTATAGCTCGCATATAACTTGTTAGAATTTTAAAAGTTTAAGATCTGATATGCTGCAACTTGCCATTGTCCAAAACCAGAAAACAGTTGGCAAAAACAAGCCAGAGAAAATTATGGGAGTGATCGAATAATAGATATGCTCTGGCTGAACTAAGCAGTGTGAAAATTAATGAGAAAGAGATGAATATTATAAATTTATATAAATTCTTTTCCATATTAGGAAAAATAAATAAATATATTTTGATATGCTAAATATTCATTTTTTATAAATTACACAAAAATAAATGTATGAAAAAATATTTTATTAAATATAAAGAAATTTAATTAAAATAATATAATATAATATTAAAATAATTTCAAATATTTATGTATAAATTATAATTTTGTATTAATTCAAACTAATACTAAAAATTCGAAATGCAAATACCAAAGTAACTAAAATACCCCTTTCAACAATTCGTAAACTTTACAGGCCATGCCTAACTGTTTCACATTGATGAGGGTTACGCTAAACTTGCCAAAAATCACTGCTAAGGCACAGACACATATATACATATACATATACCATACGCATATATTTATCTACTTATATATTCGGGGCATGGCAAACAGGCGCGCGTTTTTAATCAAAACAAACACATAATTCGTGTCTAATAATTTGTATTTATTGTTGCTCGAAATAAAATAGATTTTGTCGTTTATAGAGCAGAACCGGGGCTTGTTTTGCTTAGCTTAGTTTGCTATAAATTATTTTTCTCCTTTTCTTTGCGGATTTTGCTTTGTTTTCATTCCCTTTTTTTCTTTCTTTATGCACATGAATTACTTTTTATGTATGCGAAGGCTCAGAGTTCGTAATATTATATAGTCCGAGTCGTACATTTATATACATATATATAGTAACATAATCATAATAATTATGTTCACAATACATAAAAAACTGTTCCCATAGCAACGTGCTAGCTCAGCTGAATCAACGCGTCATGTTGCTAACGCAGAATTAACTAGAAAGAACCGTTGCATCAACGCGTCATGTTGCTAACGCGCCCGACCACCCGAATTCAGAATTAACTAGAAAGAACCGTTGCATCAACGCGTCATGTTGCTAACGCGCCCGACCACCCGAATCCAGAATCGACTAGAAAGAATCGTTGCATCAACGCGTCATGTTGCTGCTGCGTAGTTTCAACAGCATATAAATAAGCCTGGGATAAAAATGTTCTTTAGTCTTAAGTTGTTTGTGAATAAAGCAAGTTGTCAAGAAAAATACAAATCGTGACTTCGTCTTTAATAAATCACATCAACGTTACCATTAGCTTTTGGCGTGGTATTAGTTCGACTCAAATTTACTTATATTCAATTGGCGCAGCCGGTAGGATAGCAATAAAGAGCATCTTGATGCAATAACTAAGTTATTAATTCTTATGCCTGGTTACTGCTATCCGCTAAACAACTGACGCAAAGGCAACCCACGCGACGGTCAATATCGCGTCAAGTTTTTAAAAAATAAAAACCTCGACAGTGACGTGTACACCAAATTTCGCATATTGCCAAAGCCACAGATTGTGCAAATAAAACTTGAAATTAATTCAAGAAGACGCGATAGAATTCGAAGAGACTATAATTCCAGAAACTTCTGGTTATCTCACAAAATTCGAAAGAGCTATCTGTGCAAACCAAACAATCAAAACTATAGAAAATTAAGTATTGATAATAATAAATTCAAAAAAGATAAAAACTGAACTAAAAATTATGTGAATATAAAAACTGAACAAAAAATTAAGTGAATATTAATAAATTTAAAAAGAAAAAGAAAAAACTGAACAAAAAATTATGTGAATATAAAAACCGAACAAAAAATTAAGTGAATATTAATAATAATAAATTCAAAAAGAAAAAGAAAAACCGAACTTAAAATTAAGTGAATATAAAAACTGAACAAAAAATTAAGTGAATATTAATAATAAATTCAAAAAAGAAAAAGAAAAACTGAACTTAAAATTAAGTGAATATAAAAACTGAACAAAAAATTAAGTGAATATTAATAATAATAAATTCAAAAAGAAAAAGAAAAACTGAACTTAAAATTAAGTGAATATAAAAACTGAACAAAAATTTAAGAGAATATTAATAATAATAAATTCAAAAAGAAAAAGAAAAAACTGAACTTAAAATTAAGTGAAAAAAAAAACTATAATAATATATTAAACAAACAAAATGGAAGGAAACGCAACAACACCCCTATCTGACACAAGTATGACGCAAGTAATCAATCAACTAAAAATTGTTGAAAAATTCACTGGAAACAAGAACCATTTATACACGTTCATCAAACGGATCGATTACATATTGTCCCTCTACACCACCAATGATGCGAGGCAAAGGTTAATACTTTTTGGACTTGTCGAAAGCTGCATCAGCAGTGAAGTTATGCTATCTCTTGGCATAAACAATCTCACAACATGGTCGGACCTTCGCAAGCAACTCATATTAAACTACAAGACACAAACCAAAAATCATGTCTTGTTAGAAGAATTCAGGAGTACCCCATTTAAGGGAAATGTACGAGCTTTCTTAGAAGAAGCAGAACACCGTAGGCAGACATTGATGAGTAAGCTAGAACTAGAAAATAATGTAGATGAAAAAATATTGTATGCACGACTAATTAAAACTAGTATTGACGACTTAATCCAAAAACTACCTACAAATATTTGTATTCGAATTATAAATTGCGAAATTCCCGATTTAAGATCTTTAATAAACATATTACAAGAAAAAAATCTTTATGATGAACCCAGTCTAAATTCAAATCAAATCAAAGCAAAACAAGATAAAAATTTTAAGCCGTCATACCCAAATCCTTATACTCAAAGATTTCCCACATTCCTTCAACCAAACCATCCTTATGTCCCATATCGACCTTACTTTCAGCAACCATATCTTCCACCAATATCAACACCAACACCTAATTATACTAACAATAACATTTTTCCACCTAATCATTATTCACCTCGACCAATGCAACAAACACCTAATTATCCACCTAATCATTATTCACATCGACCAATGCAACCAACACCTAACACGGTCAGACCATTATACCCTACACAAAGATCAATTCTAAGACCGAGCCAATTTGACAATAATCGTTTCGGACAACATGCACAAGTAACTCCACAACAAGCCCCTTTCAATACCCAACCAACAAAACGTGTTAGACCTGCAGAAAGTGGACAAAGTAAAATGAGCATAGACGAAGAAACTAGAAATCAAGAAGAAATTAACTATCACAATTATATGAAACAAGAATATTATAATCAAGTAGCTCCTTATTCTGAACACTATCCTCAATATTACCAAGAACAAAGTTACCCACAAAGCTCAAATGACACATACATACAAACAGCCACAGCCGAACATGAGACAGAACAATTAAATGAAATAGAAATCGAGAAAGCCGAAAATTTTTCAGCTGCCAGCCTCGGAAACCAACAATACATAACTATCACTTATAAGGGCAAAAATTTAAAATGTTTAATAGACACAGGATCTACTGTTAATATGATGACATCTAATATTTTTAATTTACCAATTCATAATACCGATTGTCTTATTCACACCAGTAATGGACCTTTAACAATCACACAAAAAGTAAATGTCCTTTCCAACAACTTGTTCAAGAGTAATAATGAATTCTTTCTACATCAGTTTTCAGCAGATTACGATTTATTAATTGGTAGAAAACTGCTTTCAGAAGCTCAAGCCGTTATAGATTATAAATCACAAACTGTAATTTTATACAATAGAAAGTATAACTTAGTCAACAATATTACGATCACAAACCAAAATCATTTCTTAGCCAATCCTGAAACACAACATAGCGCTGACGAAGACAGTAGTAATTTAATTTGCATTACAGAGAAACCAATAAACACATTCAAAAGACAAATTATATTTTCTAAAGGCATTCCAAATATTAAAAAACAGAATTACTTCAAAAAATTAATAATTCACATTACATATGATAGCATGACTAAAGACAAAGCCGAAAAATATTTAATTGACTATTTTTGTACAAAGACTAGTGTAATGTTTATAGACAGTGATGCAGATTTCGAGATCATTCAAAACGCACACAAAGAAATTATCAACACTAACCATACTAAAATTCTACGAAGTCTCATTCATTTAAAAAATATAAATTCATATGCTGAATTTAAAGAACTTATCTTGAAGAATCATGAAAAACTCTTACACCCCGGAATTCAAAAAACAAATAAACTCTTTTGTGAAACTTACTATTTCCCTAACAGCCAATTACTAACACAAAACATAATAAATGAATGTAACATTTGTAACTTAGCAAAAACTGAACACAGAAAAACAAACATGCCGATGAAAATTACCCCCAGGCCCGAACATTGTCGCGATAAATTTGTAATAGACATCTATTCATCCGAAGGCAAACACTATCTTAGTTGCATAGACATTTATTCAAAATTCGCTACTCTTGAAAACATTAAAACAAAAGATTGGATAGAATGCAAGAACGCATTAATGCGTATATTTAATCAGTTAGGAAAGCCAATATTATTAAAAGCTGACCGAGATGGCGCATTTTCCAGCTTAGCACTCAAGAAATGGCTTGAAAATGAAGGAGTAGAAATACAACTAAATACTACAAAAACAGGAATAGCAGACATCGAACGACTACACAAAACAATAAACGAAAAAATTAGAATAATCAATACTTTAAATGACGAAGAAAATAAACTCAGTAAAATAGAAACCATTCTTTACATTTACAATCACAAAACAAAACATGACACAACTGGACAAACTCCTGCACACATATTCTTATATGGTGGACAACCAAAGTTAGACACTCAAGAAAAAAAGAAAAAGTTATAAATAAAATCAACAGTGACCGACAAGAATACGAAGTCGATACCAGATATCGAAAAGGACCATTACAAAAAGGAAAATTAGAAAATCCCTTTAAAGCCAATAAAAACGTTGAAAAAATAAATCCAGATCATTACCAAATTACTGACAGAAACAGAGTTACACGTTACTATAAAACACAGTTTAAAAAATTAAAGAAAATTAACCAAATTCAAAACCCACAGGTTTCTACTTCATAAGCATACTTCAATCAAACCTTCTACTTGAAATTATATCCCAATTGATTTTCAATCCACTAACACAATCAAAATTATCCCATATCCCGATCACAACTCAACCTGATTACATTACATTTCTATTATGAAAAAGATACAAAGAAATAATAAAATATATTACTTGAAACATAAATTAAAAAACAAAATTGCAAAAAAAAAAAAAAAAAAAAAAAAAAAAAAATAATAATGTTAATCTTAAATTATAAGCAATAACTATTTTTAACCAGAAGTCGATCTTACACCATTGTATTTCCCAATAGAAATTATTAAAATCAAACTTATAAAGCATAATAATATTGTAAAATTTTATCACAAACTATTATCCTCACATATACAATCATTATAATCACAATAGTCATATTCATAGTTGTAATCTTATACTTTACTTATCTTGTGACCCCATAATATTAAGAAAAACATACAGTTATCGAGATGACACGATCAAATATAATTCTTCTGTGTCACCTTGACTCGCAGGCTCGCCTCTTGAGGAGAGGGAAGTAACATAATCATAATAATTATGTTCACAATACATAAAAAACTGTTCCCATAGCAACGTGCTAGCTCAGCTGAATCAACGCGTCATGTTGCTAACGCAGAATTAACTAGAAAGAACCGTTGCATCAACGCGTCATGTTGCTAACGCGCCCGACCACCCGAATTCAGAATTAACTAGAAAGAACCGTTGCATCAACGCGTCATGTTGCTAACGCGCCCGACCACCCGAATCCAGAATCGACTAGAAAGAATCGTTGCATCAACGCGTCATGTTGCTGCTGCGTAGTTTCAACAGCATATAAATAAGCCTGGGATAAAAATGTTCTTTAGTCTTAAGTTGTTTGTGAATAAAGCAAGTTGTCAAGAAAAATACAAATCGTGACTTCGTCTTTAAAAAATCACATCAACGTTACCATTAGCTTTTGGCGTGGTATTAGTTCGACTCAAATTTACTTATATTCAATTATATATATATTTTTTTTTTGTGACATTTTATTTGAAGTTTTGTTTATTGTTCGCTTTACTCGCTTTCTTATTGTTTTTGTTCTTGGCCCGTTTTTATAGCTCACATTTTGTTACGTATGAATTGCGTGAGCTTTAAGGCACTTGCATTCATCTCTCTCACACACACACACAGACACATTCATATGAAATACATGTGTGTGCAATGTGGCATTGAGGCTCGCAGTCTGGGCTGCTGGCATTCCTGCCAGAGTCGCCGTCAACGCTGCTTAAAATAGCATATAAAATTATAAAATATTTGTAGTGCCCGGCAGTCACAGTGACTGTTATATGTATACGTACGACTGCATATACTTTTCTTATTATTGTTTGCCATAGCTACCAAGTGCGTGTGTGTGTGTATTTGTGTGTGCTTAGCTGTAGCTGCACGTATTACTTGATGCCAGAGGTAGCAAAGCAGCTTTAAGGAATCAGAATTAAAAAAACTCTTTCAACGAAGTTAAAATAATATAAGTTCTTGACTTGTTGCTGCATTTGTAAATAAGTATATAAATTGTATATGAATATATATAGCTTTTAATACTATTCCCAAAAGTGAAGCTTAATTTAATTTAGTTCTGTGCCCAATTGGCTTAGAAAAACAACTTTTCAATATATTCTCTTTACTATTTTTTTTTATATGCGTGACTTTTTAATGCGATCAAAAGTTCCATAGAGCAGCACAAATTAAATAAAACTTGTCGCCACAGAAGGCAGAGTTTTATTTAATTCTCAGGCGATTCACGTCAAGTTTTGTAAGTTGCCAGCATTTAATATGCATTTATTTCTACCTATGCTTTATGTGAAGGCCTAAGTTTGAGAAGTTGAGAAGATATTGAAGAGGGGATGTATGTGGTGTTATGTTAGAATTCATGTGCTTCAAAAAGTTTCATATGGAATAAAAAAAAATACTATAAAAAATATAAATAGTAGTAAGAATATAAAAAAATATTTTTGAAACATATAATTTTAGTTATAATATATGAAAAATTAAAAAAAAATTTTTTTATTTTAAAAAATACAAAAAAAATATATTAAACAATTATTTTAAAAATAAATATAAAAATAATAATAATATATACAAAAAATTATTTAAAAAAAATTAAATTATAATTTTAATAAGTTTTAGAAATAAATAATAATAATATTAAAAAATTAACAAATAAATTTTATAATATTAAAAAAAAAAAAATAAATAATAAAATGAACACATTCAAAAATATATTTTAAAAATAAATAATACAAATAATAATATATTATAATATATATATATTATATAAAACAAAATGCATAAGAGTACAAACATATTTATAATATATTGCAGTTATTAAAGTGCCATCAGATTACAAAATAGATCTACGAAATTCAAAAAGCTTTCTGAACAAAGCTCGTATTCCATATATATCTATAAACTAGTTGCTTGCTAATAGTATATGAATTTGACTCTTAGAATTATAGTCGTACAGTATAGATCTACTTGATTTACTCACGTTCAAACTCTCTCTTCTTCTGCTTCCATCACCAACTTCTTCAGCTTTTCATTCACCGCATTACATACACTGCCACACCTGAGTTTCATTCTCTAATGTTAAGCGCTTTATTAAATGTATTTTATTAGCTTACTATATACCTGACATGCACTTAATTCACGTTAAGCATTCAATTAGCATAGAAATAAAGTCCTGCCATTGCCTTTCGCTTACATTGGCTGGCAACTGCAGTTGCCATTGCGATTGCCATAAAACCACATACCTTGAGAAAATTTGTCTAGCTTCAGCTTGAGCTTGGCAATTAAATGGGAAAACTTTATGACAGCAACAAAAACCGCATCCTGCCCCAAAAAAGCCCACATCCTTTGTATGCTGTTGGCTAATTTAACATTAACTAAACGTCAGCCACTTAGGTTTTGGAGATGGCAGCGGAGAGGGCAGGGGCTGGGGGCGGCTGCTTGGCAGCCTGCCCGAAAAGTAAATGTTGCTCAAAATTTGCCATAAACCTTTTTAATGAATACAAATCATTATCACTTTGTTCGCTGGCAGCCTGAACCGTAATTACGCAAGTGACGGCCAATGGCTGCAGTCCTGTTCGTCCTGCTTATGCTGTTTTCTGCCATTAGCCTGTTTGTCAGCTAATAAGGCATTCATGCTGCTGCCGTTGCTGCTGCTGCTGCGGCAGCTGGCCAAGACAACTTGATAAAGGCTTACAGGCAGCCAGGCAGTGAGGCAGTCAGGAGGGTGGCTGCCTCGCCCGCAGTGAATGAGTTGTGTCCTTTTGTTTGCTCCTGTCGTTGCCTGTCACAATGTTTATTAAAACAAATGCTACAACAAAAGACAAACAATTTCTGACCCACATTTCACTCTATGACAAAGTGTGTGGCTGTGTCAAGGTGTGCATGTGTGTGGGTCTATGCTAAATGGATTCATTATTTCTATAAAGTTTTATGTGTATTGTTTTGACAAATGGCGCTCTGAAAACAATTAAGAAAAGCTGCAGACTCCTGCACTGCGATTGAGCTCCGACGACCCAAAAAGGTGAAAGTTCAATGTTGAGAAATAAATTATGAATTAACTCAGACACAGAAACTTGCAGCCAACAAATGGAATGAGTAGGCAAAGAAAAGCGCAAAGAGCAGAGCAGCGAAGGCATGGAAAGGCTTAGCAGGGCTTTTGTCTTGTGGCAGTTGTAAGAGGCGTGGGCATATCTATTGTTTAGGGCGTGGGAGTGGGAATTCCTTTGATATGTTAAGAGTAAATGATGTAGTATATCAAATAATAATAATAATAATAGAAATATAATAATATAAAATGTAATATATATAATATCATACACAGAGTAAAGCAGTCAAAGTGGTTGGTTATCATAGCTGCTATGTGGCAGCTATCTATGTGCTTGTTAGTGTGGAGGCAATAAATAAACTTAAGTATATTACTCTGGTTATATTATATATATTTTAAATATATTTTATATTATATAAATTTAACTTCCACTTGCAACTATCTCCTCTCAGACTCTTCTCAAATTCTAACCCAAATTTCAAGCAGCTCTTCCCCCTTCCATCCTCAATTATACCCCTTGCCTAATGGTTGCTCTGAGGGCATTTAAATTTATTAAGAAATTCACAAAAAAAAAAAAAAAAAAGAAATTGAAAGCGCTCAGAAGTTAAGTATTGCCACGCTGGGCTGCATTTCACTTTTAATTACTTTAATTGCATTGCAATTATGATGACAACAACAATTGTTTGTGGGCGGCATTAAGGAAAGCCCGAAAAAAGCGAAATATGAATTATGAATTATGAGAAAAAAGGGAGAAATGAGAAATGAGCAATGAGAAATGGGCGCCTGCAGCATACCAAATACAAAAAAAAGAAGAAGCAAACTCGCACTCAAACACTCGAAATTGTTCACATTCATTTTGCAGATTCGCGTTGCCTTGACAGCTGAAAAGTAGGCTATGGTAATTTGCACTTGGGACTGGGCCTTGTTCAGCTGCTTCTCTCTTTTATTATTATGATTATTGTTATACACATATAATATATATTTGTGTGTGTGTGTGTGTGTGTGTGGCCTGGCTTATTGTTTTGGCATGGGCGCGCCTTTTTTGTGAAAGGGTTCGCCTTTCGCCTTTCCATTTGACAGGCTAATTTGAAGGCGAACGGGCCGGAGCACAATTAGCAAATGCTCAATGTTTAATTATGCATTAATTGCATTTAATGCGCACTTCCGCTTCAAGAATAATGAATAATGCGCAGCCGAGCACAAGGTGCGCACCCCCACTGATCTACCCTAACCCCATGACCTCCCTTACCCAGCTTAAAGCATTTAACATTTAAAATTATTTATTTACGTTCAGCTGATATGTAAGCGAAAACAAACTCACAAATTGAACTTGAAACTTGCACCCAAATAATTTTTGGGCTGATAAAACGTAAACTTGAACAATTTTTGAGCATTTTTCGCAAAACTTTTCGTAAGTTTTTTGCTCCCTCCATTTTTTCTGTGAGTTGTTGACCCATTTTTGTCTACAGTTTGTTATGGATATGGCGCGCACTTGAATGCCCATTCATACACACGCACACACATGCATACTTGCACAGTCGGTGCTAAAAATATTCGCACCCGCAAGTTGCACAATGCCATTTTTTTGATAACTGCATGCAGCGCGCCCCCAAATGCCACACAGAGCGCGTTGCTACAAAATAGTTATCAGACCAGGCACACACACACACACACAACAAGCCACAGACACACACACACAAGGCAACACTAAATTGAGCGTATTTTTGTGCAAAAGTTTTCATTTTTTTACTATTTCTTGTTATTTTTTTCAATTTTTTTATTTTTTACCTTTTTAAATTGCGCGCCACCAAAAATAGTATTGTATTCATATATATATATATATATATATATATATATATACATATATATATATATATATATATATATATATATAATTACGTAGATGCATAGAACTCGAGTTAAATAAAAAAAAAAGAATATAACTTTATTTTTCCAAATAACTAGAACACTACGGAGCAGATGATTAATCTAGACTAAATATTCTAAGTGCTGCAGACGCTTAGCAAACCTTAGCTTTGAGCTTTACTTTTAACTGTTAGAGCTTTTTGGCTCTTAAATAAACAGAGAGATCGCTCTTTAGGGAGCGTGAATTGACAACAAGATCGCTCTTTGGGAGCGCAAGAACTTTTGGCTGTTGCTAGCTTGGTTTGTGCCGCGTCGGCAATTTCAACCCCAATGGTGGGAATAATAATTCGGGCTTTTTGTTTATGTTAAATCATGGGAAGCGAGAATTGTTATTGTCACCATTGACTCATAAGATTTGTTTACATTTATTCGTGTGAAAATTATTTGTAATTGATATCTGGCGTGGGTGCGTGCATGCATATGTCACTTCCCCATCCTTAAGAAAATAGCCTGTCCTCAGGCGGATAACTTAGGGTATAGTGTTGGATCTGATTCAATTATAATATCTTCTATTTCGTTTACAATTGTCTGTGATTTTTGTTCTTTATCATTATTTAGGGCTGATTTCCTTTCTTTCTTAAATTTAATGATTACATTTTTGGGTATCATTTTGAATTTGTAAATAAGATATAATATTATAACTATTACAATGATTATTAACATGGTTAGAATTATAATTTGAATCGTGTTATACAATTTTGTTTGTTCTTGTAAAATTTGTTTAGTTTGTATATAAGATATTTGTTCTAACTTGGTAACATTATTATTTATGTAAATTGTCTGTGTATAGTCTAACATAGTGTTGGCAATTAGAACATCTTCAAGTTGAATTGTACAATTTAATGCTTTAATAATATTATTTCCTTCTATTTCTATTTTTCTTTTTAAACAATTTTGGTTTAGAATAGTTTTTGGTAAATTCCATGTTAACATTATATTTGGTTCTACGAATTTAATGTCATAATTTTTATGAATTTTAGAATATCTACATTCGGCTTGCTCTTGATTTAATATTTTTGTTATACATTTATTTGTTACTAACTCTTTAGTTTTTGCCGTAAAAGACTGATTATTTAATAGAAAATATTTGTCATGTGTAGTTTCTGTCAGTATATTATTATTTTCGTCTCTTTTTTCTTTCGGTTCGATTCGGTTTCGTTTTAAAGAGTACTGTATTTGTTATTTATCGTGGAATGTTAGACGTTGAATGATTCTAATACCGTTCGTTTATTTATTAAGAAGTTCCTTATATTTGTTTTGGTTCATGTTCATTAGTTTGTGTTATTAATTTATTATAACTTTCTTTAGTTTTGGTAGTCGTCATATATTTTGTTAGATAATTCATAGTTATATTTATTGTTTATGATGAATTTTCTTCATGATTTGTTGTGTTGTTTGATCTGCAATTGTCATATTTACTTTTGTTAAATTTCTTTTTCTTTTTATATTTTGATTTATAATGTGTTATTTTTCTTCCTCTATTAACTTCTTCATAATGTTTTTCATCTACTTGTTTTATTTTTCCTGTTTCTTTAAAAGGGTTTGTTGATTTTGTTTTCACTAACGGTGAATGTCGATATCTAGTATCTATTTCGAATTCTTTTCGATTTTCGTTTAATTTTAATATTTTATTAGTTTTCTTTAATTGTGTGTTATAATCTGGGGATCCTGCATATATGAAGATGTCTGCTGGAGTTCTACCAGTTGTGCTATGCTTTATTTTGTGATTATATGTATAAAGTATAAGTTCGAATCTAGTTAACTTGTTTTCGGGGTCTAGTTCGCTGTTAATAATTCTTAACTTTTCATTTATTGTTTTATGAAATCTTTCTATATCAGAAATTCCATTTTTGCTTGTAGTAATGTTTATGTCTACATCTTCGGATTTCAACCAAATTTTTAATGCGGAACACATAAAGGCTGAATCTTTATCTGCTTTAATTTCTAATGGTTTTCCCATGTCATTGAATATTTTTAAAAGAGCTCTTTTAGCTTCTAACCAATCTCGACCATTGACTTCGATTAAACTGGCATATTTTGAGTATAAGTCTATACAAGATAGAAATTGTTTATTGTCTACCATGTAAAAATCAATTACATATTTTTCTCTTGGATTATGGGTTTCTGGCGTTATTTCAAATACTAACTTGGTATCTCTATGCTCTGTTTTAGCTATATTACATACTTTACATTCGTTAATTATATTTTGAATTAGATTTTGATGATCTGGGTAGTAGTATTTTTCTTTAAATAATTGAGTTAATTTTTCTATGCCTGGATGCAATAGTTTTCTATGTGTTTCAATAATAAGTTCTTTAAATTCTGAATATGTTTGAATATCTATTAATTTCTTGGTAGATCTCATTACTTTGGTAATGTTATTTGGATTTATTATTTCTACAAAGGCTTTTTGGAAAATTGAAAAATCTGCTTCATTGTTGAAGTAAATAACGCTGTTCTTTGAACATAAATATTCTTTAATTATTTCTTTTGCGTATTCGTTTGTCATTTCTTTGTAATTTATAGTAATTTGTGTTTTATAGAAATAATGATTTATATTGATATCATTTGAATTATTTCGTTTAAATTCAATTTGATTTTTGTAATAATTTATTGGTCTTTCAGTAACTGATATGTAATTTTGATTATCTTCTTCAGCACTATGTATAGTTGCTGCTGTACTGTTCGATATTTCTCCTAACAGGTTTTCTGCTAATTTAACTCTTGATAGGGCATCTGCAACATAATTTTCTTTTCCTGGTACATATTTTATTTGTTCCGAGGCTTTTAGATGAAAATTTTCGGATGTGTCCATTTTCGATTGATCGCTCGTGCTTTCACGCTGTCTCTTAAAATTTTTATTTTGATTTTGAGGCTGAGATTGATTTTGAAAATTCATAGAATTACTATCTCTAGCTTGATTCAACTTTTGTTTGAATTCATGGTGCAGTGTTTCATTGTTATTAGTATTATTATTATTGCGTTGGTTTTGATTTGAATACATTGTATTTGAGGAAGTAGGAAAATAACTTGAGTTATGTCCTTTATTTCGATTATCTTTGTTAGTTTTATAATTATTTTGAAATTTTGTATTATCATATTTATTATTTTCATACAGTCCTTCGCGTTGTGCTACTTGTTTTAATTTTGTTAATGTCGATATGTCGTATCTAGCTAACGTCATAAAGATTCTGTCTGGTAATTTTCTATTAATAACATCTTTTATTGTGTTATTCATTGCGTTAGTATAGATTATCGAATTTTGTTGGTTATCTTCTAAAGTTAACTTATTTGCAATAACAAATGATTTGTATTCTAATTCTTCGATAAACTTACGAATACTTCCAGTGTATGGGGTGTTGTATAGTCTTCTAAGAAGTTCCTCGTATGGTGTCTGTGTTTTAAATTCTTCAATCAAGGCGTTTCTTAGTCCGTTCCAGGTTGTGGCTCCTGACATCTGTGATACGCGTTGTGCTGATCCAGATAGTTGGGTTTCTATTCCTCCGAATAGAACGTTGTGTTGCCTGACATCTTCTGTCGGGTAGAGATGCATTATGAAGTCCACTCTTCTTATAAAGCAGGGCAGTTCTTCTGTTTTTCCGTCAAATGTGGGCAGTTGGTGGATTTGCCCCAGAGCTTGCTTTAAATGAAGCTCTGATAGTATCATGGTTGCTGGTAGTGCCATGATTTATTTATTTGTTAATTGTTCACAAATTATTTGCAATGTGTAATTTTAGAACACTGTGTTGTTTTGCAAAATTTTTATTCACAATTGTTTTTATAAATTCACCATAAGTAATTTTAGAACAAAATGAATTTATAAAATTGTTTGTAATGGTCGCAGTTTAGCAATAGCCGCCTCATTTTTTTCTTTAAACCAATTCGCAAGAACAGCCAAGTCAAAAACAAATAAACGTTACGCTTAAGGTGCGCGCGCACGGCAAAAGCTGCGCAAGCGTCAGGGCAAGCGTCCGCGCAAGCTTATGTGAAGCTTGCGGCTGACCTTGATGCAGCGAGGGAGCTTGCAAGCGGAGCTTGATAAGCTTTACCACGTGCAAGGGCAGCTGTAGCTAAGCGGGTATGAGCTTTTGCCTCAGCTGATCCGCTGAATTGCAGGAAGCGCACCCAACTTTTGGGCCTTCCGAGCTTTTGGGTTTTTTTCACGCGATAAAAACAGCTCGACCGGCTCAACTCGGTCTTTTGGATTAGAAGAAAAACATAAAATACAAAGCGGATTACCTATATATATACTAATACTAAGCGTGGCTGCCACGAAGAAAAAAAAGATACTGTTCTGCCCGTATCAGACTGGGTTCTAATAGTTGGACAAAAATA
The DNA here is from genome assembly GCA_035047485.1 of Drosophila peninsularis. Lineage (NCBI taxonomy): Eukaryota > Metazoa > Arthropoda > Insecta > Diptera > Drosophilidae > Drosophila > Drosophila peninsularis. The sequence goes on from JAWNPN010000035.1 coordinate 7,002,869, forward strand.
AAAATTAATAACAGCAAAGAAAAAAAATAAATCCAACGAAGATCAGCCAGTCTTGGTACGGGCACCACAGTTTGTTGGAGTCGCCAAACGCCAACGCAGTGGCCAACCCATCAATTAGAAGCCGAGGAACAGCATAGTCGGTCCAGAGGGAGCAGCCGCCAGCGTATACATATGTGCAGTGCAGTGCAGTGAACATTCAAAATAAAAAGAATAATAAACAGAAAACAGAAAAAAAAGACAAAGTACCCCAACACGCAAAAAAAAAAAAAAAAAGAGCATAAGTTAATAAGTTATAACTGTTCACTTCCTAAAACGAATAGAAGTCTCAGTCAGAAATGAAGAAATAATCTTTAATCTGTACATATATACAGACATAGGTTCAAGTACACTGAAAAATTTTTTGTTGTATAAAAAAAAAAAAAAAAAAAAAAAAAAAAAAAAATAATAATAATTATAAAAGAAAGAACCATCTGACAGTAGAATTATATCACATCGCCAACCACGTGTCGAAATAAAAATTTTTAGTTTTAGTGCAGAACAAAACCATAGGAAATAGGAACTCATGAAAGTGCACAATTAACTAACAATGAACTAATGAAATATAGGAATACAAAAATATATATATAATATATAAAAAAAAAAAAAAAAAAAAAAAAATAAAAAAAAAATAAATAAATAAAAAAAAAAAAAAAAATGGAAATAAATAAATAAATAAATCACCACAATAATAATAATAATAATAAAAAAAAAAAAAAAAAAAAAAATTAAATAAGTAAATAAAAATAAATAAATAAATAATATAGCATGCAAAGATGCAAGAAGTTACAATTTTTAAACAAATCTAATTCAACTTAACCCTAATTTACCACACCACGAGGAAAGGCCTTTCACCGTTGGGAGAAAACAAAAAAAAAAAAAAACTCATAAAAACCGTAAGTGTTTACTTCTTTCTTCTTCGCTTATTTATTGGAAAAAACAATTTAAATAAAAAAAAAACAACCACAATAAAAAATAAATAATAATTAATAATAATAAGAATAATAATAATAATAATAGTAATAATTGTTTTTTCTTGAAGGTAGAAAAAAAAAAAAAAAAAAAAAAATGAAATAACATATAAATAACATAAAATGACATCAAATGAAATGAGTCCACATTTATTGAAATTATCTTATCATATACGTCAGCTATAAATCCTATTACATAGTAAAATTCTTTAGCTTTTAAGAAGATCTATTTTTATTTTTTTCTTTAGAATGTATATCCCGAGTTGTATTAATGATTGAGTTTATATTAAATAAGAATGTTATTGAATTGTGAAACGAAAAATTTATGGTCTTAGACATTTATTGGTGAAAATGCGTCGGTAAGAGTCGACGATAGGTCAGTGTAATGGGGTAGTGAGTTGGTGTGTTTCGCTTTGGGGGTTTCCGAAACGGAAGAAACCAGGAAACCATGGTAGGGAGGGGCGAGAACACCTGTGCCAACCTCCATCTTGGCCACGGGTGTTAGTGTACTGGTTTTCTTGACCAAGTGTTGTGCCAGTCTTTCCTTGTGTTGGCATTTGTTGTTGTCCCCATATTTCGGAGTACAGCTCCAACCTATCTTAGGGATCTTATCAATTTAAAATTTATGTACATCGGCCGTGAGGTAGCTAAGAACTCCCCCACACTCCCGAATGAGCTACGGAACTAGAAGATCCCGTTCAGCTACCTCGCGACCGCAGGAAGGTAACACGGCTCCCCTTTAACTTTGCCGCAAGGTGCGAAGGAGCCGGAACTTTCCGTACAGAGGCATTCTTACCCAATGGCTCAAGTACAAAATGATAATTAAAAAAATGTTTTTTTTTTGTCACATAAATTTTTGGCGCCCAACGTGGGGCACTGGGAGTCGGTAGCCCAACCGGCAGTAAACTTTCAGCGTCCCAATTTGTTTCAATGTTCTAACAGTTACGAAGTCTTGTCTCTACTTGTAGGAGAAAGAGTCTACTTGTTAGAACACCCATTTTGGTGATTGTTAATAAGCTCAAAGCCAGATTGCTGAAATAGGTCGGACCTGCTTGGTCGGCCTATCGCAATTGTGACTGAGGAGCTCCATCAATTCTTTGTGGGATCTACGAAGCTGTAAGATTCGAGCTGAATCTCAGACCGAGAAATCTCTTAGAAGGAAATAAATGCAATATTAACTCATAATAACATCTAGTCATCATTATTTTGCTCGTTTGTCTTCGTATGGTTGTTATTTGACTCCGATTTCTATTTTATTGTGTTTTGTAAGATTGTCGGATACAATTCCAGAATATGACATATTCGGCCCAGCGCGGATATCATACTGATTGTACTCCTGATAATTATGCTGAGCCAAATGATAGTGATTTTAGTAAAATTTCAACGCATACCTGTCTGTCTGTGAGATGTTGTCGGGCAGAGGTACTAGATATTGGGAGTGTTGTCTGGAACTAGCGTATATGCTGCATTGGCGTATCCTTGCCGAACACTCATAATACCTAGAAACGTCTGCATAGCAATAATCGAGCGGCAGATTTAAATTCAATAGCCCAATTAATTACTTGTTTCCCTTAATTGTCTAATCGGTCAAGAAAACCAAAAACCACACGGACTCCTACCCCAGTTAGACTGACCTTAATCTATCAATTTAGTTCTTCAAATTCAAATTTTTTTAAAAATCAAAATGCCCATTTCACGAAGTCCTCAAGATAGGCAAGCCGGGGAGAACCCGGTTAGTTTGTGTAGCATTTGTAACCAAGGGATGAGCAATACCGAGCAATGCTATTGTACCCCTTGTAAACACAATTTTCATAAGCCATGTTTGGATCAGTGGCTAGCAAATAAACCGGAATGTCCAGAATGTCATACGGCATTGGACCCGAGGCAAATTAAGTTGGTCATTGGCAATTGCTCGCCGGACCCAAAATCAGGTGTAGCTTCAGCAGTTCCCGGGGGTTCGCGTATGGTAACGCGCAATTTAGCCAAAACACTGCCGGAAGTCCAACCGGAGGCGACAGTCAATCCTCCGGAACGATCGCTCGAAGGCAGCGAGGTTCTTATATCCGGATTAGACGTCAGTAATAGTTCTGTCCGAAACGTAGCTCCTCCTCCAAGAGGCGGTAACACTCGCCGGCGCGGTCGGCCTAATAGAGCCGGTCTTATTCGGCAAGAGCCAGGCGTTGATTATACTGTTATTCAGCAAATGATTGAACAGTCGGTCACTCGCATGATGTCGGCTCTCCGCCTCGACTCGCGCCCCAGCTCAAGTGAACAACTTCCGTTTGTTCCCACTCCGATGGCATACTCGCCAGGAAGCTCGTCTGCTCTAAGCAGGAAAACCGCTGACACCATGCAAAAATGGAATCTCCATTTTGATGGGTCATCTGCAGGACTGGGAGTTGAAGAGTTTATTTATCGCGTTCGAGTTCTCACTGATGAAACTCTCGATAGTGACTTTATGGGGCTGTGCAAACATTTGCACATTCTATTCTCTGGGAAAGCTCGAGATTGGTTCTGGAGGCACCATAAACAGGTCGATCGGATTATCTGGAATGACTTTTGTGCTGCACTTCGACAGCAATATAAAGATTATCGCTCAGAATTTATGAGTAAGGAGTTAGTGCGAGCTAGAAAACAAAGAGTGGGGGAATCGTTTGTTTCCTTTCATGATTCTGTGGCCGCATTAATTGACAAATTTGGTCTTAAAATCGGCGAAGAAGAATTGGTAGAGATTTTGCAAAATAACTTGTTGCCTGAAATGCGACATAAGTTACTTTATCAATCCGTTAGCTCAGTTGGTCATTTGCGTAGATTGGTGCAAATGAGCGAAAATCTAACAAATGACCTTAAAAGTCGATCAGATAATTATCCTCGATCCAAGCCTGTTGCTGTTCGTCATCAAATTGATGAACTCGAGGAAACTTGCCTCGGAACGGAGATGGACGAAGGCGCAGAGTCAGCCGAAGTTGAAATTGCAGCGATGCAAAGGCCAAATGCCAATCTGACGTGCTGGAATTGTGAGGAAAAGGGACATGTGTGGGAAAATTGCCTGCAGGACCGCAGAATCTTTTGTTACGGTTGTGGCACACCACAGGTGTACAAGCCACAGTGCAAAATTTGCACACGTAGGTTGGCGGAAAACTGGCAGAAGGGAGCATCCCCCAAAAATCGGATGCCCCCGAATTAATAGAGTTAATAGACCATGTCGTGCAACCCATGCCATTTTCACACGAAAATAGCCCACGGAAGTATGATCTTCGATTTCTTCCATATAACGACAAAGTGTCCAAATATTTAGAAATTAAGAAAAGAATTTTCGATGAGGAAAAATCAGTTAAGAATAAGCGTAGAGTAAGATTGAAAAATTATTATGAAAACGTTAAACATAGTCGTAGGTTAATAATATCGAATATATTTAGTAACCAGAAAGATATGCGCAGTTATGCGGAAGTATCCTTTCTGAATTTTAAAGAATTAGGTCTTTTAGATACAGGCGCAAATATCAGTTGCCTTGGCGCGACGCTTGCAACAAATGACTTTTCGAAGAGTCCTTACTTCAAGTCGTTAAAATCCTCGGTACAAACTGCAGGTGGCGAAAATCAGTCAGTCATTGGGGTTCTTAATGTGGTTATGCGATATAAATCAATATCAAAACCCATGAAGCTGTATGTTATTCCCTCTATTAAGCAGAATCTGATTCTAGGTCATGACTTTTGGAAAACATTTGCCCTTGCTCCAAATGTTATCAGTGCGGTGGAGTTAGAGACGGAGGAAGTTGACGAAGAAGGCTTAGGAAAATATCCTTTAAATAGTGTGCAGTTACAACAGTTGACTGCCATTAAGCAGTTGTTTCCCAATGCGGCAGAAAAGTTAGGTCGCACCTCACTTATTCAGCATCACATAGACGTTGGAGAGGCAACACCAGTTAAGCAACGGTTTTACCCGGTTAGCCCGGCAGTCGAACAGTTGTTGTACAACGAAATCGATCGTATGCTCAGCCTCGGGGTCATAGAACCCTCAACAAGTGCGTGGAGTTCGCCTATGAGACTGGTGGTGAAACCAAACAAAGTTCGTCTTTGTTTGGATGCCCGAAAGCTTAACGCCGTGACCAAGAAAGACGCCTATCCATTGCCGAGTATTGAGGGGATATTTTCGAGATTGCCAAAAGCTAACATCATCTCGAAACTGGATCTAAAAGATGCCTATTGGCAAATTGAACTAACAGATGACTCAAAGCCCTTTACAGCGTTCACCGTACCCGGAAGACCCTTGTATCAATTTAAGGTCATGCCTTTTGGTCTGTGTAACGCTCCGTCAACAATGTGTAGATTAATGGATGAAATTATACCCCCTGACTTACGTCACTGTATCTTTGGGTATTTAGATGATTTATGCATTGTGTCGAAAGATTTTAATTCTCATATCTCCGTATTGATAAGAATAGCAGAGCAATTTAGGAGAGCCAATGTCACATTAAATATAGAGAAAAGTCACTTTGCAGTCACGAAAGTTAACTATCTAGGTTATGTAATTGACAAGAAAGGCATATGCACAGATCCTGACAAAATCGCTTGTATACAAAACTGGCCACCTCCGAAAAACTTAAAACAAGTAAGAGGCTTTTTAGGTGTATGTGGATGGTATCGCCGTTTTATAAATAATTTTTCGGATTTAGCTTGCCCAATAACAGAAGTTCTATCATCGAAAAAAAAGTTTAGCTGGAGTCCAGAAGCACAATGTGCAATGGAAAAATTGAAGACAGCGTTAACAACGTCCCCAATCTTACAAAATCCTAACTTTAATAAGAAATTCTTTTTGCATTGTGATGCTAGTGATTTTGGAATTGGGGCCGTTTTAGTACAGCTCTCCGAAGAAAATGAAGAAAAACCGGTAGCATTCATGTCCAAAAAACTCAGCCGATCGCAGCGCAACTATAGCGTTACCGAGCGTGAATGCCTTGCAGTTATTCTCGCCATAGAAAAGTTTCGCTGCTACCTGGAGCTTCAGGAGTTTGAAGTCATTACTGACCACTCAAGTCTTCTATGGTTAATGAGACAGCAGAACGTTTCGGGACGATTAGCTAGGTGGATATTCCGCTTGCAACAATACAAATTCACTATGTCGCATCGCAAAGGAAAAGACCATATTGTGCCCGATGCTTTATCTCGACTGCATGAGAATGAGATTGCATCGTTAGATATGAGTCCCATAATAAATTTAGATTCAGAGGCATTTCAGGCCGAAGATTATAGTCAATTAAAAGTTAATTTAGAGCGAAATAGTGCCCGATTTCCAGATTTAAAAATAATCGACCACAAAATCTATATTCGAACTGAACACTCTACTGGAGATGAAGTACAGGATAGGTTTCTGTGGAAATTATGGGTGCCCGAACAATTGAAAAGCGAGGTGCTCAAGCAAGCCCATGATAGTGTAACCTCCTCACACGCGGGTATACAAAAAACGATCGAGAAATTAAGAAGGAACCTATTTTGGCCTGGATTAGCAAAGGACGTCCGAGAATATATCAAAAATTGTTCTGTCTGCAAACAATCCAAAGCCCCAAATTATACTCTCCGTCCTCCAATGGGAGCGCAAAGTCCGACTTATAGACCCTTTCAAAGGCTTTATATAGACTTATTAGGGCCCTACCCGAGGAGCAAAAGTGGGCATGTGGGACTATTGATCGTTTTGGACCATTTCAGTAAATTTCATTGGCTTTGGCCTTTGAAAAAATTCACGTCTGCTGTGATCCAAGACTTTCTCTTAAAACATATTTTCCACTGCTTTGGCGTGCCAGAGACGATAGTGAGCGATAATGGACCGCAGTTTAAGGCCAACGAGTTCAATGCTTTTTTAACAGAGCTAGGAATACGCCATATATACACTGCTTTATACTCCCCTCAGAGCAATGCTGCGGAGAGGGTGAACCGCTCTTTGTTAGCTGCTATTAGGTCCTACCTAGAAAAGGATCAGACTTATTGGGACATTAATATTTCAAGCATTTCATGTGCATTACGATCAGCTTGGCATCAATCCATAGGCTGTTCCCCGTATAGAGCTTTATTTGGGTTAGATATGGTTACACATGGGTCAGACTATAAGCTTTTAAAGCAATTAACCTTGCTAGAAGAGCCATTACTGCCATTAGCTCGAGCAGATAATTTATCGTTAATTAGGAAAGACATACAGGTCAATATCCAGAAAGCCTATCAGCGAAATGCTAAACAGTACAATTTGCGTAGTAAGCCCGTTGCATTTCGGGAAGGGCAAGAAGTGTATCGCCGGAATTTTTCTCTCAGTAAATTTACTCACAATTATAATGCCAAACTGGCACCTCAATTTCTGAAGTGTAGAGTAAAAAAAAGACTGGGGAATTGTTTTTATATATTAGAAGATTTGCAAGGTAAAGAGATAGGTACTTTTCATGCCAAAGACATCCGGCAATAGACCGCCGAACATATTCCCGCTAATATTCCGTCTAACGGTGGTATATTATCGGGTGGTGTAATGGTCGCAGTTTAGCAATAGCCGCCTCATTTTTTTCTTTAAACCAATTCGCAAGAACAGCCAAGTCAAAAACAAATAAACGTTACGCTTAAGGTGCGCGCGCACGGCAAAAGCTGCGCAAGCGTCAGGGCAAGCGTCCGCGCAAGCTTATGTGAAGCTTGCGGCTGACCTTGATGCAGCGAGGGAGCTTGCAAGCGGAGCTTGATAAGCTTTACCACGTGCAAGGGCAGCTGTAGCTAAGCGGGTATGAGCTTTTGCCTCAGCTGATCCGCTGAATTGCAGGAAGCGCACCCAACTTTTGGGCCTTCCGAGCTTTTGGGTTTTTTTCACGCGATAAAAACAGCTCGACCGGCTCAACTCGGTCTTTTGGATTAGAAGAAAAACATAAAATACAAAGCGGATTACCTATATATATACTAATACTAAGCGTGGCTGCCACGAAGAAAAAAAAGATACTGTTCTGCCCGTATCAGACTGGGTTCTAATAGTTGGACAAAAATAAAAATTAATAACAGCAAAGAAAAAAATAAATCCAACGAAGATCAGCCAGTCTTGGTACGGGCACCACAGTTTGTTGGAGTCGCCAAACGCCAACGCAGTGGCCAACCCATCAATTAGAAGCCGAGGAACAGCATAGTCGGTCCAGAGGGAGCAGCCGCCAGCGTATACATATGTGCAGTGCAGTGCAGTGAACATTCAAAATAAAAAGAATAATAAACAGAAAACAGAAAAAAAAGACAAAGTACCCCAACACGCAAAAAAAAAAAAAAAAAAGAGCATAAGTTAATAAGTTATAACTGTTCACTTCCTAAAACGAATAGAAGTCTCAGTCAGAAATGAAGAAATAATCTTTAATCTGTACATATATACAGACATAGGTTCAAGTACACTGAAAAATTTTTTGTTGTATAAAAAAAAAAAAAAAAAAAAAAAAAAAAAATAATAATAATTATAAAAGAAAGAACCATCTGACAGTAGAATTATATCACATCGCCAACCACGTGTCGAAATAAAAATTTTTAGTTTTAGTGCAGAACAAAACCATAGGAAATAGGAACTCATGAAAGTGCACAATTAACTAACAATGAACTAATGAAATATAGGAATACAAAAATATATATATAATATATAAAAAAAAAAAATAATAAAAAAAAAAATAAATAAATAAAATAAAGTTAAAAATAAACAAATAAATAAATAAAAAAAAAAAAAAAAATGGAAATAAATAAATAAATAAATCACCACAATAATAATAATAATAATAAAAAAAAAAAAAAAAAAAAAAATTAAATAAGTAAATAAAAATAAATAAATAAATAATATAGCATGCAAAGATGCAAGAAGTTACAATTTTTAAACAAATCTAATTCAACTTAACCCTAATTTACCACACCACGAGGAAAGGCCTTTCACCGTTGGGAGAAAACAAAAAAAAAAAAAAACTCATAAAAACCGTAAGTGTTTACTTCTTTCTTCTTCGCTTATTTATTGGAAAAAACAATTTAAATAAAAAAAAAACAACCACAATAAAAAATAAATAATAATTAATAATAATAAGAATAATAATAATAATAATAGTAATAATTGTTTTTTCTTGAAGGTAGAAAAAAAAAAAAAAAAAAAAAAAAATGAAATAACATATAAATAACATAAAATGACATCAAATGAAATGAGTCCACATTTATTGAAATTATCTTATCATATACGTCAGCTATAAATCCTATTACATAGTAAAATTCTTTAGCTTTTAAGAAGATCTATTTTTATTTTTTTCTTTAGAATGTATATCCCGAGTTGTATTAATGATTGAGTTTATATTAAATAAGAATGTTATTGAATTGTGAAACGAAAAATTTATGGTCTTAGACATTTATTGGTGAAAATGCGTCGGTAAGAGTCGACGATAGGTCAGTGTAATGGGGTAGTGAGTTGGTGTGTTTCGCTTTGGGGGTTTCCGAAACGGAAGAAACCAGGAAACCATGGTAGGGAGGGGCGAGAACACCTGTGCCAACCTCCATCTTGGCCACGGGTGTTAGTGTACTGGTTTTCTTGACCAAGTGTTGTGCCAGTCTTTCCTTGTGTTGGCATTTGTTGTTGTCCCCATATTTCGGAGTACAGCTCCAACCTATCTTAGGGATCTTATCAATTTAAAATTTATGTACATCGGCCGTGAGGTAGCTAAGAACTCCCCCACACTCCCGAATGAGCTACGGAACTAGAAGATCCCGTTCAGCTACCTCGCGACCGCAGGAAGGTAACACGGCTCCCCTTTAACTTTGCCGCAAGGTGCGAAGGAGCCGGAACTTTCCGTACAGAGGCATTCTTACCCAATGGCTCAAGTACAAAATGATAATTAAAAAAATGTTTTTTTTTTGTCACATGTTAATCGATTTGTTTGATTCAGCGTCACGGTTTGCAATGTTAGAGCTGGTTGTGGGTTTTAATTGAATCACAAAGTTCGATGTTTGCACAGTGTGGTTGTTCACGGACAAGTTTATGTCGTAAAATAACTTCACTTTCACTGCTGCGGGTTCTTTGGCGGATAATTAAAATAAATTTTGGAATCACTTAATTTCAGTTTTATTTCACGGACAATTCGCGACTCAATCCTAAAGTAACTTGCACAATTGAAGTACTCTATAAAGCGGATTGAAAAAAAAAACCGATTTGATTCCCGAGGATATTATTTCTTTTATCCTACCGGCTGCGCCAATTACGTAGATGCATAGAACTCGAGTTAAATAAAAAAAAAAGAATATAACTTTATTTTTCCAAATAACTAGAACACTACGGAGCAGATGATTAATCTAGACTAAATATTCTAAGTGCTGCAGACGCTTAGCAAACCTTAGCTTTGAGCTTTACTTTTAACTGTTAGAGCTTTTTGGCTCTTAAATAAACAGAGAGATCGCTCTTTAGGGAGCGTGAATTGACAACAAGATCGCTCTTTGGGAGCGCAAGAACTTTTGGCTGTTGCTAGCTTGGTTTGTGCCGCGTCGGCAATTTCAACCCCAATGGTGGGAATAATAATTCGGGCTTTTTGTTTATGTTAAATCATGGGAAGCGAGAATTGTTATTGTCACCATTGACTCATAAGATTTGTTTACATTTATTCGTGTGAAAATTATTTGTAATTGATATCTGGCGTGGGTGCGTGCATGCATATGTCACTATATATATATATATATATATATATATATATACCTCTATATATCTATATCTATCTCTGCGCATCTTCTCTCCATTTGCTGCACAAATGGCAGCCAAAAAGCAGCATCTAAATAGAATTTTATTAAAATCGCTTGTTAAAAACTTTTTCGAACATTCGAACTCCCCCGAAAAAAAAGGAAATAAAAAACGCTGCAAAGTTGTTACAATTTGCAACTAACTGCCCTGGCGAACAGGCCACCGACCGGCAGAGGGCGCTCTATGCGCTGCAATTTTTCGTGTTGCATTGACCCGTGGGCTTGCGGCAACGGAAATTGGATGGACAGCGCGAAATAAAGCATACAAAATGCTCGTCAATAACATGCAACAACTGGCACAACGAAAGCCAATTTAAAGTTGGTCAGAAAAAGGGCAAAAGATAAATAAAATACAAATATAAAAGTAGAAAATGAAAAAAGAATCAATTTCTGCAATCGGCTTTTGTATTGAATTTGTTCGTCTGTTTTTTTTTTATTTTATTTTTTTTTTCGAGCTGCCACGCAATTACAAGTAGCTCTGCGCCGCGCTCCACCTTTAGCTGCATTTTAGACAGGTTGCATATTGCGAAAGATTCAGCGATAAGCTTCATGTATATGTATGTGTATATGTATGTGTGAGTAGGTATGCTCTCATAAGTATGCTACAATTTCTGCATTGGCAGCCAGAGACAGACAGGAAAGGATTCGCGCGCTGCCTACCTACGCCTGTTGGCAGCTTGGCCAGGACATGTAGTTAGCATAAATTTGCCATAAATTTGCTAACAAGTGATTTGTGGCCGTGCGCAGCGCAGCGCCGACAACCCCTGCCCCCAGTCACACCCCTAACAAACAGCGCCCCCAGCCAGCGCCTGGGCCATAAATTAAATGCTGATTTTTTATTTTTCCAGCTAGTGTGTGTGTGTGTGTGTGTGTGTGCGTGTGTTTTTTTTTTATATTTTTGTGTATTTTGTAAAAAAGGTAAAATGTAAACAATTATCTGCGCGCTCGCAGCTGCAGCAGCACACACAACCGCAGCAGCCGCAATAGCAGACACCACACACGCACGCACACACACACACAAATGACAGCCAGCTGAGATTTATGCGCCACACACGCACACACACACATTCATGGCAAACATGTCCAGTTACATACACACTCGCACACATCGCCACAGAGACACTTTGGCAAAGGAATTCGCATGCTTTTGATTAATTGCCGCAACATTTTCTACATATATTCCATGTTTTCTTCGTTTTGTTTTGCTTTTTTGTGCTTTGGCTTGCAACTTGGCTGAAGCGGGCAGACGACGTGATGGCTTCACTGCTGCCACCGCCACTGCCAGTGCCACATCCGCCCGCTTTTTGCAACATTTTTGCCTGAGCACTGCCTGAGTTCAGAGTTTATTTGCCGACACGTCGCAGCTAGAGCGAGGGAACTACACAGCCATCATAAATATCATAAAAAAAGGAGTGGAAGAGCTATAAAGAAAAGAGAGAGGAATACAGAGAGCGAGAGAGAGGGAGCTAGCTCCCTAGGCAGCTCAGATATATGACAGCAGCTCAGCCCAGCTCAAATCCAACTGCGTTCACTTTTCTATGCTCGCAATTTATGCGCCATTTATGCCTCGCACTTTGCAGCATTGATATATTGATTACGAAACCTATTGCAAAATCGGGATAAAAAATGACTTTTGAGGCGCGCAAACAATTCAATTTCAAATATGCTCGAGCATTAAATATGCTGTGCATAATTTAATAGAAAAAAAAAAAAAAACAAACCAAAAAAAGAAACGTAAAAAATTGTGCTAAAAATATTTTAAGCGCCTAAAGAAATCAAAGTCAAGCATCGAATTTTTATACAAAATATATATATATATATATACCTATATATATACCTCTCTTTAGATTGCAGCCTTGGCTTGCTTTTGTTGTTGTCATTCCTGGAATTTTTCTAGACAGCAGCTGTCATATACTGGTTTTATTTCATTGTGGCGCATTGCGTATACGCCGCATTGTACATTTCGTTAGCAATTTGAGCGAGTATTTTTTATTTTCTTCTGCTGCTGCTGCTGCTGCTGCCAATTGCTGACGATTTAACAATTTACTTTGTAGTTAATTTCAACATTTGTTCGTCTGGTCTCTCTCTGTGTCAATATTGGCCTCAAAGCTTTTTACTTATTTTATTTCCTTTCTTCTTTCTTTTTTTTAAGGCAATAAATAGAATTTTTCTATCAATTGCGTATTGATTGATACACGCGCGCACTTTGGGCTGTGCAAAAAAAAATAAATAAAAACCGGGATAAACTGCAGAAACAGCATTCAATGACAAACGGCGGAACCCTTATGCTATGTACACTCTGCTCTGCGGGGCTAAGGTGTATTTGCCGTTCTTTAAGGTATTTTTTTGAGACTAGTCAGAGAGAAGCAATTGGTAGAGCTAAGAGATTGTAAGGGGAAGTGAAGCTAATTGATAGAGCTAAGAGTTTGGTAGAGCAAGCTTAGCTAGATTTTTGTGTTATATATTTATATATTTATATAAATATTTAAAGTCTCAAAAATATATTTAAAATATTATTTTAATATTAATAAATTAATTTATAATATTAATATAATATTTCATATATTGCTGCACTCGATTGCATCTCTTCTTCACCTTAAAAGTTTTCATACATTACTAAACATATCTACCAAAAAAAAAATCAATTAATAATATTTTATAATTTTTCTTGAGTGAATTGACTGCCTCAACAAATTGAAAATTTGGCAATATATAGTTTTAAAAAATATTTAAAAATTAAAAATAAACAAAATCTTCTTTGTAATAAAGACAGCTCAGACCAGTCAAGCTAATTTAACAGCTGATTAGCTGTATTACAGTCTTGAGCCTAAAGCCAGCCCACATGCCTACAGATGCCAAATAGAGTAGCTTGCAGTCAATATGAGCCACCCTGGCTGCCATGCCTGGACAGCTTTTACGATTGCCTGTCAAACTTCGGCTCGGCTAGCGGAACTGCAGACTCTTTAGGCTTCAGCTGCTGAGCCTGCTGGGCTAATAGATGTTTGCCTAACTGTCTGTGTGTGTGTGTGTGTGTGTGTGTGTGTGTGAGCTGTGAGCTACCTCTCAGCCAAAACGTGGCTGCTGTCGAAATCGAAATGATTAATGGTCATTTGAGATTAGCTAAAAGTCGACACACACGCAGAGAGAGGGGGAGGGTGAGCAGGGGTGGGCGTGGCACGCAGTTAGGTAAGAGGCCCTTCACGTGTTTGTTGCCTTTGTTTGTTTGTTTGTCTATTTACAGTTAAGCAGCCAATTTGAACTTTGAACCTGGGATCAATCAATCTGCTATTATGTTTATTATTATTATTGTTGTTGTTGCTGCTTCTGTTATTGTTGTTGTTTATATTGCTTTCTTTAGGTAATTGCTTTTTGATATTTTTTTTCACTTTCGATTTAGCAACGGGTCTTAAGTTTGTATCTTGTTTTCTTCTTCTGGCTCTGAAAAATTGCATCATCATCGTGTTGTCGTCGTCCGCTTTGATGGATTGACAAACATTTGCTGGCTAAGAGCAACGCACGACTGGCCAATATGATGCTGGCATATGTTAAAATATTCCTGCGTGTGTGTGTGTGTGTGTGTGTGTGTGTGCTGGGTCTAGCCTAGCTGAGCCTATTCCTGCCGCGCCTCAATCGTATTTGACTAATGGCGCCGTCTGCTTTCGTTTTTTCCCATTTTTTGTAGGTCTCCTGGATACGCAAAAAGGATTATCATCTGCTCACGGTCGGCTTAACAACCTACAGCAGCGACGAGCGCTTCAGTGCGACGCACTTAAAGCATTCCGAGGTGAGTTTCAAAACTAATTTGCATTTGTGCGCCCGCCGACAGCTGTGCCCTGGCCAACGCCACGCAAGTTGCATGCCAAATCGACTACGCGGCGACGGCGGCGCCTACGTGACACAAATGCCTCAAATCAAACGGGCTGAAGCTGAAACTGCAGCTGAAGACAATTGAGAGTGTGAGGCGCTTGTTGTTGTTGTTTTTTTTATTTGGCATAATATTTTGCATTTGTTGCTCTCTGTTTTTCTCTGCTCAGGATTGGACATTGCAAATCAAATTTGTGCAGCTACGTGATGCCGGCGTCTACGAGTGTCAAGTGTCCACGCATCCGCCCACATCCATATTTTTGCACTTGAGTGTAGTCGGTAAGTAGAGAGAGGGGCGATTGGAAGAGTGAGCGTTAGGGTGGGCGAGAGGCAGAGCAAGAAACAGAGCTTGAAAGAGGTATTCACCTGAAGGCAGTATACCCTAGTTCAGTTCAGTGCAAGTGGCTATGCTATGAGTTCTTATACCCTACACAAATTAGATAGTTAAATTAAGATTAATATATAATAATTACTTTCCACTGTATATACCATAACTGCATCTCATTAAATCTTAGTTATAGTCATAAAATCTTAAAAAATATTCAACCTAAGCCACAATTATGAGCAACTACAACTGCTACGCAGTGCTTAGCCCCTAAGCCCAGCTCATTCCATTGCTTATATATATATATATATATATGTATTTCTACACAAAGGCAAAAGGCCGCTTAACAACTCATATAAAGTCTGAGCTCTTAAATGCGCGCAAGTTGAGCTAAAAGCAAGAATCTGATTAAGTGTGTCGCAGTTTGTGTCTGATTCATGCGAGGCGTTGCCAAAATGTGTAGCAAACTTGTTTTTTTTTTTTGCTTTACTTTTACTTTCTTTTTTTTTCTTCTTCTGTCACATCAGTTTCAGCCAGTCAGCGACCGTGTGTGTGTGTGTGTGTGTTGAGGCCTTTTTGTTTTTGTGCAGAAAACGCCATTAGGCGCAGCACATTCAAAGTAAATTGTTTGTTAAATTCAGAATAATGTGTGTCAGTTAGCGTTGGCCAAGGCCAACAACAATGGGCCACGTCGACAACGTTGTTTTCGGGGGCAACTTTGCTGAGTCGCTGCCATTTGGGCAGGTGTCCCTTTTTTATGCCTTTGCTTTTCATTTTCAGTTTTAGCTCTTATGTTATTTTTTTTTTTTTGGCTGCCAACTCGTTCTCTCTCTCTCTCTCTCTTCGGGCCAACTGGCATATGGACATTTCTAATTTCAGCATGAGCGCATCGAGAGAAATAAAAAAAAAAATATATAAAACACGCAAATGCTGGCAGCAGCAGAATCATGCAGAACAAATTTGACCCACTGCAGTCGGCTCAGCGTTGACAAGAGAGAGAGGGAAAGGGAGAGGGAGTGGAAAAAAAAACAAACAAAAATTGTGAAGTAGTCGAGATTTTGAAAAGCTTGGCCGAGCAATTTATTTTTGCTTCAGCAAGTAAATAGTTTGAATGGCTTAAATCATCTGACCGTGAAATTATCAGCAAAAGAAAATTTTATACTTTCGAAAAGAAAACCCAGAGATACTCTAACGAACTGAGAGTTATAGTTAAAGAATCTGGCAAATATATAGATATATATATAATTATTTAAATAATTAATTGAACATTAATTAATTGATGAATATATTTTATTCGACTTTAAACTTATTTATAAAAGTTGGTAAATTATTTAAATAATTAATTATATTATTTTTAAATAATGATGAAATATAAAAAATAATTAATTAAAAATAATTTAAGGAATAATATATATTTTTTCGACTTTTTTCAACATTACTTTAAATATAATATTTACTAAAAGCAAGCTAAAATTTCCAATTAGATATCTCTTAGCATACGCTACTAGTGTTAAATAGTCAAATAACAGTTTTAGATATATATATATCTATAGATATCTACATATATATCTATACCTCCTTATATAAATATGTATCTAAACCTCTGACATGAAATTTGCATTTACATTTGATTAAATTTCGAATCTTTCATCTCCACTGCTCTGCCACTTTCCATCTATCACACACAAACACGCATACACTAATACAACTGCACACACACACACAATATCCGATTGTGGCAATGGCAATTCAATTTCCAAAATGTCATTCAATTCGGTTAGAAGCGCGCGCCGAAATATCAGGACCGCCCATACGTTATCTGACGCCCGGCTCGACGCTGCGCCTGCAATGCCGCGTCGTCCAAAATACAGAGGCATCCGAGTATATATTCTGGTATCACGACAACCGCATGATTAATTATGACATTGATCGGGGCATTAATGTGTCAACGGAGCCAGGTGAGTGCCGCTGCCCGTTCAGCCACCGCAATAACCCCTAGCCCAAACCCCAACCCCACCCCAACACCAGCCCTCCATAACCATAACATCGATTGCATTTTTGAGTTCACTTCATTGCAGACTTTCAATCATCGGAGCTTACAATTCAGCGCACCCGTCGAGAGCATTCTGGCAATTTTACCTGTGTGGCCAGTAATACGCAGCCAGCCAGCGTTTTGGTGCACATTTTCAAAGGTGAGTTGCCTCCCCCTCCCAATGCCCCAAACACACTTTTTTATGTTGTTTAACTGTGCGTATACTTAATGCCGCTGAGAAAAAATATAACTGCAGCACTACAACAATCAATGCGAACTGAATCGCACACACACTGCAAATTGATTTATAGCTGCAAGTTTTTATATTAACTCGTTTTTATGGCGAGATGATTTGTTACTTTGCGATCGGAGATAATTAATTATTTATGGTAAAAGCTTGCTTGAGATTATTATTAATGATTGCTTGTGGGAAATCAATTAATAAGTGAAATAAAAATGAAGAGAAGAGACAGAAGAACAGACAGCTGTCTTGACTAATTTTTTAATATAATTAAAATTTCATATATATATTACTTGTACAAAAATGAATACTGAATTATTTACTTTATTTAGATTTGATTTTTTTAATTTTTTAAATAAATCATATTTATAAATTTGATATTTAATAATTATTTATTTTTTTAATTATTTAAAATTTATGTTAATATATTTCTTTTAGAACCCAATTTTATTTCTTTTCTTTTTTTTAAATATTATGTATATATTATTTAAAATAATATTTCCTATATGTATTAAATGTAAAGAAAAAATTCAAATAATTAATTTACTTCCCATTTTATTGACACTCACTTTGAAAAAAAATGGTGTGTATAAACCATGTAGCTATATTAAATATATTCGAACAAGTAAATCGAAACATTGTTCAACTCTGCGCAAATTTTCAATTGACGTTGGATAAACGCAAATAAAGTTTTCCATGAAGTACGAACTGCCGCAGGTCTTCAGGCGATTGGCGAACGCGTAAATGAAAACGTGGCTGAATTTATGCAGATGAACTTTTAAATGTTGAAATTTCATGCTGCGTTTGTAATTGAATTATATAAAGCAGCGACGAAATGCAATTTACAATAGTCAAAAAAGTGAAACCAAAATAAAATTTAAGCTCACAATAAACCCTGAAAAAAAAGTAAATAAAATGCGGACAACTGCGTCAACCCACATAAATACGAATGTATCTGTAACTGTATCTGTATCTGTATCTGTATCTGTATATCTTTATTTGTGTAGTTGTGCGTGGCGCTTTTACAGTTCATATATCAAGTGAGAAAAAGCAACAACAGCAACAACAATATGCAAAGGAGAGAGAACAATAAAAGTAATTTATGAAAATTACAGGGCCACAGAGTCATGCGGATTAAAAATGCCCGAGCCACCAAGGCGGCCATTAAAGCCAGGCCATAAACACTAAACCACACACACACTCACACACACAAATTCACCTACACCTAGAAGGGGCGTGGCAAAGCTCATAACTTATATGGCCAGCATAGGTTGTGTGGCAAGCGCTGCCAGCTATGGGGACACTGCAATTGCTCTCATTAGCATTTGTGTGTGTTTTTTTATTATTATTATTATTTCCACCTGAGCATGTGTGTGTGTGGGGCTTAATTAATTTGAACACATTTTTACCTTGATTTTTATCTGGCTTTCTCTCATCCGTACAGGCGATAATCCGGCGGCCATGTATCACGGACATGTGGGTGGCTCGACCAAAACGACGCAGAGGCAGCTGCATAATGTTATGGTAATGATTGCCATCGGCTATCGGATATTTCACACAAGTGTCTACATGAAGATTGTCTAGAAACCTGGCTGCCCGCAACATTTGTAACTAAACTTCATCAGCAAAGAAAGAGGAAGCGGACGTAGAAGCGATAATTAAGTGTAATGCATAAGTAAAACCCTTATTACAATTCTTCAAAGCGAACAACATTTAATCATCTCTCTAAGCTCTCTCTCTAAAAAAAAAAAACAAAAACAAACTCAAACAACATATGTGTATGTGTATGTCTCTGTGCGTGTATGTGTAATTACTTTTATATAGCTGTGCGTGCATGAGAGTGTGCGTGTGTCTGTGTGTGTGATTTGATTAATGCATGTGTTTGATTGAGCCTTTCGTTTGCCAGCTTCCATGTAATCGAGACGCGTGTGCAAGAGAGTTCAAGCGACGCTTTTACACTTGCAAATTAAGAAATATTCAATAAAGTTTAATCAAAGAAATTATTAACTGTGCATTTACGACAGCAAAATGTATTTGAAAACCAAAAAAATACCAAAAAATTCAAAAAAAAAACCCAAAAAAATATATTCCCTAACTAAAAGCTAGCTGCAGCTTTTATGTAAGTGATTTTAAGTAACAAATAAAATTAAAATAAAATAAAGAAAAATGTCATTATAAACTAGCAATGAAAAACTAAAGAATTAATGAATATAATATAATAAATAAATAAATAAAATAATTAAAATATTTCCAATTCACACTAAACTAATATCTAATATTAATTGAACTGTACATACCGGTTAGATTGCAAATTTAATTTAGGCCAAAGTTCCATTCGAATTGTTGTTTCATCAATTGCTGTAAATATACAAATATATAATTTATTTTTCTGTTCACTTTTCGTATTAGTCAAGTAAATGTTTAAGCCTAAGATGTTTGCTTAGAGGCAACAAAAAAGAAAGTAGAAAGAGGCGAGCAGATGCAGCTGAAATTTCAATGTTGGTTACTACGAACAAAGACTTTTGGCCATGTGTGGAACTTGCTAATCAAAAAAATAAATAAATAAAGCAAAAAATAAATATAAACAAATGAAAAGAAGAAACAACTGCAGCCGCAGTCGCAGCCGCAGCCAGGAACAGAGTAATCAAAAATAAACTATTTTCTAGCTTAAGAAATATTTCGTATTTTTAAATGCAAAACGGGCAAAACTTTTAAATGAAATAGAAAAATCTACAAAGTGCGCCCTCGCTCCCAGCCCAAACTATTTGCAGTGTATATAATATATTTAATTGATGTGTATGATAAAAATATAATAAAAGAAAAATACTTAAAAAAAAAAAACAAACATATACATAAAATGCATTCACATAAAAAATTCTAGTCTCTAAGTATGTGTAGTTAAATGTAACGAAAATTACAAAAGTCAACAAAATGCAGAAAATAAAACATAATAAAATTATGCAAAATATTAGAAACATGTTTCATTTCCATTGATTTGAGTTGTTCGTCAAGCTTAAAGCTTAGGCTTTGATTAGTTTTGCAATCTCAAGTGATCCCATGGGCAAACACAAAAGAGGCGAGTCGAGTCCAGCCGTCTGTCTGGTGTGCAGATTGGCTTATGCATGGCCAACAAAAGCACGACGACTGCTGACCGTGTGGCAGGGCGCAAGGGGCCCACATTGTTTGCACCGCCAAGCCACTGTCAACAGGCAGTCATCAACATCAGCAGCATCAGCAGCATCTGCAGCGGCAACGTTGGCAGCCAAACGACAAGAAGTGCAGTTCATTTTTCTTGGTTGCGCTCCCTTACTAGCCAATCTACTCTCTGCCCGCTGCTGGCTTGGTTAATAAAACTAAATTGTGTGCTGAGAATGATGACAGCGTGGAGCCAACGACAATGAGCAGCGCACCCAGCCGGGCAGCCACAACGCACAATGCCATGGACTATGTATAACTCACTCTCCCTCTCCCCTTCACACTGTGAATACACTCAATTGAAGCCTGATTTATGGATGCTTGTAAATACGAGTTGGCAGCATGCTCGCAATTAGCTTTTAATACCAACTTCAAAGTCCGAATTTAATAAGAAGTTGCACAGAAAAAACGGGGGAAAACAAAAACAAAACCAATATGCAAAATAGTTTGTAAAGAAAACTTCGAGTTAGTTGCCCAAAATCAAAAAAGTCCACAAAATAGTTTGCCTTTGGGTAAATTTGGTTTAATTTGGTTTAATTTCTGGCTAATTTGATAAACTCAAACTTAATTTAAAGCAAGCTGAGAGTGCAGCTGCTGCTGCTGCTGCTGGTTTTTGTGGTTGAATAGCTTTGGCCTAACTCGAGGTGATTATATTTACTGAAATATGCGATTCATTAGCATTCGATATTGGCATAACAACAGTGGAAGAGATAATTTAATTTAGAGCAGTAAATGTTGAGTTATTTATAGCTTATTATTGATTTTCTACTGAGCCTTTAGTATATGCATTAAAGTTTCTACTACAGCTGCTTGTTGGGCTCAGTTGACGTTTGCCCTGCAAAGTTGAAGGTCAGCTCAGCTTTGAAGGTAAACTGCGTGGGCTAAGAGTTTGCGTTGCTATAGAAATACTATACACAAGACAGAGCTCAGCTACATGGCTTAAATAATCTTTAAGAATTGCCTTAAGCTGTATGAAAACGATTTTAATGATCAGGTAAAGTATAAGAGTACTCTATAAGTATTAGTTTTGCGTTAACTGCGTTAATCCTTAACAAACAAAAATATATATCTTTTTGACTATTTATTTTAATTTTAATATTTTAACATTAATCATAATTAAATTATTTTAATTAATAAATTAAAATTTAAATATACAATTATAATACATATTTAATATTTACATAAAAATTTTTTTCTTACATAAATATAATAATTACTTTTCAAATAAACAAGATATTATAATATATGTATAATAATTTTATTTAAAATATAATAAATATATAAATTTTAATTTAAAAAATAAATTTTAAAAAATATTAGCTTAATAAATATTTTAAAAATATAAGAAAAAAATATCACTCATAAATTTTGTTAATTAAAAATAAAATCGCCTTAAATTTCTGCCCAAAGACTTGAAGTTGAGGCATTACTTAATTTGCATTAAATCATAAATCATGCTCAGCACAATTCATAAGATTTATTTTACTTTTATTTACACTTTTCCTTAAGGACGAACGCCGCAAATTCCGGCATTTCTTCTATTTTGTTCCACTTTGACTTCTCTTAGTTCAGTTATTAAATAGCACACAGAAAATTCTTTGAAATCTCGCTTATTTATGCATTATTAATTCGCTTGGGCTATTATAAAAGGTTTGTATATTTAACTTTATAGATATGTATGTACATTTATTTCTATATATAGCACATCTATTTCCACATTTAAGTACAAGAAATTCTTGCTTTGAATTTAATGCGCTTAGGCATGGAAAGCATGTTCTTAGTCAACAAAGCTGCCTCTCTTGCTACGGCTAATTAAATTTGTGTCCAGAGTCAAAGAAGGAAAAAAGCCAACTTCCGCCAAATGCGTAAATTAAGTTGCTTAGCTCCATGGGAAATAGTATGCAAATATATTTCTATCAGATATTCGCAATGGATATGCAATTGGGCTTGGCAAATCTTGAGTTCAAATGAATTGCGCTATTTGCGCCGAGCACACACAAGCTGCGAACCGCACGAAATGCTTTGCATTTGCCAGCCTCAAAACCAAAACAAAAACAAACAGAAAATAAAACCCAACATGAAATGCACAAAATGTGGCTGCAGGCAGGAAAAAAATTGTGAGAGGAAGCAGCAGCAGCAGCAGCATATTGTGGCAAAGTGTTTGTGAATGTGTCAATAGCCCAAAGGCAATTGCAGGCAGCAAAAATAGTTAACACACTCTCCCATGCACAGACACGGCCGCAGGACATGCGAGCTGGCAAACACACACAGAGAGTCCCACAGAGAGTCCCAGCATTATATGTTGCTAATATGTGCATAAGTATTTATCAAAAAGCAAAGCCCTTGGCTCTTTCTATGCTTGCGTTTTTTGTGCCCAGGCAGAGCCCGCCCCTTTCTTTTACATTTCTTGCCCTTTTCATGTATCGGGCTGCAGCCACACTCATTCACTCAGTGCAGCTAAACGGGACAAACAAGCGCCTGCCGCAAGTCAATAATCAAAGCCAATTTCCATTCGACTCGGCTGGCTTTGTGGCATCCCAGTATCCCAGCATCCCAGCATCGCTAGCATCCCAGACACTTGTTGATTTATTTATGCACAGCAAATTGCTTTGATGCACTTAATCGAATTACGTATTTATGAATCAAATTGATTTTCAAAAATAATAATTGTTGCTACAGTCTGATTAGCATATTTTTATCAACGCATTTTTCGGCACATTGAAGCGCAACAATATTCTTTTATTTAGTCTCGTTTGGGACGGGGGCGACAATTTTTCATGGTCGACTAGGCAGCGGAGCGGCAGCCAAGTCAGGCGTGAATTTTAGCCACGTCAACATTTAATTCAGACGAACGGGGCCTAAGGGAAATTTTACAAATGCTCACATGCAGCAGCACTCAAATTGTCTGTGTGTGTGTGCGTGTGTGTGTTTGTATTGTTGTTGGGCTGTCGGTCAAATGCGCACACACAATACGCTCAGGCACGCCCCCTTAGCCAGCCATTGTGCTCTGCTGAGCCGGGCTGAGCTGCTTGATGCCTGTCGTAAAAATTCCAATTTAGTTTCCAATTGCTTGACTTAAAGTGCGCCATTTGCACATTAAAACTGTCTCCGTGTGTGTGAAGAGTCCTTCATAATCAAGTTAACGACGCACAATTATGCTACAGCCTGACAGTTGGGGCGCCGGCCCGCCCCGATGCGATGCAAAGCAAAGCAGTTTACAAGACGTTGCTCATACGCCCTGTACAACCGAATTGTCTTCAACTTCAGCTCACTCCCTTCACTCTCCAATCTCTCCCTTGCACTGGGCATTAATTCAACATGACAGACACGTACGACTGCCAACGGCCTGTTGAGAACGTTTTGCGAATGGTTTTATTATGGCTACGCAAATGAAATGTAATCGATAGTCGATTCCTCGTACCTCGCCGATTTGTCGATTGTTATTCCGCTGAATTTAAAGACGAAATCATCCAGCTACTCGCCGCTGCTCCACTCAAGTGGAACTCCAAGCGCAAAGAGTCCTTCAAGTCCACTTCGCAGCTTCACCCCTAAACTAGCATGACTCTCAAATTCGACCCAAGGGCCCATTAAATTTGAAATACGAGCAGGCAATTAGCTGACATTTGAACTGAGGCGACTGTAGCCCGGCTGCAGACGCTGGAAAACAATTCAATAAGCAGCCGACTTAATTGCGGCGACGCAGCTACTGTCAAATCATCGTGCATTCTAATAGAAAATCAATTCAAATCGACTTGTTGCCAATTGCTAAGCTGCTCAAGGGCTGGCTACTGAGCAGGCATTAATAATTATTATTTTATTTATTTATTTTTTTTTTTTTTTTTAAATTGTATATTTTATTTAAACTATTGTGCTACTACCTTATATGACATCTTAAACTAGCTTTAAATATTGATAATTTAAGCAAAGTTTTTACAGTATTTAGCCAGAGCACACACACGGGCTCCACTTAGAAAGTCAAGGGGGGACTATTTGTGGTTGCGAGGTGAAAGACAGCGAAGGTTTCTTTAGTCAAACAAATACCTCTTGATATATATCCTTTTCAAACTACAATTAACCATATCAACTTCAGTATTAACAACTGATTTATGTAGCCCGCTATTTAGACGTCATGTTAGCTCAATTACAACACCTCTGTTACAGCTGAGTGCACGCAGCTGGCAGGCCTCAAAGTAACGCCCTAAAATACCTTTGTCTATTGTGACTTTAAGCCCTTATCATCGTAATAATCCCCTTTATGTGCACATTGTAGCGCATCAAACTGTGTCGTGATGGCGGCGGGGTAAACTAATAACGTTTGATTAAGCAACGCCAAGCCGCGCCCAAAACGGATGCCGTCGCTAACAGTTGTAATTGAAAGCCATTAGTTGGTCAGCTATTCATACACAAAGAGTCGCCCACCCACGCACGCATTATTGCATCTCAATAACGGATTAATCGTTTGAAAATTACGTCGAGCTGAGCTGACCCGAGGTAAGGTGAGGTGTGCGTGAGTGTGTCACAAAGCTGTTAGCTAAATATAGAATATTAAACAAGCTGGAGAGCAAAGCAATTGCTGGTCAGAAGCAGAAAAGTCGTCAATTGCCTTTGGCATGGGAGGTAAGTAAAATCTGTATAACACTTGGAGCTGCGAGCTGGGAGCTGGGAGCTAGGAGCCAGAGGTCGTCGCACACATGAGTTTTATATGTACTTAGAATTCCCCACGCAAAAACTCTTTGATATAATGAGCGTCAATTAGGCCAGCTTAGCAGCTGACCATAGCTGAACGTAAGCTGAGTTTTCTCTTCTTTTACTTTTGCTTTCTCTTTTTTTTTCTTTTTCTTACTTCTGTTGGGCTTTGTGGCATTAGCACGGGAACATCTGTTGCGGGCATATTGAATTGTTATTGTTATTATTGCAATTTTGTAGCCAATTACTTGTGTGTTTAAGTGCCAGGGTGTGTGTGTCTGTGTGTGTGTATCTGCTCCAATTGCGCATTATGTCTCTGTGTGTGTGAGTGTGTGTGCTACAAAAGACTCGTTTATTTGCGCTCTGGCAAAAATTGTGGCCAATTATTGTGACGTTGCCCGGGCCTGAGCCCGGACTTTGGCCTCCTGTTGCATGTGGCAGCACCAGCAGCAGCAACAGCAACTGAAGCGTGCAGCTGAAGAGTCGTAGTAGTAGTTGGAGAGCGTAGCGCCCGGACGGGCCATAGGGTTGCCATGTGTATTTGGCAGCGCACACACCAAAGTATGCTACACTTTTTGTGCTGCTGCTGTCTTCGGCGGCCTATGGACAGGCGAGCTTTAAAAATAAATTAAATGCCATAAAACAAAAGGATTAGCTCGTTACACACGCACACAGAGCTGCGCTGAGCTGAGCTGAGCTGGGCTGGACTGAGTGGGCTGAGTTGCCGGGCAATAAACAAAGCTTGGCAATGACAAAACTTAACCCCAAGCAAAGCACAATAAAAACACTTAAAGCAGCCACACATCCAGACAGACAGACGGACAGACATATGCAGTGCTTGGAATGACCCAGCTAAACATAAACAAAAACGCAAAATGGCGCAAACATGCCGCACACACACACAAACACACACACAGAGCAGAGCGGGAGAAACAAGTGTAGCGCACATGAGAGATATGAACTAGAAATAAACAAATATTTTGTATAGCGTGTGCTTGCTTATGCCAGTGCCTGTGCCCGTCTGCTAGCTCCTCCTCCTCTGGCCCCACGCGGCTGTGAAATTAGTTGGCAATGATAAAGATAAGTAACGTAAAATATGCGGCCTTCGGCAAGGCCCATTGAATTTGCCTCTTGCTTGTGCCCTACGCCTTATATATATATATATATATATATATATATATATATATATATATATATATATATTATTTCTCTTTGCTTGCCTTTGTTTCTGCTGTCGCCATTTTTGTTTTTGTCTGGTTAGCAACAATACGGCTAGGATTTTTTGGATTTTAGCCACACAGCGGAAGAAGACAACACACAATTTTATTATGCTTATTTCTCCAAACACACAGAGTGCGCATATGCATAGACAAGTGTAGGCTATTTGCATAGAAAGGCCATAAGCGCTACTTGAAATTATATATGTATATATATATAGAGTAGCCAGTTAGATATACTACAAATATTATTTATCATAAGAGCCTAAAAAGCAAACAAAGAGTTTTTATTTCTCACAGTCTGCCCATCTCTCTGGGTCCTTTTGGGTCGACTAGTTCACACAATTTGAATGAAAATTGTTTTATTCAATAGTTTTTTTGTTTTCTCCTTTTGCCAAAACAGCAAATAAACAATTTATAAATTGCATAAATTAAGAATTTCTTTCAGCGCGCTCATCACAGATTGTGCATTCGTGTTTTTCAATCAATTCTTTGAATTAAACTGTCTAAATTCATGGCAAATGCGTGCCAAATCAACGCAAAAACTTTGCCAGCTGCAAAAAAGTTGCCATTTCAGTGTTCAATTGTGGGGCAACAACAGCAGCTGCTGCCGCTGCTGTTGCTGCATATTTGCATTTTGGCATTAAAATTGTATTTTCCATCAAATATATATATATATATATATATATATATATATATATATATATATAAGCCCTAAAACGCTAATTCTTTGAGCCATGAAAAAGCTGCTAATATTGATTTGTTGTTCGCAGCCAAATGCACAAAATATCTTTAGCCCGTTAGGCCAGACAATTTATCTAATTTGAAAAACAATTTTGATTTGGCTGCGAACTTTTTGTTGCATTTTAAATGAATATTAATGAATTGAATTTATTTTTTAAATATGTGGATAAACAAATATTATATGAGCATGTTTTTGTGAAAAATAATTGAGCATGTCTAACGCAATGTTGCAAAAATATTTTGAATTTATGCATACAAAAAAACTGTGAAATATCTTTCAAAAGTGTTTTACAGAAATGTTTAAAAAATTTTAACAAAAAATTTTAAGAAAATGTTAAAAATGTTAAAAAGAATGTAGAAAGTCAGATGAACATGCAAAATATAATAAATATTTTCAATGCAACTCCTGTGATGAAAAAAATATATTTATATTAATATTAAAATATCAGAATTTTAAATTTATTCTAAACCACTTAAGGAGCTTTTTGCGAACAACACAAAATTCTTGCAAGTGCTCAATAATTGAAATAAATAAATTAATATTTATTTTATAAATATCAAAACGAAATGCTTTCCAATTAAAATGACAATTTTACAGTTAACATTTAATAATTGAAAGTTG
Source organism: Drosophila peninsularis (assembly GCA_035047485.1). NCBI lineage: Eukaryota > Metazoa > Arthropoda > Insecta > Diptera > Drosophilidae > Drosophila > Drosophila peninsularis. Next base: position 7,030,557 of record JAWNPN010000035.1, read on the forward strand.
AGAATAATTTGAAAAGTAATTAAAATTTAAAGGCTTGTCAAGAGCTGTGCATGGATATAAGTTCACAAGAATCAGAGGACAGGCGTGTAAGTGTGTGTGTCTTGTTTGTGTGTGTAATTAAATAATCCTTCAGCTGTGTAACAAATGCTGTCATAAATATGCAGCAACTCAATTAGAATGCATTTGATTTGGCTAGAGAAAATAACTAAAAAAAAATCTAGCTATCTAGTGTTTTGGACTGGGCCAAGATCTGTCAAAGTGTCACTTGATTGCTAATTGCTCAACACTTTGCTCTCGATGTTAAATAACTGAACTGGGAACCAAATGGCAAACGCATAAGCCGACGTTGTCGACTCCAACACGCGCTGACCGCAATGAAATGCATTGATTTGGCATATACATGGATGTGTGTGCGTGTGTGTGGGTGTATCTCTCCCTCCCTCTGCCTCTCTCTCGCTGTCTGTTTGCTGATGGTTTTTAGACATCAACAGATTTTCCATTCGGGTTATTTGTCATGCACAGAGAGTGCATGGCTGTTATTGTTGTTGTTAGTATTATTATTGTTATTGTTATTGCTGCTGTTGCTGTTGCTGTTGCTTGTTTTTCCATGTCGTCATCAAAGTGCGTTGTTGTTGCTATTGCCGTTGCTGTCTTGTGCATATTTGCAGTGCGGCATGTCCTTGTGGCATGCGTCCTGGTTTTGCATGTGCATTATTATGCGAGTGTTAGCTAAATTGCAATTACAAGGCAAATCACATTGCATGTAGCATTGTTGCATGCAACATGCCCATGACTAGACACAAGGCTTATGGGCTATAATCACAGCAACAGCTGCTGCTGCTGCTGTGCTGATGCTGATGCTGCTGCTGTTGCCTTTCGCCTGAAGGTGTTCCATTTGTATACAACTATTTCGAGTCTTGGTCCGTCCAACTCATTAGTTGGGCCGTCCGTAAGCCCTGACCCATTAGAGACATGCATTATTAACGCCTCTGGCATCTGCACAAATAAAACGTTTTGTATTTCCTGCTAAATGCTTGCCTGCCGCACGTATTTTCATAATTACTTATGCCACTCCTCGCCCTTCACAAATCAATTTCGTTAGGCATTATTATTCTCTCTCTAATTTTCACTGCGTCAATCAAATTTCAATTTTCAACTTGAGCAACAATATAGATATATCTCTCTATATATATATTGGGTTTTATATTGACACTTTTGAAAGATTGCTGATGGAAAGTCAGCTCGAGTTCTCCCTGTTTACTTTTGCAGTATTTGCGCTGCAAATTTTGAGAAGCATTGCGCAAATACACTTGTCGACTTCTGAAGTTGTTGCGCTCAGTTTTATCTGAGCAGCGCCCAACCACGCACACACATCATATCTTGTTGTAAATAATGAAAATTCTGAGTAACTCTTGATGGAATTCGCACATGTCCAGCACGCAGAAAATCGAATTTCAAATATATTTGTATATATATACGCCCATTTATATTTATATGTATACATATAGAAAAAGCGTGTACACTTGAAGAAAACTAATAGAACTAAATAATTGGGACAAATATTTTTAATTGCCTGTTAAGAGCCAGGCTACAGGAGAGCTAAAGTCTTTGGTTTAATATAAACTACATATGAACTGTGTATAGTTTCTTATATAAGAAATAAATTTTATTTATCTTGATTATAGCTAGTAGAAATGCTGACAATACTTACCGTCAAATGTGTAAAACTTCAGTACACTGAAATGAACAGAAAAATGTATAAATTAATAAAAGAAATAATTTGAATTATATTATTTTATGATATCAATATATTATTATTTAACTTTTTTTTAAGGTTTTATTTATATATATAATAAAAATTAAAGTTAAAATTTATAATTAATTATTTAATTCATTTATTTTGATGAATAAATTTAGTAACAAAAAAATACAGAAATATTTGATTTTTCATTAGTAAAGGAATAAATTAAAGGAATAAAATTAGAAAAATAATATTTTTAATTTTTTAATAAAGTGTTGATTTTTATTTAATTTATTTTAATTTTTAAATAAAATATTTTTGGTATTTAATTTATTTTTTTAATTTTATTTATTTATTTAATTTATTTAAATATTTATACTCTCTCTATATATACTATATTATTCCCAGTGTATAAGCAATACCAGTAAAGATTGGTTTTCTGTCTGTTATCATATATGCACTCGAATTGCCAACGAAATTGCATGCGAACGGAAGTTCGTGCTGCCAAAAGTCAGCTGAGAGAGAGCTGACTGAAAGCTGAGCGAGAGCCGAGATTGCTGGGTTCAATGGGAAGGTTATGTGTGAGGTTCATGTGGCAGCAGATGCGTTGCACTTCATTTGAAATCAGATTGCTTGATAAATATTACAAAAATACAAATATATATATATATTTTTCATATGTATTATAAATATATATATATATAGATATAGATATATGCAATAAACTAGTCAAAGTGAGTGCCATTAAGTGAGACACAACAAAATTTTGAGTCACGTTGCTAAAGCTAAAACTTAAATAGACCACAACTTCCAGTTGGCTTGCAACTGTGTGCGTGTGTGAGGATGCGTGTGGGAGTATCTGTGTGTTGGGCAAGTCGAAACAAAAAGCTGCAATTTTGCAGTGCATACTTTTGGGGCGCACTAACAAGCAATGCGTGCGAACGGCAAACAAAAGCGATGGCAACAAAACGGAGGCAACTACCAACTATGACGACTCCTTGCCACAGCCGAGACGCAAAGTGTGCTCCAAATAGCAGCTCAAGTATTTTTAGAGACAGCAGCACAGGAAGCGGATATAAAAGGGCCACGAGCGAAAGGGTGCGTGGCGCATAGGAAGCTGCAGCTGCAGCTGAAGCTGAAGCCGAAGCTAAAGCCGGTTGCTACTAGCAGCATGTTGCCAGAAGAAATCCAGCAGAGCGAGCAAGCATAAAGCAGGCGTAACAGAGACCCACTTAAAGATTGAGACACTCACAGCAGTTGGACTTGGCGCAGAAGTGGCAACAGCAACGGCAACTGGAAGCGAGTGTGGGTGGGTGTCTGTGGATGTGTGTGTGTGAGCTACTAAATGGCCAAACGTTGTTGCTGCTTCTTCCCTTTTTCTATTTCTTTTCATTTTGGCACCTCAACAACGAAAACATCTGCAGCACAGAAAATATTGTTACATGAAAAATAGCAAACAAATTGAACCAAAATACATAAAATAAACCCAAACTTTTTCACTATGCTTCATTTCCTGCTTCTTCTTCTGCTTCAGCTTCTGCTTCTGCTTGTGCTGCTGTCGTACTTATTTGTTGCACATAAAAAATGCTTGTACAAATGTTTGCCACATATATATTGGAGAACACTTTAACACACAGGCGAATATCCTGTGCGTTGTGTTTAGGTCGTCAAGGACTATGTCAAGGAATATGAAATTAATGGTAATTTAAATTTTAATATTTATAATTTTGTATAATTTATATTTAAAAGTAAATAAAATTTATTTATTGGATTTAATTAATTTATTTTATTTTTTTCTATTATTTGTTTTATTTATTTTTCTTTTTTTTTTCACTTTATTTAATTATTTTATTTTACATGATTTTATTATATTTTATTTTATTTTTGTTTTGTTGATTTTATTTATTTATTTCATTTTTTTATTCTTTTTTTTATTTATTTTAGTTTATTTTGTTTTAATTATTTATTCATTTATTTTATTTTATTTTATTTTATACAATTTATTTTATTTATGTTTGAAATTAATTTTATTTCATATATTATTCCAGCTTAAACACTCAAATGCAAAATCCCTTCAGCTTTTTACAGGGCATTATCTCAGTCTTCACCTCGAATAAATCTTTTTTTTTTTCATATATTTTTCAATTGTTTGCTTGTAAGTTTTTATGATTTACAAGTGCTAAAAACCAAAACTAAAAAATTAAATAAAATAAATTTACATAGCTTACTTACATATTTAATATTTATATAATATTTACGCTGTCTACAAATACATTTAAATATAGCGTTAAAGTGTTAATGAGCTGCAGACCAAACGAAATAATAACAAAAAAAAACTTATTTAAAATGTTAAATGGAGTTCGTGGCAGCTGCAGCCTCAATCTGCCACATGCACATGCACTTTTTGGCAACGAAAACAGACCGCGCTGGCCGCAACTATCCACACCAAAAGCCATGATTGATAACATCTCAACATAAATATACACGAACACACACAAACACAGACACACACGCTCGCAGGACGCCATTGCAGGACACGTGCGGTGCACATTTTAACGCCAGCGCGAGAAACGTGGCTGTAGGCTCATTTGTTGCAGCTGTTATTGTTGTTGGCTGGTTGGCTGGCCATTGGCCCGGTTGTTGGCCTTATCGCATTCAGGCGAAACACGTGTAACTGTTGGCCATATCACGGCAGTTTGCATTCTGTCAGCTGATTATGGTTGCATGCTCGCTTAATAAATGCAACATTAAAGCTTCAACAGCATGCCACAAAGTTAAGCATTCACGAGACAGTGCATGCAAAAAGTTGCTGCTCAAGTGGATTTTATATGGTTTTTCTCACTTGGCGCCCGGTGAAAAATGTTGCAAAGAAAGGCAAAACGCGTTAAAGCTTAAAAAGCAAAACACAAATTGCTGAGAGTCGAGAGTCCTTTGTTAGTTGGTTTTTGCTGCTGCTGGTGGAGCTACGGCTGCTGCTGCTGCTACTGCTGCATTGGGGCATGAAAAACAATGCGGCAAGTGTAATAAAAACTAAGTAGCTTACAAGCCCATTGCTTTGGCCTTCCCCCACCTCTTGCAGCATAAAGAAGCTGAAACATTATGCAAAATTGTTGTCCGGGCTGCCGCTGCCGCTGCTGCGGCTGCTTACTTAACGTTTTGTGTGTGGGCGTGATTGTTGCTACATGCCACTGCCATTGCTACTGCTGTTGCTGCTGCTGCTGCAACAACATTGCTTTGCTGCTGCCACACTCTTGGTGAGAATGTGTCTCTAATAACCTAACGTGCCGCTCGCATTAAATATGCTAATTTTTACAGTGAACACATTTTAAGGCAGCAGGCGACACACAGCCATGGCGGACCCCTACGAATGCCACCTGACTGACGACAGGCGACAGAGGACAGACGACAGACGACAGAGCCGACGTCCCCTGGCCACGCCCACACTTTCACACCGCCCGCATTCTCATCAGGCATATTATTTGCAGGGCAGGCAGCAGGCAGCAGGCAGCGCATATTAAGTACATCTTGCCACATGTACGTGTTGTATGCCGTCATGTTGCACGGACCGCCCGTTGACATTTAGCGCGACAGTGACAACAACCACAACAACATCATCATCAACAGTAACAACAACAACAGCGACAGTAACAACAAAGCTGGAATTGAGAAAAATTACGTTGCAAATGCTTCAAGAGAAATTTTATAATTTTCCTTTCGCTTTTTTTTTTTTTTTTTTGGTTTTTGACAAGGTTTTTGCTTACACTCATTTGTTGTTCGTTGTTTTTGTATATATATATATATATATATATATAGATATTTATATGTAAGTATATTTATGTATGTGAGTATATGTACTTAAAATCAGCAAAATATTCTATACTCTATAAAAACAGTGCATAGCATGCTAATACGATTAGTTTGCATTTTGCATAACATTTTCTTTGAGGCATAAATTTGAAATTTGAAAAGAAATTTTGTTTTATTTTTCTATAAATTTTTTAAAACTTAAAAATTTATATTAGGCTATAGTCTGTGATAATTGCTTTGAAAGCACATTAGAGCTTTGCTTTCGTAAAGCTCAGCTCCAAGCATGCGAAAGCACATTAAAAACCTATAGTTGATGTAAAAACGCAGCTTTTAAGTTCATTAAAGCTACTTAACCCAAAAAGCTAAGCAAACGAGTTGAATGTTGCATGCTCGCCTTTCACTCCATAAAATTCTTAAATCCAAAATTAAAATAAATCTCAAGCCTGAAACTTTCAGCCAATGCCGCTAAGTTTTGGCCAAAATCACTCCCAAAAGGGTATTTAGCAACTTGCTTAGACTTGCGCTGATTTTCCAACATTGTCAGCAGTGGTGAAAGTCTTTTGGTGTTTTTGTTTGTTGCGCTTGTTGTTTTTATGTTAAAAATATTCAAATTATTCTACGGCAACTGTCGTAAGCGGCTGCCTGGCAACTGGCAGATTCACAAAATCTCCATTCTTATTTTTTTTTGTTCGCAACTCTCGCGCCTCACACACACACACACACACACACACACGGCACGGCAGCTTCTCTCACCTGCCGTCATTGTCAGTGAATTAAAAACGTCATAAGGGCTTATTTAAATAAATTATGAACATGCAGACTGCGGACGTGGCAGCGTTGCCTGGCATTTTCAATAAATGTAAATAATTCAGCGCATAAGTGAGCCAACCATATTAGCCAAAGCGGCGCTTAAGACATTAGAAAGCCATGTGAGAAATAGCAGCAGTTGCCTGGCTTATTCCTAAAGGAAATTAAACGCGGCCTATAACAGCGCCCAAGAAACTTCCAAGTTTTCCACTCTTAATATATATATGAACTTTTATTTTTGTTTAACTTAATAGATACCCTGTATAAGCTTCGCAATAGGGAGCATGCAGAGTTGGCAAAGAGATGAAGAAAGCAAAAGGGCAAAGCCAATGGAGTAATATAAAGATTAAGTATATGCAATGTATTATATTGATATAAATATACACAAAAATAATAAAATATAAAAAATGAATAAAATAAATATATAAATAAAAAATAAAAATATTTAAATTAAATAAATTTACAAAATCAAAAATAAATTCATTTAAAAATAATAAAAAAAATAATTAATAATAAATAAAAAAACAACAAATAATTGGATAATTAAATAATTAATCAGAATAAAAAAATTTAAAATATGAATAAAATATATTAACTTTTTTTTAAATAAATAAATTTAGAAAAATAAATAAATAGATTTTAAATTAAATAAATTAATAAATATTAACTACATTTTAGTATATAAAAATCCAAAATTAAATCTGACTTCTTTATATTTCCCCTTCTATTTACAGGGTATGTAAAATGCGTTCAATATCATTCACTATTTGCTTCACATTCATTTTCTATTGCGGCTAAATGCAAAGTTGTTGCGCCGCACTTGTGCGCCTCGGGCGCTGTCATAACTTTTCTTTTCTGCTTGGCCAAAAAGCAGAGAGAAAAAAAAGTAAAAACAATAATAAAATTAAGTAAAATTACTTTTGGCCAAAAGCAAATAGGAATCCAAGCGTTAACGATCAAAACAAGCCATAAAATGTAGTTGAAGCTAAATGTAGTCAAAAACAGAGAAACAGAGAGGGAGAGAGAGAGAAAGAGAGATACAGCAGCCGAGACTTGAACCAGTTTAACAGAATTTTTATGCACTTTTATTTCTATTGTGGCAATTTGGCACTTGGCAGTTGGCAGCTGCAACGGAGTCGAGCGGATTCGCACACACTCGCAAAGTGGCAATAATCAGCAGCCGAAAATGCAAACGAAATGCAAAACGTGCCTGGCTCAAGATGCAGGTGCCTGTTGCTGCGTAAACAGCTCAAGCTGCCCCAACGTCTAGGACGAGGCAAACGTGTGACTGGCAAAACTGTGCAAATGGGCTAACCGAAGATGGGGCTAGACACAGACAAAGACTGAGACAAAGAGAGAGAGAGAGAGAGAGCACGAACTGCTAACTGGGCTGTGCTGGGGTAAAAATGAAAGTGAAAGTAACGCTTCATTGTTATCCTGAAGCGGCAACTCGTCCTGTTCCTAGCACACACAATTGCTAAAAGATAAACTCGAGCTGCGTGGAGGGGCGTGGCACAACAGAATAGAGAAAAAAATGTAAATAAAAGTCGGTGCAAAGCAAATCTCACAACAATTTGGGTCAAACAAGCAAATTGCATTCTGTTTAGTGGCGCTTGTTGTAGCCATTGTTGTTGTAGCAATTGTTGTTGTTGTTAGTGCAATTGCATTGCCTCCTTTGAGGTTAAGCGCCGTCGAGATTTCCATGGGGATCCAGTTTTCCTTCACTGCAGCTACTCAGCCTCTCTGCTCAACTTCTCCGAGTTGTGCAGCATGGGCAATGCAAACATTTGGATTTAGTCCAGTCCAGTCACTACTATATATATAGTCAGCTACTCCCACACAACATTTGCAAAAATTGAAAAAGTTCAATTTACGCCAAAGTTTGATGTTTTCTTTTCTCTCTCTCTCTCTCTCTGCTGTCATTTTGTCGCTTTGATTTAAGCGTTAGTCAATGTCATTAAATTGCAAAATGCACGCGCCAGAAGATGAAATTGTGGCCACAGGATCCTCAAGGATGCTGCGCCAGACGTTAGCTGGCAACTTATGCAAATTTTCATGCAATTGAGACTCACTCGCGGCGTGCGCTCCCCTAAGGCAACTGTGTGTGTGTGTGGGTGTGTGTATGTTGGTGTATCAAGTATGTGTATAAAGTCTTGGTGTAATATAGCTAGCAGAAGTGGCCCTAAACGCGTCGAGCAAAGGATAAAAGTCATAAGTAAATTGCTTTTCAAGTTGAGCATGTGCATTAAAAAACAATAACAAGAAACTTGAAAGAAGACAAAAAGAAGTAAAAGAAGAAGAAGACACACGAAATTATATTAGAATGTATATTAAAATAGCAAAGACAAGAGAAGACAGAGAGGAGAAGTGGTGGGTGGGCTAGAGTTATATTGGTTAGAGTCTAAGAGAATTTCTCATAATTATTTCTTATAATTCCCAAACAGTTTATGTTCAAAATCAGTTAGCAAATATTAGCCCTACCAAAAACTAATTCTATTCAAATATCTTAAACTTCAACCCTCTTCCATTTCACCTTGTCAAGAGGAAATTCTAATTAAGCTCAACCAAATAACTAATTTAATTTAATTAGCCAACACAGGGGCGCCCCAGAGGGAGTGAGTGAGAGAGCAGCTGCTTTGCAACCAATCAAACTGAAGCACTCTGATGGCACTCTTGATAAAGTATTTAATGTGCAGTTCAATTGAAGCTGCTTTGCTATTTTCTCTAACCGCAAAAGATTCGCATCTCATTGAGCACCAAGATTTATGCAGCATGCGATTGAGCTTTAATTAAATTGCCACTCAGTGGTGGCAGCTGCAACGGAAACCAACAACAACAACAGCAGCAACAATAGCAACAGTTGCCATCAATGTTGCAGTTGCGGCTGCTGGGGGCAGCTGGGGGAGCTGCCAGGACTATCCGACAGCTGGACAGGTTGGCAAGCGACACCAAGCCGAAGGAGAAGGCGATGGCAAATATTAACTGTGCCAAAGCAACAAAAACAACAATAACAACAGCAACTGTGTCAACTGACAATGCCAATGGTGGCAGACACAACAGTGCCACTAGCGACACGCCACTTGCCACTTGCCACTAGCCACTTGCCACCTGCCACGTATAACAGCGCTGCGCGAGTATTTTCATTTACTTTGTAACATGAATAAAAGAAAATTAATATTTTATGTCAATTAAATTCTATATAAATCAAAATATTATAAATTATTTATTTAATAAGAAAATAAACTAAAAAAATTACAACAACAAATTAAGAGTCATATTTTATATAAATTTAAATATTATAATTTATTTATTTAATAAACAAAATATATGTAAATATAAGAGAAAAAAAAAACAAATATATATCAAAATCAAATAAAAAAATGTTTAAATTGTTTTAAAAAATATTAATAAATGAAAAATTTTGAATAATATTTTATACACATGTATAATAAAAATAAATATATATATATAAAGGCAAAAGAATAATAAATTAATAATAAAAATGTAAATTGAATTGAATTAATTTTAATAACATAAAAAAATTAAATGAATATATCATTAAAGAAACTTATATACATTTTGTATTATTTTTCACCTTTCTGATTTACTTTCATCTCCCCAATTGCCAAACCCAATGAATATCTCCATAATACAGATATAATTAACAGGGTATTCTAACTGTAACTTACATTTGCTTGCGTCTGCCTCTTCTTTCATTTTCACCACTTCTCCTCTTCTTCTTTTGTATTTTTGCTAACTGTCTTTGGTGTTCGTGTTGTTAAGCACAATTTTAATTGATAAATTGCCACTTGGGCCATTACTTGTCGCTCTGCTGGCGCTGCCACAGTCGCTGCCGCTGCCGCTGTCGCCGTCGACAAGGACGCTTTGAATAATTTTCCAAGTTGCCGTCGAGAATTCGAGCTGGCGCTGTGTGCCGTGGCGTGGCCTGCAGCTGCTGGACGTGCTCTAAGTAACGTTTACATCATCAAATAAAATAAAATGCTTGGACTCATTTAAAAAGCAATTAAATATTAAAAACACTTGTACAATTGTCGCTGACGGCGCCAATTGGCGTGCGGCGCGGGGCGGGGCGAGGGCGTTGCGAGGGTCGCACCACTGACTTTTGGAATTTTGATTGTTTCTCTGCCTTCTCATTTACAAGCGACACGGGTTCTGGCGGGTTTTGCGGTTTTGTTTGACTGATTATGCAATTAATTAGAATCTCTTTGGCTGCGGTAAACGCTAAGCGGATAGCGGAGGAGAGCGACGTGGCGATTGTAATTGAAATTTAATAAATACCGAGCAACGCGCTGCCAGCCAAACCAAGCAAAAAAGAGGGGCGAAAAGAAAGAGCAAACAAGAAACGAAACAGTTATTTGCAAGCAAAACGCGTTTTGCTATCCGACAGAGTTAACGGAATCATTTCCTTTGCGGCAGTCAGTTTATTAAAAGCGCGTCCGCACACGAACGAGGCAAACGCATAAAAAAAAAGAAGCACAGAAAACGGCGAATAAGCAAAAACAATGCGCGACACGATCAAACACAAGCACCAAGAAAAGCCAGCAGACAATAACGGCGAAAAAACTACAACAACAATTGCTGCTATGTCGGCCAATTTGATACACATCCGCAAAAAGAAAACACAAGAAAAAAAAGCAAAAAAAAAGTGTAACAAGAACACGGCGCGCACACACAAATGCAAACAACGAAAACTTAATACACTTCGATGCTGTAAGACGGCATTAAGGCGACTAACGCGAGCTGACGAGAGCTCAGCTTAAGAGCGAGGCGATAAAATAATGGTGAAATTGCACATGCATACAAGTTTCACCATGATCTAAGCACATACAACAACACATTCCAAAGAGCAACTGAGATGCGCATCTCTTCTCACCAGGGATAAGACTCAAGTGCGACGGCGACAGCTAGTTGATAATGGTGAGATAACAAAAGCCAGGCTGTCAGAGTGAAACGCATAGATATGGAATGGCAAAAGGAATGCTGCGAGAGCAAAGCGATAATGAGGTGTTAATGCACGCAGACAAAGCAAGGCAAATGATGTAAAGAAATGAGAGCAAAGTGAAGACAAAGGCAGGGCGAAACAAAGAGAGTGCGAGATCAAAAGGCAAGCATTGAAAGTAAGAAATTCAAAGCAAGACATTGTGAATGAAACCAAAGAAAGAAGAGATTAAAATGATGAGCAAATTAAGCGGCGTATATATGAGAGAGCGAAAGACAGATAAAATGCAATGGCAAGCATATATATTAAATGAGCAATAGACGAAAATAAAATACCCTGCATTCTTGATATGTTTAGGTAAACACTAGCAAAAATAAATACAAGTATTATATATAACAATATTCAATTTAAAATTTCATTTTCATAATATTCATAAAACAAATTAAGCAATTTAATCAAATGCCAGTTGACCCAAAACTATTTAAAGCCACGCAAAACCCATAATGCTCGCATTATAGTGTATAAAAATGCAAAGATATAACGGGGGCTTTGTCGAAAGCAAGAAAAAACAATATAAAAGTGACGTCCCACATAAGCGTTCAAAATATTCCATTAATTTGATTAGACTTTCGGGCAGGACGAGTCGTTTGAGGGTTAAGCCCTCTATAGCCACTGCTGCCGCAAGCGTTGCGAATCGCATGCAAAAAGGCAGCCAAGAAAATCGGGCAGGCAGCCGGAACGCAAATCGTGAAAAGGGCAGCGGAGGATGAGGAGGAGGAGGACGGCAGAGGAGGGTACAGGAAAGTGAGCATATGGCAACATTAAGACTGCATGTTGTTGGACACACCTCAAAATGGAGGCTCGTGGCTTTATGAAGTGCCGTTATTAACTATGGGCGAGGGCAAAGGCGGCCGTGAGAGCGAGGGCGAGGGTGAGAGCAACGGCTGCTTGCTCGCATTATGCGTCATAAGAATTTAACGCACAAATGCTCAAATTGTCAATAAGAAAGTTGGCACGCCCCCACCGCCCTAACTTATTTACTTTTTATACCTCAGCGGCGCGCACACATTAAATGTCCAGCGCTTCTTCATTAGGCCAGAGCAACCAAGAGAGAGCGAGACAGCTTCTGGTACCGTTAGCTGGCAAAGCTAAAACTGAAACTGTTTTCCGGCCAGGCAATCATTTTTTATGAAGGCACTTGCCGAGCAGGGGCTGAGGCTGGGAGGGGGTAGGTGGCCAGTAGCTGGCGTGTGGGCGCGCGCGTAGCGCATCAAAAACCCATTTGGCCGCCATTAACTTGATTGAGTCGAGCTGCTGCTGCTGCTACCACGAGATGTTGCCACACTGCGCTTTTGTTGTTGTTGTTGTTGTTTTTTTTAGGCAGCATTTAAGTTGAAGTCGACACATAAATGAAAATTGATCATGTGCTTTGTCTTTTCTGTTTGACCTGCCCCCGCCCAGCCCCGCTGCATGTTAACAACTAATATTTCAGCTTTTTAGCCTGGCTCGAGGAGAGGTGCGCGAGCACAGCTCGTGGCCATTAGTTGTCATTAGGGCGCTTTGGCCTAATTAAACTTTTGCTAAAAATACCCTTGCGCCAATCACTCATTAAACTTATCTCCTTCAGCATTTGTCATCAGACCCGACCCGACCACGGCCATTTCCCCTAATTAAATGCATTGCTTTACGCAATCTTCAGTTGTCCTTCGTGCAACACTTCAAGCTGACCCAGTTCTGCGGCACGGCAGGTGCTTGGTATTGACTGCCCATCAAGGCGGGGTATTAAATCACATTTCCAGTGTTGTTTAACCCCGCAATTACTGGCACTGGGCGAGTTGGCCAAAACAACTTTTCATAAATCAATGACTTTCAAACTTGAAGGTTTCGCTAGACCTTAAGCTGGTAACAAATATTATTGCCTTCAACTAACGTTAAATTTTAAGCTACTTTGCATTAAATGAAATATAAATGAAGTAATATTTATAAAAAATAATATAATAAAAATAATACATAAATAATATAATAGAAAAATTTTAATAAATTTAAAAATATTTGTAAATATTTTTAAATATTTAAACTAAATAAAAAATATTTTTAAAAATTTTTAAAAATATTTTCTCTGCAATCATATATACAAATATCAAATCAAGGTCAAAGAAGAAAAAATCCACTTCAGGCAGCAATTTAATAAATACTAAATATTTGTTTCCTTAAGGCTGCATTAAAGTTGTGTGGATGCTTTTTATCAAATGATTGCTGAAGCATGTCAAATGGGCTTTGCCGAGGAACTGTTGCATAACAAATCGATTTCACAACCGAGAAGAAACACGCTTAATGCTTGGGAATCATTGAGTCACGTGTCAAAATAATCATTCGCATAGCCTTTAACTCGACGGATTCAAAGGCCTCAACGGTAGGTGGCTCAACTATGCATAGCCAGACAGTTGCCATGACACAGTACGTGTGTGTGTGTGTGTGTGTGTAGGTACGAAATAAATAAATGTGATTTGTCATTTTGCAAACATAGAGCAGCAGCCGAAGCAGCAGCAGCCGCAGCAGCAGCAGCAGCAGCAACAATTCAAGAAGCTGCTTTTGAGAGCGCATTAAATTGCAGTCAAATGGCACACACAGTGCATGCCAAATGTGCACGCACACACACATACACGTATTTATATATATATATATATTTGGCCAATGAATATGCTTGCTTTTGGCTCTGGCCTTGCCTGGCAACTAGTAAAAAAGTGGAAGCTCGTTTGTTGCTCGGCATGTAGAGTATTAAATTATTCGAGCGTGCGGGCAACGCAAGCAACAGACTCCGCACGAAAATACTTTTGTATGCAACACTGCGCACACAAAACCAAATCCAAACTTAACTTCGCCTTGGCCCCCAGCTCCACAGCCGCTGCTCCAGCGTCATGAACATCTGTGAGCCTGGCAACTGTCAGGCGACTTTTAGCAGCAGCAAGCGAGCTGCTCGAAGACTGCAACAAAGTGTGGCAACATCAGCATCAGCGCTCATTTGCAGCAAATCAACTTCAAGAGTCAATGTTAAGCGCCATGTAAAATTCATTCGACTGAGCACATGGCTAAAGCGCCAAAAGGCAGACCGGGACAGTAACTGGAAAAACTGAGACGTTTCCCTGGACTAGAGAACGGCAAATACTCTTAAGATGTTGAGCATATAAATTAGAAAATATAAGAAAAACATATTTAAAATATTTTAGGCTTAAAATATATAAAAACTAATAAAAATATATAAAATATTACTTAATTGTTTTAAATAAAAATTTTCTTAATTTTTGTTTACAATAAAAAATGGTATTATTAAATTTGTTAATAAAAATAAAAACATTTATAATTAAAATAAAAAAAAAAAAAAAAAACAAACAAATAATAATATATAAAATATTACTTATTTGTTTTAATTAAAAATTTTCTTAATTTTTTTTTTACATTCAAAAATGGTATTATTAAATTTAAAAAATAAAATAAAAAAATTTATAATTAAAATCAAAAAACAAAAAAAAAAAACAAATAATAAAAATAAATAACAAATAACAAAAAAAAATTAAAAAACATTCTAAATAAATTCTAACATAATTTTAACGGTATAATAAATGTTATATAAATATTTTAACTTGAAATATGAACTAAATATTTTATAATAGAGCTATAAAATATAAATTTAAAAATTTAATTTAAAAAAAATATTAAAAATTTTTAATCAATAAAAAAAAATATATAAAACAAATAAAAAAATTTATAAATACATATTTTTTACATTAAAAAGAAACCTTAAAAATGAACAATAAATAATTCTATAAAATACATTTATAACAAAAAGTAAATATTTTGAAATAAATAAAATAAAAATAATCATAATAATAATTAACAGTTAGTCAATTTTATTTCACATATAATTTATACATATTTTTTAAAAAACAATACAATAAAGATTTAACATACACTAGAATTTTTACATTTATATAAATAATATCTAATATATTAACATATTTTAATATATTCATCTATTAAATATTATATATTTTAGAATTTTCCACAAGACATCCCAAACGAACCTCAATCAAATCCTTTTAGCCGAGCTTAAGCACTTGCTTTCCTATTACATGGCTGTCTGGGCCATATATAGACTCCGCTCGATAAGCCGCCGATTCTCCAGTCAAGCGTTACATATCCAATGGCAAGCACCAGCTACCTTGTGCAGCAGCACATCAAAGGCAGGAAGAAGAAGAAAATATCCAGAGACATGGAGAGAGCGGGACGAGGGAAATGCGTGCAAAAGTTCGAGAGGCCGTCAGCTGGCGTTGACATGTGGCGTTAGGGCCCGGGTTCAACGAGCCCAGCTGTTGACCTTTATACAGGTTGCGACCTGTACCTGCCAGACCCTCCAGCCGGCATATACATATATGTCTATATATATATGTGTATAATCAACAGCTCCAGATGCATGTCAAACTCGTCTGCCTGTTGGCTGAATCCGAACGCTTTGATTTTCATGAAATTCGCCTTGGACATGCTCGCAATTATATATAAAGTTATAAAAGCAGATTAAAAGCTTGCCCCTGTACGAGCAGGAGCAGGATTAGAAGCCAATGGGATACCTAATCGATATATTCGTGCGAGTAATATTCCATTGGTCTCATGATGGCAAACGAGCAGTTCAGCCTCTTGCTGATTCTGAGCACCGCGCCCGAATTGTTCATCTGGCCGCAGTAGTTGGGGGCCGAGAAGATGGTTAACAGAATGCGATGTCCGAAGAACTGGTAGCCATCCTCGACCACCTCGTGCGCGCGACAGATCAAATCGAAGTCATTACGTTCGAGAAAGTCGCGCACTATCTGCTCCGAGTAGGTAATGCTCACACCTCGTTCATTTTCGCCCCAGCCGTGGCCGTTATAGTTGAGATCGGCCCAGAGCAAGTCGCACATCAGACCGTACGTGGGCACATCCGTGGGCCGCGGCAAGTCCCGTATCTGTTGCAGGTTCTGCAAATGCGGCGACAGCCCGCCGTGGCAGCAAAAGATGCGATTGCCAATGACGGCGGCCACGGGCAGATTGTTGAAAGCATCCACATAGTTGCGCCAGAGCTTGATGCTGTAGCGACGCTTCATCTCGTCGAAGAAGCCTATGGATTTATATATATATATATAGAGATACAGAGCGGATGGCTATCAGTGCCTTGCCTCACCATAGATCTTATTGAGGCTCGCGCACTCGTGGTTGCCGCGCAGCAGGTGCATCTGCTGCGGATATCGCACCTTGTAGGCGAACAGCAGACTGATCGTCTCCATGGACTTCTTGCCTCGATCCACATAGTCGCCGAGGAACAGATACGTGTGATTCGGCGGCCTGCCGCACGCCTCGAAGATGCGCAGCAGATCCTCGAACTGGCCATGCAGATCCCCACAGACATTGATCGGCCCCTCCAGCTCGAGCAGCATCGGCTGCCGGCCGAACTCCTCACGGGCCTGTTCGCACAGTGCGGTGATCACCTTCGCCTCCAGGTGGCAGCAGCCGCCTTTCTGGCTACACAATTTGCCAATGATGCCATCAATATCCCTCTCAGTCAATTTCATTTCTGCGCCGTTGAATTTTCCCAAAACTCATATATATATTTGTGTAGAAAAATAAAAAACGAATTGTGTGGAGTTTTCGAGTTGTGTGACACTAGCTAATTTCTAAGGATCTAACGTACAAAAACATGCCTACACACAGATGTCTATGTTTGAGTGTGAGTGTGCGAGGTGTGAGTGTTGCGAAAGGGCTTAAGCATAATTGACAATTCATTTATGCTCAAGGTTGCGTAAGGCCCACCGTAGCCAACAAAGCAGACCTCAAACTCACTCACAGTTGCGTAGGGCGAGGCGTAGAGATGGGAGCGTGAGTGTGTGACTTTATGCGATGACTATCATATATTATATTATGTTAAATATATATATTATTTTTTTTTTAATATTTTCTATATTTATTTATAGTTCATATTTATTTATATTTATATATATAGTTATTATGTAAAAATGTTTTAGAGTTTTTTATCTATAAAATCTGGATAATATTTGATGGATAATGTGCAATAGATAGTGGATAATATATAAGACATAGCGGGTAATGAATAGTGAATTTCGGATAATATATAGACATAATTCATAGTGAATAATGGATAATGTATAACAAATAATAGAACAGTGAATTAGGGATCATATATATGCACAATCTATAATGGATAGAGAATATACATTATCAATAATGGATAATGGAATTGGATATAGAGCAATGGATATCCATTACCTTATGGATAATGTATTAAGTATAAGGGCTAATGGATAATGGATAATAGATAAAGGACAATGAATGATGGATAATATATAAGCATAATCCATATTGGATAATGGGTAATGTATCATTATAATAGATTAATGGATGAACTATAACAGATATAAAGGATAATAAATGATAATGAATAATGTATAAGAAATAATAAAAAATAATAATAATATATGATGAATAATAGAAAATAGAATATGTATAATGGATAATGGGATTGGATAAAGGATAATGACTAGCTAATTAATATTTTGATCAATATTTCAAATAATTTCAAGCGATATTTCAGATCCAATAATAATGAATAATATATAAAGGATAATGCAAGCAATAAATACTGGATAATGAAGATCCAGACAATGGCAACTCAAATAAATTTTGTAAATATTAAAAAAAATATATAAATAAATTTTTAAATAATTTCTATTGGTATTTCTAATCAAATTAGATTACATATCCCAATATAAGTATTATCATTTTATTATACGATTACAAAATAATCAAAGACTTTGATAAATATTTGAGTTGTTGCTTCAAAGTTTCGCTAATAAATTGTAGCAAATGCGCAAAAAGAAAACACGACACATGCCCAACTCTAATCAACACAGACAGAGACACACCCTCACACACTCACACACACACACACACCTATACACACACACTCACTGAGAGCGACCTTGCGCCGTCCGTTGGACAAGTTAAAGGAGAAGCGTTAAAGTGCAAAAGATTTATGAAATTTATTTATGTGCCTGTAAAAATGCCAACGGCAAGTGCTGGGCGCTATGAAAGAGCGGACATAGGCGTGTTTTAAGTGGGTTGGTGGGCTGTTGGGCTGGTGGGAGTGGCATGTATTTGGGCCAGTCTAACATCACATTCCCATCAACTCAACGCGGACAAGTCGAGGCGGGTGCCATCACACTGTTGTTGCGACGTCGTCGTAAGCGGATTTGCGACAAAACTCATTCGACTCGAACCACGCCCACGCCCACGCCCACGGTCAGGCCCCAGCCTAGGGAGCAGCTGGACTGGACAGCGGTTCGGTGCGGTCGGTTGAACACAATTGTTGTTGTTGTTGTTGTTGCTGCTGTTGTCCAGCTGGGGTTGGAGGCGCCTCAGAGGCTGCAGCTTGTTAGCAAAGACAGCAAGGAGCATCAAGGCTAAATCCTGTTAAAATTTAGTGCAAAATAAGATAGAATGTTGGCTCTTGTGCCTAGGCAGCGCGACAAAGAAGACGACAGAAGGCGGAGCGCAAAAAAATTGAGAAAAGTAAATTCTTTTAGCCACGCACATATATATTATATATACGTATATATATATATTTATATATATATATATATATATATAGATAGATAGATTTATTTATATATATATCTTTTGTGCACTTTCACTGCGCGCCAAGTTTTGGCCATTTTCCATTCAAAAGTAGAATGAAATAAAATAAAATAAAAACTGACCCAACTTGCTCGAATATATACATAAAAATATACAAAATATATATATAGACATTTACATATATATAAATGTGATATATATATATATATATATATATATATATATATATTTGCCGCTGGACCATAAATTGCCGCCAAAAGCTGCAAAAACAATAAAAATAAATGAACTTGAGTTCGGTGCTCGGTCGTTGCTCTCTCTATCTTACTCCCTCTCTCTCCATCTCCCTCTGGTTTATTATACTTCACTCTGCAACGCCAACTTTTCTTCACGGCTATTGTTTATGTGACTTTTGGCCATTCTGGCTATTAGTATTTATCGCTCGGACCCGCTGGCAACTCGAACGCATGTTAAATGTTCAAAAAAATAAATCTAACAACATTTATCTCTATGAAAGCTCGCCTGCCAATAGCACAAAATTTTCACTAAAAATATATATTCGATTCGCATGTCAATAGAAATATTTCAATAAAAAGTTGAGAAAAAAATAGTTTGAAAATATATTTAAAAATATTCAAAAAATACAACTATTACCTGATAAAAAAGTACTTTTAAGCAACAATATTTTTAATATCTTTTGCTATTTTTTTTTTGTATAATTGATAAAAAATATTTTTTTGAAAACTCTCTCTATCTATCTATCACTGTTGTATACTCAATCTGAAATATACATGTCTATCACTATATATCTATATAACTCTTGCCTCTGGCTCTCTCTCTCCCTCTCTCTCGCTCTTTCTCTCTCCGTCTGACTGATCTTCAGCCGCTCCCTCTCCATGCTTTCCCTGTCCTGACATTCTATCTGTCTCTTTCTCTCCTATGCAGTTTCTTTCTTAAACATTTTCCAATATTCAACTCACTCATATTCCCTCTATATTCACTCCAGTTCACCTGCATATGCATTACACTAGAATTCAGCTATCAAATACTTTCGTTACCAAACAAAATATTAATCGCCTTTGCTGCGTTCGGCTTTGGCTTTTGTCTCGACCAGCGACCGACTCGCTTTGTGCTGCACCTAAGTCACAGCTAATACCTTATCATTTGGCAAGTTTGTTTTATTTCAGAGCATTCCATGCAGCTTTTAATACTCTATTTGAGCAGTGTACGAAATGGGAAACGAAAAAGAATCACGAAAATAAATAAAGCCAAGTTTTGTAACACTGCTTAACCCTTTTTACATAAAATGTCCTTTTGGTTACTTTGTTTACTTAAGCTTTTGCAATCGGCTAATGCCTCACACTACAGCAAAATCAATTGGCATGAGTGTGGGTGTATGTGTGAGTGTATGTGTGTGTGTGTGTGTCAAGGCAACAAAAGGGAATCAAAATAAAATACTCATAAATACCCGTGTATATAGCAACGTTTACAAAAAGTCGACTTTATAGGAAGAGGCCAGCAGCAGTCTCAATGAGAGTGAGTGAGAGAGAGAGAGAGAGAGAGAGAGAGTATGGAGTACATGCAATGACGACCGCTGGGCGACTTAACGGAAACGGAACGGATGCTGCTGCCAGCAGATCCTAAGTCGCCGCACGTGCGAGCTCCCTTCACATTGTTCTTGCTGGCTGCGTGAAGCGTTTGAGTGGAAAAAGGCAATAACAAATAGTGACAGTTGCTCCTTGGCTGCTTTCACTCCACTTTCTTTTATTTATTTCATGCTTTCATTTGAGTTGTCTGCTGGTCAACTCAAAAATTTTATAAGTATATGAATATGAAAGGCATTCTCGGCACTTCATAAGCTGATTGAAACTTGACAAGAGCTGAGCCGCCCGCAAATTTATATAAATATTGCAGAGCGGCAAAGGATTTGTGCCCAGACTCCTCGAAGACCTCAAAGTCATTTAAACAACTCTGCATTGCCTTGAAGGGCGGCACAGCAGCACAAAAGGCAAATCATTCATGGTTTTCAGAGCATGAATCACATGCAAATCGGCACGGAGCTGGACCGACCGGCAGCACTGGCAGCGGTCAACCTAAATAGATTCATAAATCAGCATGAAAACATTATTTTGATTTCCGTTTCACAAAAGAAACGCAACGAGTCCTGTAGATGACGAAGAAGAAGCTAAAGAAACGAAGCGGAGATGTCGACGGAAGCAACTAATTGGAGCATAAACTAAATTCACTAAAGAGCAATGAGTTTTTGCTCATACTCTATGTTTGGGGCGACAGCTTGAGATGGATTTCAAAGGCACTTTGAGGCATGCCAAAAAGTGATTAAAAATATAAAAATAAAGTAGACAATAGATATAGATAAAGATATAGCTAAAAACAAAATATTCGAAAAATAAATTTTAAAAATTCCCAAAATAAGTGTTTAAAATGTTTAAAAATAATAATTATATTACTAAAAATAAATTTTAAAAAAGCAAAAAATGAGTTATATAAATTAAAAATTTGAAAATTAGTTTTATATGTATATAATAATAAAGAATCAAAAATAAATTGAAAAACTTTGAAAAAAAAAAAAAATATTAGAAAATAAATTTTTGAAAATTTTAAAAATTCCAAAAATAAATTTTAAATAATAAAAAATTATATTGCCAAATAAAAGAATAAAAAATAAATTTTTAAAATTAAAGAAATAAAGAAAATTAAATATTGAATAATAATAAATAAAAAAAAGGAAAACAAAAATACATTTTTTAAATATAAAAAACTTACCAAAAATAAATTTTGTAAATTTTGAATAATAAATAAAAATAATTTTTAATAGTATTTAATTATAATTGAATTAATTTTTATTTAATTTTTAGATTTTTGAATATTTTAATAAAGTATTTTATTATATTTTATATACCAATATTTGATTTTTTTATTATTTACACTGTGCACCCAACCACGAGTTGCTTTCTATAGAATTTTCCCAAATTTCCACAAACTGGCTTCAATTGCTACAGCTGCTTCATTATTTGAGAGAGTATTTAAGAGAAGTATTTGCGCCTGAGCTGACCAATTTCATTTGGTATTTGTTTTCTTTTATCGCTCATCGGAAGGATGCAAAACGTTGACACAACGTCATGTGGCTGGTGAATTATGAGTGGTTTCTCCTGCTATTTGTATTTCTATTTTTTTTTTTCGACAAGACTTAGGCCATTGGCAGTACAACAATGAGCACTTCCGTTTGTCAGGCTGTCACACGCTCTCCCTCCCTCTCTCCCCCTCCCTCTCTCTCTCTCTATCTGTGTGTGTGCAGCTGCTGCTGGCAGTTTTGCAATCAACTGAAGCGCGCACAAAAGTATGCTATGAGCTGAGAACAACATGCACAAAAAACTGGCATAAGGGGCCCAGGCAGCGCCTGCATAAATGTCAGGGCACAGCTCATGACATATGAAATGAGTTTCATAGCGACTGGCGCTGCTGCTGTTGCAATTGTTGCTGCTGCCAGCTGGCGGCATCTCCAGCCGCTGTTTAATATTTCCGCTTGCACACTTGCTTATTTATTATGTTTTTTCCGCCACCATGCGGCGTGGCCACTGACTCAAGTTGCCAAGACGCAGTGCACAACCCATGTGCTGTTGCTGTTACTTTTTGTTGCCCTCTGCACTTGACTTCTGCGTCTGCGTCTGCGTCTGTGTCTGCTGGCCGCATGTCCTGGTGCCTGTTAAGTGCCTACATAGGATAATCTGCACATCTCAAGTCAGCGCGTAATTGTAGTCCCTCAATGCAGTCAAGCTGTGCAGTTGACTGCACAAATCCCACTTACTCCAGCTCCAGCTGCTGCTCCAGCTCCTGCCAGCAGTTTTGTGCCGTTCACAATCCACATGAGCTTTGCATTCCCCCTTACGGCGCGTCGTCGCTCTTTAAGTAATTACCATGCGGCGTTCTTTTGCTGTCTGCCGGGCGCAGCAGGCGGCATCGAGCGCCAATGGCCAATCATCGGGCTGACATTTCGTTTATTAAATAAAGCAACACACAATGTTGCATGTGTTAGTTATGTTGCGTGCCACATGCTGACCATAGTTTGCTCGCCATTGAAAGTGTTTTGCCCGTTCACGCTAATTAGGCACGTGACAGGACAGCCAAACCAGGTGCGACACTCACAGCGACAGAGCGACAGCTACAAGGCAATGTCATTGACATGGGAGTTGCAGCGCACAGAGATTTGTGCAACTTTAAGTAAGCTGCTTCAATTACAGACACAGCTGCTCGCATAATCAGTTCGTGGCACATTTGATGCCTTTTCAATTTGCAGCACGAAAATCAAATGTGTTTGAGTGTGTGTGTGTGCGTTAGCAACAAGGATACGCTATGCGCCAAGGATACAAGGATATGTTGCCAACATAAACCCTTGATGTGCGTAGTGCGTATCAATAAAATGAGCCAACAGCTCGACTACGTTTGATGTCAATGCCTTTGCTTTTGTGCACAAAATACCCCGTAGCCATAAATGCTTGCAGAAGGGGTGTGCTGGACTAAGGGATGGGTTGCTGATGATGAAGACAAGCATAGAGAGTTGATACGATGAAGTAGAGAAGTTACTTTAAAATAGTTGAGAAACTAATGCGAGAGCTTAAACTGTTATCGATAGATTTGTTCGAAAATATCGATAACTGCCTAGAAGAAGAGCAACGCAGAGACAGAGCAGAGAGAGAGAGAGCTTTACTACGTCCGTAAAAAGAATAAACATATACAACTTCTTGTTTGAAAACGAAGATCTCCAGAGACTTAACAGACAACCATGGATTATGAACTATTATTAATACAGAACAACAGAACTTAGTGCCTAAGAATCAGAATATAAAATGCAATAAAATATTAAAACTGAAGCTGAAGCTAAGACTCCAATATAAAAGTCTTAAAATGAGCTTTCGGAAGACTTTAAGGCCTATATAAGGCTAAATTTATTTCATGAAACACTCATGGAATTTGAAAACCCTGCCAGTGCACTTCAATACACTTTTTTTAATTTTTTTAAATTTTTGATTGCCCAAAAGCTGTCGAAAACTAGATGATAGAGCTAGCTGAAGTAATAATAGCTTCACACGCAGACGTCACATGTCAAAGAACAAGAGATACTTATACTTCATACCACCAAAATATATCTAAGTTTCCATACACTGCCTCACTCACACTCCCCCTACAGGGTAGCTCATAGTTCAGCACGCTGCCATGCAGCATCTTAGGTTGCTTTTTTGTTGCGGTCGTTGAAGTTCACACTGCGTAGCAGTAAGGTGCTTACGACAACACGCAGGTGTTTCGCACATCAACGCCACCACACGCACACACAAGTGACTGCTTATATATACCTATGACTGTGTGTCTGTGCGTGTGTGTGTGTGTGTGTGTGTGAGTGTCAGCATAAATTTGTTGTTAGAATTTGCCATCAAACAAACAGCAAACTTTCGTGTTATTGAAAAACGAGCAAAAGTGAAGGAGAAAAGAAATCCTTAATACTTACTTGCAGAATAATATCGAATGACAGAGCACTGTATATATATATATATGTATATATGTGTGTGTGTTAGTCCTTGTTAAGCATTTTTAAATGGATACCTTTCATATGTCGGTTTGTTGCTTTGCTTTTGTCGCATTGTACGTTGATTAAATTGTTTCTGCCAGTCTCGTGCTCCCTCTCTCTCCCTCTCTCTCTCTCTCTCTCACTCTCTGTCTCGCTGTACAATTTGTCTCGAGTGCTGTAAGTATTGTATTTGAAAAAGATTATTTACACGAGTGAACAACAGACTCAACTGGCTGACAACGCGCTGTATTAGTATTAGCCTGCCTTTGATCGATAAGGTGTTGTATATCTGTCATCTAAATGATTGCTAAATTCGCTAAGCTTATCACATATGCATAGGCAAATTGACAAAAAACAAACAAAATGCCAGCCGGAGGCAGACTAACGATATTTCCTATTCAATTTTTAAGCAGCTCGGCAAGGTGTGCCAGAAAATGGCATAAGAAATAAATTTAAGCATTTTGGCATTGAATATAATGTAATAAAAATAATGACAAAATTAAAAAATAAATATAAAAATATAAAATATTAGTTTATAAAATAAATATATAACAATAAGAAAATTATTTCTTAAAATTTATATAAAAAAAAAAATGATAATATACAAAATAAATATAAATATATTACAAATATAAAAAAAATCAAAAATAAATATATTTTAAATATATATGTATTTTATTTATTTTACAAATATTTTTATTTTAATTATGTAATAAAAAATAAATTAAATTAAATTTTGGCAATAAAAATAAAATAATTTTATTATTAGCAGGTAAATCGCTTTAATAGTTAATGAAATCATATAATAGTCAATAAAAGAAAGAATAATAAATAAATATGAATTTAAATAATTTTTTAGAATTTGTTTTATTTACCTTAACACATGTTCCATATTTTTGGTATATATAATATGCATATATAAACTAAGAAATAATATAATAATAATAATTTAATTAAAATAATATTTATTTATAATACAAATAATAATTTAATAATAATAATAATAATAATATTTTACAATAGTAACTAAGAATAATAATTTAAATTCTAATTTCCAATAATCCCCGAGCATTTCCAGTTATATATATACATATATAAATTCCATGGAAACACCTTCATCTACAATTTCTCAACTTATCCTATCAAAGAACTGACTAAATTTAATTAGCAAATCAATGTGAATCATTCAATTGCGAGCATTTCACTATCTGCACGCACAGGGCATAAGGATGTAAGGAAATCGAATTGATATGCTTTAGCTGCTGCCTGCCATATGCGTAATGAGCGAGGATTTGCAATAAAGACGAAGGATACTTCAACACTTGTTGGCCTGACACCTGAAATCACCTGGCCTTTGGCTGAATGTAATTTATGCAGGCATATTGTGTTTCAAGGACATGCTCATTACACGCAACGCGAACCGGTTGTGGCTGCCTTGCCTTGGCTCAACAACCAAAGGGCAGGCCAACTGGCGACCACGGCAACAACAACAAGAACGAGGGCTACGGGTACGGCTACGGCCACGGCTACAACAACAACAACAATAACAACTCACATTAGCATTTTTCGCAGCTTCAGCTTGGTTTTTGCTTTATGACCAACTTATGCCCTGCGCATATATATATATATATATATATATATATATATAAATATATATGCGATACACTAAAAGTCATTGTTGTTGTTGTTGTTGCTGTTGTTATGCCCATTGAATATGCTTAGCAGAAAAGGGTATATTTAGCTTTGAGCAAGTTGTTGAAGAGGGCAGAAGTGGGGCATATATGCTGGCAGAAATGTTGGCGATTGTATTACGTATACGTAATTAAAAATACGTTTATTTAATTTAAGAACCAGAAGAAACTTGAACTAAGAAATAGCAATTTGGATGATGAGAATATTTCGCATGTTGACAATGGTCGTAAGTTCCCTCATGCACAAACCCACAGCGCCCTCAAGCCAGCGCATAAATGACACATTGGGAATTTTTATACAATTTTTTGCAGAGTTCATGATCAAATGGCAAATGTTTTCCAATACATCAACAGTCGCTCATAAGCCATAACTCAAACAACTGTCGAACTATAGCCCTAGCAAATAGTATCACTCTAGCTGAGTCAGTCTGTAGATAGGCAACTCCCTTGTCTACAGAGCATCTGCCTAGTCCAGCACTCTTAGCTAAGCAAGCTCTTAACATATTGTTTCTGTTGTTGTTGTTGTTGTTGCCCTGTTGGCTTAGTTTGAGTCGTGAGTCCTCTATCTCGAGTTCTGTGGCTCCCATGCACAGCTATTCGTGTTGGCCGCAGAAGTGCTTTTAGTAGTTTGCCATTGTCTGCCACAAGATCGCCAAGCGGCGGCCCAGCCACCCATTTGCCTTTTGCCCGCTTTTGGGTGTTGGCTTTGGCTTTGGCTTTGGGCTGTGCCACGCCGCTTGTCATGTCTTTGGTTGGGCATTAAGTTAATGCGCTGCGCCCGCATGCCTGACAAATCCTTGACACTTGCCATGGTGCCACAGACAGGGCAGCATCTACCTGGTTTCATTAAGTCATTTGGCATTGTTATGGCTGCTGGCTGCTGGCTGCTGCCTGTTGGGCTGCCTGTTGGGCTGCCTGTCAAGCTGCTTCTTCTGCCTCAGCTTCGTGTTGTTGTTATTATTTTTGGTCAGTTGACTGCATTTAGCTCTAGCTAAGCGACAGGCGTGTCAGTTCGTGTGCGTGTGCGTGTGTGCGTATCTGTAAACAGGTGAGAAATTGCTTAATTGTAATTTTAACGCTTAACGAACTCAGTGAGTAGCGCCGTCTATATTTGGCATTTAAGCACTCAAGACCTGGCCAACAGTTCATGGCCAAATCAAACACACCTACCAACACACACACACACACACACACACACACACACACACACACACAATCTGTTGCTGTTACATGATGATGAATAATGGCAGCTGACCTGCAGTGGCTCCTTGAGGGCAGTTCAATTCAATTAACCAACATTTGCTGTTTCTGCTGCTGCTGCCTCAGTTGCCACTTCACTCTCCTCCTCCTCCCCCATCAGCATCCTCTTCTCAGCTATCATATTCATATTAAATTCGAGTACTTCAATTTGTTG
Source organism: Drosophila peninsularis (assembly GCA_035047485.1). NCBI lineage: Eukaryota > Metazoa > Arthropoda > Insecta > Diptera > Drosophilidae > Drosophila > Drosophila peninsularis. The sequence continues at coordinate 7,058,235 of JAWNPN010000035.1, forward strand.
TTGCAGCTGCTGCTAGAGTCGAGGACACTCCGGTTTGTTGTTTAAGCGCTAATTAGCAAACGTCTGCAGCAAAATGTCTCGACTTTAACTCAGCCCTCTGACACAGTTAATAATTTCATATTTTCTGCCACGCCCCCTGCGGGCAGGCTCTCATCTATTGCAACTTCCCACTTTGACACGCTAATGAGCAGAACGTGAGCATTTTCATACTCTTTGCCGACTTACTTTCAGCTCTGTGGCAATTTTCTTTAACAACCTGTGTAAAAGTTTTCCTGTTTGACTTTATTACCCATTAAAAGCTGAAGTGATAGGGTCTGATGAGCCTAAGTAGATACTGGTGTAAATGACGGAAAAAGATAATGCGGCTAAGGATTAGAAATTTAGCTTAGATAATATAAAATAGTCAAAAATAAGTCATCTGATAGTAAAAATACTGATAGATAATGCTAATGAAAATTCCAAGTGTAATCCTATTACTGATACTAATAGTAATGATAATGCCAATTGTAATGATAATACTTAAACTAATACTACATTTGTTTAATGCTGATGCTAATACTAATGATAATGTCAACTCAAAAGTCAATTCTAATGATGCTAATGATAATGTTAATGATAATGCTAACGATAATGCTAAAGATAATGCTAATGATAATGCTAATTCTGATGCCAATGCTCATACTTAAAAAATACTATACTAATGCGGATACTACTGACTAATACTAATACTAATTATAATTCTAATGTTAATGGTAATGCTAATGCTAATAGGAATATAAATACTCAAATAATGCTAACGATAATGCTAAAGATAATGCTAATGATAATGCTAATTCTGATGACAATGCTCATACTTAAAAAATACTAAACTAATGCGGATACTACTGACTAATACTAATACTAATTATAATTCTAATGTTAATGGTAATGCTAATGCTAATAGGAATATAAATACTCAAAACAGCTAATGCAGAAAGTAATATTAATCCAAATACTAATATCAATACCAATACTAATACTAATACCATTACTAATACCAATACTAATACTTATACTCTGATTAATGTATCCCCATATAAAATTACAGAATATCTTCTAGTTGGGCCATTTCCAGAGACGCAGCATGCTGACTCCCCTCTAAAGTTGTTTGTTTACGACTCAGCACTGTCGGTATTTAATTAAAGCATGTTGCACGTATTCATACACATCGTACTATAACGGTTAATGCACTCACAATTGTGTATTTATTGTTGTTGTTGTTAATGTTGCATGTGCTGACACATTTGTGCATTAAGTGTCAACTGTCAGCTTGTTTGTAGTATGAAATTTGCATACAAAATATTTTGCCAGCTCAAACAAGATTATTTGTATATATTTTTATCACTTTATATAACATATGACATTTAATTGATGTTTTTTTTTTAAATATATATAGTTATATAGTCATACAGTTACTGACAACAGTTAAGCGATGAGTGTTTTATTAATGCAAATTAAATGTTTAACAACGATTGGTTAAGAGTTTGGCCAGAACGCAAACAGACGTGTTGCCGGTTTTAATCAGTCTCTAGAACCAGTTGGGAATTACAAACAACAACCAAGCAACAAACATTTATTATTCATCTTGCGTGCATTTGGGACGTTTGCAACGTGTTTCCGCACAGAGTACAAAAGGTTTTGTACAGGTTTGTTGGCTTTTCGGAAACTACGAAAGGGAATTTTAGTAGTTTAAAGGATTTAAGATAGTAGAACATTTTCTTTTTACTTTTTTGTTAATAATAATAAAAAATATTTATTTAATTTGTAGTATTTAATATAAAAATATATTTTTAAAAAGACTTTTAAATATATTAAAAATTTCTTTAAATAAATAAAAACATTTTTGTATAAAAAAAAATAAATAAAAATGACTAAATATCTCAATTAACATTTAAAAAAGTGTCTTGAGCTCAGTTCATGCTTGGGCTGTTATAAACGTTATGTTATATATTTAAAGTTTTTATTTTTTTTTATAAATTTCGGAAAATATTTCATATTTAAATTTTCCTTTTACCTTGAACAATAAATTGGATATATTATATTTGTATAAACATAATCTTTAATACGAGTTATACTAAACACCTGAGGCAATCGAAGCGTTTAAAGGCTGCTCTTATTTCACTTTTTTGTATAATAATTCAAAGAGAGAAATAGGGCAGAAGTTGTCTGTGAGCCAAAATCCAAGTTATTGGTAATCAAAGACTCTTACACATCTATACATAAATATATATACATATATAAATCATCAATGTTTATCAGATTAATGTGAGTTGGGCATACTCTAAGCTGCGACTAGAGTGCGAGAAGCTTAGGCTAGACAAGTAATAAGTTTGGCAAATACATTTGCCCAGCCCTTTAGCTACCTATCTAAGATATCGTCTGCTTGTTTGGCAACGCTGCGTATGCGTCACCTGGCTGGCTAACTGGCTGGCTGGCTGGTTGACAAGCAAACAGCGACATAAACAAACAAGCCAAGCGAACATATGGCAAATGACGACGCCAATGGCAAACGATGTCGCCAACAAAATGGCAAAAAATTACAATTGCGTTTTGCGTTTGGCGTTATTCTCACTCTCTCTCACTCTCCCTTCCTCACTCGCTTCCCCTCTGTGTTTTCTTTTTGTCTTATGTCACGCAGAGGAGTTGGTACGATTTTATTATCATTTTGTTACGTGTGTTTTTACAGCCAACAACAATAACAATACTCTCACTCTCTGTCTGTCTGACTAACTGCGTGGCAGTCTCTGCATATATATTTGCGGCTGGCATAAGGTGTACGCTGCGTATACGTGATGTGTGTGATTATCTTGTTGCCAAGCATTCTGCCGTTGGTATTGCATTGCCCACGAAATTGAAATACTTTTGTGAAATTTAGCACACAAATTAGGTTTTTTCTTTCTTCTGATTATTGAAATGCCAATCATTAATGTATTTCTTCTCTGTCGTTGGTTATTATAAAGCATATTTGGTGTGTGGCATATGAACGTTGACCAGCGCACGAGCTGATAATTGCGCTTGATTTAAATGAGACTTTATTCATATATACATATACTTATGCATAAGTGTTGCATGATATGTGTATTGCTTTAAATTTGCTTTTCCAATGCATATTGTTGAACAATAATAATAAAATAATTGCACTGATCATGCATGCATCAACGAGTGCACACACAATTATGTAAGCATTGCAGTTCTCGCACTTCAAGCCATTGTCACGGTAGGCTGTGCAGTAGACTGAGCTGTTCCTGGTAATTCATAGAACAGAGTTCAATAGAATGGAAGACGTAAACTGCTGCTCTCGTAGTGAAATATAGGCAGGTTATGTTAGGTTATGATAAGCTTAGCATAGCATAAGTAATAATAATAAATCAAGTGTCAAGACATGTATTTTAAGGCGAATTTTTAAGCGGCAAATGTATGTTGTTAATATGAAAAAACTTTTTACCTTTAATAAATTGTTAAATAAAAATATTTATTTATTTTATTAGTTTATATTATAATTATATTATTATATTTATTTATTTTTAAATAACTATTTTATAATTTTATATTATATATTTTTTTTCTATTTTATTATATTCATTTATTTATTTTTAATTTTATATTTATAATTTTTTATTTATTTATTTTTAAATATTTTTTTTTTTTAATTTATTTATTTAATTATTTTACACTTTTTATATTTATTTATTTTCTTATGAAATTTTAAACTTGTGATAATAATTTATTGATAGTAAAATATATTTTTTTAAATATGTAAAAATATGGTATATAAAAATTAAGGCCAATAATTTTAAATATATTTTAAATTTATTTTTCTGTGACATACCCATAAAAAACATTTTTTTTCTATCGCACGAAATAAAACAAGCTTTCAATAATAGACATAAGTCTCACTTCACTTTTTTCTAACTTAGTTTTTAATTTATACAGAGCAGACAAAAAAACAAAAATATTAAAATAAAATCTGGTCTAAAATTCAGGTCAAAATCAAATTATTTGAGGGCCAACAACAGGCGTATGGCTGCGAGGGTATTTAAACTTAGCAGTTTGGACAAAAAATACATTTTAATTCTGTTTATATACCATTTTTTCTGCTTTTCTTTCTCTTTATTTTTTTGTTTAGCTCTGTGCTCGGTCTGTTGGCGCGGCACGTGGTTGCGTGTGCTGATTATTTAAAAATTTATGAAGCCAACGAAGCACAGCTGAAAACTTTTCAACAAAACTAAACAAAAGTGCAGCAGGCAGCGACGGCGAAGACAACAGCGGGGAGTAAAGTAACAAACACGAGCAACAGCAACATCAACAACAACAGGGACGCTGACAACAACAATAAAGCAACGATGTGAGCGTGTTTTGTGCTGCTTTCGTCGAGCTTTAACCACAGACGCTAGCCAGGACAACCAGCCACCGTGACACGCCACGCCCCACGCCCCCCTCCCTGCGCCCTACGCCCGACGTCGCCCCGTCTTGTTGCTGCCCCTTGGCCATTGCCTGCATTGATAATGTGCAGCGTGGAAAAAGTTTTCAACATAGTTTGCTACTTAACTCGAGCGTAATAATAAAAGTGCTAAATCTTTGGCTATATTCACTTTGTAAGCGCCCACTGGGCGTGTGGGCGTGCGGGCGTGGCATTGCCGCAAATATTAACAGAACCACAAAAGAAAAGCATTAAACTAAAGCCCTGCGGTGGCAGCGACGCCGGCTTGCTTAAAAAGGTGAAAGGTTAACGAAAGCAAAGCGAAAGCAATTAAAACCAAATGCAGCATGCAACAGCAACAACAACAGCAATCAGAACATATCAAGCGAAAACAAAGAAGAAAAAAATATATATTTATACATATATATTCTCTTTATGGTTTCTTAATGATAACCCAAAAAGAGCCAACTGGGAATAAGCGTAGTCAGAGCAAATGCTTTTAATGCAGCAAAGGATGATAAACGAAACGAATTTCGTTTGCAATCGAGACAAAATTAACAAAGCCATTCACCTCACATTGCCAACTAGATTAATGAAACTCTCATAAATACTTTATGAGTTGCTCAGCAACTCGAATTGCAGTAATGAAAAACTGCATGAAAATCAAATGAAATTGAGTTGCAGCTTTCACATGAAATGAAATGACAAATGAATTGCCAAAAATTTATTAAAATAAAAAAATATGTTTTTTAATATTTAGCTTGAACATTGTGTTTTAAAATAATTTTTGAAAATTGTTAAAATTAAAAAAAAAAATGTTTTGCTAAATAATACATTTTTTTAAACTAAAAAAAAAAACAATTTATTTTATTAACAAATAATTTGTTTAAAAATGTTGTTAAATATAAATTTAATATAAACTTTTAATTTAAAATTTCACATAATATTCATGCAGCTGCCACATCAGGCCAATAGCAATCCTAGCAATCCGCTTAAATATCTCACTTGCTCTGTCTGCTCAACTTTGTTAAACCATGCCCAGAGCGCGAAGGCTGCGTAAAATGTTTGTCAAATCAAATTATTTTCAAAATGCTATTAGAAGCAGTAAAAGCAGCGAATGATTACAGCGAGCGCGGATTCGTTAACAGAATATGCAGATAAATTAACAGAGGAAGTAAGAGAGAGAGAGAGAGAAAGAGAGGACGAGAGAGGCAGCTCTTTGGCAATTTATGGCAGCAAGCAAAATACGAGTATTCAAATAAATTTTGCGCTTTTGCAATTTGAAATACAAACGAAGCTGCGAAAATAGTGCAGCGGATATAACCAAATATAGAGTTATATATATACATTTATATGGGATGCAAGAATCACAAAACTTCGGCTGGGGAATTGATGTAAAATAAACAACAACAACAGCGAGTGGACGAAGCGAAGTTCATTTAATAAATACTTTTTCGTGATGAATTTGGCTGCCGCCGTGAAAATCCTCGCTCTCCGGCACGTATATTTTTATTGCTCTCATTTTTCAATAAATTTGATTACGCGGCGCTTTGTGATTATTGGCGCGTGAAAAAATAAATTTAATTTTTTATATATATATGGGTATATATACATGTATATGTATATGTATATTGTTCGGGCCAAACCTTACCTAAGCTAGCCTGTCATAAAATGTATTGGCCGCTGGGCGCTAGGAGGCGCCACGCGCTCAGCGGTCGGCGCTGTGTGCCGTGTGCTCGTAAACTTCGCACCAAAATAAATAATAAACTCGCCTTTCGCTTTTCAGCCAAAAATTTGTTACCATTTTTTTGTTGTTTTTTTTTCGTACTGTTCTTCCTGTTGTTGCCTTTGAGCTGAGGCTATGCTACCTTTTTTATAGACTTGTTAGAGATACTCTGCTTTGGTGAGGGTATTTGAAACGTTAGGAGCTGGTTTGCTTTTAGAGTTCGTAACACAGCCCTTAGCCTGTATATATATTGCAGCAAAAGTATCTAATTTAAGGATATCTGACAGGGCATTAGGTCGAAGCATTTTAAGGTCAAGACTACGCTAGAGTCTTTGACAGAATATCTACAAATAATCAACTATCTTCAAAGCAAGATAATAGCAGCACTCATTTAAGCTGAAGCAGACTACACTTGATACATGTATATATCGAGCTCTCTCTCAGCTCTATGAATGCTCAGCTAATACATAATCCTAACCATCTCCAATCATTATCCTTACAGAGCAGAAGAGCATCACAACTTCGTTCTGCTCCGTCGCCTTGTGATTTTTTGTCCCCAGTTTTGTGTCCATTGGCCGACGCTGATAAGCTCGACGCGGCTCTGTATTGCCAGCGCGCTTTATTTATGATTTTTGCTTTGCTTTACAGTTAAACATATACACAAATACACATATATATATATGTGTGTATATATATATATTTAATGGAGTTTTGTGCACGCCTTCTGATCGCTGATTGGATGAGGCGAAATGCAATTTTATGGCGCTTAATTCTTAAATCCATTCTTATCAGTTATATAGCACGGCGCGGCTTATTACTTTATCACTGTAAAATTAAAATGCCAATCTGTGTGTTGTTGTTGCTGTTGTTGTTGTTTCTCTCCTCTTGTTTGATATAAATAAAAATTGAGGCTGACCGCCTGAAATGGACATGACATGAATGCATAAACATATCGTTTATACAATCCATTTATATATATATCTTTGTATTTATATTAATTGCATGAACGTTATGCAAGTAGCTTTAATTGCCCGTCACGCCCACACCGCACATTTTGTTACCTGCCGCCCACTTACATAATAATGCCAATTTTTATTGTGTGGCTTTGGCGTTAATCCAGTTGCCATGAATAAGCGAAAGCAAAAAAAAAAAAATGAAAAGGGCTCATTACATTAATTAAATTGTGGATTATTTATGCAAAATGAAATATGCAATAATTTAAATATTGTAATGCGAGCATTAAACTGGGTTTAGCTATGTAAATGGTTGGGTGAAGAAAATGCAATTTGTGGAGGTTTGTAAATGTATATATGTATAGGTAATATGTATATTTTGCTGGACTGATACTTATATTTATCAAAGAGCTGACTGACTGACTAAAGATTGCTTCACAAGACTTTGATTTGATAAAAGAATATATAAGAAAATAAATAAAATAAAATAAATAAATAAATAAAATTAAAAATATAAATAAATTGTTATTTATATTTATTTTATTTATATTAAAAATTTTTATATATTTTATTCTGTTTTCATAGTTGCTTATATTTTGTATATATATTTATTTTTTTATATTGATTAACATTTATAAATATTTTTTATAGTTTTATCAGAGTATCTCCTAGTCGAGCACTGCCAAATAAACTCTTTTTTACATATTTTCCCTTCATCTAATATTTTTTCTTGTACAAATAAAGGCAATTTCTGTAGCCCAGCCCGCCCTTGCTCTTTTGCATATTAAAATATAAACATATTTAGGTACCTTGCTCGATAGCCCATACGCAGCATAAATATGCACGAAATAAAGGTAATTTTAATATTAGCCATTCAATATATGCTGAAAAGATATCTCAATATTTTTACAACTTTTGCTTGCAAATATTTGCCAATTTACTTATTTTTCTGCAGCTGCTTGAGTTTATCTCGTTTACGCTACACTCAATGCAATCAAAGCGAATATATTTCTATCACAACTTGAATTTCTGTACAATTCATGAAGGCCGCGCCCAATCACTACAGAAGCAGACGAAGAGAGCTTCATCAATCAAGAGAACATTAAGAACCTACTATTAGAGCTATAAAAAAATAGATACTTAAAAATTATATGCATATAATTTTCTTTTTTTTACATTTCATATTAATTATAAAAAAAAATAATTTTTAAATATTTTAATTTATTATATATAAATATTTTTCTATTAAATATTCTATATAAATAATGTAGAATATTTAATTTTAAAAATAAATAAATATTTTAATATATAAAATATTTAAGTAAATAATTTATATAAATATATATACTTTTAAATATATTTTTTCCTTTAAAATTGTCTGTTCTCTTTCTGCATTTCATTAATTTCTTCACTGGCTTCCCCTGCTTACATCCCAATAACTATTAATACCCATCCATATCTTCAACCCCGCATGATAATATTTTCTATAAAAATAGATAACTCTTTCGTATTGATTACCTACACTTCGAGCCACTTGCGCCCTCACACATTGGTTTGAATAATGCCGGAGAGCAATAAAATTTTGAATTGCAAAATAAACGCAAACTAGCTGTGAATAATGCGCGGATTCGCACTTATTCAAAATAGAAGTCATGATTTCTGTGAGTAACAACTGGAGCAAGCCGTGTCTCTCATCTAAAACACAATTCGAGGAAACACTTTCGCCGTTTTTATCTGTATTTTTTTTTTTTTTTTTTTATAGCTGGCAATAAAAATAATAAAAATCGACAGCTTTATTTATGGCGCATGTTTTATCTCTGGCTGGCAGCTGGAGAGGAGCCGGAGGTGTCTGAGCCTGGGCCACTGCCACTCCCTTTTGTAGTTTTACCGTTGACACAATTTCGATTTTAGCCGATTGCCGCTGCAGCTGTTGATGACGAGAGCTGGCTGAGCGGGGGCTTTGGTTGGTTTGGTATGCCTTGGTTTGGACCCGCTTGGCTTGGGTTGGCTTGCTGCATGCCACTTTTTACGATGCAAATCGAGCAATTTGCACTTTTATCGCACGAACGGGACTTGCACGCTTAACACTTGCGTGATTTATGTGCCGAGCGGCGCTGCTTGGTTAGGTAGCTGGGCGTGGCTATGGCTGCTGCAGCAACTGCAGTTGCCTCCAACTGCATCTATATCTGTATCTGCATCTGCATTAGCATCTGCCTTAGATAATCCGTATTGCGTCAGTTAACACTTCATTTGTCTATGTCGCTCGCAGCCAAATTCGAATTCGCATAAGAATTAAATTGCGTTTACGCTTGGCCAGCGACTCGAGCATCATTTAAATGGGCATAATTAATGCGGCTATTAGCCGCTGCTCCCAGCTGTTGACTATTCAAATAGTTTGAAGAAAACGCTACGCAGCTCGCTGGCCCGGCCCACCCCCAACTCGACTGGCAGCAAGTTTATTGGCATTGTCAATGTGCTGGAAGCAAGTTTGTTCACTTGCAAGTAATTGAAAGTCATTCTTTATGCAATAATAAATGAGTTTATCGCACACTTGGCCAGCAACAGCTCAGGCCTGCCTCCCTCTCCCACTCTCTAGGCACATCAAAGTCTCTCCATCTATCTCGGCCATGGCAACAGCTTCAATTTCAGTTTCCAGTTTTGAAGCGTCACTTTGATGCATGCGGCCGCAGCTGGCGCAGCGCCAGGCCAAAGGCTAAAGCCAAAGCTGAAGCTAAAGCTGCACAGATGTATCTGTATCTGAAGCTTCTGGCTGTAGCTTTAGCTGCAGTTGCAGTTGTTTGGCTCCTGTCCCTGTCACTGCCGGCATTGGGATAAACAACTGATTGCTGGTCGTTTGAGCGCCATTAGCCCCTTACAGTTTGTAGCGGGCCAACAAACGTGGAGCGGCACGGCTGACCGTGTCTCGACACATTGCCAGTTCATCACACGGGCCCAATGACGGATTTACTTTTGGTTTGACTTGACACCAATGGCCTCAATGTCTGTCTCCCTTTTGTCTATCGCAAGCTCTGTGGGTGTGTCTGTGTGCGTCTAACAAATGTTTGCAAATCTCTGCGCAAACGGCTGCCATCAAAGTGCTTTACATGGCCCATCTCTTCTGGTCAGCTATCTGTATACCCCAATTGACGCTTGAGCTGGACCCCTGCGCACTCAAGCTGAAGTTTTTAATTTCGTTTCAGTTTTTTTCTCCGTTATATATATACATATATTTTAATTCGCTATAAATCTAATTAGTGAAATCAAAAGCTAATCATGCGTTAACAATTTATGCCCATCAGTTTCATTCCGGCATAAATTCCACAGCATTCGCTGCTCCACTCCAAGCCGCGCATTTTCCACGCCCAGGCGCACATTTTCGCCATTATGAAAAGCGCAAGGCTTGCACAATTGCCGGCCCTCTTCGATTTCATTTCGATTTTTCTCTTGCGAAAACATTTTCATTCGGCTTAACTATATCCTGCTTGATTGTCAGAATATAAACAATTTAATTGAGCACAAGGCTTTGGTACAGATGGGACAGCTCGAAGTTAATAAGCTAATCAATCATAATTTATTAGAGTCAAGTAGCTGGCTAATTTGTTGGGTTGACTTTATTAAGAAATTGATAAAGAAGTTGTTTCTGTTCTCATTTTAAAATTAGATTAAATTACATTTTTTTGGCTAAATTAATAATAAATTCATTTAAATATTAAATTAAATTTAAATAGAATAATTAAATTAATTTTATATTAAATATTTGAAGCTTAGTATAAGTATTTATTTAATATAATAAAATTATAAATATAATTTAACTTTCATTATTTAATTATAGTTTTTTTATTTTTAGATAAATAATATTTAAAAAAAAAAAAACAAAAACTACAAAATTTAGTTCAATTTTGAATTAAAGTGAAATTTAATGAATTTAATAAAATTTTGATTTTAATTTAATAACCTTTTTTTGTATTTTTGTTCAAATTTGTAATTTAATTTAACTTAAATTTTTAAACTCAATTTTTATTTTTTTAGTTTTATTTATTTATTTATTTTTAGTGGATTTTAACTTAATTTAATTTTTATCGACTTTTATTCATAATTAAAATAGTTATATATTATCTTGTTTTCTCATGCCATGTTAATAAAGTCCCTATAAAGTCACATCAACTTTCTTCATATATCTCGTACCAAACAGTTGTATATATGCTTAAAAAACACGAATGGAACATAACACATAAATCTGAAACTTTTCTCACTTGCTCCACGGCAACTCACCTGCCCATAAATTATTAAAAAAATAATGATTTTGCCAAAGGATTTAAAATTTGTTCTTCTGAATTTCCCTTTTTGCCCACTCTTAGCTTAATTGGTATGCCAATAGTGTTTTTTATTCAACCAGCCAAGCGCCGCTTGACAGTTTTTTATGCACTCGGTTTCCATGGGAAATAAATATTATTTTGCCCGTATTCAGCTGCTTGACTCAAAGCCTCGCATTAAATGCAGATTTTTCAGAATTGTCATGCATATTTGTACTCGAAAAAAACATTTGCTGTAATTATAAACACAAAGTGACAGACATACATAGAGAGCCATCCATGTACCTAACTGCTCTATACATTCGGTATGCGTGGAGCGTACAACTAAAACTTTTATAGTCCATGAGGCTGGGGGCCCATAAACAACAGTCACTCACTTTGTTTCATAGGCCATTAAAATTTTACGCCCCATTTTATAATGATTTCTCCAACATCCAACAATGATGTGCAAATGGGGCGCCAGATAAACGACTGATTTCAATTTGAGATGCTAATACGCTTAATTGAATTCGCGCGAGGGCTGCTTAATTACCAGCAACGCGAAGCAAATCAAAGTTGTTAAAAATGTACATATATATATATACCTCGGTACATATATATTTGTATTAAAATAAGTTTTAAGGTTAATGCAATGCAAATGCCGTCGCCGTCGCCGCTGCGCATTATCAAGTAGCCGTCCCGTTGCCCAAAAGTTCTCCCGGCCCGTCAAATATTTGCGCAAAAATTTATAGCACGCGCTTGTTGCCCAAGCAGGTTTCTCTTTTGCCGACATCAGATAAGGCTCGAGCCTGGGCAACACCAACAAAATAATAATAAAAAAATAACAAAAAAAAGAGAATAAACGAAAAGTTGACAAACAATGCGTCGAACGGACCAGCAGGAAGAAAAATAAAATAAAACAAAATCAGGTTAAAATTAAAATTTCGCATGAATAAACCAAACAAGTGCGAACAAGCCACAGCCAGCGCCCAGCTGTGCCATGCCCTGGTTGGCAACGTTGGAAACTTTAAATGTGGGCGTGGCATAGCTCAAGCTGTGAGCCTAATAAATATAATCATTTTGTGGCATTTTCTGTAGCTTGAAATAACTATAAATATATATATTTAAATATTTATATAAGTTTGTCAAAGCATACGTTCTCTGCATGTATTTCAGGTGCCGAATCTGTAGGTGAAATCTAAATATATATTCTGATTCTTTATAACCATTAGTTCATCAAATTTAGCTGTTCTGTGTCTTAGTCTCGATTCTAGTCCCAGCTCAAGTCCCCACTCTAGTCAAAACTCTAGTCTTAAGCTCAAGTCTCCACTCTAGTCCCAGCTCAACTCTCCACTCTAGTCTAAACTCTAGTCTGAACTCAAGTCTTCACTCTAGTCTTCACAACTAGTCTCCACTTTAATCTCTACTCTAGTCTCCACTTTAGTGTACACAACTAGTCTATACTCTAGTCCCACTCTTGTCTCCACTCTAGTCTCCACTCTAGTATCCACTCTAGTCACCACTTTAGTCTCCACTTTAGTGTACACAACTAGTCTATACTCTAGTCCCAATCTTGTCTCCACTCTAGTCTCCACTCTAATCTCCACTCTAGTCTCCACTCTAGTCTCCACTCTAGTTTCCACTCTAGTCTCCACTCTAGTCCCACTCTAGTCTCCATTCTAGACTCCACTCTAGTCTCCACTCTAGTCTCCACTCTAGTCACCACTCTAGTCTCCGCTCTAGAGGCTAGCTCAGCTCTAGTCTCAACTCAAGTCTTATCTAATCTCAGCTCTTGTCTCAACTGCAGTCCCAACTCTAGTCCGAACTCCCTCAACTTCAACTGCCCTTTGCATAGTTTTCGATTCACAGACTTTCAACTTTCTGCTTTTCATAGTTTTCATACTTTAGACTCCCAACCCCAGCACACACCAAATACGCCCGCTTAACTATTCGCCAACAGTGCATCATAACAAAATGGCAACAAAAAAGTAAACCTGACACAAGCCGGAACGATAACGAGTAGCTACCCACAGCAAAAGTCACGTTTCATACGCAAAATTATGAAAATGCCAAAAAAAAAAAAACAAAAAGTGGCGCATAATTTTGAACTTTCAGCCGAAGCCGCTACCCTACCCTACCCCCACCCTTCCCTGCCCTACCGAGCCCTGACGGAACTAACCATCCTCATCAGGCTGTGCATATTAGACACACTTGATTGGGCTGGCCAAATGAGGCGATTTTAATTAATTCATCAGCTGATGCGCTCAGCGATGTGTAGCCAGAGTCCAGAGTCCTTTATCGTTTTTACAGGGTATATTTGAGAGGAAAAAACGAATATACACTCTCGCAGTTGGCAGAGAGCAATTAGCAGAAACAGCTAAAAATCAACATTAAGTTCATTAAAGATTTTTATTTGTCTGCTGCTGGTGCTGGAGCTGGTGCTAGAGCTGCTGTTGATTTTACTAATGCCATTCATAAATATTTTGTAAATTACTTAAGATTTCGCATAATTTGAAGGCCGCTTGGCATGCGGATTGACAGTGGCTGTCAAGGCTTTGGCTTAATTAGAAACTCGTCGTTCAAACCCGCAACTCAACAGCTGGAGAGCAGCGAGACAGCGAGAAGACAGCCGTCTCATCCTCTGCCAATGTCCTGGCAGTTGCTCTGTCAACGGCTTAATTCAAAATGCTGCGACAAGGGCAGGCTGAAGAGCGAGAAAGAGAGGGAGAGGGAGACGAAGAGGCAGAGTGAGAGGCAATGCCTGCCTTTGTTAGGCATCCAGCAGGCACTCTGGCATTTTCCCGAATGGACGTGAGACTTATGCTTTCGCACACTCATTAAAATTCAACAAAATTGTTGCCAAATTAACTCAAACATAAGCGAGCAATAAAATTTCCATATTTTCCCTTGCCACTCACACACACAAACACAGCCACCCCGTGGGGAGGGCATTGACAAAGTGGTTTGCCTCCTTGCGGCTGGTTCCACTGCCGCTGCTGCTTTGCTGCCAGCGACCCAAACCCTTCTCTATCTAGCTGTGTGACAGCTTCTCAAATCCTTAAAAATGAGACGGCCCGAACTGAAACTACGCATTGAAAATACAAATATTGAAACGACAAAGGCAAAAGCGGCTTTATTTAAAGTGTTAATTACGTGCTGAAGCTTAAAACGGGCAAAAGCAAACTTATTCAGGCTAGAGCCATGCGGAAAGTCCTTTCAAGTCCGTCCACCTTCATTGTGCGGTTTGTGCCACACGTGTCCCATATCAATTCTAACACACATAGAAACACATGGACATACATAGACATACGTTATTATACCTTTTTTTCTTAGAAAACTTAACCGAAGCTTGGCCTTGCCAGATACTTTAAGCTGAATGATTTGCTTCTAACTTAAATGTGCTTTAAAGACTTAAAATGTAGATAAATTTATATGGATGAATAGATAAACTTTTATATAAATAAAAAATTAATAAATATATTATTTAATTAAAGCATATATAAGTAAATGAATTTGTGTACTTACGCAAGCATTCAAAAGTCCGCCATGTTTTGCCTCTCCAACTGTTGCTCAAATAATAATGATGGTTTCTCTATTTCTTGCTCACTCGCACTCACTCTTTAACACGAGCAGAAACAGCGCTACAGTTGCTTGAGTAATATATTATATTATTTGCACTCTACACTTCTTCTCACTCGCACACAAGAGGCCTCGGCACTGGCTATTCTCTCGCTCAGCTCTTTTTAGCAATCACTCAAATTGCTCTTCTACTTACAAGCGCACACATATTTATATTTCTGCTCTCTCACTCCAACAGCTGCAAGCAACAAATATTAATCTGCGCGCGCTCATATTGATATTCTCACTCACTCGAGCCGACTCTCACTAGCTCGGACTCTGATTGGTCAGCCACTCATCCGCAATTGCTTCGGCTTTTATCACTGCCGATCACGAACTCACACGAGCACTGCACTACACTCCCACTGAACACACACGAACGCGTACGTTTTAACAACTCAACTAGCTCTTCTTCTTCCTGTTGTTTGAGTCTGAAGTTAAGAGTTGCAGCTAGCTTGCTCTCCTGATCTGCCCCTCTCCAACGACGAAGGCAAGAGCACTCTTGATAGCTCGCTTGCTCTCATGATACTTGCTATGTTGAGGCTTTTTTGTGAGTGAAATATCATTTCGCTTTGAGTGTGATGTGTTTCCATTTTATTCTACTTCAAATTGGCACTCGTTCTCTTGCTAGCTCGCTTGCGCGCATTCAGTGAAATATCGTATTTGTTTGAGTGCATTTCATTCCCACTTTGGAGCTGCAATAAATTAAATAAATATGTCAGAAATTGAAGTTGATTTCACTTTGATTCAAATTATATTCAATATTATTATCTGCTTGGGTAAATGGCTAAAGCGATTTACATAGAAAAACTGAGAAAATTTACGACAATTTCGCAAACAATTTTTTACTTTTGAGAGTTTTTTTTTGCACAGATTTCAGCAATTGCAAATAAGATTAATACTTTTCAATTCGCGCTGAGCGGGATCTGGAGGTGTATGCTGAGCCAAGCTGAAACCAAAAGGAAAGTTTTCTTTAGAAATTCTTTTTGGCGGTGTCAGTGACACCGTTACAACTCGAACTCGCGCACAAAGCCTTTGGATTTGATTCCACTGCTTGGCGTAGTTTATTTTTATAGAAAAGAGATTTTATTCCATTTGATTCTTTCCATCTCCTTTTTTTTTTGGCATTCTTTGGGCATGTCCTTTTGCATTGCTTTCATCTTGGCAGAACTTCAAGAGTTCTTTTAGGGCCAGTGGCCCCATTGACGCCTGCAGCGACCGCGACTCATTGAAATGGGTGATAATTTACCATTGATTGCACTTTGTCGCTGAAGTTTTGTGCTGCTGACAACTTTGGCACGGGGGCAGCCAAGGCAACCGAGGCAACCGGGCAGCCAGGCAACTGCAATTTGGCCTTTTTTCGACTTTTTCTATCTTTTTTTCATTTTTCTTTTCCTTATTTTTTTTTTTTTTTTTTTGTCGCCCTTTCGAGTGCAATCTTGGCCATTTTCATATTCCAGAGTTTGCCGGCTGTCTTGGCCAGCAGCAGCTACTGCTCAGCCGCTATTAAGTGGAACTTTGTGTATAAAAGCAATTAGTTGAGATTTGGCAGGGCTCCTTAGGGCTAAGCTGCGCGATAAGCCCAACAAAGCAACAAACAGGCGACGATTTGAGCTAAATCTGAGTGACTTGTTCAGCCACGCCCTAACGCACCTTATCTCTTGGCTTGTGGCAACAGCGAGGCGTCTTTAGACGGCAACTGCGTCACAAACTTGTCACTTGCACTTGGCAGCTTCATCAATTTCGGTTAAGCTACCAATGACAAAAGCTGCCGAGCTGGCTCAATTGCTTAACAGAGTAGAGCTGAGATTTGAGAGATATAGAAACGTATATAAATGTGTATAGTATATATCTGATATATACACATACACTGCGCGTAAACAGCGGAGCTTACACTTCATGTTCTTGGCAAATCTGTCATATTTTCTATACAACTGAAGCTATATGCCCAACATTTATTTTCCAGCAGACTCTGGTTTATTATTTTGAAAATAAAATAAACTTGGGCTATGCATTATTTCGGGAAGTATTTTTTTTTTAATTTTGAAAATAAAAGCGTTTGCTAAAAGTTGGTTTCAAGGGCCAGCCCCAGTCAATATTCAAGATTTTCCACTATTTGGCCAGCAGAGCTACAAAATTTTTTATCTAGACTACAAAATGTATTAACTTTAAGAAAATAATAACTTAAGGAACATATATAGTTTCATTTTTGCAGGAAAATTGACAGAGTTAAGTTTACTTTGATGCTCGGGCAGCTATAGAGTATCTAAAGAGTATATACCAAAAATAGCTTTAAAAGCTGAGAGACTTAGGAAAACTATTATTTATATTCTAGAAAATTAAGAATAAGAATTATAATGGAAGAAAAAAACATCATTAACAGTCGTAGATACGATTAATAGGCAATACACACAGAGAAGAGCAAGCTTGCCTTCATATACATATGTCTTCAGCTTATCTGAGAGAAAATATAAAATATTTTCCATTCAGATGATGCTCAGTGTATGTCTTTATATATATATATATATATATATATATATTGCTTGCATATTTTATTGCGTATACGCAACGTGGCTAACCTCCAGTTGCAACTGTGTAAATTTGCTGAAAAGTTTGTCTATAAATTTTGTTACCATTATTTGACCTGTTTGCATACAATTTCACACACACATGCACACACTCACACACACACACATGCACACACATACTGCTGGCAACTTGAGTGAAGCGGCCTCAAGACACAGGCATTCGTGCATGGCAAAAACACTTCAATTGCAACGCACCAATTACAAGCCTCTGTGGGCTGCCTGCTTGGCACCGAAGCATAACTAATCTTTTGAGATTTCCAATTAAAAGTAAAGCAAGCAACAACAAGCTGAGATAGGAAAAAAATATGCAACAAACTTGCCAAGATGCTGGGCGGCCAGCCGCAGAATTTGTTTTTATTTTCTGTCTCACTCTCTCTCTCTCTCTCTCGCTCTCCTCATACATTTTACGTGCAAAGTGTCTAAATTAACAAGGACGACAAAGTCAGCTAGAGGCTGTGATGGGAGGGGGGCTGGTGTGGGCTCTATTTGTGGCTACCTCCTGCTTTCAACTTTATAATTATGTTAAGCATGTTGCAGCTGCAACACTGCAGCTTAGCCGTCGCCATGGCCACGCCATCATATTTATTCTTGCAACTCGCTTGTCTTGGCGCCGCATCAAAATCGCTGCACGCCTTCAGTTCGTTTAATAGGCCAAGCGACTGATGCCGCCTCGGGCGGCGTGCACTCGAGACCCTTACAAGAACACACACACACACACACACTCACACACACACATAGAGCAGGCCCAGTGGCTGTAAAGCTGAGCTGAGTTTGCAGTTTGGCTTTTGTGTTGTTGCCCGGCTTAAAGTTGTTGCTGGTTTTAGCTTTCACTCTTTCACTTTTTCTTTCTCTTCTCATTTCTTTTTTTTTTGCATGAAAATTACTTTTACGTCAGTCATATGCACCACTCGGGCAGCCGGTGCGTATGAGTAACTTAATTAGAAAACTTTGCCCATAGCCAATGTGCCAGCACATCAGCCATAAGTTTTTAGTAGCTGCTGCTGCTGCTGCAGCTCCAGCTATTTATGCCTTAGATCTGGCTGGTATCCTTTCGAGCCCATTTCAATGCAAGCCAGCCCAAAACTGACTTTTCTGCCTGGCTGCCCGGCTGCCATCGATGGCATTCCACTTAATTTGTGCACGACTTGCCATTCATGCAGCTCTCAGCTGCATTAGCTGAAATTTGCCTGAGCTGGCAATAAGTGTTCGACAGGCGCCTGCCATGCGCCTTTCAACTGAATTTCTTTTCAAAAGCAATTACTTTCCATACAAAACATATTGAATGCGAGCACACAGCGGCAGCTGGCAGGTGGCAGGTGGCAGCAGTCAGACTGAAGTTATGCCAAGTCCAAGTTTACATGCTCTTTGAGGTATGTGTCGAGCGGATTTCACAGGGATTTCATGTGAAAGCTTCCTTTGCAGGCAATCCTTGTGGGGCAGATGATAATGCAGCTATTGTGAGAGGAACGTTTGGCTGGGACTAAGTAGATGCTATAGATATATGTTCTATATGTACTCATCTTACTCTTGACGGACAGCCGAACAGGCAGACAGAACGCTAAACAGACAGATGGTTGTACGGACGGATAGAGGGAAGAACGGATGGATGGATGGACAAACGCATGATCGAACGGACAGACAGATAGAAAGACAGAAGATAGACAGACATAATTATCTTTCTGACGGATGGATAGCCAGAGGAGTGTACGGACGGAAGGATAGAGGGATGGATAATGGAAAGACAGACAAGTAGAGAGAAACACGTGCAGACTGACTGATGGTGAAACGATCTATTGGATGGACAGACGGGGAGAAAGGATAGACAGAAGGCTAAACAGACATACAAACGAGTGTACGGACGGAGAGGCAAATGGACGGTCGGATAGATGGCTGGATAACGGGCGAACAGATAAGAAGACGATCCATTCGATGGGCAGACAAAGAGATATAGAGTCGAATAGGTGATAGGTATATAGACGGACTCGCAAATGTACGGACGGATAAGTGATTGGATAACCGGACAGACTGAAGGATGCGCAAACGATCTATTACATGGATAGACAGATAGAATGACAGGCAGACAGAAGGATACACAAACATACGGATGGGCAAATGTACGGACGGATAGACGGCTGGATAACGAGCGGACAGATAAGAAGACGATCCATTCGATGGGCAGACAAAGAGATATAGAGTCGAATAGGTAATGGGTATATAGACGGACTCGCAAATGTACGGACGGATAAGTGATTGGATAGCCGGACAGACTGAAGGATGCGCAAACGATCTATTACATGGATAGACAGATAGAATGACAGGCAGACAGAAGGATACATAAACATACGGATGGGCAAATGTACGGACGGATAGACGGCTGGATAACGAGCGGACAGATAAGAAGACGATCCATTCGATGGGCAGACAAAGAGATATAGAGTCGAATAGGTAATGGGTATATAGACGGACTCGCAAATGTACGGACGGATAAGTGATTGGATAGCCGGACAGACTGAAGGATGCGCAAACGATCTATTACATGGATAGACAGATAGAATGACAGGCAGACAGAAGGATACATAAACATACGGATGGGCAAATGTACGGACGGATAGACGGCTGGATAACGAGCGGACGGAGACACAGACAATAGGACAGACTGAAGAATGGAGAAACGATCCATTGGATACACAAACAGATAAAAAGACAGACAGACAGACAGACAAGCGAACAGACAAGTATTTAGATAATCAGAGCTAGATCGGCTTAGCCTGATACTTCCCCATCAGCCATTTTCAACTGATTCAGCTGATACAAAGCTCTTCAAATGAAAAACAAAAAGAAAATCACTTAAAATTGCCTCAAAAAAAAAAAAAAAATAATGTAATAAATTTTGATTGCAAAATACTTTCGACTAATTCAATCAAGACAATAATAGTTAAAGCACGCTTGAATGCATTCTAATTGCGTAAACAAATAAATTTTAATTGTACATTTATTTGTGTGGAATGAAAAGAGCAAAACTCGAAGCGATTTGTTTATTTATAGTGTTGAGACTTTCATTAATAACACTTTGGTCACCAGCAAAACACATCTGAAAAGTTGCGCAAATTTGTAAGCTGTCCCTGCCGCACACACACAAGCAAATCTGAATCAATCACTCAGGACACACACACAGAGAGAGAGGGAGAGGGAGGGCGGCCAGCACCTATATAAATATATAGTAAAAATCGTTCATGCCAGAAATGGAACGTTTTGCGCTATGCTTCGTGAAATGGCCAAAACAAACAAATAAAACGGCACAACAATAACAACAAATAATTGCGCCGGGGCAGCGTTTAAATCAAATCGATTTCGAGAGCTCTTTAAAACATATCCAAAAATAACACAAAACAAATGCCCCAACAGAGGAAGGAAGGAAAAGGTCACCCAAAAAACTGTGAAATCGAAAAGCGGGCAAAGGCAAAGGCAAATACATAGAACAAACAAATGTGGAATCAAGCAAAACATGCAGAGCTGCCAGAGGGTGAGAGAGGCAGGGGCAGGGCAAAGCTTTTACTGCTCTATACAGCTGCTGCTGTTGCCACTGCTGCTGTTGCCACTGCTGCTGCGTTCATTTTTTATTAGAGGACACATTCGGTGCGACGCTATTGGAAAATGGCGAACATATTTGTCCCTGGACAGCAATTATTGTTATCGTTATTGGCATCGGAGCTTGAGATTGACTGAAATTTATTTCAGTTTGAGTGCATAGCCGAGACGCTGTGCATGTCCAAATCGATGACCATGTCCATGTCCATGTCCGAAACGAAAACAAAACAAGAAAAAAAGACAATTTCGAAATGCTGCAGGCGGGCGTTACTGACTGCAGGATACTTCACAAAACAGTAGGCAGCAAGCAGTGCGCCGTAACTTAACTTTCCCAGATCTGATTTGCTAAATATATATTATCATATCATCGATCTATATCAGATCTTTAGAGTAACTCAAGTAGAAAATTTATGTACAATTTACGTGCCGGAAATAGCATTTTCCGATTTGTCACGCCCCTAGTGGACGTATCGGAAAAAGCTTAAGACTTTAGCAGACGAGGGTATACACGAGTATATATACCAAATTTCAAGTCTCTAGCTTCAATAGCGGTCAAATAATTTGCGATCGTACGGACTGACGGACGGATAGATGGACGGATAGACGGACGGATAGACGGACGGACGGCCAGCCAGGCAGACAGACAATTGGAAGAACAGACAGACTTGCAAATAGAAGGACAGACAGACAGACAGACAGAAGGACGGAAGAACAGCGGCCAGACGGACAGAATTACAAACAGATGGGCAGACGGACGTACAGCAAGAATACCCTTGCCCAAAACCAATATACCCCTTTTTAACATCGCTTATGAAAAGCAACTGAAAACAGGCTCTAAAACTCAGTTTGTTGCTGAACGAAGCAACAAATCTCTCCATGTATAGCTAGACAAAAGATTGGCCCCCCAAAAGTGGGGCGCTCTTGTGCTGGCCTTATGCGATGCTGAACTCGTAAGCTCAACTCCTTTCTTGGCCATATTTAAGGTGTCGCTGACTAAGTCGATTAGTTAGCCAGCCACTCCCTCTCTTGCTCTCTCTCTCCCTCCCAATGTTGTTGTTGTAACTGAATCTAAATCTAAATCGTTCTTGCCACAAAACCCAACGCATTACGTTGCGTGTCAATTTCGATACACGCCCACGCACAGACAGACACACACAGACACACACACACAGACACAGACACGTTGGCTTACAATTCCTTTTGGCTTTTGTCTTTGACTTCCTCTCTGTGTGTTTTTTTGCTCTCTCGTTTGGTTTTTGTGTGCGACCCCAAAATCATGGTCAATGTTGTTTTTGCAAATTGTGCGGTTTTGTTGTTTTAGTCTAACCAAAAAAGATAGTCGAGCTGCTTGCACCTGCCCGCTCCCGTTAGCCCTTAGTTGCTGCCGCTGCTGCTGCTACTGTGGGCGTTAGCAAAACAATGTGCCGCACGTGTTACTGTTACCGACTCGCCCCCTCGTCCCGCCCACTGTTTCAGATTTTCTAATCAGTTTTGTAATTGTTTCTTTTTCTCAAATGCCTGTTGTAGTTGTTGTCGGGGCACGCCAGCACCACAAAGCGGGTCAGGCAGGCCGTGCGGCACGCCTGCTTAACCTTCGAGCTGCCAGACGCAGACCTTTATGCCTTCCTCTCCGTCTTCTCCTCCTCCTTCTACTCTTACTTCTCCTTTTTCTTTATTTTTTTTTTGTGCTTTGCTTGGGCTTTGTTTATATGCCTGGTTAGCCTGATTTGTGTTTCTAATTGCTTTATTTTTGGCATTTGCTTATTTTATGCCAAATTTTCAATTTCGGCCCTTTCGGTTTGGCTCTTTGTGGCATTGACAGTTGACTTTTGGAAATTTCTCGGCTAACAGGCTTTTTGGGTCGGAATTATGGCATAAGTTAAATACATACAATAAATAGATAAGCATTTTGTGGAATAGATCAACAGTTGGAAAAGAATGTAAGGGTTTGATAGGTAGAAATACGAGAGGGAATTAAGGTATATTTCTTGTATGATGATTCTTATAGAGTTAAATAATAATATTAATAATTATATTAATTAATAATAATAATATTAATAAGTTATTAATTTAATTTATTTTTTATTCTTTTTTTTAATTTTTATGTTTTAGGTTTTTACTTTTTATTAATTTTTTAAAATAAAATTAATTAATAAATTTTTTTCATTTCATATAAATTTTAATTTTTAATTTTTTAATTTTCCTTATTTATTTGTAAAATATTTTTTTTAGTTTTTTTATGTCCTGATAATATATTTACCATCTTAATCCCGTTCAAACCTTAAAGCCAATAATTGTTAGCCACACAAAGCCATCAAGGGCCCCTCCACCAATTTGCACACAAGTTAATTACAAAATTAATGAAAATGTTCAATATTTATTTAGAGCCTACTTAGTTAAAGCCACTCAGTTGGCTAAATACTTGCTGGTGATTAAAACGAAATTAAACAAATTTATCGTTTGTTGACTTAATGCCAAAACAAATTTAGAAAACACTTGAAAAGCAAGCGACAATTTATATCCCTTTTTTATGCCAATAAAAAACATATGTAAAATAATTATTCATTTTTTCCCGGCGTCATTTCGGCTTAATTGTGTTAAATCAATGCCTGGCGCAGTGTAATTAAAATGAATTAAATAATTAAATGCCGGTGACAAGTGAAATTAAACAAGGGCAAAGCGAAAATAAACATTTATTTGCAGAAATTATTTTTTTTACTTTTCCTTTTTGTTGTAAACCAAATAATTTCAATTATAATCAAGTCTTGGGCTTAACAAAATAATAAAAATAAAAATCTCGCGGCTGTTGCACGCGGCGTATGCGCAATTTGCAATTTTTGTATCGTCGACAGGCTTTTTTTATTTTTTTATTTTTTTTTAAGCGCTCATACATAATAATAAAAGACGCTGCTAAGTCTGAGGTTAATTTGCGTAATGCGCTGTAATTTTTTAATGTGCCACAAAAACGCGCGACAAACAACAACAAAAATTAAGAGCAACAAAGAGCGAATGTAAAGAAAATGAAAAAAGGGTTCCAAATGAAGCGAAAGCACGTAAAATGCGTAAAAATTCATTGCCACAAATGTTGAAATCGGCTCGAACGCGAAACTTCGGCTTAAATGGGTTGCGGCATGTCCGGAGAGTGAGAGAGATGGGGGGAGGAAGTAGCAAGCAGATCAGAGCATCTCTCTCACTCTCACTCTCCCTCTCTCGCTCTCT
Source organism: Drosophila peninsularis (assembly GCA_035047485.1). Classification (NCBI taxonomy): domain Eukaryota; kingdom Metazoa; phylum Arthropoda; class Insecta; order Diptera; family Drosophilidae; genus Drosophila; species Drosophila peninsularis. Next base: position 7,082,678 of record JAWNPN010000035.1, read on the forward strand.
CGCTCTCTCTCTTTCTCTGTGAAATAAAAATGAGCTGCGTCCTTCGGCTTGAGGCAGCTGCGAGTTCGCTCAGCTCGCCTCGGCGACCTTTGCAAAATTTAATTTATTTATTTTATGTTCTGCCCTTTAATGCCAATGCAAGTAAATAAAAATGTAAGGAAAATAATAATAAATAAATAAAAGTATAAATAAAAAGGAGAAGGAAAAGTGAAATGCGAGCGAGAAATAAGCTGCAGACAGGATTGGCACAATTATACGCTCGTCCTTCGGCAATTAACCAAAAACCCGCTGCAAACACAAAAAATCGGCGAAGGCTTTAAAATCGCCAGCGGAAAAAAATGTGTGTGATTAACCAGGGCTTGATGGAGCTGAAATACACTGCGATGGCTGATAAATTATGAGAAACTGAGTTGTCGAAGAGGAAGAAAGTGAAGGAAATGGATAAAGGAGAATGAAAGAAGTGAAGGATAGAAGACGAGATATTAAAGTGTGAGTAGAGAGTGAGATAGTGACACATAGAGTGAGTGAAAATGAGAGAGAGAGAGAGAGAGAGAGAGTTAGGACTGCTTATTCTTCGTAAGATCAGTAAATACGCACGAGAGTCAAGGCATAGCTGAAGCACCCAAATGACTGTAAGTGTATGCAAAAGAATCAAGCAAAACCAAAGCAGAAATGCAAAACAGACGCCAGTTGCCCATTGCCAGTTGCCCATTGCCCGCTGCCCATTGCCAGTTGCCCAAAGCAATTGTGGGCGAATCTGCCCACTTATTTATCAAATCGGCGTCCGCGTCAGTCCCCGCCGAAGCCTCGCCTCGATTGTGCTGCGCGGCTCCACTGGCTGCATACATAGTCCTTTTTCGCAGCCATTTATCTCAAAGACAGACTGATGCAAAAAGCGAGCGCTTGGTATATTTATTTTGACCTTAATTAAGGAAGCATATTGCCCGCTTCGCATATTTTCTTTTTCTTTTTTTTTCCTGACTAAAGAGGAAGGTTTGTTTGCATGCAGCTGCTGCTGCCGCTGCCGCTGCTGCTGCTGCTGGCAAAGGGTTTTGTGCCGCCAATTTAGTGTGTCTTGTTTGGCTTCTAGCTGCCGTTCAGCTCAAAAAGAATGAAATAATAAACCAATATTTGCGTACATGAAACAAAAGCTGTCTAATTGCAAAGTAATGATATTAGCCAAATGTGTTGGCCACTTGGCAGGCGGCAGACTAGCCAACTGCAAGCCATTTAATTGCAAACTAATGAAAAATGACTACAATTTAAATGGCCAAATGGTCATTTCCATATCAAAATGGCAGCCAAAGCCCATTGACCCTGGCCGTAACAGAATTATTTGCAATTCAGTTTGTAATTGAAAATTTGAAATGTTTTGTTTGGTTCATGGAGTGAAACTAAAGCTAATAAGCTGATTTAGCTGGCTGCCTAATGAGCTCTAACTATCAATTCTTGTTTAGAGCTTTGTGTGTTCAAAGTTCATTATGCAGCAGCTTTTGTATTGTGAATGAATGAGCAATGGAAACAATGGGAACATAATTGGATGCAATTGAAGATAAGTCTTAAAATAAGCTGCATTTGCTCTAATGTTTTTATCCTGTTGAGAGCTTCAATGTGCTTTGAAAGCTTATTATAGCAGCATTTATACAGGAGCAAAAAGTAAAATAAAGCTTATACTATAGAACTTTACGTAAGCACTTCTGCTTAAAGATTAAATGTGCTTTCAAAGCTGATTACAGAAATGCTTTTATCTTTATAGAGAAAAAGATACGAAAACTATAGGAATATGAAGTAAAGAGGTATACTTGGGAGTTTGTTGTGTTACGAACTTTAGCTGATTGGCCGATTCAAAAAGGTAACTAAACAATTTGTCATTGTATATTATTACAATATTTATATGATTATATATACAAAATTATAATTTGCTTTCAAATTAAATTTGCCTAAATAAACATAAATTTGAAAAGCAAAGAAAATATGAGCTTATAGCTAAGAATATAATTCAACAAAGCACAAAGGCTATTTCCTATCTAAATTTGATCTGCAAATATTCCCAGAAAAAAAAAAGAAGAGAAAAGGTTATCATGCTAAGCCAATGTCATTGTAGCATCAGAAGTGGCGCTCGTTGAACCTACTCAAGTTGAAATCGCTGGTGCAGTTTGTCGCCCAGCGGACACCGGAAACCTACGTAAGCCGCAAAAGAGTTATGCTATTACATTTCTCTTGCGCCTTTTCATTTCGTTTCGCTTTTTTTTAGATTTTTTGGGCACTTCAATTACATAAAATTCACATTATTGGGCGCTGCGTTGCCGCACTTTGAGGCGAGACGGCGTAAAAGAGTTTTTAAATTAAAGGCCAGAGGCTGCAAGTGGTGTTCCTGCTGCTGCCGCTGCTTCTGTCATTGCCTGACAATGCTACGCTGCTCCGGGGCACAGGTCAGATTGATGGCATGCTCCGACACCAGCCAACCAACAGCCGGAAATATTTTCTGTGGCAGCGAGCACCCTTCACGGACACAAAAACCAAATCCAAGCAGCAAAAACAAAAAAAATAAACGAACACAAAGCACAGATAGGGCCAACCGAGTGTTGCCAAATGAACGCCAAAGGCCAAAGCAATCGACAAAACAGCAGCAGCACAACAAAAATAAATAAAAGCGACCCTAAATTGCCCATGGCAAGCCGCTGCCCATATACCCTAACAAACAGCTGCTCTAAACCAAACCAAATTCCAACAGCCTAGCTGCCAGGCAACTGAGGCTATATTAAATTTCATATTTTATATATTTTTTTTTTTCATTCAAAATATTTAGAAATAACTTTTTATATTTGTTAAATTTAATATTGATTAAATTTTTAAATAATATTTAGCTCCAATTCATAAAGCATTTTTTAAGCATAAATGAATTTCGCTTCAGTTAAATTAAACAAAAAGAAGAATAAAAAAATCTAAAAAAAAAAAATTAAGCAAAAATAATGTTTGCTAATTTTTGTTTCAAATTTTTAAAACTTATTTTTTTTGTATATTTTTATAAATACAAATAAATAATAAAAAGGGTATCTTTAAAAAAATATATATATTTTGTACATAAAAATTTTATAAATATTTTTAAAATTTATTTAAATAACTTGTATTATTTAATTTAAATATATATTTATTTTCCCAAACTATATATACATATATATTATTTTATATATATAAAAATATTTATTTTCATATTTAAAGAAAAGGATGAAAATAATTTGAAATTATTTAAATAAAACAATTATAAAATAAAAATTATAAAAAATTTTTTGATATATTTCTTCTTCTTTTTGTGCCACATTCAGTTCTAGCTCAAAGACAAAGCGCTTGATAATCGCCTAAGGCTTCTAATAGAGTAAGCGTATTAGAAGGCGAGAAGTGCTCATGTAACTACAACAAACAAGGAGAAAAAAATGAAAACAAGAGCAGAAAAAAGGCATTGGGCAAAGACAAAAGGGAGCCGTTTCTAATTTACATGCCACTGCTGGCTGGTGGGTCGGTCGACTGCCAGGCCCCTAACAATTCATTTAAAGCTGCGCCGCTTTTCGCGCATTTACCGTTAAAAATTAATGCCCCCACTTGGCCAAGACAGGACGAGAGTGAGAGAGAGAGAGAGAGCGTACAGTTGGCAACTCAATTCGGTAAATAACGCAGACACACAGCGGGTTGAGGCTGCGTTCGGGGAGTGGGCCCGAAAATTGTGAACTTTGTGTTGCTTTTGGGCCAGGCCAACAGGACACAGTGCAGTTAAAAAGGAGAGCGGCAAAAAAATAACAAAAATATCGTGGTAATTTTTTATTTGAATCGCCGGGCAAAACAATTAAATCAGAATGTCTGCTAAGCAGCGTTGAAAATGTGCGCCAGGCCGTCGGGCGCGTAACGGGCCCGCAGCCCCAGCCAAAGGGGAGCTAAATTTAATGCGCACTTCGAATGCCTTCACAGATTTTTATTTTGGCTGGGCTGAACGAAAGTTTTTCGGGGCCAACAAATATGCGTAGTGCCCGCAAGTAAATCCCATTCCAGACAATTAGGCGCAATTTGCATGATAAACGTGTGCGAATATGTGCGTGTGCGTGTGTGTGCGTGTGTGTGTGCAGCCATCAAACCAAGCCACAAAGAGCATGCTTAAGTGTCCCATATGCGTGTGTGTAGCGTTTACAAAAGTTTTGCCAGTCTGGGCAGGGGGTGGAAATCGTCTTGTGTGCGCTTCCACTTAAACGCTTTCGAATGAAGTTTCACGCGTAAAAGTCATAAATAAAATGCCAACCAAGCAGCGTGTGTGTGTGTGTGCGTGTGTGTGTCTGACAAATCTGTAAAGCAACGCCCAGCGCCATAACGAAGTCGAGCATACACGCACTCGCATATGAAAAACTCATTTAACTCATAAATTATGCACTAAAAAACAAATAACTCATCATTTTTATGCGCTCGTCGAAGTTACTCAATGTGTGTGTGTACGTGTGTGTGGCATGCATTGTATGTGACATATAACACATAAATACACTCGTGCAAAAAAAAAAAAGAAAAAGAGAGATGAAAGCAAAACCCAGCAACAACTCAGCTCAGCTAGACAAAAACTCGTAAAATTCCAGCTCTAGCAAAAGTTGTGCAGAAATGCCCAAAAAAAAAGGGAAGAAGATGAAGAAGCTGAAAAACTTGCCTAAGACAAAATTGTGTCCACAAATTGAAAATCCAGATTAAGGATTAGATATGTAAGTAGTTCATAAAACTGAAATGAAATACTTGTGCTTAACTCTGAGCTCAGTTTAAAATTCAGCGTGATAAATGTGATCGGGCGAACTTAAAGCTTTTAGTAGCAACTATTAATCTTTAACTAACAAAAGAAAATTAATTTAAATATATTTGTAGTGTAATTTAAAATAATATAAATGATATGAAAAAACAAAATAAATTACAGAAACTACAGTTCTCCGAAAGGAAAAATTATTAATAAAATAAATAAATAAATTTAAAAAAAACATTTAAAATTAAATATTAAATAAAAAATATTTAGATTCTTTCCACATATTTTGTAAGTATATGTAAACAAAAATTTATTTTAAATATATAAATAAGTAAATCAAGAAATAAAAAAAATAAATCAATCAAAAAAAATATATAAATATAGAAGTAAATTATTAAATAAAAAATATACATAAATATTAAAAATAAAAAATATATATATATACATAAAAAATATATAAGTAAAAAAATTAAATAAATAAAAAATTAATTAAATATATCCCTATAAAATAAATAAATAAATATAAATTGGGAAATAAAATATTTAATATAATTATATATATTGAATAATAGATAAGAGAATTCATTTTCATGTAATATAAACCTCTAAAATTTCCACACAATTAATGCTTAACTGAGAGCCAAGTTTCAGTTTAATTATCAGCAAACTCAACTCATAAGTAACTGCACCGCGAAAGTGATATCACGCCCATGGTGGCCTTTTCACTTTCGCCCCTAAATACAATAAACCGCCAAAACCTCAAGCGCACATAAATTGCGTTGGTTTCACTTGAGGCCAAACAAAGTGTAACTAAGATTTTCGCGGGGCTGTACGAGCTCGATCGGGTGCTGCGAATGATATATGTAAGGGTGTATATGCGTGTCTCTATGTGTTTGTGTGTGTGTGTTGTGAGTGTGAGTGTGTTCTGAGCGCTGCTTTACATGCGCATATCTGACATATAAGCACACTCAAACATATCTTGAGGCAGCCATTTAGCAGTATTTAAAATTTATGACTTGACTATTAAGTACGTATTAACGAAATGCTTTGTGAATGCCATACGCTTCACAGACTCTCAGCATCAGACTGGCTAAGAGAATGGGCGGCGGGAGAGAGAAAGTGGGCTGTGTACTGTGCCTGAGCCGCGGGCAGAGCCTCTTACCCCTTTGTGAAACGCAACTTTTTCCGCTTTTATAAAAATTGTTCGGGCACAGAACAAGAAAGCAAAAAAAATATATATAAGAAGCATTCATTGAAAACGCGACTGAGCGCGCGAAAAATACCCTGTAGGGACTGTAGTGAATATTTTAAAAATATAATAAAAAATATATATATTATTTTATTTGAATTTTTAAATAAATTTTTATGAAATTTTCTTGGACATAAATTTAATGAAATTAAAAAATATGCCTTAAAATACAATTTAAAATTCAATATAAATTTTTATATCTTCGAATTGAGCTTAATATAAAATTTACAGGGTATCCCAAGATATATATTCTATTTTTATTCAAATAAGTATATTATATTTTGCAATGATTAAAAAAAAAGAATAAAAAACAGAATTGTGTATACCCTACATCTCTATGGCTTCTCATTTTCTACAGGGTATGCAAAAGTAAGAGCTGCTTGACTGAAAGTTACCACAAACGGCAAAGTTGCAAGAGCTGCTGCCAAAAGTTGCATAAAAAAAGCGCAGCAGTTGCTTTGTTACCTGCGCTTTACCGCATCAGCCAATCGAGACAGTTTTTTACGACTTCTTCGCTTTTTACTTCAGCGACTTTTTTCATATGAGCGACGTTTCATTTTTGCCTTGGTGGGCGTGTCGGCAATTAGAGCAGAACTGCATTAGGCTAATCAAATGTTGAAGCCGTGGCAGGCTGCAACTGGCAGCGAGCGACAGCCGCATGGCAACTGCCAACTGGGCACTTGGACAGGAGTTGAACGCATGAACGAGCCAAAGCAACGGCGCTTTGCTAATTAGTCCCTAGAATCCTTTTAATACGATTACGCGTTGCGATTGAGCAGCTGACCAGCTGCCGGCTTTTCAATGTGGGCGTGTGGGTGTGTGTGGGCGTGTGGGTGTGTGTGTGTGGTCAACTTTGTCTAATGAACCGCACATTAGTGCAGGCGACAGGCATTCAGGCTGTTGCCTGGATATGCTGCCACCAGGACGCTGACTTATTGGCATTTCTTGCTCAAACGCATTTAACGCACGCCAGAAATTACGCCGGCAAGCATTTCCCACTCGATGACTGCACAAAGTGTTGCCCATCGACTGCAGTTCAATTCAATTTTAGTGTAAAACTTTGACCAGTTACTAAGCCAACTCGACTCGAAACTATAAACTTTATGTATTTTTTTTTATATTTTTTTTGGTTTTTGTGTAAAGCAGCATCGATTAGAGTGGGCTGGTAATTTGGTTTATGTGCATTTGCTTTGGCTTTTCGGCCGAGCGAAGTAAATTAGAAATTATTGGAGCATCATCATCAGTTTTTCGGGGGTAGCTTTGCTCGACTCGACTCGACTTTAATTTATTTATGCTTCCCTTCTCTTTTGTCGGCCCTCAAGCAGCCGCCAGCGGCTGCCAATTGAATTTAAGTGGCAGCAAAATTTTTGTAATAATCATAAATGAGAGCGGGCAACAAATAAAACTTGAAGCGCAGCCCAAACTACAATTCAGCGCGAGGAGCAGTCGATGCTCGTTGGCAACAACAACGCAATGCAGACCTTGCAATGTGAAACGAAACTCAATTAAACACAACAACAACACACACACATACACACACACTCACTCAGCCACCCACACGCATTAGCTGCGTGTTGCCATTGTAATGGAAACTGCAACAGAATTAGAGCAGAAATTACGCTTATGACTGCGGCCATTGAGAGACTCTGCTCGGCTAGCGCGTATACCCTGTAAATATACATATTTATTTTTGATTGACCACATGTGGCGCTCAGAAGGCAACAAATTAATATCAATTTGCTGTGGCTCTTGAGCTTTCTATTAGTGTAGCTAGGCAAATGGAAGAGAGTGTCTAGTGCTTGCTCAGTGTTAAATGTGGGAGTAAATTAGGGCGGAAATTTTCAAAATTTTAGATGGTATTATCATAGAATTTATATAAATTTCTTATATTATAATCGAGAGATAAATAATGCAAGAATTTATATATTATTTTTTATACTTTAATATTTTAATAATTTTAGACTTCAAATTAATATTTATTTATAATAAATTAAGATTAAATATGAATTAATATTATATTAATATTTAATATACAAACTAAATAAATATTAAATATAAATTAAAAAATTAAAAATAAATTATATTGCATAAGAAATATTATTATTGAATACAAATTTATTTATTTATTTATTAATTAACTTTTAAACTGCAATTGGTATTGTATATAGTATATATATATATATATTTTAAAAAATTTATAACTTAACATAAACATAAAGAGATATTTTATATGCCTGCCTTCCACTCTTATTTAATAATTATATACAAATTTTCCAGTCAGCTCTGCTCATTGCTTATTTCAAGTCGCCTTATCTTAGTCCACTCAAATCATAGAGCAACTGCCATAGAGCCTAAGCAGCTATCACGCTCTCTCACTCCGCAGCACCAGAGACTACGTTCAGCAACGGCTATCTTTCGGCCTCACTCTTTCTCACGTTGCGCCTAATGAGAGCTCAAACGCAAACTCACGAAGATTATGCTTTTACAAGAGCTACATGGAAGCGCTCAGTCGCTCACTAATACTGAGGCAAGAATGGGAGGCAATTGCAACAAAATGAAGTAAAAATAGAGAACTATAAGCAGCAAAGAGAGAGACAAAGCCAAAGAGAAAGCGAAGGAAAAAAACTCTTCATAGTATTATAAAAATAAATAATAAAAAATTAAAGATTTACAACAAAAATATATGCTAAATGTAAACCAAGCTCAAGTTCAACTCTACTTTATATGGTTATATCTAGACAATATGCATATTTCCACACAGCATCTCAAGTACAGGGTATTGCACTGTCTGATGCGAACCACTGCCCATATCATTGCCTCTAAGTGCAAGTCACATTTTGGCTGGTGCATGTAATCAATACCGATTGTTATGGCTGTGGTAACAGCGTGGCTATCATGAATGTCTGCCTTGTGGCAATGGCTGAGGCTCCATTCCAGGCCACGCGTGCCCAGGTGAGACGCAGCTCAAATTGCAAATACAAAATCAGCAGCATCAAAGTGCATGCCATATACCAATTTGCAAGCGAGCTTAATTAAGAGCCCAGCCGCATTTTATTGTCCCACAAACACACACACACCCAGACAGACACACACACATATACACACACACACTAATTGCAGCTAGTCCAAGCCAGCTCATTAAAACTATATGTATGTAAACCACGTCAACAACCTTTAATAATATGCAGATAAAAGGTAAAGAAATTTTCGAAAATTACTTTAAATTTTTTTTTTAAAATATTGTTTAAAAAAAAAAAAAAACTTAATTTCTGTGGTTTTTTCTCTGCAGTTTTCTTTGGTTTTTCCTTAGTTTTCTCGCCCCTTTGGCGTGCCATAAAAAAAAACTTCAACTATTGCCATTAGAACACGGCAATGAGTTTCATAATAGTTACTAGTTATTAACATAATTATAATTATTTTTTTTTTTTTGCATTCCGCCCCACTCATGGGGCTAGCTGCAAAACTTTTATCAGTTAAATTAGCTCAAGTTTTCGATTTAAGCTTATCAGAGGCTTGGGCTACAGCTGCCTGCCAACAGCTGCTAACGACTCTCAACTAATTTTTGCTGTTATAAAATTTCTTTTCATTTAGTTAAAATCTTTAAAAGAGTTGCTAAATATTTTGTCACTTTTCGATTTATGAAAAGTTGAAAGTTTGGCTTTACTTAGCGTTAATATTTATATAGAAAATTGGGAGCAAAAGGGAAAGGTCCTCGCAAAAGCTTTTTAATTTCCCTTACAGATGTAAGTATTTAGTCAAGTTTCTAACCAGCAAAAGCTCTAAGCTTTAGGCACGCTTACATATAAAGCTTATTATTGGAAATCATTCCAAAACTTTCAAGCTTTAAAAGTATCACAACGCTTGAATCCTAGCTAAGCTTACAATACTAGGCAAAAGCTGTGGATTGTGAAGGGATGCAGATAGCTTTATGTATTACTTGTAAGCTTTTACTATGCTTTCTCTGGGTTGAAAAGCTCTGGAAGCTTTCAGGATTTATAGTTGAGTATCGCATGCTGCGTAAGGGCTGGTTTTTTTTAGAACAAACTTTTAGTACAATGTGGAAAGACTGATCTAAAATCAAGAAACCCTACAACTGCAAGGCACACTGTGCATAGCTAGGCCTCTGTTAACAAATAAAAAAATATATATATATATTTATATATAGACTCACACACATATATAATAAAAATATACATATATTTATATCCATCCATACATGGATATCTATATTAAGAGACAGACACACTATAAAAGCTGTCGCAAGTGAAAGGGCAATTGACAACAGACTTTGGGGAATTCCCCGTTACTTTAAGACCTTGATTGACATATGGACCTGGCATCGACAACAAATAAAGTTGACAATAAGTTTATCGGCTTATGGTTGATATATACCATGCCAAAGGGGAGCGTTCACTATCTCACTTGAGCTCCAAGCCCAGGCAATTGAGTTAATCGCATTAAAGCAGCTATACTGACAGGCAAAGTGGGGTGACAACGGTATGAAAATCAAAAGGAAGCACCAAAGCTGCTAATAATTGAAGTAAATCTAAAATTTGAATATTAATTAAAATATTCTCCCTTTTCTTTTTTTTTTTTTGCTGAATTTGACATCAAGTTTATTGTGTATTTCATTTGAATATTGAATATTTCTTTCTGGATTTTCGAATAACATTTAATTAAAACATTTAAAAACGTTTGAAGAGAATTCCGCGGAACTTATTGACCAATCATAAATATATATATTAAATATACATATATGTATATATATATAACTAACTCTATAATACATACAATACAATAAATTCTGCTTAGATATTATGTAAAACACACATGAATTCTGTTTGGGTTAAAATATACGAATACCATATTCAATAATCCATATTCCATTTATCATATATCATATATACTATATATGTTCATATACATATAAAAGTCATATGCACAAACTTACACAGTTAAGTATTATTGTAGAATGCTTACATCGAGAATAGAATGAAGCACAAGTCTTTATAGTTGTTGGGAACATTTACATATAGATACATATATACACTAGTATTTTTTGTTTAGCTCGAAATATACCGTTATGTTTTGATTGGTATTTATACCTTGCTGAAGTTCTAATACATTTAAGCTTAACCTAACTTATTGGTAGACCTAGTTCACTTTATTTTCGCTTAGGTGGTTCCTTTTACAATGGCCACTCTATAAAAATAACAGCTCCATCATGATATTTTGCTTCTTTTACTTCTTGATAGATCTTCTCAACTGACAGCTACATGAAATCACAAATTCTAAACAGTTTTTCACTTTATAAGTAAACATTTTTTTATTTTTTCCATGTTTTATTTTTTAGCGCAAACGATTGTCAAATATTTAAATGTAATTTTAATATTTTTAGATTTTTTTTTTTAATTTTTCTGTTCAATTTTTTAAAATATTTTTATAAATAGTTTTTTAACTTTATTTTTTAGTATTAAAATTATTAGTTTTAATATTTTTATCAATAGTACTTTAAATTTTTTTTCAATATATTTTCAATATACATAGTTTCAATATATTTTCCAAATATTTTAATCAATATATTTTTTTCAGTTTTTTTTTTCTCACATCCTAAAAATTTGTCTCTTACATGTTGCCTAACTATCATACTTTTCCACTTTCTATACATTCTCTTTTTACTTTTCTTAATTTTAAAATTATTTAATAATTATTTTTCATTTTATTACAATCTTTTTTATTTATTATTTTTTTATATTGAGCATTAATATTTTTATACTTTTTTTGAGCATAAATTTGCCCCATTCGTCCACTGTCTCTGATATTTTGTACTAACCGACCTCACAATTGATAACCTGACAAATTTCTGGGATATTTTTAAAACAACTATTTGCATACACATAGATCATATTTGACATTTAACATTCAGATATACAATATTTGCTGTTTGAGTATTATTTTCTCTATTAAATATGTATGTAGTTATTTCACTTTATGTAAATATTTATGTATTTATGGTGTCTGTTTGCTTCAATGCATTTGTGCAATTTTAGTAAAATATATTGATATATTTTATACTGCATTTCACGTTCAATACTATTCTTTAACCTTTGTTTAACTTTTCGGTTTTGCACTTCCTATTGACAGCCTCACATTCAGTTGATAAGAGATAATTGTAAGCTTAAGTCTTAAAAAAATATAGATTATGTTATGTTCATAGATCATGATATGCTACGAGTAAATATGCTTTGTGTACTAAGATTTAATTAATAAATAAACTTAAGAGAAGTTAACAAAAGGAATAGCCTTAAACTGAAATGTCACGAAAAGAGAAAGTTTATGCATTGATATTGAGCTTTCACAAAGCTTGCTATAAGAATATGCTTTATAATATGCTTTCACAAATCTATAAAAGCACATTGAAGCTTTTCTGAAAGTATTTTCTATTATTACTATATATTTGCTGCATTGTAGGTAATACTACCGTTTTTTTAATCATGTCACATCAATACGAATGGCTTAACTTACAACATTTATGTGCTTTGAAAGCGTATGGAAATATATAAACATTTTGAATTAACGCAATGAATTGATCTTCTAAACAAATTCCGAAAAAAAAACAAAATTTTTTAATGCCAATTGATATTTGTATAAACTTTGTTTTGTCTTTGAGCTTTAATGAGCTTTTAAAGCTAAACTTGGTTTTACAATTAAATTAAATGGAAGCTTTAGCTTAATCATATGCTTTAAAAACTAGTGTGGTAGCTACATATGAAAGCACATGAAAGCTTTAAGAAAACTTCTTTAATATATTTACAAATTTGAAAATTCCTTCCATTCGTTCTACCAAAAATAGATATCATTGAAATTCGATACCACGCTCTATGCACAAATTAAACCAATTAAGCACAACTTCAGTATAATAAATTAATAATCAATGTGTGTGTGTGTGAGTTGTGTGTGTGTGTGTGTTACTGTTGATATCTTATAGATATTAAAAGTACAAGCGTCTTCGTATTTCAGTATTAATTAGGAAATAAATCACGCACGTCGGCATGCATGTAAACGAATCCACACACGTCTGCCTACGCTTGGCAACCTTGAGGCTACCACAAAAACCCCGCAGCCAGTCCGGCTCCTGCTCCACGTAGTAACCCAACCCCCAATCATCGGCCGCACACAAATTACCAGCAGCTGCCAAAACAATGCAGCACAGGCAGCTCAGTTTAGAGTTTACTTGGCGCTGGGATCGCGCAGCGAACGTGTGGATGGCAAACCGCGTAGGCCCTTCTCCAATTTGTCGGCATCGCCGGCGGAGAAGCGGAAATTCATGGCCTGCCCCTGACCCTGCTGACTCTGGCTCTGGCCCTGGCCATGGCCCTGGCCCTGACTCTGATTGACGCCCAACAAGAAGCGATTGCGTTGTTTGCCGCCAACAATGCCATTGGCCGCCTCATTGACGCCGCTGGCCACATCGACCATGATGCTGCGTGAGCCACGTCTGGGTCCTAATAGCTCGACGCTCTCCTCCTCATCGACGCCATAGCTGGCAACGCTGGCAGCTGGCACGGCCACGGCCACGGGCACTGGCACCTTAGCTGGCGGCGAGTATTCAGCGTTCGCCTCGGACAGACGTCGATACTCGCCGCTGCGCGAATGCTGCAGCTTCCAGGAGGCGCGTCGTGTGTTGGCCACGCTGTGACTGCTGTTGCTGCAGTGCACCGATGCATTGGTGGTGGTCAGATTGCCGGTGCTCTGGGAGACCAGACAGTTGGAGCTGGAGCTGCTGCTCGAGAGGCTGGAGTTGCTGCCGCCGCTGCCGCTGCGACGCATGCTGCGTTTACTGCGCTGCTGCTGCTGTGGTTGTTGTTGCTGCTGCTGCTGTTGTTGTTGTTGTTGCTGCTGCTGCTGCTGATCCTGCTCCTGGACAGCTATTTGCTCTTCAGGTGTTAGCAATGCATCGGTGCTCTTGCAGCAGCTTTGGTGACTGGCCGAATGCTTCATGGTCCAGCGAAAATCATTGGAATTCTCATCGTCCAGCGGGGGATAGACGCGTCCAGCTGCTGGCATTGTCAACGGCGCCTGTCCGCCCAGCAAACGTTCCTTGGAACTGCCCAAGCCCGGCTCAGGAGCCAGCGGGGAGACGCATTCATCAATCGTATTCAAGGGCGAGATTTGCAGCGTTTGCTTCTGCTGCAACATTTCCATTTCGCTCTTGATGGCCGGCTCAATGCCCAGCAGACCGAGGACCAGGCGCGGATTAGCGAGCACAAAGCGCTCAAAGGTGGGAAAGTCGATGCGATAGAAGTCCGTTTGGCAGCTGCGACTCGTCTTCTGCACGGCCTCGACGCTGGCCGGCGAGGCGGCCTTTGAGCTGGGCGCCGTTACCACGGGTGGCAGCTGCATTTCACGTCCCCAAACCTCCGGCGGATGCGACAAGCAGCGCTGCATGGCCGCCGCCTCGCTCAGCCCCAAGGCCAATGGGCCGCCCATCAGCTGCGCATCGCCGCCAGCCCGGGCGGCTGCAACGCCACTGATGTTGGGTATGGAACGTGCCGGCGGAAACTTGAGCGAGCCATGCGAGTTGATGGCAGCGGATGAATAAGTCATTTCCTGCAGTGCGCTAATTGCGTTGCGCACCTCCACACTCAGCTGGGCGACATCCTGATGGAGGGTCGAGACCTGCGAGTCGAGGCGCTCCAGCGAAGGACGCTTGGTGCCGCCCGACTCCTCCTCAATGGGCGGCTCCAGCTCCTCGAACGAATTGCGATCCAAGCTGCTGGCCATGTTGAGAGGACGCTGACGCTTGTTTGTCTCCCGCAGCGTTATCAAGGAGCGTCCGCGCTGATGCAAGCGCTGGTGACGCGGACTATTCATGCCCAGCAACGGCGAACGTGTGATGCTGTGATGGGGCGAGGATGTCGAGGACAAGGGCCCAGTGCCAGGACCTGCACCAGCACCTGCCCCCTCCTTATCCTGCTCGTTGCCGCATTCGCCCTCCTCGCGATTCTCGTCGTCCTCACTGATGCTGGGCAATGGGAATGTGGGTCCAATATCCGATTCTTGATTCTCATAGCCCTCGCGCAAATTGAATGTCAGATCGTGCTGTATGTCATTCGCGAACTGCTGCTGGTACTCCGGATAGAGACGCAGCACCTCGACCAGACCGCCCATGTGGATGCACTTCAGATCGCAGTAGGTGAGCGCCTACGGAAACGAAAGCACGAAAACGTTTTATGTTAAATGATTATGCACTACTCTCAAGTATGTTGTCGTTCTTGCTGCTGCCTCCCAGCTGCTTGACTGCCTGCCCCACTGACGGCGCCAAGCTGTTTGCCGGAGCCTCTCAATGAGTTCCCAACAGCAGGCGACCTCATTTGCTATGCAAGCTGGCTTCGGGTCCATTGAAACATTTAGTTACTTCGACTGCCGCTCATAATATGATTAAAACCATATTTAAAATTCTGTTTGCCAAGTTTTATATTAACAGTTTCGTAAAGTTTTCAAAGCATGATAAATCTTTTTACATAAAGATCATTTGAGGATTTTGATTAATGTGCTAACTTCTTTGAAAACTCTTCGGCTGCTTAAATCTTGTAAACTAGTTTTTATTATATTTAAATAAATAAAATATAGCTGAAGACTACATGAAACCTTGCACAAAATGTTATTCACTTCAAATTTATATATTTTATAATATATTATAATCACTCTGTATAGTCACTGAGTTCTCTAAGTGACCTTATCATTCTAGCACCTAAACAACTATCTCCTGAAATTTTCTGTATTCTCATAACTCATTCTGTGCTATATTAATATGCAACACAATAAATAAAATATTTTTTAATATTTAAAAAAAAATTATATATACACACGTCAAAAAATATTTGTCAATATTTTTAACATTGGAATTAATTATTATATATATTTAGTTTATTAATTTGTATTTTAATTTTTTTTTATTTAAAAATTCCATAATTGTTTTATACAAATGATAACCGTGCACATTAATAATTTTAAAAAATATTAATGAAAACATTTAAAATATATAAAAAATATAAATGTATATATTTTATTAACTTTAAAATCATCTTTTTTTAATATATATCATTAAATCGAATTTCATTAATTTTTTATATTAAATAAATATAATAACCCCTGCGAATTATTCAATATACAATAATAAAAATATTATTAAGTAAGCAGAAAAATATTTAATATTTACAAACAACTATTTAACATAAAATAAATATTTTTGTATTTAATAAATAAGCAAAAAATATGTACAAGCAAATATTTAATAGAAAATTAATATTTTAATAATAAATACAATAATATGTACACAATTTCCCCAACCACATTCATATGTTCCATATAAATAAGTTTTTGCTTCGACTAGAGAGCAACAGTGAGTCGCCTTGGCCACGCTTCAACTCGTTTCACTTGTTAATGTTGACGCCCGGGCGTCTTCTTTACATGCTCAAGTGCACCATCCTGGCACACAAACTTATAGCAACACACACACACACACACACAAGCACACACACACGTGCACATTACGTTTAAGTATCACTCATACGCCCCGTTGTTGTTCTTGTTAGCTGACTGCCACTTCTGGCCGTACCTGAAGTGGCGCCGCGACTAGCGCTCGCCGCGTGCAGCCCTTGGCACATGTCTGCGCTTTATTCCTCCGCTCCGTTCGTTTCCACTTTTCGCACACAAACTGCTCACAAAGGCAAGTTAAGCCCATGCAAACAAAGTAAATAAATAAATGAATAAATGACTGTGAAAATGGACAAAGGAAAGCCGTTTTCCACGCTCTATGAAGTGATTGCAATGCTTGCCACTAATTAAGCGATGATCTCTTAATTTAAGTTTTAAGCGTTTGCTTGCGGCATGCCACACTGCTGCATTAATTAACTGACAGTTATGCAAGCCACACGCACACACCCACACACACGAATAAATCCTGTGGCTTTCATTATGCGTAAACAAAACCAAAGAAAATATTGAATTTTCCCTTGTTGCAGTCAAGTGGAAAGTCGCCTGTTGTAGCTTAAATACATCGTCTACACGCAACGTGATAAAATTTACGACAGAAAAACAAACAGACAAACGAGCATGACACAAAATAATGAAAATAAACAAATGTACGAGAGAGAGAGCCTTAACCTTTGGCTTTAAAAAAATAAGAGGCGACCTCAATAAAAAAGTATAATTAAAGCACATTTAGACACAGAGCAGCACGAAAAAATTCGAATAAACATAAAAACAAAAGAACAATCTATTTAATTAGATGCCCACGCAGGCAGACTAGAAAACACTCGGGGCAAACAGAAGGCAACAAAATGCTTTAGGGATCATTAACATAAACTTCTGTCAGCATTTGAATACTAAACGACAGAAATGTAAGCAAATGGCATCAGGTGTAGCTGGCGCAGGCATAATCAATGGCCCGCAATGGCTGTTAAATAACAATATAAATAATGTAATAAATAGATACAAATTTAATATTTATGCATGAAAATGTCGACGGAAGATGGGAATGCTCAACGAAAATGTAATCAAGTAGATATAAGAATAGACAGATGGGAATTCTTAAAGAAAATCTAGTCTCCCTGTAGACAGACATAGATTAAATCGATTTGTGTGATAATTCTGATGGAAATACATATATATATGTATGATATACATATATTCTTCTGCCTTCTTCATGCAGTATGTCAAACATATTTTACCCTCAACGCGCTTATTTTAGCAAGGCTCAGGGCACACACACTTCAAAGACTTTCCATATGCCTTCACTGTGCTTTTAGGTATTTTTAATTTAATGTGATTTTACGCAATTTTAATAATATTGAAAATTTTAACATTTTGAGAAGAAAATTTGATTGAAAAATTTGAATTAAAAATGATATTTAGAAATATAAATACATTTTTTTATAAATAAAAATATTAAATAATCAAATATAAAAATTTAATTTTTTTATTTATAAATAATAAAAAATAAATAAAAAAAAAGTTATTTTATATATAAATTTAAATTTCGAAATAAAAGTGTTTTATTGAAATTTATAATAAAAACAGACTTATTATTTAAAATTTATAAAAAAAAAAAAAAATAAAATAAAATATGCTTATTTGTATTTATAAATAATATGATAATAATAATAATAAATAAATGTATTTATTTATAAACGTAATAAATTTTTATTTTTATTTTATTTAAAGGATAATAAATAAATTTAAAAATAAGTAAATTTAAATTTATATGCAAAATATAATAATAAATAAAATAATAATAATAATTAAAATAATAATAATAAATAATATAATAATAATAATAATTTGGAAGCTATAACCCAAACAAAAATATAATATTTATTTAATAAATAAAAATCTTTAAAGGTTTAACTAAGCGAGCACAAAACTACTTCGTCTATATAGAAGCACAATTGGCCGCTGTTTAGCTTTTAAAGAGCGACTCTCTCAGCCTTAACAGCTGTATGCCATTGGGCAGACACACACAATGAGCGGACGCTGGCGCCCTGCTAAAATTGCAGTCATAAAATTCTCAAATAATTACAGCAGGTTGACAATGGCAAGGCGAAGTCGAAGCAACAATTAATAGCGAAATCTAGTTGCCGTTGAGCCAGGAGGCTGCTGAAATGGTCAAAGGCAATGGCAGCAAGGCAAACAGAAGCCTCGATAGTGAAGTCTGTTGATGATGGAAATGGAAGCAGCTTGAAATAACTTTTGGGCCAAATAGCTTACATTTGGAGTATTAAAGTTTGTTAATTTGTTAATTACCAATAATGAAGCCCGCTAAATTTACAAAGTCGAAGGATGGAAAGGTGGCAAAAATATAATTGAAAAAATATAAAATAAATGACTAAATGAATATAGAAGACTTAAAATAAGTTAAGTTGAATGTAGGACACTATATCCTAGTTTTCCATTCAGTTGTTGTTTAAATCATTAAAAAGCAGATTTGAAGATACAGAATATATGATAAAATATTTAACATGCTATTGATAATATAATAAATATATAAGATATCAAAAAAAAAATCATAAGCTTTATATATATAAAATTTATAAAATTTTCTAACAGACTTGTCTAAGAATTCATAAAACTGCGCTGAGCTAATAAACTGTCTCTAAAATCTATATATTATTACACCAACTGCTGGTTCTCATACACACATATTACTCAAGCTATTTAACACCTGTAATGTAATTTGAGTTGTTGCTTACCTTTATGTCGCTGCTGCTGCGGACAACAACATCCTGGCCAGCGCTGTTGGTAGTCGCGGTCATTTGCCCATTGCTGGTGGCCACCAGATGCACATTAATGTCTGAGCCCACCAGATCGCCCTTACCTACAGACAAATATATATATATATATATATAAAGATATGTATGTGTGTGTTTAAAACAAAAGGTCAATCGCTAAGTTAGAATCAATAAGCATAAAAATAGCAAGCATTTGTCTAGGCAGCATCGTGAATGAATAAACAAGCAGCTAAAGCTGACGGAGCTCAAGCCCAGCTGTGAAGCGAACGAACTTGGCGAGTTCAACAAACGCTTTTTCAAAAAAAAAAAAAAGACAAAAGGAAAACAAAAACAAAAGTGGATAATGTAAAGGCAGATAAACCAAATGAAAACACGGCCATTTACTCGAACGCGACTGGCACTTAAATATGCTTGATAAAATATTGAAATAGACGAAAATTGACTTACCCAAGATGGCAACAACCATGTCGTCCTTGATCACCTCCATGGAGCCGTTGCACAGATAGTATATATTGTTCAGTGCATCGCCTTTGTGTATCAAGTACTCGCCGGGCGCGCAAAAGTTCGTCTTTATGTGCAGCGACAACAATTTCAAGCAGCCCTGCAAACAAATAAAATGTTCACGTAAATACGATTTGGTTCCAGTTTCAGGTTCAGTTTGAGTTTGAGTTTGAGTTTGGCTTCGCCCACATTGAGCTGGTCAAGAAGCAACAGGACGCTGAAAATATCCTGCGGCAAGTTGCAATATTGGTCGTGTTGCCGCTGCCACGAAAAGTGGCTTAAAGCGCGCTTATTGCGTTGAGTGGTTTCTGTGGTGGTTTCTGTTTGCCATCTCAGCATAAGCTTTATTAATGTTTGCACTTCGCATTGCCGATTGTTTTATTTTACTACTTTATTCGCTGCCTGCATTTGTTTGCGCTTTGGCACAAAGCTTCAAATTTAATCGGCTTCAAAAAGCGATAGGGTCGCGCCACAATCTGGGCGAGTCTTAGAATCTCTTGTTGGAATTTAAGCTATTTGCTGAAGTTTTTCATATTTAGCTGCCGACATATGTTGCCTGAGATATGGATTTCTTTTACAATGTCTTTATGGACTATGGAATTGTTGTTAATAATATATGTCATCAACTTAACTACTGTACAGCTTGAGGCGAGCTTGTAAGAAAAAGTGAAAGATTAAAGGCAAGGCCAAATTAATTTACACAGCTGAAGGCAAGAAATATAAGAGCTATTTTTCATTAAATTTTGTCGATGTTATAATATAATAAATTATAATAAAAATTTATTTATACTATTTATAATTTATAATCAACTTTAATTAGTTTTTAATAATTTAAAACATTTATTTAGTTTTATTTATTTTTTATATATATTTAATATATATATATATATATTTTTTCTAGGTAATTTATTTTGTTTTTAATATTTTGCATACATTAATATTTTCTTTTTAATTTTAAATCTAAATCTATGTCAAAACCTTTACTTTTTGTATTTTATTTTATTAATTATTTATTACTTTATTTTTAATTTTTATATTTAATATTTAATATTTTTTATTTGTTTTTTAATTTTAATTTATATAAAATAATAATATTATTTATATAAAATAATAATAAATAATTATATTAAAATAAATTCATTTTTAGTTAATAAATTTGGAGGTCAGTTTTCATTTGTTTTCCAACTCTTCGTTTAACCATAATTTGAGTTTTAGCATATTTATAATTTCCATTTTTAAAAAACTTTTCATTTCAATCAACACTTGAATTTATAATTCATATTTTTCATCAAGTTTTCTTTGTTTTTGCTCTTCTATACCTTTGCTCTAGCCCCGCTCGAATGCTCACTGATTACTTCACAAGCTACTTACTATTCAGAAGTAACTTTTAACTCAAAATTTGTGTAAGACTAGTTTTCATTCGCTCGCTGAGCAGCAGAAACAAAGTTCTGTGCATCTGCCAGAAATGTCGAATCTGAAGTTTAACTCAAAGAGCAAGTGTAAACTTGTCTTATCTGGTCTTTCTCTTGCTCTTTCTCATTTTTGCTAAGAAACTTCTTGAAAATTGAGCATCGACTAAGGGTAAAGTTTTTGGATTTACCACGAAACAATGAGCCTGTGGCGATAATGCAAGTGAGGCTTAATTGGAAAATCAATTACTCAAGCGATACACGGAGCACGCTTCACATTTAAGCACCATTTGCCAAAATGGTTAAGGTGGGTGTATGACTGTGTGTGTGTGTGTGTGTGTGTTTGCCATACAGCTGAGTGTGCCGTATGACAAGGGTATTGACATTGTCGTCTACGATAAACATCACAACTCGCACCGTTGCATTTGCTTTTACTGCTTGCCGCACTTTTCCTTTCCACACGCTCGCTCTCTGTCTAACACGCCGCATGCATGTGGCCAAAAGTTTTGCCTAAAACCTTTTTCATGCTCCGTCGGGCTGTTGGCCAAAAGGCACACACGCGCATATCATTCAATGTAAGTTTTACCTGAGCAAGTGTGTGTGTGTGTGCGAGCTGAGCCCGCAGTTGACTTTTGACTGCCCTGGCCAAGTTAGCTGTCGATTATTTTGGCATTGCCATCAGCATCAGCATCATAAGAACGTTTGTTTGAAAACTTGTATGGCTTTTAAAGCGACGACGACCCCAGCAATAATATGGAAAAGCACAAGGGAAACAAACACACACACACACACACACACACACACACACACATACATATATATATAGCTGTACACTCACCTGTGAAGCTGCCTCAAATATCGGCAGCTGTAATATTTCACGATGTAGATGCATGGAGACATCGCCACGCAGCTCCTCCGGAAATTCGCGCAGCGTCTGTGAAGAGAGAGAAAAAGAGAGAGAGGGACTTGTATGAATACAATGTGTGAGAGTGCGAGCGAGAGCGCGTGAGTTGGTAAACACGAGTGTCAAGTGCCAGAGCCCAAAAACTTACACAGCCTTTAAAGCTACGCACACAATCGCACACAGTTGCAAATTGAATTGAACGAAATTGTGAGCATTTGACAATATTTTCTCTTTCTCTTGCACTTTTTGCCTTCTTTTTTCATACGCTATATGTAAAATAAATAACTTTGTATCCAGCGCGCTTGCTTTCATTCTTCTCTTTGTTTTTGTGTATTCTTTTCCTGGCTGTGTCTCAGTCCCCAAGGTGTGGGCAAGTGTATTGAATGAAATTGTTGAGAGGATTAATAGGAAAATTGAAAAGCTTTTGCATTTTGTTTGTTTACACATTTCCTTTGGTGGTTGCGTTCGTTACACATATAGTCTTCAGGGGCTTTCCCATACTGCTTTAAGACTATCTGTTGAATTTATGAATGAATATTGTACGGCAAAATTTCGGGCGTAATTTGTTTGACAACGCAGCCATCAACAAAATGCGTGAGTAAATATTATGCATCGGCGTATGGCAAAACACGCCCTTGACTTCACAAGCAAACAAACAGAAAGGTTTAGTCGTGGCAAGTCAAAGCACAGCACATATCTCTGGCCCAGTTGAAATTTTACAAATTTCCATTGAATATTAATAAATTAATTTTATATAAATATAAGCTATGAGCTATGAGGAGCTGGGGGAAAAGGCTTGGAAGGAGTACTTCAAATTGAGTTAATTGGCTTTAGGCACAATTATTTGAAAGCAGTTTGAGATTTGGGATAAATAAGCTTTAATTCTTACAAATAAATTAAAATAATATTAAATTGAAAAGAAAAATTAAATTAAATATTTTATGCAGATAATATTCTTAAAAAATAATTTTTAATTAAAAAGTAAAAAATATAGTCTTACAACAATATAATTATTCTTAAAACAATATTTTTAATAGTTTTTAATCAAAAATTTATTTATTTAAAATAATTATTATTTTTTTTTTTTTAATAAATTATAATTTTTATGGAATTATAATTTTTTTGTTAATTCTTTAATTTTTAATTAAAAACTATAAAAATTTTAAAAATATATATGAATTAAAATATTTGAAGTAATTATTAGAAAACTAGGGAGCCAATATATATATATATTTATAATATAATAAAAATCATTTTTAGTTTTCACAAAATATAAATATAATATATATATAAATAATCACAATATTTTTGTGCTCTTGCCAAACAAATTTATTCACAGAATTTCGCCCCATTATCAATTCACAAAATTTCTCTTTCAATCAGTCGCTTGAAATCACATTAATTAATTTATTTTCGGTGGAATTTCGAAGCCCCGACAAATTTCACATAATAACACAAATATAATAGATTTATATTTTGGAAATTTACTGTGCGGTATTTACAATTTAATTTAGTTCGAAATTTGAAACTCATTTGCTGCCCAAATGAATAGACGAAATATTTTGGGCAAATAACTCGAAAGCTTTTTGACAATTATTTACATAGACAGGGGCCAACAAATTTTTAGCCACGAACCAATACAAACACCGAACCGAAAACTAACCAATGAGCATATGTAGAAAGTTTCAAAAGTTTAACACACACTTTGCGGGTGTGTGTGTGAGTGTTTGAATATTTACTTATTTAATGGAACATTTCCCCGAGGGGCAACTTTGGAATTGTTATTTATGTGTGTTTCTCAACCACAATATCCAAAGAAGTGTAAAATATTTTACACTAATTGCATGCAGTGGCTAAAAAAGTAAACAGCGGGTGTAACCGACTTGCTAATACTCGATCTTGTTTCAATTTTAAGTGTTGGCTGCAAATATGATGAGCTTAGCTATAGAGCTGTTAACTATATAGTGTATCACATATTAAATTTTCAGAATTATAGTTATTCCATCGATATGCCACGCCCACAAGTAGGAGTAGTCATAGGCAGGCTTATCTGTATATATAATATATATACCTGAAATGTCAAGTCTCTGGCAAACGTTCCATTCATATGCCATGCCCTCAACCCTTGCATCCATCACACAACCGCAAAACCAATATACCCTTTTGGCCCCCGTACTAAACGAGCATAACAAGTTAGGGGCGCCGAAAAATACATTGGGCCACAAAATTCAAAGGGCGTATGTCAGCCAACTAAACAGAGGGCATTTCACTTTGCTGGCCAAGTTCGCCAAGTTCGCTTTCAAAAGTACGCGCAAACACGCCAACACAATTTCTGATACAATGAAACACTCCGAATTGTCGAGCAGCTGGGGACAGTGTCGGGGTGGGGAGGACCAGAGTACAGCTCTGACATTTTGCCAGTTAATTTTCATGAGCAATAAATTAACAATTTAATTTACTGCCTACTGCCGACTGCCAACTGGCGCCACATTTTGCATGCCAAGCGGACCGGAGCTCAAGAGGAGAGTATGCGTCTATGGGTGTATCGTTCATGTTTCCCAAATGTAATTAAATTAAAATTTGATTTAAACGTATTTGTTTTGAGAACAAATCACATGCAGTAGGCACATAAATCAGCAGCACATTGTCAGTATTTGTTATAAATAAACAGCTTGAATGTGGAATTGCTAAAGTGTGAGGTTTCAGAAAATCTTTTGCTTTGAAGCCTAGCTGTCTTTCTCCCTCTCTCTCTTTGTCAATTCAAATGATTTTCTGAAGAGAACTTATTAGCTTATCAAATATTCCAAAAATAGCACTCGCCTTTAGGTATTTGATTAACTGTATAAAAAATAGACAAATATTGGACAGTGTGAGCTGGAGTAGCAATAGGTAATAGACTTTATACGAATTGTAAGTCCATGGCGTAGAGTTGACTGGATCCTAATACTAAAGATGGAAAATGAATTGAATGAATATAACTGACCCTAAATATTTATAATATTTGTATCACATATAACCTACTTTACTACTAATTTTTTTAGTTCTAGTGCTATAACCTTTTATAGTTCTATTACAACTACTAATACCTATTACATAGGCTACTAGTTTATACTTCTACTACATATACTACGATACTACTTTCACAACTGCAGCCAACATACTAATGCTACTTTTATTACAATTATACCATTATTACTAATTTTTTTAGCGCTCTTTTTCCTGCTCTTATTTCTTCATATACTACAACATATACTACTATAGGTACAACTACTACTTCTACTACTGCTACGTCTACTACTACTACTACTTCTACTACTGCTACTACTACTACGTATACTACTACTACTACTTCTACTACTGCTACTACTACTACGTCTACTACTACTACTACTACTTCTACTACTATTGCTACTACTTCTACTACTACTTCTACTATTATTGCTACTACTTCTACTACTACTACTACTACTACTACTACTACTACTACTACTTCTACTACTACTACTACTTCTACTACTACTACTACTACTACTATTGCTACAACTACTACTTCTACTACTACTACTCCTTCTACTACTACGACTTCTACTACTATTACTACTTCTACTACTACTTCTACTACTACTGCATACTTCTACTAATACAACTATTTATTTTTTAGTTTACTACCATTAGTAATACTTTTTAAACTTTTCTAATCTTTCTTTCACTACTACTACTACTACTTTCTATTAATGTTTCTACAAATACTACTACTTTCTACTACTATTTCTACAACTACTACTATTTCTCTATTAATTGCTACTCCTACGAATTCCTACTCTACTACCATAGCTTTACTTGGAACTACTTCAACAGCTAAAAATTAAATATTTTCTTAAAAGCCTTTTCATGCACACTGATTACGCATGATTCGAATGGATCTCAATAAGCCGAACATTCAAAAAAAAAAAAAAAAAGCAACAGAGCTTTCGTACTTTGCCTGATGTGTGTGTGCTCATGAAAGGCTTAACTCAGTCGCTCTTCACCTAGCTCCGTTTAACGTGCTGCTTTAATTTACTGGTCCAAGCAAAGCACAAATTTGGTTAGTAGCTGCTGCCTGAAAATGATTTTGCAAGCCGAAATTAATTAGCCAAGTTGCGGACTGAGCCACGACAAGCCTAAGCTCTGTGAAGAGTTGCGCTAAAAGCCTGACCATGCCAGTGAGGCGTGCGACTGACAGACATTGAAAAGCTCCGCTGGCAGATGCTGTCAGCCTTTCGGTAGTATTCGGGGTCCAACAACATCAAAGCAAAACATTTGATGTGAGCTGCGCTAATTAATTTGCAGCTAATAGCAACTGAAATTGCAGCGCAAATTGTTAACACTCGCAGCGAGAGCCCCAAAAAAACGCCAGGGCGCGAACTTTTGTTTGACTTTTGCTATGATAACGCCAATTAGGGAATGGCATGCCAAATTCACGTACTTGTCCTGCATAAAGTGCACGAGTTGCACTGCAACAAAGTTGGACGCTCTCTGCCAATTTGCCATGTCCGCAAGTTGAATGAAGCGCAAGAGGGAGGGCCCAAGTGGGTGAGAGGCGAGGAAGAACTTTGCATGCTGTGCGCATAGGGCAAAAGTTTACCGTAAAACTTCAGGTGGAAACTGAAACTTAAATGGATTTACCCCATGCTAGGTCAGATTTAATGAAGCTACAAATGGAATTATGATTGCTATGCGCTGCGGTGCATTATTGATTTCGCAAAAAGGGCGCAGCCACCAACTGCACATTCACAGCAGTTCAATTAAATTCCGAACTATAAATAAAACTCAATTCATTTCCCATAAGTATTCATATTCAGAGGACTGCAACCCACAAGCATATGCAATTCAATTATGACTTTCGAATATGCATGCGAAATCTTATCAATCCATTGGCAGACAGCCAGCTGCTAGCTGCGAGAGTTGTCTAAAGGATAATGGGTGGAAGTCGCGGAATATGAAGATATAAATAAATATAATATTTAAGAAATTAAAAAAAAAATGTTATATGTAATGTTTAAGAAAATATCTATATTAAATTATTATTTTTAAATTAAATTAATATTTCCCAACACAAATATTTTAAAAAATTAAATACTCTGGATAATATTTTTATATTCTTAAAAAAATGTATATTTAATACTCAATAAATTCTTAACCGCGCTTAAGGCAACTTTAATAAATTATTTTTTTTATTAATCTACTATAAATAAATAATTAATAATGTATATAAAATATTTAAAGCCAAGAGTTTATAAATATTTTTTAAAGTAAAACTTGAGAAAACTGTATTTGAAAAAATTAATAAATTTTAATAAAACAACAAAATTAAATAAAAATAAAAATTAAATTTTTAGATTAAAGAAAGAGTTTCTTATTGATTTTTAAGGCTTTTAAATATTTTTTGAAGTAGAAAAATTTGCTATAAAAATAATTTTGTCTCAAAAAAATATTTAAATATAATAATATATTATGTATTTATTATACATTGTATATATATACAATTTATTATATTAAAATCCAACCCAATAAAATACCCTTAACAAAAATCAAATACTTCATCAATAATAAATGTATTATTAAATAGTACATAATTGAATACTCTCAATGAGATTATAATAATTAAACTGCGACAAAGTGAAATGAAATGAAAATACTTTTTTCTGTATCAATTCCCAGGCCAGCTATCAATACATGCTACCTGCTACCTGCTGGCTGACATGCAATCAAAAAGGATTCAGTCTCTTGCCATTTTAGCCCAATGCCAATCAATAAGTCACATAGACGACATACACAGGAGCACAAGCACAAGCACAACTGATGGCTGACTTATGCCATCGTTGTTGTATATACATATAAATATATATGCCCAACAGGCATTTGCTTAATTAAAGGCACAGACATATCAAAATGCCAATGAAGCCGCACCGATTGGCCAATGCCAAAAGATTTTGCGCTGCGTCGACAACTTTTGTCTGTGGGCATAAATGATTTACGTATGCACACACATACATATAAAGAGACAGATACAGATGCAGAGAGAGAGAGAGAAGAGTCTGTGTCTCGTTTTCATTGCTTACCTCGTAGATATCAATGCCATGGCTGAGTGACCATGAAGTTTGAAAGTAGTCCTCAATGCGCTGCTTCAGCTCCTTGGGCATCTGTAAAACACAAGCAGAAGCAAATGCAAATAATAGTTATAATGGCTTTCGTTTTTTATCTCTTATTTATAACAGATATTTAGCTAATGAGCTGGCTCTATGCGGGTATGCGGGTCTAGGGTTTGGTGAAAGTATATTGGATTGAAGTTTTCATTGTTGGGAACTTAGATGCAGATTGACTATATAGTATACTCTATTGTTAGTCCAATGAATATAATTTTTCTATTATAAACAAATATTATTATATATACTTTATGAGTAAGCAAGATATCTATCACCTCACATATATTTTTAAAATATTATATATATTTTTTAATATTTATATAAAAATAAATAAAATATGTATATAAATTTTCAAATAATATATATTTTTCTATATATTATGTTATATTATTTATATATATATATATATTTATTTTTTATCAATTTTAAATAGATTTAAAAATATTACAAATTATAAACAAAAATTTGATGTATTGTATTTTTATATAATAAATTTGAAATAATTTATATAGTTTAAAAAATATTGTTTATAAATTTTTTATATTTAAATTTTTTTTAATTTTAATTTATTTTTTTTTTTTTTATAAATATTTTTTATATTTTAATCAATATGTTTTTAATATTTATAAATATTTTTATACATATTTTTGGATCATTTTTAATCGCAATAAACCATAAGTTTCAAGCTGATCTGAAATTCTGAGCCAGCATTACGCAGTCATGCTACACGATAACAATCCTTTCTCTTGTTTTTATGTTTCTTCAACTCATTTACATGCATTTTATGCACACGCGCTGCACAAATGCACTTAATTACGGCGCGTATTGCGTATACGCCGTGTGGCAACGAGCTAGTGGCCGTAATATTATGTGCGCGCGTGCAAGATTGCACCATCAACAGGTTGTGTGCGTGTGTGTGTGTAGTAGTGTGGCACGGTCACGTCTCGCAGCTAAACATAGCACATTGACAGCAAAACAGCGAGCTGTTCACAGCCAGCTCAGGCGCTCGCTTATGGCATCTGCCCTGGCATCCTGCTGGCCTAATGTTGCGTGGCATTTGGCCAATGTGTACCGCATTCCATTAAAAACTGAGCATTTTAAGCGCTCAGCACATGAGCTGCATTAGGTATAAGGCAGTGCCAGGCATTCATTTCCCCCCTCCAACTCAGGGCCATTTGCGGTTTTCCAATCGCCCATTGAGTTTTAATGAGACCAGCCCAAGGCACTTGAGTGCAGTTGATGGCAACAGTTATGAATCGGCTGTGATAGGCCTTGACTAGCCAGCTCACTTTGCGTGCAATCAATGTAGCTAGGTTTAGGCAAGCACTGCCTATGCCCAGTTATTAACAGGAGAGCGTTAAGGCGCTACATCCATCAGGCTAAAGGTAAATACTTTCCAATATTTAACAGTTTAATACTCACGTTATGAAGTGCCACGAAATCCTTGAGGTCGCGCCATTTGCTCTCGTAAAGGGAACGCCGTGAATACATGCGCTGTATGATGGCCGTCACGTTACCAAAGACCACGGCGTGCATCAGAGCTGAGTTGAGTGGGAAAAGATATAAATTGAGCAAATTT
Source organism: Drosophila peninsularis (assembly GCA_035047485.1). NCBI lineage: Eukaryota > Metazoa > Arthropoda > Insecta > Diptera > Drosophilidae > Drosophila > Drosophila peninsularis. Next base: position 7,112,562 of record JAWNPN010000035.1, read on the forward strand.
AATGGTCGACAAATATGAGCTCATATTGAGAGACAGCGGGAGGGAGGCAGAGAGGGCAAGGGCGGTCGAGTCGCTCTCATGCGCACACACGGCTGATTACCTACCGCCAATCAACATCATTATAATGGTGAAAACCTTCTCGGCCGTTGTATTCGCCGACACATTGCCAAAGCCCACAGATGTGAGGCTGGTGAATGTGAAATACAACGCAGTCGAGTAAGTTTCGGCCGTTGTCAGTATGGCAACGGAGGCATTTTTACGCTCAGCCAACAGCTGCAGCCAACCTGTGAACAAGACTTTAACATTTTTAATAGGAGTAGAAAGAAAAGAAATAGAAGTCGCACAAGAAAAAAAGAAAGAAAAATAAATTTATATATATATATTATATATAATGCACATATAATAAACTTTGTTTAGTTAAATCAGGCATTAGCAAATCCCAGCTGTCTACACACACACACACACACACACACGCTCATGTATTTAGCCGCTTATTAAACTGACAATGACTGAGCCAAACTTTCGCCTGACTTTTGCTAGCTGTCCATCAAACAGTATCAAACCGTAAGCTGTCCGAGCACACGCCACACAGAATCCGTGTCAAATCCGGCCAAATGCTTGGGCCCAACGGAAACGTCAAACGGCAGACGACGAATGCCAAATGCCAAATGGCAGTTTGTGAACTTTTTGCCACCTTTTTTTGGGGGGGTAATAGCCAAGTCTAGGAGTTGCCGGGTCGTGCGAGTATTTAATGTATATCATTTTCACAGTTTATTGATGTGAAAAGTAACTGGCAATTTGCTGTTGCCTTTTTGCTTATGAATTTTTTGAACCCAGCTAACACACACACGCACTCCCACTCACACACACCTACGCCCACACACCCATGCATAAATAATGCTAATTTGCTTAAATGCCAAAATATTAGCTTTCTGATTGTTGGATACCCTAGAGAAATTTGTTTGGTATAAAGGAAAATTTATTGCATATTTTTCAGAGAAACTTTTCCTCAGCTAAAAACTTCTTTTTCTATAAAGCCTGCATACCCTTTGTGATCACATCTACAGGGTGTGATACCTAATAAATCAAAAGATAAGTTTTGTCAGCTGAAAGACTCTTAGTTTTCGCTAATGTCTGCAAGAATTAGGAAAACTTTGTTTTGGCTATTGCCAAATGCCAAAAGGTATTTCGTGCAAGTTTTAATAAGGTGAGCAGCGCGTACGAGGGAATGGGTTGACCAGGTGCCAGAGTACTTTGTACGAAGTTGTATAGTTAATGACTATCATTAGAAAGTTTGAGGTTGGCCTTGTCTGAGCTTTACTTTGACGCTTCTAGCGAAAGTAATATGTAAATAATTATATAGCCAATATTCTTATCTAATTAATGATTAACTTTATATATTTATAATTACATTTTAAATATTATCATCTGTTTAAATTTTTAATATATTCTTTTTTAATTTTAAATAGTTTTTTAAATATATCTAATTTTTTTTAGTAAAATCTTTGAATAAAAATGTTTTTTTTTTCAAATCAAAAATCAACAAATTTATATCTATATTTTACATATATTTTTTTTAATTTTATATATTTTTGTTAAATATATCTAATATTTTATATTAAATTTTTTTTATTATACGAATTTTGTTTATAAAAGAAAATTTATTTTTATATATCTTTTTTCAAATAAAAAATAAAAATTAATATATATTTTTTTAAACAATAATTTCATTTGATATATATTTTATATATTTTATTTAATTCTATAATTTGATTTTATTTTTTTATTTTATGATTTAATTTTTTAAATAAATAAAATTTTTTTAATAAGAGCTCATTTCTGACTATCAAATAAAATTGAGATTATTCCAAAATCTAAAACTTTAATTTAAATTACTGCAGATTCCCTCTTGAGGCCTGTCAAATGTTTTCGCCGTGATCGAGTATCTAGCACTCAATTACGCCCGATTGTAATGCTCACTTGATTATATTTGCTTTGTCTGCTGCTCTAGAAGCTACCCAATGTCAGCTTAGGGTATTTGCAAGGTAGCAATAAAAACTTTTTAGGGCTTGCTCACGCACACTTACACATATTGGTACACACACACACTCACACACCTGTCTACATACTTAAATTACAATAAATGCTGATTTGATATTGTTTGGCTTTGAGTTTTATGCAAAACTTTGCGATTTGTATGTGTTAATAACCCAACGTATTGCCTGCCCTCTAAATAGCATTCACATGAGCTGATTTTAAACTTTTTGACGTGGCTTTCATCAACGGAATACATTAGTCAAATTGTTTGTGTGTGTGTGTGTGTGTGGGGAAGAGCAACAATTTCATTTGGCGTTTGACGAGCCAGGCAAACACAATCAACGCTGGCGGCAAACTAACCAAATTACTGTCCAACTAACACACACACACACAGGGTGTGGGTGGTTGCTGGACTGCCCGCTGACCTTGGCTTTTGGGCCACTACCACTGGCCCAGTTCATCCCACCCCTCTACTCACCAATGTTACTCTCGGGAAACCATTCGTACTCCTTCACAGCGATGACATACCAGATGCAGGCGAGCCAGTGCGCCGCCAGTGTAAATGAAAACATCAGCAGCGTCAGAATCATGGCCGTATGCTGTGAATATCGATCAATTTTTTGCAATAGCCTGGCCAGGCGCAACAGACGCGTCAATTTGACAAGATGAATGTGTGATTCCTATCCATTAGATGCATAGATACAGCCAGATAGAGAGAGGGGGAGAGAGAGAGAGAAAGAGAATAAAAAATTGGTTGTAACGTAACGAGATAAATTGTTAGACGAGCTACATTGTTGTTCCTGCTGCTGCTGCTGCTACAGAGTTAGTTAGATTTTGCGTTTTATGCACACGTCGATTGTTTGCTCAGCGGCAGTAAAACTATCGATGGAAGCAACTGTAAAATAATATTTATGAATTTTGCTTGCTGTCGGGAATTTATGGAAATTCTTGTCTCTGGTTTATTGTGCGCTACATCCAGAGAAAATCTGTTGTGGAGTGTGAAATTTTGTTTAGAATTTGGCTAGCGGGCAGCTGGACTATATACTATATAAAATCATGTATATATATATACTCGTATATATAGACAAATTAAATAAATTCAACAAAAAATTTTTGCTCGTCTATAAAATGCTTCTAAAGTTTATTTCCAATCACCTATAACTTTTTATCATTTTTATGATATTGGTAAAAAATATATATAAAATTTCAGCTAAAATTTCCTCAATTTAATCAATTTTTGCTGAGCTTCAACCACCAAATTTAATAGGTGTCAAACGGCAGCTGCTGCTCATCCCTGCTCGACCCCACTGATCGCCCACTGATCGCCCACTGATCGCGCCTACAACATAACTCAGCAACAGGTCGTCGAGCAGAGTTCGAGTTCGACTGGTTGGCTCGTCTTATATAAAGGCGAGCCTCTAGCAGTGATTCTTCAGTCTGATGTCTGTTCGCCTGGTGAAGAGTCAAGCAGTGGAACAGTGGGACCTTCTCTTCTTCAGTATGTGGTAAGTGTTTAGGTACTTAATAATATTAAGCAAACTATTGTTATAGTTATACGCATTGTATTAAGGAATTGTTTAAATAATAATTGTTAATAATTTTTATGTTAAATATATATATATATAAATTTATTCTATTTTTAATTTATTTAATAAGGAACGTATTAGAGCCGGATTACGTAAGAGCCTAATTACGCAAGAGCGCGATTACATAAGCCCCTAATTACGTTAGAGCGTGATTACGTAAGAGTGTGATTACGTAAGAACGTAAGAACGTTAGAACGTTAGAACGTTTGCAGACTCAGAGCAGAGCAGACCCAGAGCAGAGCAGACCCAGAGCAGAGCAGACCCAGAGCAGAGCAGACCCAGAGCAGAGCAGACCCAGAGCAGAGCAGAGCAGAGCAGAGCAGAGCAGAGCAGAGCAGAGCAGAGCAGAGCAGAGCAGAGCAGAGCAGAGCAGAGCAGAGCAGAGCAGACCCAGAGCAGAGCAGACCCAGAGCAGAGCAGACCCAGAGCAGAGCAGACCCAGAGCAGAGCAGACCCAGAGCAGAGCAGACCCAGAGCAGAGCAGACCCAGAGCAGAGCAGAGCAGACCCAGAGCAGAGCAGACCCAGAGCAGAGCAGACCCAGAGCAGAGCAGACCCAGAGCAGAGCAGACCCAGAGCAGAGCAGACCCAGAGCAGAGCAGACCCAGAGCAGAGCAGACCCAGAGCAGAGCAGACCCAGAGCAGAGCAGACCCAGAGCAGAGCAGACCCAGAGCAGAGCAGACCCAGAGCAGAGCAGACCCAGAGCAGAGCAGACCCAGAGCAGAGCAGACCCAGAGCAGAGCAGACCCAGAGCAGAGCAGACCCAGAGCAGAGCAGACCCAGAGCAGAGCAGACCCAGAGCAGAGCAGACCCAGAGCAGAGCAGACCCAGAGCAGAGCAGACCCAGAGCAGAGCAGACCCAGAGCAGACCCAGAGCAGACCCAGAGCAGACCCAGAGCAGACCCAGAGCAGACCCAGAGCTAGAACTCAGCCAGAGGCAGACAGAGCTAGAGAGCAGCAAGAGTTGAGCCAGATGAGGAGCAGAGTCAGAACAGTTGAGCCACGCCAGAGCCCATGGCAGAGGCAGCGCTATTGACTGAGGCAATGGCAGAGCCCCATTTCATTTGAATGAAAAAAAAAACCTTAAAAGTTCATTTAGTTTTGACAAAGTCATAAAGATTTGCAGCATGGAATCAACGACTTAGGAAACCTCAAGAAATCGAGTTTTTATGTAGGAACTGAATGCCTTAAAATCAATTTCAGTTTGATTAAAATATAAATATTAAAGAGAAATATTTTACAAAATATTTAAAAATGTATAAAATTAATAAAAAAAAATCATAATAAATAAAATTTTATTATACATATAAATATTATATTATATTTATAGCAATATATTTCCCCTCCAAATCATCAATTTCCGCAACGAAGAGAAAACTATTCAACAAAAACTCAAACAAAAGTAAAAAATTGAGTTTGAAACTTGAGTTCGAATGAAAGAAAAAATTGTTTTCAACTCGAGCCAAACGAATAAATTAGTTTTTCATAGCAGCTAATGGCATTTGCTGCTAATACCATTTTTTGACCCCTCGTAGTTTGTGCCAATTACGTTGCCTACTTTCGCTGGGGCGTAAATTTCATTACAGTGCTAATACATACACACACGCACACGCACACCCACACAGAAAGTACCCTAAAATTTTGACACATGCCCATTTATTAGCAAGTATTTCCTGGCCAACTTCCGTCCCAGGCTACGAGCCGTAGCAGAAGCGAAGCTAAGTAAAAAGGGATAGTTAAATAAAATCACAAAAAAAAAAAAAAATGAAATCAAAGGGGCTGTCATCAACAAGCCAAAATGTAAACATAAACAAGCTTATCAAGCCGCCCCCACGGGGACAAAGCCTACAAAGTTGGCCAAATAAAAGGTCTCCGCTCGTCTTTAAGCTTAAAGCTGCAAATTCATATTATTATTATGAATGAAAATAGTGAAATAAAAAAAAACAGAGAAAAGGAAAGAAACGTAACTGTGGCTGACGCAGCGTTAATTTTAAAATGGGCACAGTTTGTGCGAGAGAAAAAAGATAAAAATTGCGATCTAAGCAGTTAGCGTGCAACAGCCTTGCAGCAAATTCAATAGGGAGGGAGAGAGTGTGAGAGGGCGAAAAAAGAAGGCAAGGCTGTCAAGCAGCTATGTGAAAGGCATTTAAAGTGTACAATAACAATTATGAGAAATTTACGAGAGCTATACTTAAGCATACCCTGGAGTGGGTCCAAGACTTTGGGTAGCACCAGTAGTACTGAGCAGTACTGAGAAGAGCAGAGCTCGCAGCTCTTACTGAACTCTAGTAAGATATTGTCTTTATTGCCTATTAACTCACTCACTCCAAATTATGCGTGTCTCACTCTTGTTTATAGCTCGCCTTTGGCGAATTTGTCGACAAAGCTCTTGATTTTATATATTATATATACATATTATATAATTATATTATAATTGACAAGTAGAGATTGCTTTTTCAGCTACTCAAAGTATTTTTGCCTTGTCTCAAATATAGTTAATATATTGAGCTTTACATTTTTTTTTAATAAAATAAAATTATTAAATATTTTTTATCAAATTTTATATATTTTTGTTGTATTTTATATTTATATATTTTACAGATTTTATACATTTTTGTTGTGTATTACGTACTTTATTATTTTTTATATTCTTCTTTAATAATTTTTGTAATTTTTATTTAAAATTTTGTAATATATCAAAAAATTTGTATTTTATATTTAGATATTTTATAAATTTTATATATGTATATTTTTTTTTAAATAGATTTTATATATATTTTTTATTTTATATATTTTATTGGTTTTTATATAAATGTTTAATAATTTATGTATTTTTTGCTTATTTTTTTTATTTTTATATTTTTGTATTTTATATTTAGATATTTTATAAATTTTTGTATATATTTTTTATATTTTATATTTGATATTTTATAAATTTTTGTAAATATTTTTTATATTTTATATTTGATTAAGTTATAAAATTTTTATATATTTATTTAATAGTTTATTTATTTTTTATTTTATTTATTTTAGGCAAACCCATAAGCGAATTTAATATAAAGGAGGCAAAGTCCACATCAACACGCACTATCGACATACATACAATAGTACAGGGTATACAATATATAAAAAAAATATATATAATAATACACACAGACAGATGAACAGACAGCTGAGAACATGTTGAAGCGCTGTTGCTTTAAGGACGACGGCACAATAACTGCTTTTGTGTGTGTATTTCTCAGTAAGGATTTTTGCTTTTACAAAGCCACGTGGCTAAGCGTCACATTGCGTGTGTGTGTGTGTCTCTCCCTCTCTACCTCTGCCTGCCGTTGCCAGGCTAAATTGTAATTCATGTTGCAATTTGTGCTGCGCTTTCGCTTTCATTTGCTCGCCTCCCTTAGCCACTTTCAACGCTTTGACTGGCTTTTGGCCAAAGTTTTGCGCCGCCCGCACACATTTTGTTTACTTTGTCGCGTCGCGTACAGGCAACAGCGAAAGAAACGTGAAGCAAGTTGCGTCAACTTGAGTTGTCATGGCAACTTCCACTTCCGCTTCCGTTGACCAAGCTCGCTCATTTTTACTTTTTCTCTGCTTTTGGGATCTCCAAGATAATTAAAACTTTGAAATCAACTAAATATGTAAAGTTTCTAGTGCATTAGCTGGAAATTGGTATGCAGCAGCAGCAGCAGCAGCAGCTGAAGAAGGTACAGAGAAAGTGGGAAAAGAAAGTAAATCCAAGTTCAACATTTGTCAAAAGTAGCCAAAATAAAAAGTATATTAATGTATTTTTTTGGCAGCTACTTAAGAGCTTTAAAACCACACGAACAAAACTTACAAAGTAAGCAAGAGAGAGACAGAGAGAGCTGCGAGCGTGGGTGGCCACAGAGCAGCACAACGCCAGCAATTATAACACATTTGGGTTGCTTAAAAATATAAAGTTTTGCGTCAGATTTGTTTTTTCGACCTTCGAAAATGTTTAGCTAAAACGTAAGTAAAGAGAGAGAGAGAGAGGCTGCGAGTTGGCCAACTTTCTCATTCGACCTTGGCTAGCATTTCCACTTTGATTGCAACAAGTTAAGTCTTAGCTAGAGCAACACCATACTTAAGGCGACTTAAAACATCTTTAGCAGCTGACTCATATTCACAGCAAGTTGACATTTTTTTACTTTTATTTTCTCTGATATTTGATGCTTGCCTGAGCACAAAAGGACCTTCTGCTCGAGTCAACGAGGCAGCGAAAAATTTGTATTTGATTTGATCAGCTTCTGCGTTTTACAGCAACTTTTTCTGTGGCCAACAAACTTGGCTCGCAATCAATGGCGAACTCATGACAATGCATAAAATCAGTTAAAAGACAGCTTCGAAAATTAAGTCAGAACAAAAATGGCAACTTAAGACACAAGTGGCTGCATGCTTGAATATGCTCTTGACAGCAGTTGATTTCTTGATTTTTCTCATGCCCTGTATCTGCAGAGTGAAAAGGCTGTGGTGGGCCTGGCATTGTTTAAGTAAATTGTGAATAAATTTATATATATTTATGTTTTAAGTAAATTTGTATTATTAATTTATCTAGGTTATCGGTATCGTAGAGATTGAGTTGACGACAACAAATTGTTAAATACATAATAATATATATATAAATACATATATAAAAATATATATAAATTTTTATGTAAATATATTTTTTATTTTTTTTTAATTGATTTTTAAATTTATATTGTTTTACATTAATTGAATTTTTATTTTTTTGTATAGTTTTTTTATGCATATTTCAAATTTGAAGTCATTTTTATTTAATTTTCTTTCCCATATATTTTATTAAATATTTATTTTAATTTTTATATATTTTTGTCATTTATTTAAAAAAAATTGTATATTATATATTTTTTAATTTTTAATTTTCATCTTTTATTTATTTCATACATTTAATCTAATTTAATCTATTATTAAATTTAATTATATATAAATTACTAAATTTCTAATATATATAATTGTTTTATAAATATTTTAAATCAAAAACTTTTCCAACTCTCTGCCTCATCAAAACTTAGTCAAACTGAATTAAGCTATATAAATTTTGAATTTTTCAATTTTACTTTATCAATTTGCACTCTTCAAGTTATTAAACACTTTTGCAGCTTCACCAAGATACATGGTATCTCATAGTCTACCAGCTGACGCAGTCAAGCTACTCTCTCGTCAAGGCCTTTGGTACGAGGACTTGAAGTGGAAAGCTGCCTTCGTCCAGTAAAGTAGCAAACAAAACAAACTTGCCCAGACCTAAGTAAAGTTCTTGAGAAAGCGCGGACAATAAGATAGAGCAGCAGTAGCAGCAGCAGCAGCAGCAGACTTCTCTCATTTTCCATACCTGAAGCTGTAAATACTGAAAGATGTAGCATACTTTTGAGCGCTCAAATTTATTTGACGCACATTTGGGTCGAAATAGAGCAGCGACTGGGGCACGCCTTTAATACCGTCAAGTGTGCTCAAAAGGCTTCCACTTGCCGTGCCACACAGAAAAGCGGCTTAAACGAATTGCGCAACGAAAATAAATATGAGAAATATGCTGAAACGCCAATAACAGCAAGGCTAAGCGATATACATTTTCCAACTATCTCTCTAACCGAAAACTTAATTAAATTGCAATGGCTATTAAAGTCAACCAAGCTGAATGCAGCCAAGTTGAAAACGAGTAAAAGCCAACAAAAAGCCTAAGAACACATGCATTATGCATGCGTTCGCACAGTTTTATGCAAATCCTCTTACCGCTATTTACCACTTGAAATTTCGGCTTAAATATTTAATGGCATCCCTGTTGGGCTGACGAAAGGCCGACGACAGCGCAGGCTCATTGGTAATCCAAGTGAAATGCCGATTGAATTCTCACTGCTTTTGGGGCCAGAAATTCGATTTCTTGTTTAATTTCTCGAGCTATTTTCAATCAAGCAATTGTCTAATCGAGGCCAATTAAATTTGTCAAGTCATGCAAGATGACAAGCTTAACAAAATCATTGCTCAACAAGTTGTGCAACAGCATAAACACGATGTTAACATACAGTTTGTTGAGCTAATTAAGAGGGGCTGGGATTGAGAGAGTATTCGAGAATTTATGTTTAATAGTTTATAGTTTATGTAGTAGTATTATAGTTATGTATATTGTTTATAAATGTCTTATTCAAGTATTTCAAATAAAATGCATAATTATATTAAATTTTATTTGAATTTGTGTAAGTTTTTATATATAATATTTTTTTAGAATTTAATTTTGTGTAGAATTTTTTACATACATTTTTATTTTTTAACATAATTTATTTATTTTTATAGAGATATATATTTTTATAAAATTTAATTTGTTTATAATTTTTAATTACTTTATATAATTTAATTTTCTTTTATAATTTTGTATGTTTTATATAATTTAATTTTTTTTTATATAAATTATAATTTTTTTATTATTTATATTTACATTTTTGATTTTTTTAGAATTTTTTATTTATTGACATAATTTAATTTTCTTATATAACAATTTAAAAAAATGTCTTTTTATATTATTTTTTATAAAATAATAATATTATATTCATAAAAACCCAAATTCAGACTCGAGTAAATCCAGCAATAAAATACTAAAATAAAATAAACAAGCTCCAAGGCAACTTATTCAGGCGAACAAGGAGAGCAGCCAAAGCATTCAAAGGCAACCCTACACCATAACAAACCTAATGCCAATAAAGTTAAAGCACTTATATAAGGTAAGTTATCCAGTTTCATTTGAATGCAGTTCACAGGTTTCAAACTAATTAAAATAAAAACAAATACGCAGTCACATCCGCTTAGCAAAACCCAGCCCAGACAGCTTATGCATTTCAAATGCTGCAAATACCCACACACACATCCTTGCTAAAGCAATTTCCTGTGGTATACAAATAGCAAATTTAATTTTTCAATTGCCAGGGCAGTAAAACTATCTGTAAACGTTGTTGGCAAAAAAAAAAAAAAAAATTAAAAACCACTTTACTCACCTCGCCGTCGTACAAATCGGAGGCATACAAATGATCAAAGGGCAGGGCGGCCAATAAATCGAGCGCAAACCAGCCACGGAAATAATTGATGGCAATCTGTTTCGAATTGGAGACGACCTCACCTTTGCGCGAGACAAAGGTCGTGCGAAAATTCAATAAAATATCTGCAAGAAACGAAAAAAGGATAAATTTAGAGAGCTTGGGAGTCAGGTGAGCAAAAGACACAAGACAGAATACAAAACTAAAAAGCCATATTTTGCCTTAAGCCAAATTCAATTCCCAGTCAAGAATACAAAAGGCTATTGATGTGAATCTAAGTATGGCTAACAGGTTGTCCACACACAAACATACTCAAATGGACATCAAATGGACATCTCAGTCATCATCATCATCATCATCGTGATTATCTGCTTTGTCGTATAGTGGTACTCACCCACAATAAATAGCGCTTCAACAATCACATCGGAGACCATAGTCTGTCGATCCGCTTTGGCAAATGCGGCATTGTAGGGCACCATTAGTGCCACATAGAAGGTCGCCACCAGTATGACCCAATCCCATATGCCTTTGAATACACCATAATGGGGCAAAATCAAGCGTGACTTCTTTATCGATTGCGTTTTGTATTCGGGAAATGGTGCCTCAGTTGAATGCATAAAGTTCTACAATAAATAAATCACATCAAAAGTCAATTTCAATAAGCGAAAAACACAAAAGTTTCACTCTAAATGCACGAAATTCTGCTGAGAAAAAAATCGTAGCAATAATTGTTAATTCAATGAATGCTGCACTTAGAGAATAAGCCAAGTTAGCTTGAGCTTAAGGCTAAAAGATTTTGAAGATATATTCAGCTAAAATAATTAACTAAATTGGTATGCATTAAATATTTATTTATTTATATAAATATATATATAAATATTAAACACATAAAAATAAAGAATTTTTGTTTAATAATGAATCAAAAAAACATTAATAAAACTAAAAAAAAAAATTTTATCCAAATTTAAATTATTACTGGAAATTAAATATTAAAAACTTTTACTAAAATATTAATAAAATATTTGATATTAATAAAAAAATAAATAAAATATTTTATATTTTATAAAAATATAAATAAAATTTGTTTATAATAATATATAAATAAAATAATGAGTTGAATATTCAAAAATTAAGTTTTAAATTTGTTATTAAAAATATTTAAAAAACTTATAAAAAACATTTTGCATATTTATTTATATTTTTAATTTTAAATTTAAATTAGAATAAAATAATTTTTTTTAAATTAAATATAAGTTTAATCAATTAAAAACACAAATAAATAATTCAATTTTGTTTTATAAAATTAAAACACAACAAAATGAGAAATTTACATATTTTTACGCTTTACATTGGCATTTTTATTGATTTCGAAAAAATGCAAAAAACTAGTTGAAATTGTGCAAAAAAGAAAAAATGCTCAACTTAAAAATCCTCTAAATTCCATTTAAATAATACTCGACACGCTGAGTGTGTATGCCGAGCCATTACCTTCAGCAGGCACCAAAGTGGATTAAAAGCGATATACGTTTAATTGAATTTGGGTCGCAATGGCCCTGCGCCGAGCTCGCATTGGTATTAGGATGTGTAAGCGTGTGTGTGAGTCTGAGCATGTGCTTGCGTGTATTTGTGGTAAGTGAGGGTATTGGTTATTATACTCACATTGCCCAGCTTCAATTTGGTTTTGACGCCGCCCTTTTCGGGCTTGTAATGGCCAGATAGCTGATATAGAACCGCACGACTGCGACGTCTGCCCATATTACAGCCGGCAGGTACGTCCAAATTGTTGCCCTCGCCGGCTTCCGTGTCGCCGCCATCACCGGCGCCCGGTCCGCCCAGGCCGGGCAGCCCGCCCAGGCCCAGAATGCCAGCGTTCGACCCGGCACGGAATCGAGCGCCCAATAGTGCAGCTGTAAGGGCAAAAACTTACAGATTCGCAACGCCAAAAATGTATCAATTGATGCAGCAGCCGCACACCACAGACGCGTGTTATTAATATATGAGTTATTAAAATTGTTTTTTTTTTTTTTTTGGATTTTGGATATTATTTTGGGTTTTTTTTTTTAATTTTATATGTCGGTTTAATTACAATGATGATGCCGGTTAGAGTAAGAAAAAAGAGCACAAAGAAAGAAAATATACAGATATTGTACAAATACATTTGAATTAAATTTATTTTTAATTTTGATTTGTTTTTTTAATCAATTGTTATACAACTTATTTAGCAATAAGCTACAAAAGGTGCAAAGGCACACACACACACACACAGACAAACACACATAGACAAAAGTTGAAGTCTTAAAGCGACACAAAGCACAAGCTGTAGTAATTTACATATTTGAGTATTTAGTTTATTTTTGTTTGATTTACTTTGAATTTTACCTTTATGGAAGAGTTTTCAACTAAAAATGCAATTTGACCTAATGCATGCAGCAATATTTATGGTTTTTATACTCTATATGCATGGCAAATGGGTATGATGAGTAGAATGATTTTATGCAATTTTTAGAGAATGCTGAAGTAGACATGGCAGAACCTATAGAGCATATACATTAGTGATCAGCATCAATAGCTGAGTTAATCTAGCTCTCTTTGCCCATCGGTCTATCTGTCCTTTAGTATGAATGGCTTTATCTCAGAAACTTTAAGAGCTGAAAGTTCATGAAAGTTCAGGTTCTATCATATCTCACCTTCAGGTATTTTATTTTATTTATTTTTTTTATTCATTTTATTTTATTTTATTTTATTTTATTTATTTTTTTATATTTTATATTTTATTTTTATTTTATATTTTTCCTACCTATTTTATACAATTTTGATTTTCTATATTTTAATTTATATATATTTTTCATGCGCATATCAAGGTATTTGCCAGTCGAGCACGCCCAACTCGACTTAGTTTACATTTGTAATTTTGATATATTTTTGCAAATATTTTCTAGTTTTTATAAATTTGCATCACATTTCTACCCACAAGTCGTAAAGCTATTGCTCGTAATTGTTTTTCGACCCAACAAAGCGCAACATATGAAAATATTTATATTAAAAATGTTTTGCCATGAAAACAATTCACTAATTCCTTCAACTATAAAAGTATTTAATTAAAAGCGCAACTGCGAAATTAATTTGCAAGCAGTTATTTATGACTTCAGCTTTAATTCATGAATTTGCCGAGAGTCAAGCAAATATTTACACAAAATATCAGACCAAACCGAACAGAATCAAATCATGAGACATGAGTATAAGTATAATCATTCACAGCCTAGACCAAGCCAAGTGCTGATGTCTGTGAATTTGCGGGCATGTAAACAGGGCTGGAATGGCGCGTGAGTCTATCGAGAGTTGGGCGGCGCCAGGATAAAAGTAAACCACAAAGCACAAGGGCCATAACCTCAAGCAGTCTCATTAAATTTAACTTAATTTTATTTATTTTTTTGTTCGTGTCCAGCTCAAAGGCTGGCGCGTGCTGTTATAAATTACAATTAGCTTGATTGTGAAAAATTTGACCCAACAACAACAAATGGGGTAAATAACAAGAGAAACAACAAATTTGTTGAACAGCATACTAATTATAAGGATTTCACTTTCGATATGCTAACAAAGTGCAAAAGTGCGCCACGCTCGCTTCATTAAAAACGTTTTATCTATAAATAGCAAAGGTAAGACTAATTTTTGTGTACAATTGGATTAGGCTAGGCTAATACAGTTTGCAAGAGAAGCAGACTTAACAAAGTCAACTTAGTTACAGAACTATATAAAGTCATTTGCTGTCATATAGACCCGCCAGACCTCAACAGATTTCTTAACTGAAACGGCCTACCATGCCAAATTTATCTTCCCCAACAAAATTATAGGGTATCTAACCATAACAGCAACAACTTTCTCACGCAAAGCAGGCGTAACAAATTTGATTTCAATTTCGAAGCCAAAAGCCAGGTCCAGAACCCAAGCCAAACCCAGACCCAAAAACCCGACAGCGAGCTCGTACCCTGCCTAGTTGTCATATCGAAATGCCAATTAAGCTGCCAGGCGCCTACTCAATGATCCGGGCCCGCGGCGGGCAGCATTTTTTGGAGTTGCCATCGTCCCAAAATTTTAAGCAGCACGTTTCGTACGCTCAATGCATACAGAAAACAACTCGAAAAGCGCACAGCGAAAATATATATCGAGGGCCAAAAAATAAAAATATATATGGGGAAAACAACTGCAAAATATGCGCGACCCAGTCGAGTGTGGCAAAGGGAAAAAAATGACTTTTATATATAAAAATGTCGCACATGCCGCACAGGCGAAAAATTGTTAAGAGTAGCCGCTGCTGCCGCTGCTGTTGCCGCATTCCTGCCAGGCCTAATGATGTGTAAAATGACGGTCATTTGAGCTGTCCCTGGCCGGCTCACATAAATGTCGCTGCGAATGATAATTCAATTGCCGTTCGAGTCTCGCCCATTGGCCACATCAAACGTGGCAAATTCTTTACAAATTTGCAGCCTAATTACTTGTTGGCCCCCGCATATTTCATATGCCGCAAACCGCAAAATACATTTCTCTGTCGATATGCCACTCAATGTGCCACTCGGCGGGAGAGATTTACGGCTGTCGGTTTAAATTACGTTACACGTTTACGATGACGTATTTTGAGCAGATTACGGATACGCCACGGGGTTGACAGATCATGATTTTTCAATTTGATGCGCATTAATGTGCGGGGGAAGTTTTAATAAAATCAAATTCAGTTTTGTGCTGTTAAGAAAAGAGTTGGCCACATTTATGTCAGCTTGATTAGCATTAGGGATTAGGCATAATTTATATTACGTATACGCCAGGCTGATAAGCATTTGCAGTTGACATTTAACTCTGACAAAGCCTCTGTATAACATAAGTATTATTGACTACTGCTTGACTCACTGCTAAATAAGCTGCTTGCAGCCGAGCTTAAAATTATGTACATTACGTATACGCAGTGTGGCCGACTCAAATTTGCACAGCAAATCAACTCTGCTGCGACTTAATGTGACATAAGTTATTAATTAAATGAAACTACTTCAATGCCAAGTTTCAGAAGCATAAAATAATTAAGAGTTAAATTTAAGCATATTAAGTACACAAATATTAACAAATGGCATTTAAGCACAGCCCCTAAGAATAAGAATAATTTTCAGCTCTATCACTGCTGGTAACTCAATAACATATATGGCAATGGCAATGGCATCTATGTTAAATTGTTGCTTAGGCTCTGTTTTCAGATTTTAAGTGCTTTAATTGTTTCTTTTGCAATGCACTCCATGCAGTGCCTGCAGAAATTGAATACAATTCAGATTACGTATACGCCAGGTAGCCAACAATTATATGCTGCTGGCATTTATGGTTTAGTTGACATCAAATTCTGGCATTTATGGTCAAATTTCATATAATTTGTAAACAATTACTACAATTTTGCACTATTTTACAAAACAGAATTTCATGTTGGGAAATTTTGCTCTGGTTGCAGTTCAATAATTTAATGTATATTGATATTCCAATATATGAAATATATGAATGCAATTATGGCTTATTCCATTTACGCTTTGCACTGGACATGCGCTGTAATAAATGCAATATAAATTGCAAATTTCGTGTATGCTGACCGCATGACATGCGCCCAACAGCTGTCAACAGCACAAGCTGAAAAGCCAAACCGATGGCAAACCCCATGGCTATCCACATGCAACAGATGCGCTCAGACAACTGCATAAATACGTGAATGCCTTTTTAGGAATAATCCTGGCGCCATTTAATGATGTCAACTGTGCTAAAAACAAAATTAAATATTTTAAGTGCTCATTTCAAGCTGAGTGAAAACTGTGAACGAGCGATTATTTGTTTTGAGCTGCTCATCCTGCCAGTACTTTGCATGACTGCACAAACCCACAGAAACCACAGAAACACAGAACAAACCAAGCCAAACCAGACCAGACCAAGTCAAGTCAAGTCAAGAGCAGTGACAACAAAGCCGCGACTGCTGAATAATGATGCTAATAAAACTGCAAATGAAAGCTGCCAGAAAACGTCAGAGTGCAAGGCAGCTTAACAATGCCAGCCCCAGGCTTTCGTTATGTACCGGGCAAATAATTTACCCAGTCCGCTCACTAATCCGCATTAGTTGAATGCGCAATGACCTACGCGAATAAATTCACTTCATGCGCACAAGCTAAACAATTCACTTGCCATTTTCTGTGTGCAATTGTTTTATTCCTTTTCTCCCCTTCTCTTTTTTTTTTTTTGACAGCATCTTGTTGTCTGACTGCACATCAATATTTAAGCATGCGAGTCGCTTAATTCACAACCCTTGTTTGCTTATTCAGTTGTCAGCATATTCAATGCGTAATCAGCGCGGCTAAGCGCAGGTGAGTAATAGTTGCCAGCCTAATTGGGTTCGCAGAGCAACCGTCAACATATTTAATGACAACTACATTATTTGCAAATTAAATATTTATTTCATGGGATCAAATCAAAGCTAAAGCCTTACTACAAATGAAATCCATTTGACGTAAGAAAAAAAATTGAATCATGTTTGGAATTGAATTGAAATAGAAATAAATTCTCTGTTGAAGCAAATTTAATTCAAAATTAATTAAATTGTAAAAGGATAATCCGATAGTAATTTAATAAACTGGGCCGACAAACAATAAAATGTTTATTAGGTCTACAATGAAATGGCATTTATTGCAAACTCAATAAGATACAAATTCGAATTGAATTTAGAGAGCAAATGGAAATCAAATTTGTATGAAATAATATATATTTCAATACAGTTAATACTTTTAAACGTTCAACTTACTATTAATTCAATTGGCAGAATGAAGAAAATAGATAAAAATATATTTTGAAATAAATAATAAAAATAATTAAATTTTTATCAAATATTATATGATTTTAATCAAACTTTTAGCTCAAAATGTACTAAATTAAAATTATAAGAAAAATATATGAAACAGAAAAAAGGTCAAAATAAATTTTTAATAATAAATAAATAAAAAAAAAAACAACAAAAATATTAAAAAATAATAAAATAAAGTTTTAAAATAAATTTCTAAATTCAAAATATAAACATTTTTTATTTTTATATAATTTTTCCTTTTTATAATTTTTAAAATTATATTTTTTTTTTCAATTTAAAAAAAATCGTATGTTTTTAACTTTTTTTTATTTAAGAAATGTTCGCAATTTTTTTTTCCATGACTTTTGACTTTTTTTTACCTTACGTAACGTAAAAAAAAAAATAAATAAAATCTACATAAATGAAGTTAACATTCACAAATTAAATACCATTTCATATTTTTTTGCAATCTCATTTTAAGCAGAATTAATCCCATTAGAAAAACTACGTGGCAACAAATTTACTAAATCTGCTTTGGCATAAAGTATTAAAAAACCACAACTCAGTCAAAAAGCTGACAAAATGGAGTTAAAAATAAAAATAAAAAAGCTCAACAGAGTTCGAGTTAAATATTTATATGCGCAAGCTCAAAACATTCCACACAAAAAATGCTGCTAACTAACGAAACACGAAGAGGTTAACCAAAAAGTCAGTCAAAAATAAAGTTGACATGACAGAAAAAAAATGAGGCAAGAAAATGCGACAGAGCAACCGCAGACAGGCGTGACATATATGTATATATATGAGTATATATAGCCATATATATTCGTATGCACATATATCATGATTCGCCTTTGACAAGACATTTGGTAAACCAATTTTGCAAACATTTTTCAAATTTTGCACATTTTGCTTTATTCATTTATGGATTATTTAACTTGTGGTTTGGGTGTGCTTGTGCTGTGGTTAGTTGGTATATTTAACGGTTGATTGTGCATTAGAGTGGGCGTGTCAGTTATTAATTATGCTTGCTTGCTTGATACTTTGTGCGCGAAGATGCATTTGCTATGTGGCTTATACATTACATTATTCATATTCATCTATTTATGTATATTTTTTGATTAATTTCGATTTTGCTTCCAGCCATTGCATACTTACCGCTATCACACTCCTCGTTCACATTCATCTCGAGCATCTTGGTGTGCGTGATGTCCTTGTGCGAGGCCAGGAAGAGCACAACATCGCGCTTCTCATTTTTAATGGGCACAATGTCAAACAGACACCAAAAGGGCGCACCTGGATTAAAAGACAAATTATGACATTGACGTGTTAATTAATTAAAGTGACCAGCGAGGACGCAGCTCTGCCGTGCCCGAGCAGCTGTAAACACTGAAAAAATAGCTGCACATAAGCATAATAAGCAGTAAACAGCGAGCAGATTTCGTGACCATGGCGAACAGCTATTTAAGCGTAGGTAAAGACGTCTTTGTCTAAGCGAAGGAAGACTTGCCAAAGCAAAAAGTCTATTATGTTGGCTAGCATAGCTTTGATGCCAGTGGCCATGGCGAAGGCGTTTCTAAGCGAACTGAAGGTGTCTAGGCAATGAATGAATACTGGCTTAATTTAAGGAAAGTGACAAATTTAAGAAACTGAATTTATAATTTTTATCTCTGTACTCTATACTTCTATTGCCTATTTACTAGACATCAAAGTGGCACAGCTAGATAAACAGTAGACAAAAATAATCAAATCTGTATACTGTTTACAGTTGCCTGCCAAAAAATAGATAAATCTCTTTTTTATTACCTTTATTCAAAAAGCTTTCAACCATTTTATTTGACCATATCAAATTTAATCTATATATTTCCAGCTGCGTCCGGCCATTACAAAAGCTTTTGCCAGCGACATTTATTTGTGGTTTTTACATTTTTTTTTATTTTATTTATTTTATTTTTTTCTTTTATTTTATTTATATTTTTTTTTTTATTTATTTTTTTTTTTTCTATTAAAGGGGCTAAAAACTTTGACTCTGCAGAGCCCAAGTTAATTAAGTTTTAATGGCATGCAGCACATAATTACAATTTCAAATTGATTTGACCACAATTATATGTAGCCGACAACAGTTTAATTATAAATTGATGCATAATTTAAAATATTTATACACTGCTCAAAACACGAGAGGATATTCGATTTATCTATTAAAACTTTGAAACGAAGTGCTAATTGGAAAACTTATAGCGCAGGCTCGCGGATAATATTTAATGGCCAAGCCAAGACTGCCTTAGCCTTTGGCCATTTAGCTGATTAATCGTGACCTCATTAAAGCACAACAAAAAAAAAATGAAAATAAAAATAAAAATAATATAAAACATGCGATGGGAACGTGCGAAAATGCTGCGAACAAATTTATTGTTTTGTGCGCCCACACAACAAGTGGATGAGTGCGGCCTGTGTGCTCCAGGGATACAGCGACAAACCACAGGCGGTTACTGCTGCGGTGGTGGTGCTGCTGCTGCTGCCATTGGAAACTAGTTCAAGGCGAAGCCCCCAGCTAACTCAATAAAGCAAGCCAAGCTCACGCACTGGAAAATTGATGCGGCAGCAGGCTGTAGCTTAAATTAAAAGTCAATACGAAGATGGTTAAAAGCGGCTACAGCCGAACGCCAGGGGCAAACACTTGAGCCACTGCCACTGCCACTGCCATTGCCTGCTGCCTGCTGCTGGTTTACCAGCAAACAAAAACTTTTTGTGCAATCGGCGCACGTGGACGTGTGCCACAATTGACTTACAGCTTTTCACATATTACACAGACGTGTTGTTGCTGTTGCTGTTGCTGCTGCTGCTGCTGTTATTATTGTTTTTGTGGCTGTTGTTGTTTGGCCAGCAATTGTGATAATCCTTTGGCAGCTGTTTTTCAAAACTTTGCACAATTTTCTCTCATGTGGCGTACCACAGCATTTAAGTTCGCTGCGGTTGGCTGGGCGCACACACAGGCTATGCTTGGATGACACTTGCTGAAAGTGGCTGTAAACTGACACAGAGCTTCAATAGCTCAAAGGAAGCTTTCAGTTAATTTTATTGTGGACAGCATAAGTTTTAGAGTCTACTGAAAACTTTAACAGCTTCTTCGACTGTGCTTCGCCTCTAGTTTTATTAGTTATAGCGTTTGTGTTCTTAGAGAGCAAAAGCTCTCTCAAATGAGCAAGTTATAATTTGTTAAAGCTCATGAAAGCACAGTAAAATTAAGTAAAATTGAAGCAGAACTACGCATGTATATGATGAGCCCCGTATCTAAGTCACAGCCTTCATAACAAGATTAGGTCGCTAGTTAATTGCCTTTTTTTCTATAAATATCAAAAGAAACTTTAACTAATCTGTCTAAACCTGACCACAGCTTTGAGCTTCATCAAGAACTTGACATCTTTTGCGTTTTAGCTGCCGCAAACAGCTGGAGCGTGTAATTTCCTCTTTGTTGCGCACAAATTACCTCAAATGCTAAATGAACTTTAAGCAACAACAGCAAAAAAATGCTTTTAATTAAAAATGAAAACAATTCGCAACGAAATTTCTTACAATTTTCTGGGCAACTGTTTAGCTGCTGTTGTTCTTGTTGTTGTTGTTGTTGTCTGTGTCTTACCTTCCTTTTTGTAGAAAATAACTTCCAACTTTAGTTCCATCTTATTTGAAAGACTTTTCTCAATTTGCTGCTTGTGCTCCTCCTTTGTATCCGGCCCGTAAAGGAAATGACAGGAACAGCCTGTTGTCGTTGTTGTTGTTCATTCATTTTTGCATGGTTGTTGTCGTCGTCATCGTCGTTGGCAAACAATTGAATAAAATGTACAAATACATTCAACTGAGTATTGAAGTGTTGGAGCAGCTTGTATCTGTCCGTCAATTCGACAGTCAGTCAAGTCGGCGAGCGCCGGTCTTAGCTCAATTGTCTTACCCTTTTGCATAATTTGCGCGCGTGAATATCCTGTCAAGTCCACGAACCCATCCGAGCAATAAACAATTGGATTGCCATTTGCCTGCGCATTGCCAAGCACAAAATTGGAATCTGCCAATGGAAATGGAAAGAGAGTGGGAGAGATGATGTATAGTATTGGATATGGGTCAGATACAAATATATATATATAAATAAAATTTCATCATATTTTTTGTAAAATTTTACAATTTTTCTTCTTATTAAAAATGGAATTTCATAATAATTACTTAACTTATTCCCGACCTTTTTAAGCTTTCAATTGCACTTACGTATTTCAAATAATAGAAAACATTTTTTTTATTGTACACAAACGGCGAATTTAATTAAAATTCAGCTATGCTCAATGCGCTCTGCCTACAATTCATTTCACGCATTTTTTCCGCTACAAAAGTTTCTTTTTATGTTTTTCTTGCCAATACCAAAAAGGAAAAACCTCAGCTTAAATATGAAAACATGAAAATGATTTTACGCATTTTTTGCTAGCCAACTGAAAAGTTTTTTAAAATTATTACAAACCATGAAATTCCAGAAAAAACTTTACAGAAAATTGATGAAGTTTTCATTTGTCAGAGCTGAAATAAATATTGCGCATACGACGCGTATGCTGCAGCAGCTCTAAAGTTCGATTAAGCTAATGCACAGCAGCAGCTGAATAATTTATTTTAATATAAGAATTATTTATGTAGCTTTCGCAAGGGGTTAAAACAGCCGCAGTAGCTGATTAAAAGGCTATTAAAAGCCTGCGTATCAATAGGGGAAAACATCACAAAGACTGCGCAGCCCTCGCTGCATATTACTGCACACTATTAACAAGGCCATAAATAAAGTTGGCTATGAATAGCCAAAGCAACAATATCAATTTGCATTCACAGCCCATTCAGATGTAATCAGTCTATTCAAGAGCTAACAGGCATCAAATGCAAACATTAACTTTACTAATAGTCATTTTTGATGGCATTACAAAGTTAACTGGCCTAAAATAAATGACATTTTTGGCTGCTGGCCACGTTCTGGGCATATTAAACACTTGAGTGAGCCGCCTGCTGCTGACTAGTCAAAAATTAAATACACACATATACTATATATATATATTTATATAAAATTTATGTGTACGCACTTTGTCAACGCACAACGACAATGATGCGGCCATGTGCGCCCAGCAGACAAATCACTTGCAGACTTTGCCACCACTAAAAATTATTGCCCGTCGACTGTTCTTTACGTGTGAGATACATATATCAAAATCTGCGAGTGCTACTTGAGGTCATTCGAATTATTAATTAAGCGAGTGCTGCTAAGGTCAACTAAGACAGGCATTAATTATAAATGCAGGTGTTTATTTATGGCTGCTTGAGGGAGAACAGAAGAGTGTAGAGATGCGTGAGTTTAATGGAGAGATATCTTAAGACTATATATAATATTGATCTAATTTAATTAATTTAACTTCTTTAGCATTATTTAATTAAGTTAAGGTTAATTGTTGAAATATATATCTTGCTTGAGCTTTTGAGAAAAGATCTCTTTAATTCATTTTATTTTTTATTTCTTTTTTTTTTTCATTTATTTTGTATTTATTTATGTTTTAATAATTTATTTTTTATTTATTTATTTTTTAATTATTTATTTTTTATTTTTTTATTTATTTTTTGGTAATTCTTTTGTATTTCCTTTTTTTTTTTTTTGAGTATTGCATAGAAAGACATATTTAACGAAAGAATAAACTAATATAAAAACTAATTAATTTTTAAAAATAATATATAAAGTATTTATATCAAATACCAAAATAAATTAAAAAGAAATCTTAAAATCCTTGTTAGGTTCGGTTAAAATATATATATAATGATTTCAATAAATATATAAATAAGCAAACTGACAAAACATATTAAACTAAGAAAGCGCCCAAATTTAGTAAATGAGAAAGACAAGAAATAAAACCTCTGACATCCACTAAATCAATCTTCGTCCGGCTAACTAAACACTTTGCAGCTCCTGCAATTGCCTGCTACATATAATAATCTTCGCATAAATCATAATATAATTTTCATGTACACATGCGACCAGCAAGCAGCAGCAGCAGCAGCAGAAAACAATTGAAAACTATTGCACATCGCTTGTCTTGACATTTATTTGGGCAACATGAGACAACTCATAGCCAGGCGAACTTGGCAACCCATGTACGTACGTCCGTACGTCCACTTGTTACCCGTAAATGTCAAATGTGCTGCAGCTGTGGGCGCAGTTGGCACTAAATGTCGCTAGCGGGCACGAGCCGAAAGGTTAAGCGATTGCATAATCAACATGCTGATTATGAAACGCATTTACGTATTGTCAGCTAATGTTATTTCCATTGTTTAAGCCGTAAAAGTTGACAGTTAAATTTGGCATAAAAAGTGAAAGGAAAAAATTTAAAAAGGAAAAAAAAATGTCAAACTGAAAAGCTTATGACAAATGGAAAGCATTTTACGAGTTTCCTTGCGCTGGCGGCGCCTTTTGTACATGCCGTTGCCTAGCGACACAGCACACACGACACAGAGGACAATACACAGGCACACACACACCCACGCACATCCTACACCCGCATATATGTAGTTTTAATTTAGCAGTGCAGATTCCTATTGGGACACGCATTGTCCTTGTCACTGTGTGCGCCCTTTTAGCCAATATGCTTGCCTTTGTCTGGCTCACAGCTTGCCGCTTCTGTAGCGTGTGCCCCTGCTGCATTCAAGCGTTTAGCTCTGCGATATTTTTTATGAGTTGCCCAAATGCCGGCTCGGCTTATGCATATACACATAGCGTTATGTTACGTTATGTCAGTGGCCGCTCAATAAAACACGCATAAATAATACATTGCAAATGATATATATATATATAAAGCTGAGGGACTAAAGTAAATAGCGTTTAACTTTTGCTTTTTATGCCTGGGCTCTGGGTATTCTAATTTTTTTCGCATCTCCGCCGGGAGGCACTTTCATGCCCATAAAGTATTAATCAGTGGAAGCCTAGCTGCTGCCGCCGAGTCGTCAAACGTAAGAGTTCAACTTGTTAATGGAAGCTGTAATAGCTGTATAAATATATTTATATATATTTCGTGACAATATTATAAGACTATCTAAAAGGGTGTATAAATATATTTATATAGAAATATTATAATTTTGTCACGTTTAATGTTTTATGACAGGAAGAAGCATCTTAAAAATGTACTTTAAAATGTACTTTTTAATCATTTAAAAATAAATTTAGAGCTTTAGCAAAGTAATTGAAATTTAAAATTATTTTAAGACTAGAGAGACAAAGTGAAAATTTAAAAATTGAAGTCTAGCAAAATACAAAATGATTGAAAGAAAGAAAAATTTTTTAAAATTAAAAAAAAATATTAAACAAATAATATATTTATAATAAAGTTAAAGAATAAATTAAATTAAATTATTATAAATAAAAAAAAATAGAAAAAAAAAATAATTAAAAAATAATAATAACAAAAATGATTAAAATAAAACAATTGAATAAAAATAAATAAATAAATAATGCAATAAATAAATTTCTTTTAATATCCAATGCACTACCCCAGCTGTTTCTCATTTTATATACTTATTTACTTACGCGTGCCATCGAAGCGTGTGGCGATTGTGTCCAGGAATGTATTTTGGGGCGCTAACAGCCCCTTGCGGGCTGGCATAGGAATCTTGACGGCCGGTGCGCCTCAAGTAGCGCTGCTCCGATCTCAGCAAAACTGCAAACATAACAATAGAAAATATAAATGAGATACGCTTAGCTTAATTGACAAGCTAATTTTGTTGTTAATCATTTTGTAGAACATTCCGTAATGGCAATTGTTATGCTCGGATTTGATGACGCCTATTTGCCGTTACACCAAGTATACAACAAAAGTCGTTTATCAACTATGCAACAGGCAAACAGCAACAGCCAACACAGAAATAAATTTTATTTGCCCACATTGTGGTTAGAGAGCGGTTGAATAAAAATATATATAATAAATAGTGTTAAAAAAATAATTGTGGAAATTAGTGACTGATCTTGAAATACTCTGCAAAAATATAAAAAAAAAATACATTTTATTTAAATATCATAAGATAACTTATAAGCAATTAGAGTCTGCATTGAAATGGAGCTTATAGGACGTTCATGCTAGAGAGAAGGCAGAAGCAAATGCAACCTTGATTAAAGTTGAGCATATATAAGAACCAAAAGTTTCTCATTATAACAATCTGTCCTAATATATCAAAAACCAGCTAAAAAACATATCTCAGAAACCTAGCAAAGTGCATAACAACAGCAGCAACATTTAGAGAACAGAAACTTGTGAGCTACACAAATAAAAATGTTCTACGCCATTGTTGTAGTAGCCATAATTGTTAACAATTTTCAATGTAATATTTTCTGCTCCATAAAGTTGGCGTAAAGTTTAAAATGCTCGTTAGCCCTTTAACAGAATAAGCCAAAGTCCATGTGAAAAACATCAATTTTACTGACGTTTTTAATATGCTCTACGCTCTCCTTTTGTTCTTTGCCACCCACCAGCAGCTGCAACAGCGGTTAGCACTCAGGTGCCGGCTGATGTAAATGTTGAGAAAGAAAAAAAAAAAAGAGGAAAAAGAGAAAAAACTTGCTCAGCAGCAGCAGCAGCAGGCAACAATAACCGAGCAACCGCAACACTGACAGCTGTTGCGCCTGAAAGCATCGTTTATATATAATTTTTTTTTATTATTGAATGGCAAAATGAGTAAATGGCATTAAATTTCTAAAGGCGATAAGGGAAATGGTTATGTATATGTGTGTTTGTGCATGTAAGAGGGTGAGAGCAGGAGACGGAGGGCGGGCGAGCGAGCGAGGGTTAGCCAAATGTTTAGATTCTTATCAGTCAACATTGACATTCCTTGCATAGCCCCACAGCGGCAATTGATTAAGGTTTATGGTTATGACCCAATGACATTGGCTGCGAATAAGACAGATTTTGGGTTGGAACAGAGGAGAGAAAGTTAACGCCTGCTCTAGCTTAATTTTAAAACTCTTAGCTTAAAGCTTTATCAATATATGATTTTTATAACGATTTCTGATATTCAAGAATTTTTTTTTTATATTTCTCAAAGATTCTTAGTTTGCCATTGTTTTTATTATTTTTTTAATATGATGCCAAAAAGTAGGGCTTTTCAGTAGCTTAATCATCATCATAAAAACATAATTTTTTCAACAATTTTTTTTGTACTTCTTGAGGGTTTTCCAAGACTATCTCTGTGGAAGGGCTTTACTTTCTAACTTATTTATTACTCAACCTTCACACAACATATATTTCACATATATTGCCATTTGCGCTCTAATGCCAAAAAGCCCTTACCAGAAATTTGCAACTTTAATTATCAGCGATTGTCATTCGAGCAGCCAGGCTCGGCCAACTACGCCCACCAAAAACAATGCAGTCATGCGATAAGAGCTAATGTGGCATGTGTGCTCGACGCTGATAGCTCAACGCTGCCTAACGGCCTGCCTGCCTGCCTGCTCCCTGCTATAGGCAGCCGCCGCCACCCACAACGCCAATAATTGTAATACCTGGTAATAACTAGACGCTGGCAAGCTTAGACCCATGGGATGCAGGCAGGTGCAAATTATGGCCACAGTTTTACCCAAAATGCAGTTACAAACCAAATGCAATTTTAATTAATAGTGCAAACTCGAATTCCCTGCAACATTTCCTGCCGCACACTCAAATGTTTGACATAAACGTCTAACCACAGCATTCTCATATACAACATATCCGCAGCGCGCATGTGTGTGTGTGTGTGTATGTTACAGTTACAACTACTAACATATCGAAACTTGAATCTGGTTAACCCAAACACACACGTCGAAGCACACGCTCTGACAGCCAAGGCAGCATATGTATGTGTGTATATGCAATTTCCGTTTCCGCCTTATTCCACATGATTAGGCTGATGATATGAGCACTCTACAGCAGCTGGTGCGCTGAGCAGCGGCTGAGACTGGCAGGCGAATGCTTTACGTTAAAAGGTTTGTTGGTCAAAATACGGGCACAGGATATGGCAAAAGCAATAAAACCAGAAAGAAAGTGAAGAAAATACCAAAAATCAATTGAAAAACTGCAGAATGGGCTGAGTTTTAAAAATGCATTGGTAATTCGAGTAAATTAAGGGAAAAGCGTTATGAAAGATGTGGGTTTTAAAGCTCTTGTCTAAAGGTAAACTAAAATAGCAATTTATATAAAAAATATGTCTTATAATTCAGCTCAAAATAGTACTTAAATATATAAAAATTAAGACAAAATATTAAATAGAATAAATAAATTATTAAATAATATAATATATATAGATAAATATATATTTTTTATGTGTATGGTAATATAATATCAATACTATGAATATAAAAGACTACAGAAAAATAATATATATGCAGTATAAGAAAATAATGAAAAAATAAAATTAAATTAAAAAAAAATTTAAATATTATTTTAAAAAATTAAAATCTGATCGATGAGCAACAAAATTTAAATAATAACCTTAAAATATTAACAGACGAAAATAAAATAAAAATATTAAAATAATAATAATAATAATAATATATAATTTATAAATAATAAAAAAAAAATTTTCTCCAAAATATCAGTTTAAAAACATATTTAAAAATTATATAAATAAAATAATTTTAATTCAAATACTAAAAATAATTTTAATAAATGAAATATATATATTTTCTAGCTTTCTATGACTTCCACCTGTGCATTACCAATACCATAAAAACAATTACTTAGGTAAAACAAACAGTCAGTGAACATACACAGCTAATCCTGAGAAAAAACAATTTACTTGCAGCCAACTGCTGAAGAGTTAAGCAAACTGCTTAGCCTATTGACCGGCAGCTCGACAGGTAACAGGTAGCCGTGTTGTTTGTCAGTGGTTGCCACTGATGCTCGAGGTGAGCATCTGGCCACTTTGAAGTGAAGTAATTTAATAACATTAAAATAGATTGCGCAAATAAATATGCAGCCACAGCTCAGGCGCTGATGCTGGTGCAGGTACAAGTGCAGGTGCTGCTACCAGTCCAAAGCTAACAGCTTCGGGTGCCTCAGCAAATTTACTTCAACCTCTGGGCAAAATAAAAAACTCAACAAAAAAACCTGCGAGCAGGAAGCTAAAATGCCCTTGTAGCGTGGATACGCGTTTGGCATTTTTAATTCCAATATATATATATATATATTTATATGTATATATACGAAAAAAACTGGGCACGTGCTGCATAAAATGCGGCACGGAAAGGCGATAATACATTTCGCAATTTTTTGTATTTTCTTTTTTTTTTTTTTGTGCCTCGAAACTTCATACACTTCGCTGGACGCAGCAGCAAAAAGTGGGCAACACAATACGGCATACTGTCAATTAGATACTCTCTTGTACTCCGTAGAGATGTATGTATGTATGTATGTGTATGTATATATATTTATTTAAATTATATTAACAAATTATGAAGAGCTGAACTTTTTGTTATGACAGCTTAATAATTAAGTAAGACGTAATTATAAAAGCTAAAGCAACAGCCACGTTTCATGACTAATATAATATAAGCTGAGTAAATGCGAGCTATGCGGTAAGAAATTGCATTAAAACAAGAACAATTTAAGATATTTTCTTATTTTATGTTTTATTTTAAAGCTGTATGCATGCCATTGTACATTTGAGCTCAATGGTTGGCAAGGATTTGCTGGCAGTGCTTTAAGATATTTTCAGTCTGGCAGATTGGCATGGAGCTCTATGAAAATAGTGAGCTTCTTAAAGAAGCCTTGACTACTATATTGATATTATCTACTATAATATCACTCTCTTCTCTTCTTACATCAACTGTCCATATTCATAGCAACCCTTCTCAATTAGGGTATGCACACAGCGAAATATGTAACAGAAATTGGCAGGACTGTTTTTATGCTCCTGGGTATAACTGTATTTTATTACAACCATTGGCTACACGCCACTTGCATAGTTGTTACTCAGTGATTTGTTTTCCGGGTATCGCATGGCCGCAAGGACTGCACCCGAGTTCGTCCTTTTGTGACGCCTCAATTAGCGAGAAGTAGAAGCGATTTTCCAACTAAAAAACGAGAGTAGTTGTCGAATGTATGAATGCATGTTGAGCAGCTAATTGACAGCCATTGATGTAACTTGGCTGAAATTGCGTAAGACTCTGGGACAGAACAATGAGCACACTTCATAGCCAGAGGCCGATGAAACCTGAAGAACTTCCAGCTAGACATATTGAAGCAGCTATCAGTTTCATAGTAGCTGCTTGATAAACTTTGTCTACAATCAGTTTGCTAGTCAAGTCAATTTAAGCATTCACCTTGGCATAGATCTACTCTAGGCAAGTCCATGTAACTGGAGTTTAACAATTATCAAATATTTAAAATTTATATTCTGTTTGGCTTCAATGAAAAAACAACTAAAACTTTTTATATCCAATGTAAACAATTAAGCCTTAATTGCTACACTAATTACCCAATATAAATAATTATTATTTTTTAATATGCATGACAGACTTTTTAAAAACTGACAAAAAACAATTATTTGTCAATTTGTGTGCTTAAATTGGATTAACAAATAATTGAGCTACTACATAAATATTATATGCATATTTGTTGAGTTGAGTTGAGTTAAGAGATTAGGTAAAAGTTAAATTTCTTCACAAATTTTCTCTCGGAAAATTTGTAAAATACATTCTGTTTACGTCTGTTTACTACCACTACCCTGTACCAATTGATACTCAATCAACAGTTAACAACTGCTGTAAATAGTACAGTTTTTGCCTATATTTTAGCTAGGCTGGCATACACAACTAACTACCCGCTGTGCCACAGACGCACAGCAAGACATTTTCTGGAAAATAGCCAAAAATCAATAAACACTAGTTTAAAAAGCTTTTTCCCAGAAACCAATACCTTTTCATACCTTTATGAACAACCCAAAATTGCATTAAAAGGGAAGAGTAAAAATGTTTCCAAGAAAAAGTCGTACAACATGCAAAAGAAAATATTTTAAAGCTGAATTTATAATTTGGAAGCATATATAATCAAATTAATTATATAAAAATTTCATCTATAATGGCATTGCAGTAGATCAATGCAAATTTAAATCAATTTAAAGCAGAAGTTTTATATAAAAAAATCTGTTCTGATATTAAAAAAAATGTTAAAAAATAAATATTATAAATATAATATACATTATTAGAGTACATGTATAAAATAATATATATTTTTTAAATTTAATAGTAAAAGTTTTAAATAAAATAAATAAATATAAAATTATAAAATAAAAAAATAATATTAAAAAATAAAATAAAAATATAATATATAAAAGTATTATAAATATATAATTTAAAATAAAATATGTAAATATAATATAAAAATAAATAGAAAAGATTTAAAGTATGCTAGTACTTAAATGTTTATTTATATATTAAAAATAAAATACATTTTTTTTAAATAAAATTTGGCTAAATATAATTTTCCCAAATTCTTAAAATATATTATAAAACTCACATATAAACATATTTCCTAATTTTTATTTGCATCGAATGAAAAAAATAGAATATAACAATAGAACTATTATATTTTTTCTACATTAAGCAGACTACGAAACAAACCGAAATTTAATTACCAAAAGATAAACAATAAACGCATTTTAATGTAATTCTCATGTGAAGCAGCAGCGGTCATTAAAAATGATATAAAATAGTGTTTTAGTGAGGAGTGAGCGACTAGCAAATACTCTGTACAAAGTTACGGAACTGGAACTTCTATCATTTTAGCTAGTTTTATACAGCTTATACGTACAGAAAAGTGAAAATGGCTTCAATTTTCTCCAAAACAATAAAACCTCCCCTTTTCAACTCTGTCCTGAATTTTCAATGAGTTTAGGGTATGAAAGTAATCAATTAAGTCAACAGATTCCTTTACATATTCGCACAGATAGTGTGTATATATATATATATCCAAGCTCATATTTATTCCATTGCCCATTAGTCAAGCCTCAGTAGGTGGCAATTTGCACGTCCATTATTTAGAGATATTGATGAATGCATTAAAAATTTACAATCGCTATTGTTTGCTTGTTCAACGTGCCTGGTGTGAGAGAAAGTGCTGAAATGTACCCGACGCGCTGGGCAATTGTAGCCTTGATTTTTGTCTATCAGCAGCTGCATCTGACTGCGGCCAAGGTGCGTATACTTAATTTGTAAGAGCTATTATTTTCTTTTATATATAAATATGCACTCAATGCCATTGCAGAATGACTTTGAGCTGCAGTTTGAGAATTTTACATGCAAACGCATCGTCGTCTCAAAGGAAAATCCCCTGCAGAGCATCCATTGTGGTCTTAGCAAGAATCCCAAGCGCCGAACTATGCACATGGAATTCTCACTAAGGGAAACAATACAGGATTTCGATTTTCATATCGTCATTATTCTGCCCCGACGCACCATGGACTTTGTGCTGATCAACGTAACCACCGATGGCTGCCAGCTGTTGTCGAATAAGAACCAAATAACACTTTTGCGCATCTCCCGCGAAATGCTTGACCGCTATAGCAATTTCCCGAGGCAGTGTCCCTTTGAGCTGGCCAAGCCGTACTATATGCGCGGCTTTCGTTTGGATTTGAGCTTAATACCCGCCGCGATGATGGAAACACCCGTCGCCATAGAGTTCAGCTACTCACGTCAGCGAGTGCAGTTTTTCCAAGGCCGCATTACGGCCCATGTGCAGCGCACATCCAGTGCCAAGCACAAGAAGAGTGGCTGATGTGTGATGGCGATTGATTGAGTGAGAGATATATTTTTCATGTGTGCATATCAGAAAATATAACGACTACTTTTCAAAAGCAGCAATCGGCCATTATTGGGGGAATTTTATGCAGTTTTTTAAAGAATCTAGATTATATCGAGAGTTAAAGAAGTATTAACTGTAGTCAGTGAAGTCATATAGATTGAAATTCAAAGAAGAACAAGAATATTCGCTTAAATTTTCAATATTTCTAAAGGAAACCCAAGTCAACCAAGTACGGATTCAATTAAGATAGCACTCAAGTTCAGGTTCAGCTACAGCTTCAGGCTTAGGTTCAGGTTCAGGAATAGGTTCACGTTCACGTTCAGGTTCAGGTTCACGTTCAGGTTCAGGTTCAGGTTCAGCTACAGCTTCAGGTTCAGGTTCAGGTTCAGGTTCAGGTTCAGGTTCAGGTTCACGTTCAGGTTCAGGTTCAGGTTCAGCTACAGCTTCAGGTTCGGTTCAGGTTCAGGTTCAGGTTCAGGTTCAGGTTCAGGTTCAGGTTGAGGTTCAGGTTCACGTTCAGCTACATCTTCAGGTTCGGTTCAGGTTCAGCTACATCTTCAGGTTCGGTTCAGGTTCAGCTACAGCTTCAGGTTTAGGTTCAGGTTCAGACTTAGGTTCAGCTTCAGGTTCAGGTTCAGGTTCAGGTTCAGGTTCAGCTACAGCTCAAGGCTTAGGTTCAGGTTCAGCCTTAGCTTCAGGCTTAGGTTCAGGTTCAGGCTCAGCTACAGCTTAAGGCTTAGATTCAGGTTCAGCCTCAGCTTCAGGCCACATTCAATCTTCCATTCAAGCTCAGCTTAAGTTCAGATTTACATTCAGGTTTTAAGCTTAGGCTCAGCACTCTCAATCTAAAAGAGTTTTGTTCTACATTCCATTATATTACAGTAGCCAACACAACACAGTCTTTTAATCAGCCAAAGGAATTGCTCTATAATGAAAATTAGCTCACAGCTGCACACACTCCACTCCAAATTAACCCATTCGTTTGAGCTAATCAAAAAGTGCTGCTAAAGTAACTGGCGCTGTCTGTGACTGGAGACAGACCAAGACGAAGTTTATGGCAATTCCTTTCATGTGCCATCTTTTGTGATTTGCAGGGTATAAAACGTTGACAGCGCACACATGGCGCATATATAAAAGAAAAGCGGGGAAAAAGAAAAAGTAAACCGACCAGCAAAGAATGAAAATCAGCCACCTGTCTGACGCTGACAATGGCAGCGCAGAGTCACAACACCTGATGTTGCAGCAGTTAGACATGCTCTGTCTCTGTCCCAGTCGTTGTTGCTCTCCCACGCTCAATGCTGCAATTTGTTCCAAGCCATTCAACAAATGTTGTTCAATTACCTTTCACACACACACACACACACCTGCAAACACACATTGTTGCAGCCACTAACACAGCTATTGTCTGGGCTGCTGCCACATGTCGTTTGACAGTCGTACAGCAGGCAATGACAATTGCCAACTGGCAAGCGGGCAACATCTCCCAACTAATAACATTTCCAACTGCCAACAACTGCTGTTGGCCCATCTGTAGTTTGAACTCCGTTTGCTAAATGATTTGTTACCGTTAACTATCTGTAACTATCTGTGTGCACTTCCGGCAACTGTCACAGGCGTCGGGCTGCAGTGTTTGGTGTGAAAACTGCTTTTTAATTAGACATAAGAGATTTGAGGCTCCCTGGTGTACGGCCTTGGTCTATTACTTAAGTAGTAAGCCACGCCCACTGCTGTCAGCATCGATTTTCAGTTTTTGGCATCTGCAAATGGAGGCCAGCCCTTCGAGACTGCCAATTGGGCGGACTTTGATTGCCGCTGTGGCTGCCTGCTACCTGTCCTACCTCCCTTTGCTTTTATAATACCTTGTGGCCATTCTCTAGTTAATTTATGAAGTTTGGCTTAGCTCCAACTTCCTATTTATTATGCATATGATTATTTCATTATGCCTGCCAATTAAGGTAAACAGTTTACTGTGTTTGGTTAAATGCCTGCAGCGCACCTAAGCAGCTTGACAGCATGTTTGTGTTCTGTTGCTGTCAGATCTAACAGGCAGTTAAAGGGGTTGTCAAAATTTGAGATAGATATAGATATAGATATAGATATAGATATAGATATAGATATAGATATAGATATAGATATAGATATAGATATAGATATAGATATAGATATAGATATAGATATAGATATAGATATAGATATAGATATAGATATAGATATAGATATAGATATAGATATAGATATAGATATAGATATAGATATAGATATAGATATAGATATAGATATAGATATAGATATAGATATAGATATAGATATAGATATAGATATAGATATAGATATAGATATAGATATAGATATAGATATAGCCTTACTGAAGATTAAGTCATATCATTTAAATAACATTTCCAAAACCCATTTACGCAGATTTTTAAACGCTTAACTCAATTTCCTCATTTTGCATATCAAATGTAACCTTATTAACCTGTTGAAGCTCATAAACTCGCTTAAAAGGTATGCATTATTAAAGAATTTTTGTTTGCGCTTTGGATTTTGCTTTCGTTGTTAAAGCAAGCCAACGAAATATTGATAAGCCCTGTACGCAAAAAATTCTTGTGGTTGCCACAAGGCCTGCCAGCCGGGCTGCCTGCCTGCTCCCTCCCAATGTCACTTCATGATATGCCGCAAAAATGTTGTAGAAATCTCCCCTGTTTAGGCTTAACTGCTATGCATAATTAAGGCAACCCTTTCCGATCGTTTAACGAGCTGCTATTTGGCGTCTGATTAGGGCTGGGCCGACTTTTGTCTTTACCGACCTGCCGCAAAAGTTTGGCTTTAAAAAAGTTTCGCAGCCATAAAAAAAACTTTTCTTTTACTTAATATTTTCAAATTCTAGCAAATTAAAAATTTCAGCGCAAAATGCAAAATAAATGCTATATACATAATTAATTAATATTAGTTGCGGCATTGTCAGGCGCTTAAAGACATTTCTGTTGAAATATTACTTTGCATATTGTAAATGTATCTGACAGACAACAAAAGGAAGAAGTTGAAGAAGAGGAAAAAGCACAAACAGCAACAACAACAACAACAGCAAAACTTTGACATGAAAAGTCATTTTGGTGTTGTGGGCGAAATGTTGAGAATTCATCTTTAGAATTCCCCAACTCATTGGGCTCCCACCAGACGGCAAAGGCAAGTGGTGATGAAGCGGCATGGGATATTATGAGATGAGCACGGTGGGGCGATTAAGGGAAAGAAGCTTAGAAAAAACTGTATATTTGAAATATTAAAGTTTATGTTTTTCATAAAATAAATATTCTAAATTTGCTATCAAATCAAGAAATTAAAAATAAAATGTTTCTTTACTCAAAGCTTTTCACAATAATTTATAGCTTAAACAAAATAATGTTATATTTTTCAGTTTCAATATATGTTTAGCGATATTTATTATATGTCGCATTTCTATAATATTAATCTCTCTCTCTTATGTATAATAAAATTTGATCTAACCTCATTATATTTGCTTAAACACCTAATCGACCCACTGTGCCCTGTTGCCGCAGCTTTGCCCCAAGTCTCATTGCAGCGTTAGTTGTTGTTGTTGTAGTTGGTGTTGCTGTCAATTTCACAGATTAATGCGCGCCCATTTGATCGCCTTGGCCAACTTCAATGCCAGCACCAGCGCCTGGCACTCACATTTATTATTGACAATGGCAAAAGTTTTCGCTCTGGTCACGAAAGCGGCAAAAATTGATTTGCGCAAATGTTTTAATCGCCAAAAGTTGTTCCAGCCCTATAAGGACTGTGCAAGTTAGTTACGCTTTATGCATAAATTTATGGCCCTGCACTAAGACTGGGAGACACACTCATTTATGCGTGAGTTATGAATGTTTCTGCTTGCTGAGAGTCCTGCTGCGAATACATATGTTGCCCAATTTATTTAACTAGCCAGAGGGCCCAGAACAGGGTCTCTCGACATATACTGCGGCAATGGCCGCGCATAAGAACAAAGACGCACATAACCATAATATTTGCCTTGGGGCAGTTTCATACATTTTTAGACCATTTTTTCGAATGAAAATTTTACTCTTTAAAAGTTCAAATGGGTTGGACAACAAAAATTATGTTATACAAAAATAAACAGAATTATCTTATGTAATTTATTGTGGGTTAGAATATATACAAAATTATATATTTCTTTATAAAAAGGAGTTGAAATTAAGGCCTAAAGCTTAAAACAATTTATTGTGTACATTTAAGCTTGTGCATTAAATAAAATACGGAAATAATAAAAAGATTAAAAAGAAAATTTTAAAAGATATATTTAATAATATATTTATTTAAAAATATATATATTTATATATATTATTTTCTTTTCAAAAATGCGTAAACAATTTATAAAAATAAAAAAATTATATTAAAAAATATTTAACAAAAATATTTAAAAATATATAAACAAAAAATATTAAAAAATATATTACAATAATATATTTTATAATAATACAGTATAAAAAAAATAAAAAATACATATAAAAAAAATAATAAAATAGTTTTTTTATATTAAATATTTAAAAAATAATATATATTTAAAAAAAAAAGAAGCTTATAAAAAAATATATAAATTATTTTTTTATTTTTAGTTCAATTTATAATAAAATAAAATAATATTAATTAAAACATCTTCATTTCTATTACTGCATAAATACTTTTATAAACCCACAAAACAAATTTTAAGATAGGAAAAAAAGTAGCCAAAAAATGTTTATCTTTAACACAACATGCAACGCTGTGGGAACATGTGAAATAATATATAAAGACGCGCCCCCTTTTGCTGATA
This sequence comes from Drosophila peninsularis, assembly GCA_035047485.1. NCBI lineage: Eukaryota > Metazoa > Arthropoda > Insecta > Diptera > Drosophilidae > Drosophila > Drosophila peninsularis. Next base: position 7,149,755 of record JAWNPN010000035.1, read on the forward strand.
AGCGACGTGTATAGGCATAGCTCAGCTGCTAACCGCAATGCAAAAGAAGTTTTCTTTATCAACTGCTGACATTTGCTGAAGAGTGATAAGAGTTCTTTGACAATTTTTGTGGCCACCTAAAATAACAGTAATATATTTATGAAAATAAAAATAAATATACTAGAGCCAAAAACCACAATTACCAAAAGGATTTATCAAGTAGAAAACATATTGAAATTCTGAGCTATAAAAAGGCGACTCGTCGCCAACAGAAGTCACAGTGCGCTGCCTTAGCTTGTGTAGAGCAGATCTATTTCTAGTACCGAATCTAGTTAAACCCTAAACTCTTCTCTATCAACATGAATACCGATTTGAAAGCCTTGGAGCTGCTGTTCCAACGCCCTTTGGAGCCGGTGTTCACGACACGTGACAATGGCAAGACCGTGTTCGATCTGCCCGAGAGTTTCTACACGGATCGCTATCGCAACAACACCGAGGAGGTGTCCAATCGTTTTAGCATGAATGTGGAAACGCGAATTCCCGTTCGTGAGGTGGCCAAAAAGCCCAATCTTGACTTTGCTTCCAAGTTGGGCCGCAAGAAGCAGTTCTCGCTGTTCATCACCAAGCATAAGGAAATTGCCAGCCAACTGATTCAACTGTTCCTGGATGCGCCCAACTTGCAGCAGTTCGTGGCATTGGCTGCCTATACTAAGTAAGTAATCTAGAACTAAATCAGTGGAACTAAGCCTAAATATTACCTCCATTTCGCAGGGATCGCGTTAATCCCGTGCTCTTCCAGTACAGCTATGCTGTGGCCATTGCCCATCGCCCGGACACGCGCACTGTGCCCATTCCCAACATTTCCCAGGTCTTCCCCAGCAACTTTATTGAGCCATCCGTCTTCCAGGTGAGCTAAGCCTAACATCTTCCTATACTCATTTCTAACTATAATATTCTTTCACAGGATGCCCGCCAGGAGGCTTCGGTGATTGCCAAGAGCGGCAATCGTTCCGCTCTGGAGATACCCGCCAACTATACGGCTTCCGATCGCGAAGACGAGCAGCGTCTGGCCTACTTCCGTGAGGATATCGGCGTCAATAGCCATCATTGGCATTGGCATTTGGTTTATCCGGCCAGCGGACCCGTTGAAGTTGTCAACAAGGATCGTCGCGGCGAGCTCTTCTACTACATGCATCATCAGCTGCTCGCACGCTACAACGTCGAGCGTTTCTGCAACAACCTGAAGCGCACCATTCCGCTCAGCAATCTCCGTGATGAAATCCCCGAAGGCTATTTCCCCAAGATTCTGTCGAGCATCAACAATCGCACCTATCCGGCACGTGTCTCCAGTCAGCAGCTGCGCGATGTCGATCGTCCCGATGGCAGCATTGAGATCTCTGAACTGGAGCGCTGGCGCGATCGCATTTTGGCCGCCATCGATCAGGGCTTCGTTGAGAATGTGAGTGAAATTTAGCCGCAAATTTCGAGTTCAGCTTTTATAACCTTTCATTCATATTGCAGGCTCAAGGCACTCGCATTCCCTTGGACGATGTCAAGGGCATTGATATTCTGGGCAACATCATTGAGGCGTGCAACACGCTCTCTGTGAACAATCAGTTCTATGGCAATTTGCATAACCAGGGCCACACCATTATCTCCTTCGCCCACGATCCCGATGCCAGGCACTTGGAGGACTTTGGTGTCATGGGCGATGTGACCACGGCCATGCGTGATCCCATTTTCTACAGATGGCATGGATTCATTGACTCCGTTTTCAACAAGCACAAGGCTCTGTTGCCGGTCTACAACAACGCCCAACTGGGCTTCGAGGGCGTCAATGTGACATATGTGGAAGCTCGCCTGGGCGCCGCCAATGCTCGACCAAATACTCTGCTCACCTATTGGCAAAAGTCGTCGGCCAATTTGGCAGCTGGCCTGGACTTCGGGCCCGTTGAGGATGAGAACATAACAGCCACCTTCAGGCATCTGCAGAACGCACCCTTCACCTACACGTTCAATGTGACCAATGCGGGCGCCAGGCGCACAGGCACTTGTCGCATCTTCATCTGCCCCAAGGTCGATGAACGCAACCAGCCGTTGCGTCTCGAGGAGCAACGTCTGATGGCCATTGAAATGGATAAGTTTACAGTCGAACGTAAGTACTATACGCTATACTCTATACTCTGTAATCTATAATCTATATTCTATATACACTAACTTTGACTATAATAAATTCCTTTGGCTTCGCAGTGATGCCCGGTGAGAATACCATACGCCGTGAATCGACTGATTCCTCGGTGGCCATACCATTCGAGCGCTCGTTCCGTGCCGTTGGGGCCAACTATCAGCCCACCGCGTCGGATGAGCTGGCACGTTTCCGTTTCTGCGGCTGTGGCTGGCCGCAGCATCTGCTGTTGCCCAAGGGCAAGCCCGAGGGCATGCAATTCGATTTGTTTGTCATGATTTCGGACTACACCAACGATTCCGTGCAGCAGCTAAGCAAGTGAGTAGCAAACAAACTTCATCTAGAGCAATTACCAAACGAAACATTGTACAACACACACAGCACGCCGAACGATGCCTGCAGCACAGCCTATTCGTTCTGCGGCCTCAAGGACAAACTGTATCCGGACAGACGCACCATGGGCTTCCCCTTCGACAGGCGTTTGCCCAACGATACCCTGAACGACTTTGTGGGCGCCTTCACCAATATGGCCAAGGCTGATATCACAATTAAGTTCAATGATCGCGTTGTTGGTTGAAGCACGGCCAAAGCTGTTCAGTCCTCTTTATTTACCCATATATATCCAATTTATATACTCTATATTTCATATATTATATATACTCTTAAATATTCTCTAAAGCGCATAAATAAAAATTGCAATTTGCTAACAAACTTATTAAATATTTGCAATGATCAATGGATCAACAGGCAAAACTAGAGTTTTATAAACGGGAGTACACGACTTGTAAATGCCCGGAACTTTCATAGGAGAACTTGCGTTTAAAATGCTAAGTCGGCAGCTTTAGGTATTATAGAATTATGTTTTTCTATACATAAGCAGGTTTTCTTAATACATGAACTTGATTGTATACCCTTCCCTCTATTAACCTGCATAATCTGGAAAGGGTATTCAGACTTCACTAATTTCACATATAAGTATATAAACTATATTGAATACGATTGATAGCCATCTCTATATCAAGTCTAATATATAGAAAGGATATTTAGACTGCGACCTGAGAGATATTTCAGTTTATTTTATTTTTAATTATTATTAATAATTAATAATGCTTGAGATCAAGCCAAGATTAGCCTTTGTTGCTACCAATTGCTTTTATTTAGCTAAACATAATTAATTAATATATATACTATGCATATATATCCAAATACGCAGCCAGTTTCAATATTTGCCATACATTTAATATTATTATTCGTTTATATCAATGTTGATTCTTGGCCAGAAATACAAATATAGCCAGGCAGAATATACACGTGCACACACACACAATCGACCATATGCACACATACATAGCAATTGTGACTGCTGCCGTTTATGTGCTACACATAGCCACGCCCACTAAATGCTGGTGGGCGTGTAAACTGGGTGGAGGGCAAGGCTAATCCTATTAGACTTCAAAGCCGTTTCGTTCAACAAACTTTCGCATTGGTCCCGGTCCAGACACGGATATTGCTCTGCCCACCCCCTGCCACAATAGCGTCGCCCTCCTGGCAATGCTTTTGTTCCGCCTTTAGCTGTCGCTGTTGTAATGGAGTTTCTGGGCAAAACCGCTGCACGTGTTGCGCTTATTAATATTCCTTTCAGCTAGCTTCACACAGCGAATGCCGCAATTAATTCTGCATATTGCGCGCCGTCAAAGTTCCAAGTGACTCGCGTCGCCCGAGCGAAACTAAGACTCAAACTCAAACTAGTGGTTGGATGTCCGTTGGATCTAGCCTGGAATTGGTATTATGGACACACACATAATCCCGCAGCTGTCCTCGATAAGGGCACAAATTGATTTTTAAACGCTTCTCTCCCGATCGAACAATTGCTTTCTCATTGTACAACCTGGACAACTATTGGTAACTTTTAATTTCAAACAGTTAACATCACACCAAATTTTAAAAAAGTTTATTGAATTTATTAGGGCCAAAAAGCCTACTCAGCAAATAAAAATTTCAAAAAGAAAACGTAGGGGAAAATATCATATTTTATTTTATTTATTTATTTTCATGTAGAATTTTCTTGGACCCAAGTTGAATAGCCTTTAAAATATACCGTTATCAATCTTTGAACAAAGAAAAACTGTCCGAAAATAGAAGTCATAAAATGCAGCTTTAAAATTTTCATTTTCATTTTCCTCCCTTTTTTTTTGAGCATATTTTATTAGCTTCGCTTAGAAACAAATTAAATTTCTTTAGCAGTCAAAAAAAAATTTTTTTTATTTATGTAAAAAAATAATAAATAGGCAAATAGGAAAAATGGGAAAAAAAAGAAGCAGATTTGTTGTGGGCACATTGAAAAATACTTGAATTCACTTTGCATCCCCACGGGCAATTTCAGGGAGCTGCCAATTTGGCATAACTTGGACAACTTTATGTATAGTCAAGCTGAGGACCTGTCCAGAGGTCCTTTTCGCTTTTGTGCCCATGTGCTGTTATTTCCTTTCGTTTCTTATTTTTTTATATTTTTTTTAGGCCTGCTGTTTGCGTTGGGCATTAATGCTACCTACGTGCTGCGGCTTTCCTATTTGATTTTGATTTTCATTTGATTTTATTTGACTTGGCTTTGGCTTTGCTTTATTTTCGTTCTTGTTTATGCAAAAATATTTTTGCCAACTTTAAGCCGGGCCTCGAGAAAAGCTATTTGAAGTGGAATTTCTATAAGCACACGCACACACACACACACATATGTGTGAATGAAAAACAAAATATTAGAGAGAATTTGCATATTGCTGCTTGGATAAACAATCGAAACTGATGTTGTTTACCTTTAAAAACTTAAAATGTAATTAACTATAGCTAAAGCTTTAAGACTTATCCTTCATTATGCATGCATAAATTTATATTTATGTATATATGTGTGTACATGCCTATATATACGGCTTTTGTCTGCTGTTTAATTGAATGTCTGGCTGCAGAATTGATGCACACAATTTCATGTTTAATTCTGCGTGTGGAAATTTTCATTAAATCATTTTTCCTGCACACAAGTGAAACGCAAGTCTTCACAAGCTGCTCAAATTGCCAGCAGCCTATTAAAAACTCAATCAAACATACATATATAGCGTATATATATATACATACATATATATGTACACTAGAGTTGAATGCAACAGCAGGAAAATTAAGAGGCTAGAAAATACTCTATGCTTGGTATAGTGAAATCTATAAAAGTAGATTTTATAAAGCGTAAATATTTTATATTTAATATTAATATAAAAATTTTATAAAAAACTAAAAAACTATGTATAAAAAGAATAAACCTTTCTACAAAAACATAAAATATTTATTCCATGTTTAATTAAAGGAATAATTGAGTTAAACAATACTAAAAGCTGGAATTTGACAAAAAACTGATAAGATTTTAAATAAATATTCCATATTTAATGAAGGCATTGGAAAACTACTCAAATATATACAAGTATCACGTTCAATGGAATTTTTAGAATATTTGTTTTAATCAAATTTTTTTAAATTATATTTTAAATATTTACTAAATTCCTTTAAGTAAAAAAAATGTTTTAAATATTAAAAAAAATAAAAATAAAATTAAAAAAAATACAAAAATAAAAATAAATTTAAAAAATCAATAAATAAACAACAAATAAAAATAATAAAAAAAATTTCAAAAGTCAATTAATAAATAAATCCTCTAACACTGACACTTATTTTACAAAGCAAATCTATATACCTAATTTTATTATAGTCCGCTCAAATACTCTCTGAATTCATACAGAACCAACAGATAAACAATCTTCTATAGTTGTGTGTTCAATTTAATGACAACAAACTGTGCAATTCATTAGATCTCTAGAGGTCAGGAATATGAATCAGTATTGGAATACTTATATATTTACATATGTACATATATACAACATGTTTATAGATATATATTTCTACATATACTTTTACACATGTTTAAATTAAGCTACACAGCAGACCTTGTTGCAGTTGCATTTGATCAATTTTGGAAAGTAAAATCGAAACACCTGCAAATGATGTTTTTGGCCAAAAGCAAAAGCAAAAGCAATTCGATAATTTAGCCAAAACAAAAACTGTTTGGATCGTTTATTTGGCGCATTCTCTCACGCCTTCAGCCAGCCGAAGCAGAAACATGTGCTCATGAGTTAGGATTCATGTACTACGTACTATATTTATGGCCATGCGACACGAGCAACTTGTTGTTGCTGTTGCTGTTGCTGTGCCAGCCATGTGCTATTTTTTGCCTATGCTCCAGCATATGTGTTAACATATATATAGATATATATCTATATGCTATTTTAATAATATGTATGCCCAAGTTGAACGGCTGCCTAATTGCGCATAAGCTAAAATTGAAGCCAAAGAGTTGGGCAACGAGAGCTGCAGTCAATTCTTGTGAACTCATTCAGGCGCGCTCACTGACTAGATAATATGCGTCGTCAAGCTGGATTAGAAGTACGTAACCTTCTACTTATGCCATGCGCACACACACACCCTCACACACAAGTTCATATAAGCAGCCATCTATTCACATTTGTTGGCTTATGTATTGGCAATCGGTAAGGCGAAGCATTTTACGGTTTTATGGCCATCCTTAATGATTGCAGCATTTCTGCACAACAAAGCAAATCCGATAGCCGACTTAAGCAGCAATGTAGAAGACTAAAGCAGACAATATACAGACCGGGCGGGATGCTGTTGGCAATTGGGGTATAATAGACTTACGGTATGTTAATGTAGAACTACAGAATGTTAAGCTGGTAACATGTAAATGTTATGCACTGCATGTTATCTACAATGTAAACTATTCTTCGAACTCATTCTGTCATCTTATACCACCTCAATCTGTTAACTTACACAGCTCTGCTATCTTAACAGCTCAGTCTGTTATTTCATTATGTTAATAGCATTTGCATTAGCTTCTACTACCCACAGCTACCTACTTAATCCAATGCTGGGTATATTACCGTCCTGCAGCGCAAATTCTATGCATTTTTTTTTTTAGTTTTCTCCTTGTGCTATCATGAACATGCTAATTGTTTGCAATTATGCTTTGAGGCGGGCTTTACGTTACGGAATGCTCTAATGTAAGCAAGAAATCGAAATGGAATAGACCATTAAATAAGCACGTTTCAAAGAGGAGCTAAGCTGAGCAGAGCAAAGCAGCGCAGATTGAATGCCATTGAAAAAGTGCAGCCATCTCCCGTTCAAGGACCAATTGACGCAAAAGCAGAAAAAAAATACCCTAAAGGTCAGAGTAAATGTAAAATTTAAATTTCAATAGAAAACGGCACCTTAAAGTATTTTAGCATGCAGAGCTGACAGATGCATAAGCTGTGTTAAGCTCATTGTAATTTAAAAAAATATTAATGCATATTAAGTACTTGGAATATACATTTTTAAAATTTGACTTTCAACGAGTTTATAGCTTGTCGCTATGTAGTTTATATTTACGCTTCTGCTATTTTTTGTTGCTATTTTTGCTGAATGTTTACTCAACATGTCCACGCGATTCGCGTTTTTACCTTTCGGCTGTTAATATGGAAATTAATTGCTAATAAACGAGCAGTGCGACTGTTTATAGTACATCAGGCGGCGTCATGGCCTTGCTTCAGCGATCGCCTTTTTGCCATTGATTCGAACACATGTTATGCGAAAATACAATTTTAATATTATCTCTTTCACTCGTTGTTTTTTTATTTTCTTCTGCACTCACTTACAAGCAACGAAATCAATGTCTATCAAAGCACCTGTGTTATTTTAAGCTGTATGCTTTATATGCACACACACGACGCCGGGAATACAAATAAATAAATAAAGAACTACAATAATAAACAGTAAGTACAAACGGCTAAAGTAGTCGTCGTGGCATGGCACGTCAAGCACCAAAGAGCAAGAGAAGAGCCTGCCCATTTAACATAAACAAACTGTTTATGGAAGCAATACAATACAATTGCTTTACTTTTTGATTTTTTAGATCAATGAACTGTCAAATCGAATATATGGAACTGAATGGCTTGAATATTTACTTTAATTGAATATATTTACAATTGGAATTGCACAGCTCAGAAATGGTAAGATACTCAGAGAAAGACAGAAATAGATGACTCCATTCTCCTGTAATTATTTTAACGTTTTCTCCCTCTCGGAGTAGAGCAGCAATCTATCGCTCATAGCAGCTCTGCATAGATCGCTGCAGCTCCATCAATAACAGTTGCTCTTACATATTAACAGCGCTGTTATGTTCACAAGAGCTGTTACTGTTAAAAATTCTGATTGGTTTCTACATCTGTTAGCTGACTGTTAAGACTACATTACAATGTGTCTGCTTTGTGTTACGTGTTAACATGCTGCATAACATTTTTAACAGATCTGTATAGGAGATGTTAGCAGAGTTAAGATCTTAAAAAAATGCTAACAGAGTAAGTTAACAGAAATCATAAAGTCTAAAATTACAAAAAAAAAAGTCTGCAAACATAGTTAAGTACTTAAATCAGTAAAAATATGAACTCAGCGAGCTGCATTTGAAACTTTACACATTCCGCCCATATCAATTGCATACCAGACCATAGCAAAGCCGTTAACAGACCAAGTTAACATTAAAGTCTATTATTATGCATGGCATTTCTCTCTCTCATATATATATTTATCTAAAATATATGCTCGCAGCATCTATAAGAGCTGCATATTAAATTTTACATGCGAGCATTACGCCCTCAACACGTAGTCCCCACATTCTGACATTTAAATGCCCGAAGGTACATTGAAGCTTTATCCGTGTTGTACAATGCGCATAGAATTACAGTAATTCAAGGCAGAGACAAAACTAAAAAATATTTTTTATATGCATATAACGCATATGTGGACACGCAGTGTGAGTGTGTCGCTTTGTCTCTGTGTGGGCGTGTACGAGTGGGTAAGGGTGTGCGTGTGCGTGTGTGTGTGTGTACTTTTATGTGTGTTTTAGGTTGTTGCAGCGTACCAAATGGGGAAATGCAAAAACAAAGCGTTTTTCAAGGCAGACGCACAGCTGTCATTTATATTATAAAGTTTTAACATTTGTGCGATACAAATATGAAAACAAACTGAAGAATATTGCAATCGGGCATGCCCAACTGCTGAGCACTCGGTCGGTTCAATTGGATAAAGACTGAATGAAATTGAAATGGAATGATATTCAAGGAGCTCATCTCAAAGGGTCATCTGTCCCGAAACAATATCAAAACTTGGCAAAGCTAGCCAATATACCCCTCATGCTGCTTTGGGCGAGTATAAGAGTTGCATTTATATACAAAAAATTTATATATTTTTTTTTTTCATTTAAGTAAAGTGCAAAAAAAAATATACAAAAACAATTAAAACGCGAAGCATTAACTTTTAGTTCCCACATTTAAAAAGAACTAGTTCCAATAATCCTCAAATTTGACTGACTATCAAAGCTGTTCCGAATTTCAATTCAAGCAGCTAAAACAAATTTACAGTTTAATAAATTGCAAGTGGTGCAAAAATAGGAATTATCTTCAAGGAATTTACAAAATTATATAATGCGAAATTTAAGTCGCGCCCTATTGACATTCAATGGAACCGAGACTGCCGCACTGCCACGTGCCAGACTCTTGAATCACAAGTGTCTGCATCAGAAGGTGACTGGCGTGGCTAATCGGCTGAAAGGGCTGCCGTCGATGCTCCAGAAATGCGACTCATTTCACAGCTGGTGGAATTTCTATGCCAAGGGACAAAGGCCCAGTTCAGTTATTCAGCTAAATCGTGCCAGGGCGGCAAATCGTGGATTCACTGATTATCTGCGAAATGAAAAAGCATCCAAATTCTTGCAGATATTCACAGCCACTGATCCGAAGGTGAACGACTATGATCGCATCTATGATAAGTTTATGAGCTGCTTTCAAACAGTTACGAAGCAGAAAAGTCAGCCGTCCAGATCTCACAAGTTTATAAAAAGTGAAACGTCCGAAAAGCGACCAAGGCTAGTAGAAAGAAAAATGAAGTCAAGTTCGGTCTCAAATATCAGATATAGGCAAATCCACGCCCCGTTCAAAAGAGGTCGAATGCCTTTAAGCGAAAGTCGTTGGAAATCAGCCGATGATCCATTCTCAGACAATACGTTCGACTTTGAGAATCATAAACGCCAGCAAACCGCAGTTCCCGCAGACGATTCGTGTGAATCTTCAAAGCAGCAGAAAGAAAGAAAAACAAAAATTGTAATACTTCCAGACTGTTTCAAGGCATCTGCAGCTAGAATAAATAAAATGCATAGACATTCCAAGAAATTGGGAAAACACTCTTCAAGTTCCAACATCAGCTTCCTTTCAGCTGAGGAGAAAACCACAGATATTCAGCACGAATTGACGAACTCAAAAGGCAAAAAACCTCTTAGAAGCTTGATTATAACGGATAATAAGCCGCAGTCCACAGGTGTGTACGAGAGCGTGGCAGAAATCTATAGGAAATGGCAGAAGTCTTATAACGAAGCGAAGGTCGTATCTCCGCGTAGTAGTCTGCCCAAGTTGATGCGAAAGAAAAAGAAGAAATTAGAAAATGATGTGAAACCAAATGCTAGGCAAATAAATTTAGGAGCTGTTCAACGCAAACACAATGTTATGGCCAATAAATATAGCTCTAAGATAGACGAGGAGAGCTCTTCCAGTTACAGTTTGAGCTCAAGTGAAGAGATGGCTGAGGTGTCCCTAAAACAGAATGATGATGACGATGTGTTAGGAATCTTTGAGATGTCGCCTTTGTTGGACAAAAAAAGTTCGATACTCAAGCATTCCTATAAGATAAATAAAGAAATTTCAAATAGTGGAATGGCTAAAAAACAGAATGATGATGATGATGATGACGATGTGTTAGGAATCTTTGAGATGTCGACTATGTTGGACAAAAAAAATTCCATACTCAAGCATTCCTATAAGATAAGTAAAGAAATTTCACACATTAAGATGGCTAATTTAAGCCTCGAGAAAGTGAGGACCGACAAAAAAGAAATCAATGACAAACCAGAAATTAAACCGGAATCTAGTACTACAGTCGTCAAAACCGAAGAACTTCAAAAAGATAGCGTCCCACCCGAAAATGCCGAACAAACTGAAAGACTTTCCATGGAACTCAATTTGGATGACAATGATCTAGCAAATTTGCAATTGTATGAGCTTGAGCAAGACGATATGAAACCATCCGAATCGAAATCGAAAATGGATAGAAAAGTATTGGTAAAAAACTACTTCACAAAGCTGAAGTCAACAGAATATTTATCACGACAAGATAGGTATAATAACATATTGATAGAAGCACAGAAGGCACTAATTGCAGAGCAGAGATTATTACAGAGTATCGATAGGGAAAGTGCAACTAATGCTAGGATTGAAGTCGAGCCAGAGGACAGAAAAACAACACAGCCAGAAAAAGAACAGAACGAAGTAGAAGTGCCGTCAATAAAATCAAAACCGAAAGTAAGAGGAATCAAAATTCAAAATAAACAGAAAAGAGTATCAAAAAAAGGATCAGTTCTTCCATTGGATACGGACTCAAATGCTTCCATCTTGAGCGTGCACCTGAAGCACTTAAAGAAGTTACAACGGCTAGCGAGGATACAAATTGGAACTAGGCACCGCTCACTATCCTTTACCCGAACCTCGAAATTGGGCATAAGACGGAAAACTGAAATGGATCAGCAATCACTGTCAGAACCAACGCTGCAAACAATGTCTGATCCTCACAATGCCCAATCGCTAGCAGCGTTCGATCCTCCCAAAGTCAAAGAAAGGCGCAAGATGTTTGAATTTCCACATGAAATATTAAGGATCATCAAATTGCCTTCACAATCCGAATACTCGATACAAGCGTTAAAGAGTAAACTACTTTCCGACTTGCCGCGAATGTATACGAAAACCTTAAGTTTGACGTCGATCTCCGCGCATCCCAATCAATCATCAATGTCTGAGATCGCTGAAAATGTAGTAGTGCATACACCGATCGATATTGAGAGTCACATTAAGAGTTTTATGGAAAATAACCAAATGACATGGGACATGTTCAAGGAGTTGCCCCACAACTGGCCGTGTCCCTACGAATCGAGCATTGTGCAGCGCATGCGCAATGAGCGCAACTTGAAGGACGAGCCGAATGTCGATAAAAAAGAGCCCGAGATCAGAACAAGCTTGAAATCGAAGCGAAAAAAGAAAAGGATGAATAAAACTGTAAAAGAACCAGAAGCAACCATCGCGCAGCCGATCAAAACCGGCAGCTGTGCCATATGCCGTGGCCTAAAGGCCACCCTCCCCGATGCGCCTTACATGAAGGAGATGCGCAAGCGTATGGAACGCGACGAACTGAAGCGATTATATAGATATCGTGTGATGCGGCGCAGCTCACAGGCGAACCAATGCAGCAGTGGAACCACACCAAAGCCTTTGTACTTCACGTGGCAGCGTAGAGCACAGCAAACGCTGCCAGAGAAGGTAATTGCGTGCTATCAGGTGCTCAGGGAGTGTCAGAGGCGTTTAGACTACAAGTTGAGGGAGCTGCAGAGTGACTGCCATGAACTGTGATCTGTGCTCTGTGTGAACTAGTTCTATTGACAATGAAGCGAACTAGTTCAAGCAGAGCACAGACTACAGTTGACGAGCAACACAGCAATCTTTTAACTTCATAAATTTTTAATTGCAAGTCCTTAAAGACAAATAAATAAATATCTTTTAAGAAAGTGTTTTAATTTTCATTGCAAAAACTGAGGACTTCGACTTATGTCAATCAAAATGACAAATATTTGTGCACTTATAGAAATTTTAAACGTAAACACGTCGAATAAACTAAATTCCTTTTATCGAAAAAAACACCAGAAAAAAATTCTAAAAAAAAAAAAAATAGTTTAAAAAATTCCAAGTGAACAGATTTCAAGATGTCCGTGCTGCAAAGCAGTGAAACAATGAGCTCCGACTTCGATAGCGATCGCAGTCGCCTGCAGCCATTGCTGCTGGAGCGCAGCTGTTTCATCAAGAAAATCGGTCAACTATCGCCGCTCGATAAACTCAATTGGGAGAACCTGAATAAGGATTTCTCGAACTATTGGAACTATTTGGCCAGCGACAACAAGAAGCGCCAGCATGTGCTTCGTCAACTTTTCGACCAGAACACGAACTATGTGCGAAACGTCAAGGATAAACGTGTCACATCCTTTCTCAAATATCTCAACGGCAACAAGCAGCAGTCGAAGAGCGAGCAAACTGATTCTGACCTGCCCGCTGAGAAAGCAGAAAGTCAACTTTTTCACGAATTAATCAACTGCTTTCGTGACGACCAGAGAAAAGCTAAGGCCCCAGCCAAGCGTCGCAAGAGCGAACGCCCAGACCCAGACCCAGCGCCCAAGCCAGCTCCATGCGCAGTTTACCAGCGCGAAAAGCAAAAAATTTTAAATCAACTCAAAATATGCCGAAATCCCTACGAAATCGAGCTCTACAGAGAGAAGTTGCAGCGCATCAACGAGCTGGAGCAGCGCAGCAGGTTTGAAGATTGGCCACAGACGAAAAGATATGAAGAAACTGCAAACGAAACTCCACTTGGCAGAGCTGGCCAGCAAGTGAAAGAGAATTTCATGCAATATAAGGAGAGGAGGCAGCCGCAAGAGCACATAGAAAACAAATTTAAAGTCGCGCCCAAGTCGCAGGCAAAATATTTCGAAAATATACGCAGATACAATCCGTGGAATGCGGTCAATTTTGATGAAGTGAAGCAGACAGTTCGTGAAAAAAATAAAAATATTACAAATTCTACATTCTCGAGACTCAAACCCGAAGAATACACATATACATCTAGATACCAAAAGGACTTGCAGGCCTATGAAGCAATGCTGATGGACAGAGAACCTAAAACTCTACGAAAAACCTTCAGAAACGCACAAAAAATGCAAGAGGAAAGCGAGTCTCTGAAAACCAATTACCAAAGCAATATGCAGTTGAATCAAAAGAAATCGAGAAGCTCTAAGAACCTTCCAATCTACTTGCAAAAGGAACAAACATTTTACAAGCTCAAAGAACTGGAAAATAAAACAAACGATAGTTATCAGTTTTCCCGCAGAGAAAAGAAATCGACGGAGGACAAAAGAAACCACAAAAGCCGCGGGCAACGTCTGCCGGAGCGCACAGCTAAACAACAGCCAAAAGTGACGAAAGAAGACCAAAAAGCAAAGGCTTTGGGCACACAACAATATAGAACCGATCTGCAGACCTTGCAAAACTTTGAAGCGAAGCTGAAAATGCTGAAAAAACTGATGAAAAAGAAAAATCGCAAACGTGAAAGCAACTTGAACAAAGAAGGGGAATACAAATCAAATCTGAAGCTGTTGAAGCTAGTTGAGCAGAAAATAATTGAGCTTAAGAAAACGAATGAGATGAACAAGCAATCGAAAAGAAAATCGATTCATGTCGATAGCATTGAGGAGCTGAAGAAGCATCTGAGGCGACTATCGAAATATAGTATGGATAAACAATCGATAGAAGCTGATAATGATCTAAACAAGTCCGATGCGACTTTGACAGGAGCAGATCACACAAGAAAAGCAATGAAGCTGAACTCTAAGCCCGAAGAGGAAAAACAAGGTGAATTATTGGACCAACAAGAACAATTATTAAACCGCAGTTCACAAGCTACAATCAAATTCCACGTTTCCGAAACAAAATCGTCTTTGGTGAATACTAATCCCAAGTGGAAACCCTTAATAGAAGATCACAGCTCCACGAAAGATTCATTTGATGCGTCCGATTCGCAACATTTCAGCAGTTTATTGGAGGTTGAGAAAATAATACAAAACTGGAGAGAAATTGCAGGAAAACAAAACACTGAAACTCCGCAGAAATCTCCGAGGCGAACTGAGAAGAAAAATCTATTGCAAAAACAACACCGGTTCGACAACTTCGTTGCAATATTACAAAATATTGAAGAGAAGTTTAAAAATCGAAAAACGCGCGATGTTTGGAGGCTAATTAAACGTCTCAAAAGACTGATTGAAGTTGAGCATAGAGCGGCCGAAAGTCTTATTGAGGAAAATGATTTGCAACTTTTCAAATATCGCGTGGAAAATTTATTATATTTAAAGAAAATCGAGAAGAATAAATCCAAATTGCATAAAATACAAAAACTCAACAGTAAATCATGTATAAAATATTCGAGCAGCGCAAAATATTTGCCAAATGTGAAGAAGAAGCAAATGCCTGAGTCTGAAAATACCTTATGTTTGTTCGATCAAGAAACAAAAACAACTTTAGAGCCAGAACCCAAATATGGCAACAAATTTTATAACAATGAAAGCAGTTTACTCTCACTACCAAATGTAAAATCCAACCTAACTCAAGTTTCATACAATATGGACACACGATCAACTGACTTCCAACACGAAGCTTCTCTACCGCAAGATCTGCAAAGCTTTTTAGAGCAAAAACGAGGAGAGCCTGAGGAAGGTAGTGAGACTTCACTCAATCAGGATACAGCACACACAGATCCAACTATAGAATCTACTGAAGAAGGGGGCGAAGGTGAAAGAACCAATCAAACACACGAAACTTACACATTTTCATCGATGAACAAAGTCGTTGTATATAAAAATCCCTATGGAGCTAAGCAGAGCACAGAGAAAATAAGTGAAACTGAGACAGAATCGAAGACATGCAATGAAATGTTTCAGACCAAACGCGTCAATATCCCTTGGAAAGTGCCAAACGTTCAGTTACCAGCGGCATTTGCTATACCATTCATAGCGCCAATACCGCCAATAGAGGTTACAGAAAGGAAATCTCCAGAGAAGCCTCCCGCACAGCCCAACCAACGATCGAAGCTGCAAACTCAATCAAGCTTATCGACGCAAACCAGTTGGGACTACATCGAGCAAGCGCAACTCAAATCGACAGAGACACAAGTCGAGGTAGACGACGAAGAAGCAACAAAATCAGCCTGCGATCGATTTAGCCCGCAACATCCTTCACTGCCCATGCAGCCGTCGTATATGTATGAATTATTGCAGAAGCTGAAGTCAGTCGAATTACGCATCTATTACTCCCAGTTGATGATGAGCAGCAGCGATGGCAATGAACGCGAACCAAAATCTTCCACTTTAAGTCTCTGCAGAAATTGATCGAATCGAGCAAACGCAAATACTAGCAATAGGCCTTTGCGGAATCGACTTCAATTGCTGCAGTTACTTAAAAGAGGAAAAGCCAAAAAGTTGATTTTTAAAAAGTGTACAATTTCTGTGTCTATAATAAATTTAAAAAGTAAAATAGTTTTTTGTTTTATTTAATTTTAAGGCTAAAACAATTCTATATTTTACTAACTGCTACATACGATCTACAACTACTGCCACTTTCTGCCACTATCTAGGGTTTGCCTACTACTACAATCTACTACTATTACTTTCTATTCTATTTAGTATCTACTACAATTTACTACAATCTACTACTATCTGCCGCAAGTATTATCTACTAATATCTACTGTCACCTTCTACTATTATCTACCACTATATACTATTACTATCTAATACTATTTACTATAATCTACTAGAGTCTCCTCCTATCTACTACAATCTACCACTATCTACTACTATCTACTATTACTTTCTACTACCACCTGCCACTATCTACATCTATCTCCAACTATCTACTACTACTTTTTACTATCTACTATATCTTTCTACTGCTATCTGCTACTTTCTACTACTATCTTTTTATCTATCTATAGCTCTCAGCGTATTTACATTTCTATAGAACTTAACTTTGCTCTTTAAGTTTTTTTACTTGTATATATATTTTTTTTAAATCACAACTTTTAAGCTTTTCTAGACAGGCTTTTTTCCGCCTTATGCAAATGCGAAACCCCCAACTGTTTGAATAATGTCAGGTGCATCGCATCAAACGCGAACCGTTTGAAACGCCTTTGCGGTGTTCTGTGATTTTTTTTTAGTTCCCATTTAAAGTTTTTTTGTAGTATTTTTACAGCGCTAAAGGCAATGCATAGTAACCACCATTTTATACGCGAGCGCATTTACAAGCCAGCAAACAAAAATAATCACAGCGGGGCTAAAACAGAGACAAAAAACTAGCAAGAAAAAAAATATATAAAAAATATATAAAAAAAAATAGAATTAAAATATACCCTACAAAAAAACTTTATAATTATATTTTATAATTATTTTAAAATATTTTTTAAAAATTATAAATAAATTTCAAATAATACAAAAATATGTAGAGATATAAAAATGCTCAATCGACTTATCATTGCCAATATTAAAAGATTTTCTTAAATTTAATCTACTTTAGCTAAGCCTAAGTTAAGACCTATAAAACGTCATTTTATACAAATTGAGATAAAAGCCATGAGCAAAAATTTGATATTTTGCGTAGTACTAAAATCAAAGCGCCAACTGCGTGAGTTCATGGACCAAAAACAAAATAAAAACTGAAAACTCGGTCAAGTGCTTTAGATAGCCAAGGAAAGCGAAATATGTGCATAAAAGCAAAATATATGCATAACAAAATTTAAATAATAATAAAAAAAGAAGTGAGAAAGGTAGTGAAAAAGGTGCAACTAGCTGTTGTTTCTAGTTTGTTAATTTTGATGCTAAGCAATGCACGTTTATTGTTCAGTTTGTGATTTTTTATGGCTGCCTTTTATAGCTTTAAGCCACAGCTAGAAAGCGAGCCCTGAAAAGTATGCTATAGAATTTTTTGCAGAGCAAATAGCGCGAGCAGCTTAAGCCTGGGCGTGGTTGGGGTTAAGGTTCAGCTGTTGATATTTATGCTGATGACAGGTGCTGGCAGAAGCTGTCGGGCCAGGCCAGGACAGGTGAGGAAATTCATTTACAGCCAATTAAATAGCTGACGCAATGGCAAGGACAAAACGTAAATGAAAATATGAAATGCGAGCGCTCGCCCTCGCCCTCTCTCTCTCTCTCTCTCTCTCTCTCTCTCCCTGTGCGTATGTGACTCATAAATTGACTTAATTTATATATTTAACGAGCTACGCTCGCCACGCTAAAAACGCTGCCAATTAAATGCATTCAATTTGCCTTTTTATAATTTCAACGCAAATTGTTTAATTCGCCTGGACGTTTGCGTTAATTGCCTTTGGGAATTGCAATGCATTTAATTAGCACGCATTTAGGTGCAAACATCCCATCAATTATACAATAATTAAATCATTTGAATTGGTTTCAACAACATGGGAAAATACTTCAAACCGGAACTAGTGAACTAGTTGGAAACTAATGTTCAGCCATCTACAAATTCATGAGAATTTCATTTGAGTTGGGCAAATTTCATATTCAGTTTTGCTTAATGCTTACAAATTCTTGGAACTCTCTGGCAGCTTATGGAAAAACATTTAACCAGGAACTATATATATTTTCTAGGTTCAGAAAGGCTTTCAGTTGAGGGGCTTAATGTGTACATTAAATTAATGGGAAAATTGTTGGAGCTAGAATACAATGAAAGCTATGCTAAGCTGATGTCTTAGAGAGAGAGAGAGAGAGAGAGAGAGAGAGTTAACTTTGATTATGATATACTATTAAATACAGTTTACCTTAAATAGAATGTCATAATAGAATTTCTAACTCTCTCTCTCTACCTCTTCCTCTCCTTCTCTCTCAAGATATGTTAAATAAAAATTATAGAATATATTTCTCCTATGGTCTAATTCCCCTTTTGGACAACTTCAATTTCCCCTTAAATTTCTATTGCTCGACAATATGGAATTTAAAAAAAAAAAAAAGAAATTTAATTGGCTTTTAAAATTTCATTCTAAAAATTCCATTTTGCCATCCAGCACAAGTAAAAGAATATTAATTTCCGCAATTGGCAAGGCAAACAATATTCAACTTATTAGCTTTTGAAATCTATATTCATTTATTTTTTTCTCCTTTTTTTGCCAATTAGATTGAGCTAAGCCAAAATTTTTTGCCAATCAGTGCCACGCAACCCGAAGACACACGCACACGCACGCACACGCACGCATAGACAAGCATCAATCAATCATACGCCGCGTGCACCGTTGCCATATCAAAAATGTCTTCATGATAATGTCGCTCAATAATCACATCCACCGCAAAAACCGCCAAAAAAAAAAATGGGAAAAATGGAAAATTTACACACACTCACGCGCAGAGTGCGTGTACGTGGGTGGCACATTTCATTGCGCCTTTGAAATGCAAATAAGTGTGTGTAAAGCGAATTTCGTACACAAGTCGCAAATCAAAATGCACACCTACCTTGTCGCCTCGAACAGCTGCACGTGAGAGCAGCTGGGTGAATTTTGTTCTGTCTTCTTCGGCTTTTAGCCTTCAGGCCGCCTGTTTAGCAGTTGTAACTGCTGGCGTTGCTGTTGTTGCTGCTGCTTGTCGTTGTCGCTTGTTGCTTCTTCAATATTTGCGACACAAACACTTTTTATTTAACTGAAATTCCGTAAAATTTGTTTGAGGTGGCATCAAAAATAAATCAAGCAAGCGACATGTAAATAATAAAAAAAATGTGTATCAAAATATGAAATGCGAAAAGCGTATGAAAAAATTTACAGCAAAAAAAATTAACAGTTAGGTTGATAGAAATCAGCTACAGTAAAAGCACGGACAAGATGGGAAAGATGGGATTTAGAAAAATATTGCAATAATCAAAGAAATTAGACAATAAAATATATATACAATTTTAGAAAATTTTCAAAATGAATTAAAAATGCTAAATAATAACAAAAACAAATTCAAAAAATATTAAGAAAAAGCTGTCAATAGTCAAATTAAAAAATAAATAACAATTCTTAAGTAATTTTTATATTAATTAACAAACTAAATTCATTAAGGTTAAATTTTAATTAACTAAAAACAATATAATTAAAAAATAAAAACAAAATTCAAAAAATATTTATTAAATAAAATCAATATAATTTAAAAAGAAAATAATATAAAATAAAATAAATTGTAAAAAATAAAAAATAATAAGATAAGATAAATAATAAGAAATTACAAGTAAAATCTAAATAATATGAATTAAATTTCTTTAACAATTATAAAAATAAATTAAAGATGCTTAAGCAATTGGCTTTTTTTCTAACTCAAATTTAATTTAAAATGTTTTTTTTTAATATTCTAGATTATTATTAATTTTAAGGTTAATATTTCTTGAATTTTTTTATTAAGATATTTGAAAATGTTGTATATTAAAATCGCCATTACAAAAAAAAAAAGTTAATTATTTCCCATTTTCACATTAGCAAAAACTGCGTTAAAGGAGCTTTTACTGTGCGTATGTCTGTCTGGCTGTCAAACTGATTTGAATTACAGTAGCAACTGTCACATGTGTGACATTCTGAGCACACACACACAGATACATATATATAGGTATATAAAACATGTGTTTGCATATTTTTGTTAGCTGTGCGTGGCGGCTGCATATGTTAATTTTGTGATTAAGTTCTAATTCTTTTTTTCCTGTTTATGTTGTGATTCGCTCAAGTGATTTTACAATATGTAAACGCGAACGATTTGAATATATTTTCCTCGTTTTTTGTGGATTTTTAATTTATGTTTTCAACACTTTGGTAAATAAAATAAAAATGTTAAGCGAAAATTGTGATTTACGCTCGGCGCATAAATTATGAAATTTTGATTATTTATTTCCGATTTATTTGTTTGGCACATTTCACATGGCTTTAAGGCTTTTACTTGGCAACATTGTTGCCCGCAACACAATTTTTTGGCTTGCACTTGAACTAGTTGCCCAGTTTCTGCACTTTCCCTGCTCACTATCTCTCGCTCGCTCTCTCTCTCTCTCTGTGTCTCTGTCTCTGTCTCTGTGTGTGTCCACTGATAACGTTTTGAGGCTTGGTTGCTGCGCGTTCGTCCGCTACCTTTGATCTGCCACGTCCGCTTTTCGAAGACACTCAACAGCAACTGTTGCAAATACCGAAAAGGCAACTTGTGGCTGCGTTGCAGCATCTTCACTGAAAGAGCTTTGCCAAAAGCTTTTGCGTCAAGCACAAAGCAAACTGTTGAATTCAAGAGAGAGACAGCCACACAGTGAGCGCAGCGAAGGCAGAGAGTGAAAGCAGCTGGAAGAGCGCGTCGAAGAGAGCGCAAATTTATGTTTTCCTGTTTGGCCTGCAGTTGATTTGCTTTTAATAATTTGTTACTCGACCAGCCTTTATTTGCATTTGTTTTCAAGCTCCAACACTACTAATTAAAAGCTCTTTAACTAATTAGTAAGTAATTATTTATTTAACTGGGATGGCTAAAGGGTTTGCAAATGATTATAGCAGCAGCCTTTTATTAGCTGCTATGCAAGCTTAAGTAGAATGCATAGAACGTGTTGCAATATAAGAAAAATAAGAATTATTAGACAGGAAAAAAAAATATTATAAATGTGTTAATAAATTTTGTTGTCCTTAAAAAAATTTTAATACATTTTTATATTCTTAAAAAAATTAAAGTATTTTTATATGCTTATTTAAAATTGAAATATGTATTTTTGAAAAGATTTTCAAATATTTTATATATTATAAATAATTTCAAAAATAATTTATATATATATATATATTTTAATATTAAATAAGACTTAAAAAACAATTAAAATAAAAAATAAGTAAATAAATAAAAAATAATAATAAATTTAATTTCTATTTATTTCTATTAGCATTGCTTAATACAGCAGCTGGATTTTCAACAGAGGTTTCATTGGAGCTAATAGCAATATTAATGTGGTCTTAACACAAGCGCAACGCTATACATTTGTGAGTGTGTATGTTTGTGTTTGTGCGTGTTTATGTCAAGTTTACTTAAGCGACACTTGTCTATCTTAAGGAAATCACACCCACGCACACACGCACACATAAATAGGGTCACAATGTTGTGGCAGCTGTAACAGCTCGAAAAGCTTTGTTTATTTTTGGCCGAACAAACGGCCACGTGCTACAGACAGAGGGCTCGCACCTGAGCTACAGGTGCAGACTTGTCCGCACGTTTGGGCAAATTTGCAACACGGAAGGACGCGCGTCGTTGCCTAATTAATAGAGTAAAGGCAATAAAGTGCTGCCTCTCTCTCTCTCTCTCTCTCTATCTCTCTCTCTCTCTCTATCTACTCTCTCTCTCTCTCTCTCTCTCTCTCTCTCTCTCTCTCTCTCTCTCTCTCTATCTATCTCTCTCTCTCTCTCTCTCGCTTTTGCCACACCTGAAATTATGAGCATTAAAACTCACCGTTAAACGACGCTCAAGCTATCAAAGGCTAAATGAAAAAGCCGCATTTCAAAATGGCGCCTACCTCTGTATGCGTGTGTATGTATGTGCGTATGCTTAAAAGCTACTCAACGCGTTGGTTTTTGTCTATTTTCGACTGGTCGTTCGTTGACTTTTTAATTGGCTAATTATAATCGACGCTTCCCCATTTTCATTATGATGCTTAGCTCTAGCTCTAAATTTAGTCGCGCTTTGTTTTCAAGGTCTTGCATTGTTTTTCCGTTCGCTATGGCTTAGCTAAAATTAATTTGCTATTGATTTTGATTTGATTTGATATTGCGTTGAGCTGCTTGTCACAGCCAGAAGCACGTGCAATCGCGACAATGCAACCTTCATTATGCATTACTATATTTAATTACAATAGGAAAAGTAACGGCGAATGAAAAACAAAAGAGGAAGAGGAAAACGTACCTCGGCTTACAGTAACAGCAGCATATATAGAAAATAACACTCACTGACACTTTATACTAACTTAAGTCAATTGGCCAAGGATCACTAATCACTTAAACATTTTAAAACACTAAACAAACAAAACAAAAATATATATAACTATAAATTAATATCACAAACCGACCGAATTTATAGCTCCACTAATTAGAGTCGGCATAAGTACAAAAAATGGCCGCACAAATATTGCAACAGTCTAAGTCATCGATAAAAACGATCGCTTCAACATCGATATCTCTGTTAAAGCAGTTTAAATTCTTTATTAATTACGCCATCTACCATTCAGTAGCATAAACAGTAGCGCTCACTCAAATCTTATATGTGCACCTGCCCAAGTCGTAAGCTTATCAAAGACACAAACCAGACGCTCTGTTAAAATTCACTTTATTTTATGTACCCAGCTAAAGCAGTTACTGTACAAAACAATTACATTAACATTCAATATACAATAAATAATGTCATATTCTTACATGATAGAACATAGCGTAACAGTTCCATCCATCTTTCAGCTCCGTGTGGAGTGGCTCTGTTAAATGTGGAGCACTTCTGGTATGCAAATGCCGCTAAATGCTATCGATAATGGCAGATAAGAGCTACCCCCGATATTATCAGTAGCATTGGCGATAGTTGTGCAGCTCTCACATTCTTATCGCACATCCCTAGCGCTTTATACTGGTTGCTTTTTTGTTGCTTGTTGTTGTTGTTAGTTGGAAAATACTATTAAAAATTGATTTCAATATTTAAATATTCAAGGTATCAAGGTAAGTGCGAATAGCGGCACATTGTGTGCCCAAAAAGCGAACCAAATGCAGAAAAGCTGTCGAAAAACGTGTCAAAGGGCCGTTTGAAAATAGCGCGTCACAAGTGTGTGTGCGTATGAGTATGTGAATGTGTGTGTAAAAATGCGCTAACGTACGATTAAAGTACACACATGAGCGACTGTTAACGCATTTTTCCAGCCAATATATACAGTTACTAATTTTCTTATACATTTTCTAGACAACAACAACAGCTCGGCGTCAAAAACACTAAGGAAGCACAAAAACGAAAAATTTGCAAGGTGTTTGTGAGTGCGCGAGTGTGTGCGTGCGCGTATGTGTGTGAGTGATTGTCAGCCTGTGTGTGTGTGACAACGACTGCTGCTACTGCTGCTCTGCCGCTGCTTCTGGTGCGTGCGCGCTGTCGCAAGGGACCAACACAGCAACACACATATATTCAAGCGATTTGCAATCGTATTGGTGTATCCTTTGGCATTTCTGCGAGCTTGGTTGAAAGTGCGAGAGAAAATTCGCTTTTACCAAATCATAAACAAGTGCAGCTGAAGTCGTTTCAAAAAAAATAAAAAGAAAAGCAAAAAACCACACCAAATAAAATGGAGAAGAGAATAGAATTGGAGAGACGCGCACGCAAAGCGAATCAGGTAAGTTTTTATTTTTTAATATGCGATATTATTAAATGTGAAGTGATAAAGAAACAAACAAGAAAAAAACGCGCTAAATGAAATAATTTTTTTTGCTGTGATTACACAAATTTTCATGTGTGTGTGCGTGCAACAATAACTACGCCATCATGTAAATCTAGTTTCAATTTGTGTCGCTGTCGACGCCATACAAAAAAAAAAGAGCGCAAAAGCGAAGAAGAAGCGGCAAATAACATAAAAAAAAAAAAAAAGAATTGATCGCCATAAGCAAATTCACACATACATACGCCACACATGTGTGTGTGTGTCGCGCGAGCAGTGTTGCCATGTGCGCGCATTTTGCGCCTGTGCTTTGCTCAAATTGACGAAATGCAGCTGAAAATGCCAATTATTACAGTTAAGCATGTAATTGCAAATGCTCTCATTTTTATGTAAATGTTCAATTTTTCGTTTTGCTTAGGTGCGCTGATCGCGCTACGCACAAAGCATAAGTTGCGCCAGCTGGCAATGCTCTTGTTGTTGTTGCTGTTGTTGCCGGCCTTCAATTGTGACAAACACTGCAATGAAAACATATGTGTGTGTGCGTATATATATATATACATATATATATATATATATACATATATATACATACATATATATGCTGCTTGTTGTAATTTCAGGTTATTTGATACCAAAATGTATCTATAACAACATTATAGCGCGCGCATCATTCATATACACACATATATATATACATATGTATATATATATATATATGCATATACAGGCTAACAAGAAACGTGTATGCACATAATAATCGACACATTCTCGCCAATGCCGATGGGTCGCCAGCTTTAGCTGCTGCTGAGACGTGCACACACACACATACAGGCATATTGACTGCGCAGTCATAAATACCCTCACACACACAGAGACACACATCTGCTGTCGTAGGCTAGACTTTTCACAATGCAAAAAACCGGCCGCCCCAAACGAAACGGTACATGCACTGTTTACATGCATTTCCCTCTCTTCAGAGACATGTATACGTACATACACACACATATGTATCTCTCACTCGGCTCAAGAACAGAGCAGCGCAGACAAACCAGTCTTTTTTTTCTTTTTTGGAGTGTGGCACTTTTGCTGATTAATAAACATGCGCTCTGGCAAGGCCTACTCAATCAGGCACCCACACACCCAACCCAGCCCAACCAACCTAAATGCACACACAGAAGAGACGCAACTACACTCATACACATACATATATACTCATAGTCAAAGCTAAGCTAATATGCACACGCTTTGAAGCTTAAGCTGCGTGTACGTGTGTGTGTGTGTGTGTGAGCACTCATTTAACTACATCAGTATTTGTGTGCATGTAACTGTCCAGCAGAACAGATGAGACGCGCCAGCCATTGTTGCCATCACTAACAACTGTAAATTTATATACTGAACTACTCTAATTGGTCTAATCAGAAAGCAATCAAAGGCACCTAGAAAATTATATTGCTACTCAAGCGGAAATCCAATTCAAAACAGACTCAAGCAAAAATTGTTTGTCTGCTTCTTAGGCGCAACAACTACCAAAGAAAAAAAAACGTTCGTTTGTCAACATAAAATTTGTTATTGGTGCTGTTGCCGGCTTGTTTCATTCCGCAAATCGTAGGACTTCCTCATCCCGCAGCCCCCACCCGAGCAACCCTCTTCAGAAGTGCTTCATAACATTTCATTTCGTTTCAGTTTTGTTTGTAACACGCGCGCGTATTGCGCTGCCATGTTATCAGCACTTGCTCTTTGCGCTGCTCTTTCAATGCCCATTTTCGCGCATTCCGCTTTGTGGCGCGTACGTCACACGTACACGCACACACATACACGACGGCTGCTATACGAAAAAAAATTGCTGTTACATAAACGCGTTGCCACTTAGCTGAGTGCGCAATATGTTGCAAAAACCATTCTTGATGCCTCAGCAAAATAAATTGTCTTTAGTTTTTACCATAGTTTTATGCGTTGCTCAATGCGCCATTTTCTGTGCGAGTTTTCATTTGAAATCGAAAAAAAATGCTTTGCGTTTGATCGATTTTTGTATGTATTGTTTTTCATTTTGAGTTTTTTCTTTTGCGCTTGTTCGTTCTGCTGGCACACGTTCACACAGACATGGCAGACTGTCAGAGACTCACAGTACGCTGAATACACAGACAGTGTGACCAGAATGCCTAAAGTTAAAAATGCCCGTTTCCGCAAGAGAAAAGAAAACGAAATACCAAAATGAAGTTATATGCAAACATATATATATATGAAATTTTAATTTTAATTAATATTTATTTTCTCTAATCACACAGATCTCAGAATTGAATCTGGATAACTGCAGAAGTACAAGCATCGTTGGCCTTACAGATGAATATACCGCCTTGGAAACATTAAGTTTGATAAATGTGGGCTTGACCACACTGAAAGGTTTCCCCAAGTTGCCCAATTTAAAGAAATTGGAATTATCCGATAATCGAATTTCGAGTGGCCTCAACTATCTGACGACCAGCCCCAAACTACAATATCTGAATTTATCCGGTAACAAAATCAAGGATTTGGAAACGCTGAAACCCTTGGAGGAGTTCAAAAACTTACATGTCTTGGATCTATTCTATAATGATGCCACTCAAGTGGAAAATTACCGGGAGAAAATCTTCAAGATGTTGCCCTCGTTAAACTTTCTCGACGGGTATGCTACTAGATATCCTATTGAACTATATAGACTAATCTGTTTTTTGTTTTAGATTTGATTGCAATAATGTGGAGGTGCAATCGGATGATGATGAGGAAGGCAATAGCAATGACTCCGAGGATGAAGGTGTGTAGCATAAAGAATTTCCACAAGGAATGGAAAAGGTGCCCCTAGGTTGCAGCTCTTTAGATCGATTCGTTCTCTCTTGCTGTATGCAATCATTGATAGTTTCGTAGCCATTTCATTTCTAATTGTCACCATACCCTGTTTCGCGCTCTGTTCAGTTAACGTCTATATCGTATACATTACAATACACAGATTCTGTCGACTTTCAGATGAGCGCAGTGCCTTCTGTGTAAATGGTTTAGAAATCGATTTAGACGAGCTTGATGCATTGGAACAGCGTGTTAAGGCCAAGAAACGCTTGCAGGCAACGCAAAAGCCAAAGCCTCCCGATGCTGTCAATGATGACGTAGACGAATTAGATGAATATTTAAAAGAATTGCAAATCAAAGAGAAAGCTAAGCTCGACAGCCAAACTGTGATAGAGGCTAACCATCCAACAGTGCAGCCGAATGGCAGCCAGTCAAGCACGAATTTTGCAATTTTAATCTATTGGTTTTTAGCAATATTAAATCTGGCGAATGCCGCCTATTGTAAGCATTTGTGCCTAAAGATACTTTAATTAAAACCTTATCAATTTGCTTGAATTGCTTGCAGTTTCGGGTGATGACGACACCGAGGAAGACGAGGACAATGGCGATGTATCGCTGTCAGAGGTGGGTCTTTAATGCATAAATATATACACAAGAATCGTTTAACTAGTCTCTTATTTTTATGCAGGTCTATAATGATGATCTAGAGGAAGACAATTCCGATTGGGAGGAGGGCGAGGGCGGCGATGATGATGAGGATGAGGATTCAGATATTGATGAGGCCGATGGCGAGGCAAATGAATCAGCTGCATCGGTCAATGCCAATGAGAAGGATGCTGAGAAGCCAGGTGAGTGACCGATATATATATATTATTTATAGTCTAGTCAACAATAGTTAATGCCTTTTACCTTTTGCAGATGAATCGCAAGCCAGGGGCAAGAAGAGAAAGCATGATGGTTAAAAGCAGCATGATCTACAAACTGTATCGTCTTTGTACGTTATAAATTTAAATATATACACCAATACAAACAAACAACACTCACACATACACAACCACATACTAAATACAGCAACAACAAATCACATCATATTTTGATAAAAACAAAACTGAAAAAAAAAAACAAAAAAAGAGGAGAAATTAAGAAGGGCCCCATTAGAGAAAATCAACATTTGTTTCGTTACATTTTAAGCTAATTATTCTAAAAAAAAAAAAAAAGAAAATAAAAACAATGTAATAATCAAAAGAAAAACAAAAGATGATGATAATTTGTAAGTGAAAACTAAAGCAAAAGAAAACAAAAAACAATAAGAAAAACACAACAAACCACACAGACAACTATAGCAACCGAATCCAAATTGTGGCACACAAAAAGATAAACAAAACAAAAGGAATCTAACAAAATAGAGAGTTCCAAATTAAATTCATTTTTGGCAATTGAATTTGCATTCTGAAACACATTGTAAAATTGCTTAGCCTTAAGTTAACAAAGTTTATCAAAATATAATGATTGCAACAAAAACATTGTAAAATTTAAAGAAACACATTTTACAAAGATTATTATGATATAATGTTACATTTGAACAGACACAAACAAAATTTGCGCCTATAATTGTTTACTTAAACTTTATTATTTGAAAAAACAAACAAACAAAAAGAAAAACATTTTTTCATTTGCTGCTTCTATCCGGTTTCGTGTTACACACAAAGGTCTATAAACAATTTAACTGCTAAGGAGGATTTTTAACTAACTCTTAAGTCATTCCTTTTTTAATATACATACATTAAACATTACACAAACAATTAGTTAAGCGCAATTATAATTTATATCTCCTTATGAAACTGTCATTGTTACCCATTCTCCATTTCTCTCTAAAAAAGATGGCAAAATTGTTTAAACACACATATTTTTAAGTACACGAAACTATATTATCAGACAGATTTGTTTCCAGGTTCTTCAAAGGCAGTAGTAGCATGCAATACACAATATATTAGACGAGAATATATATATTTTTTCATTTCATTAAAACAACAGTAACAAATGCAATACGATTGTTCAGGTACAGACAAATTGTATAAACACCGAAAGCGAAACCGAAATACATAAAAATTACATAATTTTAAAATACCTTGTTTTTTTAACAAAAAAAAAATCATATTTCAAAATTGTTTTTCTTTTAATATTGCATTAAAAATTAAATCGATCTATCGATATTGCCTACCGAAATATCGGCTGGATGCTTTGGCACTGCCCAGCACACAAATACAATGCACATTTTCCAACACTTCTCGGTACTGGAACATGCGCAAAAGAGGAAGCAAGCGTTGCACATATGCGGAAGCGAGAGAGTGATATTCAGCCAACGCTGACTACAACGTCGCGACGCTGTCGACGTCTCCTTTATTTGACGTCGAATCGTCGCTGCGGCTGGCTGTGTTAAAATATACATACTAGACAAGTAGACTGCGCTGCCTCTGCTGCATTCTTGGAACAAAAATTTCACTGTTCGCAGCGACTGAGAAATAAAATTGAACGTCGACGTCGCGACGTTTCCTCCTCGAAGAAGACCAAATCAAAATAAAAACAAATAAACTATAAAGGGTGCGTGCGCGCCAATTATTTAATAACAATTAGCAAACGAAAGAAACAAAGTGAGTTTTGAGTTAGTTCGTCTCATATATATTAATGGCAATATTGATAAAGTGACCAATTTACATGCATAAACACGCATACATATAGACGCGCGCACACACATACACGCACATACACACTTGTGCACATGTATAAGTAGTATATTTAATATATATTTGTGTGTTTTCTCGCAGTGCACACACTAAGTGCAGCCATCGAAATGGACAAACTGGATGCCAACCTGGAGCAGCAGTTTGATCTCAATCTAATTGAGGCGGTTAAAATGAATCCCGTTATATACGATCGGTCACATTACAATTACAAGCATTTTGTGCGTAAGGCGCAGACTTGGAAGCAAATCGCTGAAACACTTGGAGTTAACGGTAAGTGAAATTTGAAATAGTGTTGTGAAACGGGTGTCCGAAGGGTGCAACCAGCCCATAAGCTGTGTGGCAAGTGAAATTGGTTGGCTGGCTGTGTATTGGCCGCTAGCTGAAGAAGCTGGCGCCGTCGTCGTCGCAGCAAATTGATTAAATTCTATGTGTTCGTATGAAAGAGGAGCGGGTAGAACGGGTGCAGAACGGGCTGGCAACAGAGACTACAAACGACGACATCGTCGACAGCGACAGCGGGCGTCGGCAGCAAGCGGGCAGCAAAAGCAAGTGTACAGAAACGACGCAAAAGTGAACGGCGACGCGACGGAGACGCGACAGACGATTGTGAAATGACAGGAGCGCAGTAACTGCGCAGAGGTTTGGGCGCTCTTAAAACACACAGAAACTCATAAAGGCTATGGCTGCAGCTTACTGCTTAATACGCATTTAGTCTTAAAGCAGGAACATTGCTTGCATGAGTGAAAATCTAGTTGGCTAACCGGTTTTCGGCGCCCGCATTTGGGCGCCACAGCTACGCTCCTGGCTGCG
This sequence comes from Drosophila peninsularis, assembly GCA_035047485.1. NCBI lineage: Eukaryota > Metazoa > Arthropoda > Insecta > Diptera > Drosophilidae > Drosophila > Drosophila peninsularis. The sequence continues at coordinate 7,180,508 of JAWNPN010000035.1, forward strand.
CTGTCGACGGTATGTGCGCGCAGTCAACATTTTTGAAGTTGCTGTACTTTTGCGTCGCAGTAGTTGTCTTTGTCACACACACGCTGCCTACGCCAGCGTTTATTTTTACACAACAGCCACTGCTGCCGTCGCCGCTGCAGCTGCTGTCAACATTGCTGTTGGCTGTTCACTCGCACACACACACACACGTTCAGCAATAAACAACACGCATACAGATACAGACAAACGTCGACCAACCGAACAGCTTTCATTTCATTTCATGACTGTATACTATAAACCGAAAAAAGACTGTTTTCGTCTGTCCTCCCCTCCCTGTCTATGCAAAAATTGTGTGTTCCTATTTCGATTTTGGGGCTTTTCCATTAATGAATTATGCAAGTCGTTTTTGCTATTGATAAAAAAAGATTTTGGCGCCAAACTATTTGGATAGAGGAGCAGAAAACATGAAGACGACTCTCCGTAGACAGATTTGCTGCCTGGCGTTACCAATACTAAGCGGGCAGAATCAACTCGTAGTTGTAGTCGACGTCGACAGCAGCAGCGGGTGCGCGCCTGCCTCCGCCAGGCCGCTCGGAAGCTGCTGTCGCTGCTGGCGTGCCACGGATTCAGCTTCAGCTCAGCAGCAGCTGCTGCTGCGACGGCTGCTGCGGTTGTTGCTGCTACTGCTGTTGCTGCTGCTGCTGCTTCTGCTGCTGCTGCTTCTGCTTCTGCTGCTTTTGCTTCTGCTGCTGCAGCTGCTGCTTCTGCCAATAGCTAACGCCGTTTGTTCAAGTGTCAGCGGGGGCGGCAGAGGCAACGCCGTTGACGTCTCGCGGTTTGTTTTGGTTTGCAATTTGACGCACACATATGGCTGACGTCTGGCAGCAATGCCGGCGTTGCCACCCCCCTCAAAGAGAAACTTGACAAACGCCGAAAAGTAAACAAACTTGCTTATCGGCGTAAGATTTATGAAATAGAATTAGAAGCACTAGGAAAGATGAATAAAATAATTTACGTAAAAAATATTAATTATTAATATTAAATTAATAAAAAATTAATTTTATTGCAGAACAAAAATGTACAAAACGCTGGAAAAGCTTACGCGACAAATTCGCGCGCGAAATGAAATTGTGCCAAGAATCGCGCTGGCGCTACTTCAAGCAAATGCAATTCCTGGTGGACTCCATACGGCAATATCGTGAATCGCTGCTGGGTAAGTGCGCCAACGGGGGCCAGAATGCCAACCAAGTGGCCGATCCCACGCAACAGCAGCAGACACAACAGCAGACGGTCGTCGATATCTTTGCCCAGCCCTTCAATGGCAGCGCAACCACATCGGCCCAGGCGCTGACACATCCGCACGGTGAGTACACGCCTAAACATAAAAACATTTTCGATTTTAACAAAGATTTCCCCATAGAAATCACTGTCACTGGCGACGCCCAGCTGGCCACGGCCGTTGGCAAGGACCAGAAGCCTTATTTCTATGAGCCGCCGCTGAAACGTGAACGCAGCGAGGAGGAGCACAGTGACAACATGCTAAACAGCATTAAGATATTCCAGAACAATGTCTCGCAAGCGGTCAGTGCCGAGGATCAATCGTTCGGCATGGTCGTCACCGATATGCTCAACACGCTGGGCGTGCGGCAGAAGGCCGAGGCCAAGGTGCATATCATCAAGTATCTAACGGATATGCAACTGCTGGCGCAGCATAACAAATACTAACTGTCGAGTCGTTTGTAGCATTACCAGCATCAACGGCAATTGCTGCAGCTACTGCAATTGGACAATGTGCTGGACGCTCGATGGTTAATGTAAAGCAGCTACATACAACAAAAACAAATAAACAACATTACAACAACAACAACAACAAATCCCAAAAAACAGGCGGCCGCCTGTTTTATTTTTTAGCTTATAAGTCTTAAAAGTCAAACTAAAGTTTAAATTAGTTTTAAAACTAGAAACACACACACACACACACACTTCATATACACTCAAGAACATTGTATAATTACGTAAGCACAAATCGTTATATATATATATATATATATATATATATATATATATATATATATATATATATATATATATATATATATATATATATATATATATATATATATATATACCTTCTTATGTGCTTTGATCTTTAGTAGTTGGCCCTACGCCCCCGTTAAATTCTCTAACCCAGTTTAGACGTGTACAAAATGGTAAAAGATAACTGGCTCTAGAAGTTTGTATTGTACGTAGTTTCATTTTGTAAAGCAATTTACGAAATCCTTTCGATTTTCCAATAATTCAACAGCACATTGTATATTTTTGACTATATCATTTAGTTTAAACATGCCATCGGGTTTAGTTTTGTAATTTCTTGTACAATTAAGACAAACTGTAATCACAACACACAAAAAAGAAAAGAAAAACGTTATTTTAATTTTTTAAGTTCTGTTGTAATATGCTAAAAAGAAGAAGAAAAACGCTTGAAATGCATAAAATTTGAAAGGCTTTAATTACGATCCTTTTAAGAATATAAATATACATACACACACACATAAAGCATATTACACAATTACATTGAATAGATTTCTGCAATTTATATATCTTATATATATATATATATATATTTTTCTGTATACATATAAAGGTTTTTAAATAACGCTGAAAACAAATAGAATTCAAAAACGTTATCTTAGAAGACGGGTAAATATTTGCCAAAAACAATATTGTAATATTGCAATGTTGTTTCAACATTTCAATTTACCTAATGTTTTTTGATGTACATTAAATCATGAATTGTGCAATTATTTGCAATAAAAAAAAAATCATACAAAACCAAAAACATAATTTAAATTATTTATTGACAATTGTTGCTGCAATTTTATAACGAGGTGGCAACCTTATTCTGTTGTAAACAAAAGCAGCTGTTTCTCAATTGTGCCGTCTCTACAAATTTTTATATAATGTCAGCAAATAGTGAAAATGATGAAACAAAAACGATTAAAAAGAATTCGAAATTAGCCGATACTTGGGCCGTAAGTAATACAGGCTTAAATGAGCTACGTATTTCAGCATTATAAATTACAGATTCGCCCATGTCACCTTTATAAAGATGAATACGACGACTGCAGCAGTTTCAAGGCACGCTTTCACCAATATTTTATATATGGCAAAGACACAGATTGCTCTCAATGGCAAAAAGACTATCAGGACTGCGAACGCTATCAGCGCTCCAATGGCAGTGATATTGAAGCGGCCAACGCTATAATCAAGAGCGAGGAGCAGCGTCGATTGACCCGACTGCATGCGCACTTTGCAAACGATACGTGGATAAAGCGCAAACAGCCGCCAGAGGATTGGGCCAAGCCGTTGCCCGAATGGCTAGAGAAGCGCAATGAAAACACCTATTTGGAGTTAAAGCAAAAGGAGTTGATGGGCTTGGCGGCACCAACGGAAGAATCGCGTTCCTTTTGCGCTATTATGTAGAAAATAAAAAATAAATATACATAAATGCTTTTTTTTATATCTATATAAATATGTAAATCTGGCAACGCTAGGCGAACAGCTGTTTTGGTCTGCGAGTGTTGCGCTTGTGGGTGTAGATATTTGTTCAGACTCGGCCAGAGAATTTCATTATACACATTTCGAGAACATAAGCAAATTGTTTCCATTGAAGATGTTGAAGGGAAGCACCTTAAAAGCATTGGACGTTCGAATTGTACAGCGTTACATTCAATCAAGGTCAGCAGGTAAATTGTTTAATTATATAATCTCAAGTCTTGGCAACCGTTGCCTCAGTATGTAAAAAAGAAAAGCAAAAACAACAGCAGCAGCAAAAAATTCTATCGAGTGTGTAAACTATATTATAAATGAGTAAATTTTTAAAAAACTGTTATTGACTAAACGCAGCCTTGCTTGTTGCAGTTGCCAACAACAGATCAGGCCGCGTAACTATTTAAATGGCATCCAGCGCACCTACATAACGTTCAATGATTTCCGCAACAAAAATCGGCTGTACACCAAAAAAGAGCTTGTCGGGTGAGTCAGTGATATAGCCAACTCAGAAACCAGTTAATGTAGTCCATGCAATTGCAGTTACTCCATGGAGGATATGTACAGTGTCGTCTCTGATGTTAGCAACTACTACAAGTTCGTGCCGTATGTTAACAAATCGCAGGTGCACAGCGTCGATCCCGGCGGAGGTGGATTTAAGGCAGATCTGATTGTTGGTTTCCCACCACTCAACGAGGTTTACACATCGCAGGTTACACTTCAGCCGAGCCAGCGTGTGAAATCGGAATGCCACGACGGCCGATTGTTCAATTACCTGCTCAACGAATGGCACTTCAGTCCGGGCCTGAAGGACGTGCCGAATTCATGCGTTGTCGACTTTCGCGTTTCGTTCGAATTCAAGTCGTTGCTGCACAGCAACATTGCCAATATATTCTTCGATCTGATATGCGATCAAATGGAGAACGCCTTCATCCTGGAGGTTAATCGTCGCAGTGGCCCGCCCTCCATACGCTCGCATGTCCTCAAATCGAGGCGATCCTGACAAAGAAACCAGCCCCCAACCTCAAACCCAATCACAATTCCCCCTTTTCATGTTCTTCAAAAATAAAATATAGTAATGTCTGTTTAGTAAAATAGAAGATAAATGTTGACAGAGGCGTTTTATATTTCTTTTGTTATAACAAATTGTAAATAAAATTGAGAAAACACAAAGATTACACTTAATTGCGAAATTAACAGTCTCTTTTGTTTTTTGCTGTTTTAATACATAACAGATACAAAAATTGTTTTCGTTTAATAATAATTGACAGTAAGTAGTGGAAAATTAATTTATAAATTATAATTACGTTGGAATGGCATCGTTTAAGTTCGAGAAACTCTCAAGAAGTGGCCTACGAAATTACAATTACATGCTTATATCAAAGTTATTAATATTGTATATATTTTTTTATATTTTTAATATAACTTAAACTACGTTTAGCTGCAAGTTTTTCTATTGCGATATCTTCAAACATATATATTAAACTATATAAAAATGTTCAGACGACTTTTGTGCGCCGCAAAAAATATTTATATATTTTAAAAAAATTCAAATAAATGCTTAAATATTTAAAAAGAAATTTTAAATATGAATAGTCAGTTATAAACATTAAAATTAAATATCATGTTATGTACAGCAGAATATCGCAATATTTGTAAGGTCTAATCGTAGTTTCCATTAGGCAGTTCATAGTTTTAGTTGCCTGTAGAAACGAAGTACAAATGTGTGCTCAGATATATACATATAATAATCTGAATATATATCTATTTAAGTATACGCAAGGATAGCATATAAAGTTCACGATTTCGCACACAATTCAAATAAAAATAATTTTATTTTATATTTTTCTAGCTTTTATCTTCCAGTTAAGATCGTAAATCTTTAAGACTATCCTCGTATGTCTATGCATCTAACAGATACCAACTATAACTCGTGTGTGTCCTATATATATAATGCTAAGCTCTCTACGATTTTACTTTATACAAGGTTAAGGTTAAGGGGCGTGTGTAACGATCTCTACTTAGAGCAGTACAAAAAGTCGACTAACATACAACAGTAAGTGATAAATTAAAATTTTAAATACCCTTTCAGTACAGCTAAATTTGTTTGGGTATATGTTAGATCACTTTTATAGTTTAGGTTTAGTTTCTGATATTGTCCAGTGAAATTACGCGTGCAACTACTTAGGAAACAATTAAGCTACATAGTTCAACAAATAGTTATGCATATAGCAGCTAATATGATTATGATTATGCAATACAAGGTATATGCGTAGTAGATAGGTACAATTCCTTAAACACTAAACGAACTGAACTAAACTCAAGGACAAGAAATCAAATACATTTCGGACGCAAGCATGCTAAAGACAACAATATGAATTAAGTCAAAAAAATTAATAATAATTGGAAAGGGCTGCGGCAGAACCATTTCGAATGGTTTCTCTTTTCAAAAAATATCACTTGTTGGGCTTTGCGGGCCGGCGTTGTGGCTGCCACGCGGCGGCAGCAACCACTGCCGCCAGTTTCCTTCGTTCTCAGTTGTGCTTGGCCCGCTTGCCAAACATATAGCCCTTCCAGCGCTCGGCAGTCTGTGCGATCAGTGGATCGCTGTCAATGGTAGCCAGCAACAGCAGCTGATTCACATGCGTCGCATGATAGTCCCAGCGTGCCAAATTTGGGGCCACACCCAAGCTGAGGTGACGCAAATCGTAGCTGGTGCCAGAGCCGGTGTCGTAGAGCAGCAACATCTTCTTCAGCGAATGCATGCCCTGGGCAAACAGTTTGCCCGCCTCGCGTGCTATTTTGCCAGGAGCTGTGCTGTTCAGATCGTACAGACCGAGCAGTGAGTAGATGAAACCATTGAGCACATACGAAGCAGGCGTTGTGGGATACTCCTCGTACCTGGACAAGTCGAAGGGTTAAAGTAGTTCAAGGATTATCAAGCCTCAATCCACTCACCAATAGTATTTATCCATAAATTGAGCCAAGACACCACCATCCCGCGAGTAGATGCGATATGGCTGCAGCCCCAGAGAAGCCGCTTTCAAGTAACGCATATCTCCACCCGAATGCCAATAGGCACGTGCCAGCACAGAGATGGCATGTCCCTGGCCCATGGCGGATATCCAACCAGGACGCAGCTCCGCAAATCCATTCAAACTGCGACGCACTGGATTCGTCCAGCCGCCTGTCTTGATATCCTGATTGTGCACAAACCATTCGGCTGCATCATAGAAATGGGCTAGATGATCACTCGTCGAGAGCGTAATATTATCATAGAACCCGATGCCTAAAAAGGCAATAGATAGCACCTCCAAGTCACTGCGACGCACCTTTAAGGGGGACCGCTTGTCGCCCATTACAATGCCCTTCTGCAGATCAATGTGCAAATCCCTCGTGATGTGACGCCATTTGTTCATGGAACCAGCGCCCAGACCATAATAAATATTGGACTCCTGTACGCTGAGCAACAGCTCCGCGGCCAGGTAATGCAAATTGTAGCTGTGCTTGGTATCTCGGTTTAGCACGGTGACCATCAGGCTGCTGCTGTTCGTTACCAACAGCAGATCCACGCTCAAGACCAGATCCTGCGTCTGATTCAGCTGTATGCTGATGGCGCTCTCGTAGCCAATAGTTGTCTCGAACTGGACAATGCTCGTGTTGAACTTGTGATGCCAAATGCGCGACATGTTGCTAGTTTTTGGCGTGTTCCAGTCCATTTGATTGGCATCGGCATCTTCTAGGATGTGGATGCGTGGCGTCTGCTCCGTGAGATTTTTGCTATAATGCGCCAGCGCAAATTGTGCAATCTGTGTGGGATAGAAGTAGCCACGTTTCTCCCATTGAGTGCTCACGGGCACGCCTTCGGCTGCACTGATGCACTTCACCCGATCGCGCACCTCCACATTGTAGTTCTCGAAGTACATGAAGACGCCGCGCGGATCGTATTTGCCCTTGGGCAAGTTCACCTTAGCATTGCTGTGCATCCAATTGAATTTGGCTGGATCGTTGCCACTGCCGCCAGTGGTGACGGCTCCACTGACATCGAAGTATTGCCGGAGAAACGAGAAGGGCACATAGACCTCATTGGCATTCTCGTCCCGTTTGCAGTGTATGCTGTACTCCTGATTGATAGCACATTCAATGTCCTGGAGCGGGCTGGCCAGCAAGTCCTGCCCCGCAGCCGAACTGGACAGTGTTTCATAGGTCTGCCGCCTGCCCAGCTGACGCACGAAATCCGGCGAGAAGCTAAAGGCAGCACAGCGCATATAAATGCCCAAGGTGATGACCATCACAGCCACCGTAAGCAGCAGGAGAACAGCTTTCAGATTCAGACGCATGATGAAGAAGACCAGAGGCTCTCGCTGCAACTAAATGACATTAACTAACTGTGAATAGAAAGAATTTATGGCTCTTACCTTTAAATATTGTGGCTTACGCAGCGCTGTTTCCCTCTGCTGCGCGCTCAGTGTGTGGGCGACATCGCTGGAGCTGGCTCTGCCACTGGCATCCACAGACAGATATTCGGACATGCAAATTTGTGGCCTGGTCACACTGTGCGCGAGGGAAGGAGCCTTTCTGTACTAATTTATGCAGTGCGCTCTAACGTCATATTCTAAATATATAAAAGGCACACAAACCCATACATACACAAACACACGCTTAAATGCGACAATCTCTTTGTTGTTGTTGGTTTTGCACAGGTAGCTGATGCATTGATTGGTTGCTATTTAACATGTTGGTGCAATTGCAGGCCTCTATAAATACTCGAGCATCAATTGCACCTGCAAATGCAGCGATTTGTATAGTATATTTAGAAAATTTTTTATATTTGCGCACAGCTGGGCACAGCACAACAATTTTATTTCACACAGCTGATTTTTATAATAATTTTAAAATGTTTTCTATTCATTTATGACTTTTTCATCGCACTCAATCACTACCCACACTATCAACTGCAAAAGCAAACACAACTGCAATGAAGACGAGGAAGAAAGATACTGAAAGTTTATACGATAAATCTAGAACAGAATGTTTACCGACTTGTCAAATCAATCACTTCTTGTTTATATTAAAATAAGTAAAATAAAGCAATTTTAATATTTATAATAACTTCCAAAAATTGAGCAGAAGAATAACCTGTTTGGGTGGGTCTATTTAAAAAATAATATATTTTGCTGAAACATATGTTCGCCTCAGCACAACATCATGTTACCATACCGCAATAAATTTTACCGTATAAACGCTAAAATGTTAAGTCGACTGTTTTGACAGCTGACAAGGGTTGCCCCACTGTTAAAAGGTTTGTTTCTCTTTGTAAACAAGAACGAAAATGAAAATATTTTGAAAATCACAAGCGAATGCAGGAAAAACCAATTAAAAACGACAACAAATAAAATTTATTATGTATAGCGTTGCAATCTCTGTTCAGCTGTAGTACACAGTATGTGCGTACCTATTATGTGTCGGTTGGCATCCCTAATCAAAGATAAATCAATAGCGGCGTGATTTGTTTACAACAAAATGCTTAACTAAATTTTTGTAAAGCAAAATACAATGCTTAGAGTTAATTTCAAATTTAGTGTAATATGGCTCGTGGTGTTTCTGCTGCTGCTGCTCAAAAGCAAAACGCTGCCGGCGTTCGCCTCCAACGGGGATCGCACACAATTCTTTCACAATTGTCGACAGAACTGCGAGCGAACAAACTGTTCAGCCGGCAAGTGGCATATATATATTTATTTTTATATACTATATAGTCTGATGAGTATATTTACAGATGGCTTGGAGATACAGGAGCAGGCGGTTAGCTTCTATGGCCAAACCATATTCGATCGCCTCTTTGGCTGGCGCTGCACGGATGAGTGCTCTTACGGCTGCATGTGGCGCACGGTTTTCGCTTTCATGGAGCGCGGCTGGCCCATTCCGCAGTTCTATGGCAAATGGCCATTTCTGCGGCTGCTTGGCATGCAGGAGCCGGCATCTGTTCTATTCTCTGTATTCAATTTTATCATGCATTTTCGCATGTTGCGCAAATTCCGCTTGTCAGTGCGTCCGGATAGCCCCTGCTATATGCTTGGCCACATCTTTGCTTTGGTAGGTGCCCTAAAAGGAGTAAGAAACTTCTCGTCCTTCTACTCCTTATATGCCTCATTCAATTTTGCTTCCTTTTAGGTATGTCTTAATGGCTGGATTTGGTCTGCTATATTCCATACTAGAGACTTTCCCATCACCGAGCTGCTGGACTATGCCTTTGCCTACTCCATTGTAGTCTGCTCCTTTTACTGCATGCTAATGCGCATGCTGCATCGCTACTCGCTCTTCTTGAGAGGCGTCATCACCCTGGCATGCGTCTCGTACTACATTAACTACTTTGCCTATCTGAGCACGGGGAAGTTCAATTACTCCTTCAATATGAAGGTAAATATTGCGACGGGCGTGCTCAATGCTGCGGGCTGGTTCATCTGGTGCCAACGTGTGCGCAATCGAAGACCCTACTTCAAACGCATTTTACGCTTTTACGTGCTATTCGCTATGGCTATGAGTTTGGAATTACTAGATTTTCCTCCAATCTTATGGATACTCGACGCACATTCGCTGTGGCACTTGGCCACAGTGCCCATAGTGCCATTATATTACGAGTGAGTATAGTTGGAAGATCTAACTATGGAGATTAACTAATTTATAAGGAGATTAACTTATATATATATATATATATATATATATATATATTTATCCTTGTAGCTTTCTCATTGAGGATTGTCAGACGCTGCTTAAGGAGAAGGAAATGGTGCCAGCTTATCCATACTACAACAAGGATATTTAGACAATTATATACATATATGGATCGTTATATTCGTCTTGTACTGTATTGTAAATGTTTTATAAAGAACACAATTATGCTACATTTGTCCACACTGCGAAATAGTAACTGGCAGTTTAGGCTTATTATTGGGTCCCGTTGGCACATTCTCTATTTTTCGCATTATCAGGAGGCCATCCAGCACTCGTCCGAAGACCACATGCTTGCCATCCAAGAAATTACACCTGGCACAGGTGATGAAGAACTGACAGCCGTTGGTGTCTCGCCCGCTATTGGCCATCGCCAGCAGACCAGGTGAATCGTGTTTTAATGTAAAATTCTCATCGCCAAATGTGTTGCCATAGATGCTGGTGACGCCAGTGCCGTCGCCTTGGACAAAGTCGCCGCCTTGGATCATGAAATCCTTTATGACTCTGTGAAAGCTGGCGCCTTTGTAACCGATGGGCACACCGTCTGGCCGATACTCACCCGTGCAGAATTGTCGAAAGTTCTCGGCTGTGCGCGGGACTGTGTCCGCAAACAGCTCAAAAATCATGCGACCAATTTCCTGCCAGTTGCAACAGATTAAATATTAATGAAGTCATTAATTTCCACATTATTTACTTACCGTTGTGCCCACGGCTACGTCAAAGAACACCACGGGATTGTTTGAGCTACGCAGCTGCGACTGTATTTGATTCCAGTTGGGCATATTCAATATTAATATTACTAATAAATGCAAACGTTTAACAATTAAGGGCGCCGGTTGTGGTTTGTTTACGTTTTTGCAGCGATGAGCAGGCAATAATCGATTATCACGATAGTGCAGTCGTGCCATTCTTATCGATAGTTTCAGCTAGCCGGTACTAATAGTAATCGTTCAGCCGTGCGCTCACTCACACGTGTGGATTCGTTTGTTTTGTGAATATATTTCTGAATATATTATAAATAAATTGTGTGCAAGTGCTAAACATATTAAGTGCAGTGATTTGCTGAAAACCAACATTTGTTCGAGTTCAGAAAGATAGACAGACAGCAAGAGGCAAGGCATTAGCATAAAGGGTAAGTTGCATGCGTATTTTTCGTTTTACCGTTGCTTTTTTTTCTGTATTATTTTCTTGCCTGGGTTAATTATAAAAGTTCCCGGCTGTTGTGCACTTGACTTGACTTCATATTGTTGACAAATAATTATTGATGTTTGCTATTTAAATGCAATCAAACGACTCAAATTGCATGCAAACAATTGACGCGATCAATCAAGGGTGCACGATTGTTGCTATCTCCCTTCCACTTAAGTCGCGAATTGAAAGCTGTGAAAGCTTCGCTTTGCGAGATTTCTAATTTGCAAATAAATTGAGAAAAGCTTCATTTTTTGTAGTTAATAATATATTTTGAATAAAAAATGCGCATATCAAATGCTCAGTAAATGTTTATGTTTATAAATAAGTGGATTTTGTGTTGTTTTGTTGTGTTTTGTGTTGTTCATGAGAGCTTTAACTAAATAATATTGATATGTAGGAACCCAGCAATAAATTAAATGAAAATTAGCAGCGCAACTTAGAAACTATATAAATATGTACTTAAATTCAAATTGAGCAAATTCAAATCGTTCGATTTTAGGTGCAGGCCTCATTGCAGCTCGTTTCAAAACCTCCAATAAAAACACAGCTAATACTATCAACATATTTGCATACATCCCGTCCTCAATTACTCGCTTCGTCTGTGTCCACATCGGAGATGTCCTTTAGCTTTGTATTGTTATTATTGTTGTTGTTATTCTCATTGTCCTGGGCCGCCTGTTGAAAGCTTTGCTGTATTGTCTTGGGATCCACCACCAAAATGGGCGTACAGCCATCCATAAGATGTTCGCTTTGGCTCTGGAACTGCTCCCGTGATATGCTGCGCGTGAAGGAGAAACGCAGGGACTTTGTACGCGTAAGCTTCTTCTTGATGGGCGGTTTGCCGGAAACCGGTCCCGTTGGCTCTGAGCTGGTGCGTTCTGTTTCGGGTGTGGCCGGCGCGGAGCTGATCTCCAGCTGCACATCACGCAGTATTTCCTCCGCAAAGCCTTTGATCTGACTCCAGGCATCCAGTATGTCCTTTTCCGTGGCATGCTCGTACGTCACACAGAAGCGTATAACATAGCGTCCATTGAACTTAGCCGGCGTCATATGCATCTTGCCCGAATGATTGATTTGTGCCAGAAGCAGATGATTGGGCTCATCACCGGTGCTGTGGGGGGAAGATAGCTTATATTGTAGTAGGACAGAGGATTTAGTTTTGTGTTTCTCAAACTTACCGCATGCGGAAGCACACCAGACCCAGATGCACATCGTTGCGCACCTCGAAGCGTTCGTCCTTGCGCACCAGCATCTCGAACTTCTTGGCCAGCACCATGTGATTGCGTATGTACTCCTGCAGTCCCTTCACGCCATACGTGCGAAAGACGAACCACAATTTGAGCGCACGGAAGCGTCGACTCAGCGGTATGCCGTAATGTCTGTAGTCCACGCCGTTCATATGCTCGTGCCTCAGGTACAAGGGGTTCACGTTGAGAGCGCTCTTCAGTATCATTACATCGCGCACCCACAAGGCAGACGCATCGAAGTTGGTCAAGAGCAGCTTGTTGGGATTTGTGTTGAAGGAGTCGGCGTACTCCAAGCCGGCGGAGAACACACGCATCTCTGGCAGTATGAAAGAGTTGCCCGCATAGGCGCCATCCACATGCAGCCAAATGCTGGACACCTGTCGGCACACCTTGCCAATTTCGGAGATATCATCGAAGGCACAGCCACCGGTGGTACCCACCGTGGCGACCACAAAGAAGGGCGTTAATCCGGCATTCACATCATTCTGTATCGCCTGCTGGAGTAGATCCACGCGCATGCGTCCACGTTCGTCGGCATCGATGATGCGCAGCTTCACCAATGCCATTTTGGTGGCCTTCTCCACGCTGGAGTGCGCCTCCCGGCTAGCATAGGCAATCAGGTTAGGCAGGAAGACGCTGTCATGCACGCTCGTATGGCCCTTCAGCTCGTTAATGGCCCGCGCACGTGCCGTGATCAGGGAGACGAGCACACATTCCGATGCGGAGCCCTGCAAGGCGCCGCCACCTGTGCTGCCAGGTAAATCCGAAATGAATGCCTTGGGCAGACCCAATGCCTTGGCGTACCAGTTCATCACAATTGTCTCGAGCTCGGCAGCAGCCGGGCAACTGGCCCAGCTGAAGCCAATGGAGCCAATGGCACTGCTCAGCATGTCGCCCAGCACCGAGGGAAAACTGTTGCCCGATGGAAAGTAGGCGAAGAATTTCGGATGATTCCAGTGCACGACACCTGGCATTATCTTCTGCTCAAAGTCCTCGAGCACATCTTTAAACGATTCAGGTGATTGGGGCGCGTCAGCTGCGAATGTAAACAAAGCAAAGACAGCTCGTTAGTTGGCCCTGGAAGCAGTTTAGCTCAAGTCTAAAGTAGATATGTGAAGAGTATATATATAGTATATCTATAGTTTATATATATCTTTTAGCACCTATAAAGCTGTTGCTATACATTCTTGTTATTTTTGGCAGCGTGCGGAAAAGATCAGCCAAATATGTGCTGGAACAAAACTTGATCTACTGCTACACCTGTGTGTGCGGCTAGGTGTGTATGCGCCTAATTAATTGATTTGTTGTGTTTTGCGGTATTGATCAGACGTAAATATTTAGCTTAACTAACTGTGCGCAATTCGCTCGAAATTCGGCTGAAAAAGCACAAAAGTCTTATGACCCAACTGCCTGCTGCCCCAAATCGTGCCCACGCCAGAGTGAAACATACAGTTTTTTATGCAAAAAAGAAAAGAAAACAAATAAATTGTTCATGGATTCACGGATTCACGGTTACCATGTGGGCTTCTAGAGAGCTACAAGTCAATTCGCATTGTTTGCTCGCAATTAGTCAACATGAAATCCACAAGTTTCTCAAGTGTCTGTTGAGTGGAGGTTTTTTACTGTTGTTGTTCATGATTTGTTTTCCTTTTTTTGTGAATATTTTGTGTGAAGTGAAATTTATTTTTCGTTTTGCTAATTTGTTTAGAAGCCTTTAACTAATTGTTGTTTACTCGCAGCGATCTCTCCACCAGAGCTCCCTGACTGGCAATATTTTCCAAGTTTATAAACAAAATACTTGGGCATCAAAATAGCGCAAACATTTAGCCACATTTTATTTTAGTTTCTGAATGAATTTTGAATTTAAAAATATTTATAATTACATGAGCCAATTTATACGCGCATTATTTATAAATTGTTTGTAAATAGACTGGCCTAACTGGGTTATTTATGTTTGCCTTTGGTTTATCTGTTACCTGGCAGTAGTTTTTTCAAGTAGCCAGGATCTAGTGTGGGCGCCACATCGCGCTGTTCAATGTTGCTGCCGTATTGGCATATATAATCGATCACTTCCTTGCCGTATTTACGAAACTCTTCCACATTCATTTTGCTGTTGGTTTATTTTATTATAGTTCCTTAAGCCACTTAACAGTTTTTGTATTTGTTTAACACGTTTAACACTTTGCCCAAAGCTAGGCAACACTTGTAGCTCGTTCACTTCAATCCGTCACGTTGTGCTCGTTGCAGCTTCCTTTGCGCGAATGGCTCACTGCTAGATGCTTCATTCGTTTTTATAACGAACCCGAACGGCCTCTCTCTCTCGCGCTAGCTCTCAGTTGTACTCTCTCTCTGTCTCATTTGTTTCTTTTCTTTCTCAAATTACCTGCACTGTAGTTTGCCGCCTGCGACGTATTGGCTTGGTTTTTGGGAAACCCGCTTTTGCCAATTTGCTGAGTCGCCTCAAGTCTCGAGCCTCAGTTCGCTGCGCGCGCGCTTTGTGTAGGTTGTTTCGCTTAGTTTTGTTTGAATTCAATTTGAGAAATGATCAAAAAATTCCCTGCCGGGAAACATTATTTTATTACCTCTTTTTTTGCGCTCGCCATAATTATATGGCTCGCATGCGAAATGAAAGGCTTTTCGTGCTGTGATTTGAAACTGATTGAGTCTTTATTAATAGCACATTACAGTTGGTTATGTACAAGCATTTTAACTGTTAAAATTATATATATTATGAAATGCATGCTATGTTTAATTACAGTTGGCTACAGTGCAAAAGTGGCTTAAAGGGGTAGTTGGGAAAATTGAGATAGTTCAGTTGATGTTTGTCGAATGAATCAGAGCAATTATTGACATAGCGTTGAGTACATAAGAACTTGAGTATATTAACTTGAGTAGTACGAATACGTGGAAAATGTGAAGTATACGTCAAATATATTAATTGGTAAATGGTTTAAGCGTAGTTGGGAAATTTGGGGAACTTTTTGTTTGTTGAATGAATCAGTTTAATTATTGGCATAGGTTCGAGTTTTCATTGAGAAAAAAGAACAGACGAAATTACGCATATGCACTAAAAATATTACGTATACGTAAAGCATATATTAATAGACAAGTAATGGGGAATGGTTTAAGGGTAGTTGCGAAACTTTCGATAGTTTATGTTTGGTCAATGAATCAGTTTGAATCAATTGGATTATATGCATAGAATTGCGTTGAGTTTAAAAGAAAGAAACAGAGAGAGAGAGCGCAGAATATTACGTATACGTAAAAAATAAATAAATTTAAATAAAATTTAAGTTATTCATCTATTTTACGCATACGTAATAGAGTACAATTTATTTATATATGAAAAATGTGTATGAGTTTAAAAAAATTATATAAAACAAATATATATAAATAAACAAAAATATATATATATTTATAATAAATATATATAAATAAAAAAAATATATATATAATGAAAGTAAATAACAATTATATTAAAAATAATAAAAACTATAAAAAAAAAAATAAAATAAAATAAAAAATATATCTATAAATATAAAATAATAAAAATATAAAAAAAATTCAAAATATTAAATAATAGTAATAAATTATTCATAAAAAATAAATTAATAAACCATTTCAACTTATAATTTATGCAAATTAAGGCAATAATCTGCTCAGCGCATAGGAAAATTTTATGATAAAAACTGTGAGTATTGTTTCGTATAAAATATAAAATATTTCCTAAAGCTCTAATACTTATATAAGTGATATAATATCTGAACACAAAACGTATGATCTCTAAATGACAATTAAAAGTTCAAACCACAATCATTTGTTTTAATGATTGCTTAATAGAAGCGAAATTAACATTTCGTTATGCATTGTTGGTTATAATTAGTTTTACACAATCGCTGCCACGCCCACCGCAACTCGTACGTTTCCCGTTTGAAAGCTTGAACCGGATTTGTATCTTCTTTTTTTAATCCCTGTCTTTAGTATTTCAACCATTTTTCGGGGAACTTTTTGGGTAGGCATAAGACGAGTATTAGAAGAGACGTGCCTGGCCTACGCATTAGACAATAAGCAAAAAAAAAGAGGAAGAAGAAGAAGCAGAGTGCCCAACCAATTCTCACCAAGCTTATTTAACTAAGCTCGTTGATTTTTTATTTATTTTCAAACCTTTTTTTTCCGACAACGGGGAATAACTTTTGACACATGCCTGAAAAGTGGCAAATAATTGAGCAAATATATAAGTTGGCCAAAATGATTAACATTTGAACAGCTTTCCTGTGTGTGTATGTGTGTGATGCATGTGGCAGACCATGACGTATTTGCCACTTCATAGGAATCTCGTGAGGAAAACAGCCAATTGCAATACAATTTACAAAGTGTGGTTGAGTGGGTGTGGGTGGGTGGGCGTTGTGTGTAAATAGAACTCGGTGAATGCTCATTAATACCTAAATGAAAGCATGAATGAATGAAAATGCTTTGTATGCTTGTGCTAATTGGTTGAGTTAGTGCCTGAGGCTTATATAATCTCCAGGCCAGGCCAGACCACAGTTCAAGTTAGTTAGCTCCCGCCCTCATATACAGCCAGGCCACGCAAAACTCTTGCGCTGATTCATGCGCGCACGCGCCTTTGCCTGCCCGG
Organism: Drosophila peninsularis; assembly: GCA_035047485.1. Taxonomy (NCBI): domain Eukaryota; kingdom Metazoa; phylum Arthropoda; class Insecta; order Diptera; family Drosophilidae; genus Drosophila; species Drosophila peninsularis. The sequence goes on from JAWNPN010000035.1 coordinate 7,197,839, forward strand.
GCAAAGTGCGGTCTGAGCGAGGCATTGACAGCGCATGACTTGGCGTATTTGCTGTTTGGCCACGGCCTGACGATCTGCTTTTTGTCGGCTTAATGGCCAACTCAACGCAGCGCGGCCCGAGACTTTCATTCACTCACAATGCGAATGACGTCGTTTCTCTAAATATAAATCGCATATTCAGTTTACGCGGTCACACTTCAAATTGCCCGAGGCTCAGTGGCGGCGTCCATCCGCCTGGCACCATCCCAGAGTCAAATTTATGGCCAAAATTCGCTGCGTCTGGCTCATTAATTATAAGACATGTAGTTGGCACTGCCAAACACCATTCATGGTTCATCTTTAAACAATTTTTGAGCGTTCTGTTTAAGTTTCGCTTTCGTCATTGTCACAGCGCTTGACAACGGAGACTTCTTCCTCTTCTTGTTCTGCTTTGAATTCCGTCAATTCACAGCTTTGGCATTTCATTTGATTTCGGCTGGTTTCATGCTTATGTGTGTTAATGTCTTCGATTTGCATATCAAAAATCTTTTTTATGACTATTTTGTTATCGTTTTTGCACGTAATTTGATTTATTCGATTGTGATCTTTGGTTTTATCGACGCCAGTAGCTTTAGCATTTATTTGCTTGTTAATTGAAAAACTTTGCGCGAGCTTTGAAGTTATTTCATGCAAATTTGAAACTCGATCTAAACCAGTTAAGAGGGCAATTTCGGGGAATTGCTATACTCTGTAGTGGTGTACTCTGTAGTTATGTTAAATGGGTTTATTTGTATGTAATAGATGAAAGACCCTGAAGAATAAAATTAATAATTGAAAAAATCTCAAGAAAAAAGTACTAATTAAATATATTTTTGTACAAAAGAAAACTATTTTAAAAATATAATATTTAATAAATAAAAAAATTTGAATGATTCCTAATATAATTATTTGTTTTTAATTAAAAATAAAAATTTAAAAAATCTTTAAATGACAGACAAATTTTTATTTATGTTATTAATATATTTAAAAAAAATTAAAAATATACAAAATATTTTTTTTAAAATTATTTTTTATTTAAATTAAAAAAAAAATCATTTAAAAGGGATAAAATTAATTTTTTAAATGCTCTATATTTTCTATTCACAAAATCATATGATCTTTAAATATTTTATCCAAGCTCCCCAGCTTTGCCTAATCTAAACATCTAAACCACCCTAGCCTTGAGCTAAAACTCAGAGTTAGCTAGAAAAATAAAATATATAGACCTACGAGTATGTAAGAATTTAAAAATTTGTTGATCAAAGAAAAGTCCATACAAGTAACAATGCGTACACACTTGTGCTATCTGTGGATTTGTAGCTTTGCCTTAGCTTGCCTGGGGGCTACGGTAGATAGAGTGTCAATGGATAAGCTGGGCTTTCACAACAACTACAATGCAATTGTGCGGGACTTAATCAAGAACTGGGAGTCACCGATTGTGTATCTGCGACAATTGGGCTACCTGCCCAATGACTATGAGGACACATCGAAGATTAAGCCGAGCTTGGATGCTCTAATGAGTCGCATCGACAACGATGATCAGCAGAATGCCTTACACGCAGAGTGTGAGAATAGCAAACTGCAATTCTGTGGCATAAATGAGGGCAAAAAGTTGGAGCTGAAGAAGGAGAATAAGAAGCGAAAGGCCTTTATGGTGCAGCCAAAGAAGAGCAAACGTTGCGAGCGAGAGGCAACTGCCACACAGGGCGTAACCTATCCCACGGTGGATCAACTGTTGGCCATGGTGCAGCAGGCGAAGCCCTTGCCTATAGTCGAGCAGTCGCCGGCACAGCCCAAGCCAGTGGAACAGATAGACAACTCGAAGTTGCAGCTGTTTAGCCAAATGTTGTCACAGCAGCGCCAGGAGCAGCCAGTGCAGCCGCTGCAGCCAGTGCAACCAGTGCAACCCGTGCAGCCGGTATTCGATGCGAATGCAAATGATAATATCTTGCAGCGTCTCGTCAAGAGAATCAGAACTGGCTCCAACTCTAAGCCACTGGAATCCGTGCAGCCAAATATCGTGGCCAACATGCCGCAGTACTCAATTGAGAAACCATCGCCAATCGGAGCTTATAACATGCTGAAGCTGCTCAATGAGAGTCCCGGCAAGACTGTGTCCTCCTACTTGGCCAGCCAGAGAGCGAATGCCAATACGAGTATGTATAGCTCATTGCTTAAATCCATTGATAAATCCGCTACCCATTCGTCTCAATATAGTCGCCCGGATCCGGCGCAATCTCAAGTCACGGTTAGTACGGAAATTGAAGCACCGCAATATCTAAATTGGGATATACAAAACAATCGCCTCAAGGAGATCTCGCCCCTAGCCAGGGAATCCTATGTGGATAAACTCGTGCGGATCTTTGTCAAGAAACAGGAAACTTTGGACATCTTAAAGCAGAACCCAAATGATAATATATGAGAGAAACTTCTACAAATTTGTTAACTCATTGCCATTCTTGTTGTCTACTTGTTTATAAATAAATATATATATATTTTCCATATTTGGTTTACCTTACTGATTCAGAATCCAATTTGCTTTTGCCGTGTTCTTCATGGCATCATCAGTGAAATTGCTTTGAAAATGATGTGTTGTTTACGGGCTAAAAATCACAGTAGTAAATCAATTATTTACTATGCACATCTGTCTAAATATATGTTTACGATACTGTCTTCAGCGTAATTGTGCCAGATTAACAGCAAAAAAAGAAAAGAAATCATAATAATAATAATAGCCGCTCGTGTCCAAAATAAAAACTATGCCTCAGCACACGTTAAGGAAATGCTTTGCCATCCATCTTCATTAGATTAGCGAATGGTTTTTAGCTTGAATTTGACATCATCTTTTGTTCTATAATTATACTTTTTTTTGCTAAAAAAAAAACTAGTACTGGGTAAAATAATTTTAAAATAAGGTAGGCGTGTGTAAATTTGATTTTTTATGAGAGTTGAAATTAGTGAAGTTGGACTATTTGCTGAAGGTGTTCAGGAGAGAGCTAAATGTTTAAATTGATGAGAGTTGCTTTAAATAAAATGGCACATATATAAGATAAGATATAATGATATCTTTATATAAATTAAAAAATATATATGCCATTTATTAAGACTTTAATCATGGCTAAGCTAAATCTTGGAGGTCAAAAGCAATCAAATAAAATTGAGAACAAATATATACAAATTAAACAAAAAATATAATAAATTAATTTATATTTTGTATTTAAAAATATATTTTTTATAATTTTTATTTTTATTTAATATTTTGATTAGTTTATATTTTTATTTGAATATTTTTTTATATTTTTATAAATTAATTTTTTTATTTATATATTTCTGTATTTTTTATTTTTTTATTTATATATTTTTTATTTATTTATAAATTTATTTATTTATATTTTTTTATTTATATATTTATTTTAATATTATATATATATATATATATATATATATATATATATATATATATATATATTTTTTTTTTTTTTTATTGAAAAGAAAACACAATTTCGAACGGTGCGTAATAGGCTATTTATTTATTATAGATATATTATTTTATAAATAGATCTATTGAGCAGAAAACAATATTTGGAGTTGACTAAAAGTTGACTAGGTTAGTTAGTAGATATTTATTATGCTAAACATACATGCATATATATTTGAGCTGGATATTTATAAGGAATGCTAATTAGATTGTAAATTGGTCTAGAATTCAACTAGGCGTTCGTTTACGCGCGCATTAAATAGTTTTGGATTAGTTTTTGTCTTCGGTATGCATATTGGGCTGTTCAATTGTGATTTTCTCGGGTGGAGGATGCCTTACGCAGAACCATGGGCGATTTACGTGGCGATTGCAACTGCTTCTGCTGGTGCTGTTGTTGCTGTTGTTGTTGTTGCTGTTGCACATTCACAAAGCCCGTCTCATTCTCGGGCGAAGGCGAAGAGCCAGCGCCCGAGTTGCGACGCGATGAACTCGGACGCACTTTGGTGTCCAAGTGTCGAAAGCTGCGGAAGCGTAGAGTACTTATAGAAAAGGAAAGAAAAACAAAAGAAAACTTCCAACTTACCGCAACGAGCAATTGCTGCCCTTTTCCTCGTTGATGCTGTTGAAGAGAAAGGCCAGCGGCCAGGATATCCACGAATTGTGATCCACCGAGCTCTGAGTGCGTATGATGGGTGCACTGCCGCGACTGATCACCGGCGAGGGCAGCTCCATTGATAGTTTCGGTGTGCCCGCCTTGTTGATAGCCGGATTGTAGATCTTCGGATCACTGACCATGCGCACGAAGAACGAACGCTTCTGTGCGAGCGTATCCTGCTTCTTGCGATTGATGATCTCGGTGATCTCGTCGTGCTGCTCCTTCTCCAGCAGCTCGTTGGCAAAGTCTACGATGGTGTCCCAGGCATAGTCAATGTCCTCGGCAGTGGCGTTCTGTGCCACCGCACAGAAACGGATGATATAACGTTCGTTCACGCTGGCCGGAACCATATGCAGCTTGCCCGATTCATTGATGGCGCTCAGCAGTTTCTCGTTGAGCTTGTCGCCGCCCTTGAGGCGAAAGCAAACCAAGCCCAGCTGCAAGTGAACAGGTGAATGAATTTATCTAATCGCCATTGTTAGAAGTAAACAAAAAATGTATAAAGCTCAAACAGTTTGACATTGCGTATACGCAATGCGAACGCCTTATTACGTGATGTGACGTGCGGTTGGTCATGAAAAGAAAAAAAGGCCAATCGAATTTAGTGGCTAAGAAACGGAGGCCCTCAAGCAGCTGTCAATTAGTGCGTCATGTTTCAGTTCAAATACCCTGTAGTTTTTTGCAAGAGGGAGGCATGTGCTGGCTGGCGTTTTCCAGGTTTTTCTTTAGGTATTTTTTTAAGGAATTTAATTAAGAGCCCAGACACAATTCCTTCTTTTTATTAGACATTTTCTTATATATTTTATTGCTTTTTTATATTTAGACCTTTTATTTTTATACCTGATTTATATTTAGACCTTTTGTTTTTATGCCTAAAACTTAACTAGCAGTCCTTTCTTCCTTACTTTTATTAGAGAATATTTTGTTATATATTTTATACCTAATTTAAATTTATACCTTTTTTATGCCTTTTATTTTTATGCCAAAAATTTATGTATAGTTTTTCAAAGGGAAACAGTAGAGAAATATATAGAAATTAATTTAAATTTCAAACTTTAATCAATTCCCCTCGCACAGGGTATTTGCCCGTCAAGCCCACTCCGCTCTAAACATTCACACTTCTTGTTTTTTTCTGCTTCTCCTTCTTCTTCAGCTGTTTTGGGCTGCCTTTAAACAAAAATTTTGTATGCCAATTATGCCAAAACACTTCAATTACCCGATTTTCGCAGCAGTTTCGATCGGAATTTTGGCATTTAGCGTGCCATTCCGCACGTTCGTCTCTGCGGCTGATGTGAATTAGTGAAATGTGCAAATAGTTTTACAAGCTCAAAAGACAAATTTCATAATTGAATTTGAGTTAAGTCAAAGTCAATGTTATTTGCGTCAGTCGCTGCCACAACGGCCAAACGATTTCCTCAGCAGCAACATTAACTTTGATAAATGTTTAACATGCACAACAATGGCCCGCACGCCCACACATTTCGATTATAAGATTTACCACAGGTCGAAAGCAAAAAAAAAAAAAACTATATATAAATAAAGCTTGCTGGGTGTAAACAAAAAGTGCTTTGAACTCGTTACATGATTAATTGCTGTATTGGGCCAAGTCCATAAAGCGAAATGGAAATGAAACCGTAACTCACCTTGACTTGATTACAGATCTCGAAGCGTTTGTCTTTGAGCACCAGCTCCTCAAAGCGTTTGGCCAATTTGATATGATGTCGTATATAATGCTGTAGTCCGGATATGCCATAAGAGCGTAGCACAAACCTGGGAAGATAATTAAATAGTAATGTGAGATATAGATAGGTATGAGATGGAAGGTTGAGGTATGAGATAGGAGATATGAGGTATGATCAATGAGCGATGAGATGTGACATATAAAATATGAAATTTGAGATGAGCATCGATTCATAATTTCAAAAGTAGGTCTGCCTCAATAACTTTCTCTAAAGATCAGTCATAATATACTAACTGATGTATTTGCTTATCGATTACTTAGAGTATAAGTCATATTTCCTAGTAATTGATTCTCCGAAAATATTTAAAAATCTATATAATATGTGTGGCGTGAAAAAGTACAAAAAGAAAAGAGAGAAAAGATGGTCTTTCTCAATTTTAGAGCCAGGCTCAATAGGCTTGAAGCTGAACGGGTATGCTCGACTACAACGCTCATATATGTTTTATTGTTAAAGTTTTTTTTAGTTTTCTAAGAATCTGGCTATTGAGCCAAGCTATTTAACCTACGTCACCCGCTTATTCCTTTCAATGAACACAATAACCCATATACTTCACATCAAATAGCAAGTCATCTCTATCTAAGTGTTTGCTATGAAATATTCGGTATAGTCATCAAATAAATTGTGACTTGATTCAGTTCCTAACTCACTAAAATGATATAGGTATATTAAGAATTTTTCTTCTCATCTCTATCTTCTTCTGTTGCCGAAATTTGTTGTTGTTACAACTAAATCGCAAGCAAATAATAAAGCCACATGCTTCAAGTCAAGTATGTGCTCATGGCTGGGCAACAAGTTTGGCACTCCACAAAGAGGAGTAAAAAAGCCAAAAACATAAATAAATAAAATATTTGAGAATAGTCAACAAAGTCATTCACGCTTCGACTGTCGCTCAAGGGTCGGTCTCTATTATTTGATTTTTTTTTTTTTGGGATACATACCACAGTTTCAGTGAACGAAAGCGTCGGCTGAGTGGAACTCCCCAATGACGATAGTCGATGGCCGCATCCGAATAGCCGTGCTTGAGATACAGCGGATCGACGACCAGAGCTGATGTCAGACGGATGCGATCGCGCACCCAAAGTGTCGAGCAGTCAAAATTGGTCAGTAGCCATTTGTTGGGATTCGTGTTGAATGAGTCAGCGAATTCGATGCCCTGTTTATTAGCATACTGAACTGTTTAGATGGATGCATAGAGAGACTGAGTGAGTGAGACTGTGTACCTTTAGCAGCGGCTTGAGCTCGGGGCAAATGAAACTGTTGCCCGCATAGGCGGCGTCCACGTGCAGCCAGACGCAGGGAAACTTTTTCAGCTCGTTGCCAATTTCGGGCAAATTGTCGAAAGCACAGGAGCCGGTGGTGCCCAGCGTGGTGGACACAAAGAACGGCACCAGTCCCTGCAGTTCATCCTCTTCCATGGCCTCGCCAATCGTCTGGCCACGCAGGCTGGCATTCTCGTCGGGCTCCAGAATGCGCAGCTTCACAAAGCATATCATAGCTGCCTTCTCCACACAGCTATGCGCCTCCTTGGAGCAGTAGGCCATCAGCTTGGACAACAAGTGTCCCTCCTCGACGAACGGATGCTGAGCCTTGAGCCGCTTTAGTGCTTGCGCACGTGCCGCCAGCATCGTGACGAGCACACACTCCGAGGCGGATGTCTAGGCCATCAATGTCAAGCTATAAATTTTACACCAATAAACAAGTTGCATGTGTTTATTACCTGTATGACGCCGCCGCCGGTGCTGCCCTCCTTGAGGGCTAGAAAATGATCGGGCAACCCAATGGCCTTGCCCAGCCAATCGAGCACAATCGTCTCCAGCTCGGTGCAGGCGGGGCTGGCAGCCCATGAGAAGCCAATGCAGCCAATGCCATCGCCCAGCATGTCGCCCAGTATGGAGGGAAACGAATTTCCCGCCGGAAAGTAGGCATGGAATCTCGGATGCTGCCAGTGTGTAACGCCTGGCATTATCTTATCCTCCACATCGGTCATGATTTGATCCCAATCCTCGGGCTCCTGTGGCGCTTCAGCTTTTGATTGCACGAGGTTTATATTAGTTTGTGGAAGTGTTAGATAGAAAATCAGACTGTGTTTAAAATTATAATTTGTATTTGATGAATTTTTAAAAATTTTTCTATTTTCCCAGTTTTCAAATAATTAATTTTTAATTATTTCGAATTGCGCCATTTAAAGACTTAACAACTTTTAATATTTGTGAGGGAATTTTTTTTGGATTTTGATATTTTTAATGAATATTTATATATACCAATATATATATTTATACCTATATATTATATGCCCACTTACTTGGTAACAGATGCCTTAAATATCCGGGCTCCACGCTGGGCGTAACGCGCCGTTCACCCAAGGTTTCCAGATAATTGCAAATGTATTCGACCATTTCCATGCCACGTTTTCGAAATTCGGTGCTATCCATCTCGATGCCGTATTGCTGCTATATAATTGTGCTATATAATATATTTGTTTCTATTTTCCAGCTTTCTGTGATATTTTGTGTGAATCGCATTGTAAGCGTGTTGTAAAATTAGACAAACAAGATGTAAACATGTTATTTGAAATTAATATATTTGTGTAATGTATAGGAATTTGTTTTTATAATTTCTCACTTAGATTTATTTTGATTGCCTCTGAGATATATTATTAAATATAAATTTTGTGCTAAGCAATTTTTATTTAATTTTAAATTTAATTTTGTAGTTTTAAATGTATTTTTTTAAATGAAAAGCATATAAATTGATATTTTTTGTATCTTTAGAAGTATATTTTATTTGCATATATTTTTTATGACAATTAATTATAAATATATTTAATTTATTTTATTTTTTAATATTTAAAAAAATATATTTATTATTAGGAGAAATATATTTTATTTTTTTATTTTGAAGAAAAACTAATGATATTTTTAGTTTATATATTTATATTTATTTTTAAAAACGTATTTTTGGGTTTGTCTTATTTCAATGTCAATTTAATTTGATAGTTTTTGTTTTCAATGTCGCACTTAGAAATTGTGTTTTCCTTTAGTTTTTTTCGCACAGTTTTTCTGTATTTGCGTAGCTGATTTACAACGTTTTGTTTACACGCAATTAATTAGGTATTTAGTTAATTTAGTTGGCTTTTCATTATGGCTTGTTTATTGGCTTTTTATCGCTGTTGACGGCTGTTAAAAATTGCTTTCGATTCTTGTTCTTGAATGTGTTTTATTAACAATGTAGTGGCAGTAACAAATTGCCCAGTTTTCATTTGTGTTTGTTTATAATTAAAATTGGCTCTAAATTAAGTGTAGTTCCGAATGGTTTTGCACACATTTAACAATTGTCGATTGCTGGCACTTGGTTAGTTTCTAATGGCCTATTATTATCTGTGCGTGTGGCCACTGACGGTGCCACTGCCACTTACTGCTTGCCAAGTCGTTTTTGGCCGCGTCTATCAACCGTTGGCCACGGCTTGCAAACCTCAAATGATCCTGGCTCTGCGGTTTGGCCAGGAGCTAAGCTCGGTTCCGCTGCCTGTTGGCATCTCTAATGAATGCAGAGGGGTGCCAAGCAGGGAGTAGGTCGACTCGCCCCCCGACTGTGGTGCGTGTCAGGGTTGGGTTGCAAATAAATGAAATATTTGCGCTGCACAGTGGATGCTGCGAGCCAGAAAAGTGCCAGAAAAAAAGGGAGTAAAAAATGTGCAAAATAAAAAAAAATATATATATATATATATATTTAAAAAATTTATAAATTTATAGAAAAAATGCATATTAAATTGAGAATAAATATATGTGGTTTATTTGTATGCATAAAAAATATGAAAAATAAATAAAATATATATTTTTAAAAAATCTAAATTTAAAATACTAAATGTATTTTTATTAAACATTAATATTATTTATTAAATTTTTTTTTAAATTCTGGAATACTTTTTTTTAAATTTATTTATTATTTTTCTCAAATATATATTCAATATATTTATATCTCCATCAACGTTTACAATAGTAAAAGCTAAGAATGGACCACAATGGCGCACAATATTTATATCATTCATGGCTAACTCCCTGTTTTGTCTGCGTGTATGTGTGCCTGTTGCTAAGTATGTGCGTGTGCGTGCAAATATGCAGCAGCGCAGCAAGACGTCGAAATCTAATTTAAAGCCTTTTGAAGTAATTTTCGAATTTAACTTAATTTATATAATGTTAATTCAAAGTACGTGCTTATTTTATTGCCAACAGACAAGTCTCTCACACACACGCACGAATTATTTATATATAGATGTCTTGCAGCAATCCTCCTCAATTACAAACAGTTTGTCCTTTTGCTTTATGCGCCACGCTCGTTTTGTTAATAACTTCCGCACAAAATAGGATTACACTGGTTGACATGATCAAGGTTATGCTGCGATAAAAATGTAATAGTAATTTATGAATTGTTTTTAGCTGAAAGCAACGGGTATAGCAGGCGAAGCATATTGCTTTTATATTTGTCTTTTATTATTGAAAAGAAAACGATTTTTGTTTAATTTATTTTTGCAATTGTTTTATGATTTTATTAATGTCTTTATATTGAATTTCTGTACAATTTCTTTTTAGTTTATTTTATGAATATTTTTTTTTTTATATTTAATTTAATAACTATTTTTATCAATTTTATATTAAATTTAACTTATTTATTATTATTTTTAAATTAATTTATTTTTATTTTAATTTTTAATAGTTTATTTTTAATTTAATTTGTTTTTTAAATTTTAATTTTTAAAAATTATATTTTTATTAATTTATTTGAATTAAATTTCTTATAAACTATATTCAATATTTTTATATACATATTAAGTTTGGTTTGCTTTATCTTTCCATTATATTCGTAAGCTCAATTTATTATTTAAAATCGAGCCCTGCTGCTTAGTGTTATATCTGTATATAATGTGCTTTATAGGAATGGCGTTGATAATGCTGCTGCCAGTTGTGTTCATCATAATCACGATAACGATGATAACGATGACGTTCTCAATGAGACAGCCAGAGCAGTGCCTGTCATCTGGTATTTCGCAGGCATTCCTCGTAACATTCCAAAACGACCATCGCAAGCTTCCCACTCGCTTTTATTTTATTTCATTTTTTTGCCCTCTCTTGTTCTGCTTCTTCTTCGTATTTCTGCTGCATTGAATCTAAGAATTGTCTGCGTTTTCAGCTTGCTGTAGGACATACGTTAATTCTGTGTGTGTGTGTGTGTGAGTGAGTGTGCTGGTGTGTGTGCGTGGGTGTTTGATTGGGTCATGAGCTGCCACCCACAGGCACACACACACAGTTTTGTGAAAAGTTCATTAATAAACTTTCGTTTGCTGCTGTCGAATTCAGAGAGCTCTCTGCATTCACGTTCCCATTTCCAATTCCCTTGCCCCATGCGGCCTGCCCCATTTATTTCGCCTTCAACTAAATGTTGTTTAGCCTCAACAAGTGGCATGCTCTGTGCCTGTGCCTGTGCCTGTGTCTGTGTATGTGTGTGTGTGTGTGTATCTTCGTTGCGCTTGCTCTCGTTCTGCTGCTGCGCGGGTTGTCATCCTTGTTGTCTAGAGCCCGACACCAACAGAATTTTATTTAATGGGAAATTTCTGCTGCAGCCGCGCGCATTTAATTGCTGTAGAAATGCTTTTTTATTGACTTTTACTTGAACTCCTCTTCATGCGCCATACCCAAAGGCGCTACAGCGCGGCGCAGTTGCTACGGCTTAAGCTAGGATTTGGGCCTAAATGATAATATAAATTGTATTAATTGACTGATTTATGCCGGGGAAATTTGAAAGGGAAAGAAGTTAAAAGTTCAGTTGAAAATTGATGTAAATTATTATATTTAATTTTTTCTTTGAATTATATAAAAATATATTAAAGGAAAATCATTTTTCACGGAATTAAAAATATACATATAATTATTACTCATATTTTATAAAATTTATTCATTAATTATTTCAAATTGCTTTCCATATTTAATTCACTTTTTAAACATTTTCTTATATTTTTTACTATTACAAATTTGTTTTTCATATTAAATTAAATTTATTAAAATTATAAAAGCTTCTTTAATTATTTATAGCTATTTTCTATATTTAATTAAATTTATTTAAATTTGAAAATATTATTTAATTATTTCTAATTATTTTCCATATTAAATTATTTTTCCTCAAAATTTCTAATACTTTTAAACTATTAATAATTAATTTTAATTTTTAATGAAATTTTTACAAACATTAAAAAATGAATTACAAATAAGTTCCAATCTCAAGTAGAGCTAATAGACTTCGCCATAGCCGCACCTGTTGCTTGCTTAGCGTGGGCTACATTTTTTAGCGCTTGGCTCCTGGGCCAACCAGCGGAGCCGCTCGCGTCCCATAAAGCAATTATGCAATTTGCACAGACTGTGGTGACAATAACTGCGCAAGACAGTTTATGAGTGGCTGGATGAGCTCTCGAGCATCGCTGTTATTATTATGCCCGATTCTGGTTCAAGGTTGTAGCCGCGAGCCATATAGGACTAGAATTTCGTATAATAATCCAATTGCCATAGTTAATCGGTTTCTTTTAATGCCTGCAGGTTGGCCAACATGATGCACTATCGCAAGGCGGAGAATGTGGAGCAGCAGCTGAGCAAAAAGGAATTGCCCTTTGAGAATTGCATGCCAAAGGATCACAAGGATTTCCTATGGATGCACGTAAGTGAATCAGAAATTGTATACTCTATAATGATTATTCAAGAAATTCATTCAACAGGTCAAGGGCGGCACCAAGGTGACCAATGTGGTCTGCTATGCCCAGGCGTCGCTGGACAAAGGCGAATATCGCACCGTGGTGTGGAGCGGTTCGGGTGGCGGCATTGTCAGGACCATCTCCTGCGCCGAAATAATGAAGCGTAGCCATCCGCTATACCAGGTCACGCGCATGGGCCAGACGACGTAAAATATTACGCTTATATTAACTAACCAGCGTCTAATATATATAATGTCTTTGCTTGCAGCGTGGAGGAGCACTGGAAACCGCAAAAGGAAGGCCTAGAGGAGATCATTGTCAAACGCCAAATACCCGCATTACACATACTCATGAGCCTGGACGAACTGCCTGATAGCATACCAGGGTTCGTGCTCTATCTCATTTTTGTATAATTTGCATTTCTAATTGGATTGTTTCTTTATAGTTTACAGAAACCCAACACAACTAGTGAATTCTGGGAGCATGATGATACATCTGCCATTAGATTCCCGCCTGCTAGCAAACCTGGGCCTGGTGGTTCCCCTAACCCCGCACCTGCGCCTGCCAACAGATCAACACCTGCTGCTAGAGGCAGAAATAAACGCCAAAGATTTGGAGGTAACAAACCACAACAGCAAACCCAACCTAAGCAGCAAAGGCAAAACAAGCCGGCCACCGAGACTGTAACTAGCAAACATGCTAAAGTTTAATTGTAATTAGATCTGGTTAAAATATATAAAAAAAAAAGGAATACATAGCATAGTCTTTTAAGGTTCCTCTACAATTTATATATATTTATGTGTGCTCGACTCTATAGAACAGTTATTTTCTCATAAAAATTCTACAGCATACTTTTATGCTGAACTTAAAACCTCTTTAACAGCTGCTGTAGCTTAACAGCCGCTGTTACAGACCTGAAACAGCTTAACAGTTTAATATAGCCCTCGGGGTATGCAATGAAAATGTTAATGTTAAGGACATTATTTACTCATCACTTAAACTGGCTCTTATCGGTTATAGTTTGTTGATTTTTCTAGTCTATATTTAGCACTCTATCTGAAAACTAAATAGATAAGAGTGAAATATAATTTTTTTAAAATATATGTCTATTTAAAAAGGTCTGAAAGCCTATTTCAATAATTGAAATTTCAACATTTAAAAAAAAAAAGGAAAAAAATATATATATATATATATACATATATGTATATTGATGTATAATATATATATATATATATATATATATATATATATATATATAAAATAAGGCTAGGCCACGAACTCTGGCTATATTTATTAAATTAAAATTTTAAACATTTTTGAAAGAGATTTTCAAATCCTAGACCTAACCACCAGCAAGTCGCATATGCCCTGCGGACTTAAGCGCACTCACCACTGAACAACGTTTACACTTTTATAATATTTGTATAGATAGACTTAATCGTAGCATTGTGTTTAGGTATTATTGTGTGATGTATTTACTTAAGTTGATAAGCGACAAGAAATCTAATCGGCGCCCATGAATTGATTGCCCTAACACTCCATTGTCCAGATGTCTGAGTGGCAGTGCAAAAAATGCTTCGCTTGGGACGAGTGTTGCGAACGGCTGCAGTGCAGCAGCCGCTGCGATTGCTCAGCGGAGCGCAGGTGCCTGCCGCTGGCGGAGATGCGCTGCCCAGGCATTGTGACGTTCTGATCATTGGAGGTGGCGGCATGGGCGCCTCCTCGGCCTACTGGCTCAAGAAGAGAGCTGAGCAGCAGAAGCTCAGTGTGCTGGTTGTGGAGCGCGATGCGGGCGTAAGTTGACCCCAAGAAGAGCTGAAAAGCTTAAGCTAAGCCATAATCTCTCCCACAGTATACGACTGCATCGACTGTGCTGTCAGTGGGCGGCGTGCGGCAACAGTTCTCGCTGGCGGAGAACATAAATATGTCGCTTTTTGGCTACGATTTCATATCCGACTGCCGTAGTCATTTGGGCGACGTGGAGCTGAACTTTCAGCCACACGGCTATCTCATTTTGGCCAGCAAGAATAGCGCAGAGATCCTCAGTCGGAACTCTAAGCTGCAGAATGAGCTGGGCGCCTGCAATGAGCTGCTTGGTCCGGCCGCCTTGAGCAAGCGCTTTCCCTGGCTCAACACGAATGACATCGAGCTGGGTTGCCATGGCCTCGATAAGGAGGGTTGGTTCGATCCCTGGGCCTTGCTGATGGGCTTCAAGAAACAGGCGCGCGCCTATGGTGCACAGTTCGCCAATGGCGAGGTGACGGGCTTTGAGTATAACTCAGCTGGCCAGCTCTCGGGTGCTGTGGTAACCGCTGCCGATGCCAGCAAACACACCGTGAAGTTCGATAATTGCGTCTTAGCCGCAGGTGCGCATTCCGGACAGGTGGCGCGTCTGGCCAACATTGGCACTGGCAAGGAGCTGCTGAGCGTGCCGTTGCCCGTGGAGCCACGCAAGCGCTATGTCTACGTTTTCAGTACGCAGGGCCGCAATTGTCCGGGTGTGGGCACGCCGCTAACCGTCGATCCCGATGGCACCTACTTCCGATGCGATGGCCTGGGCGGCAACTTCCTGGCCGGGCGCAGTCCTGCGGACCACGAGGAGCCCAATTGTGATACCCTCGACGTGGACCATGGCTACTTTGAGTCCGATGTTTGGCCCACTCTGGCCAGCCGTGTGGCCGCCTTCGAGTCCGTCAAGGTGCAGAGCAGCTGGGCCGGCTACTACGATTACAACTGCTTCGATGCCAACGGCATCATTGGCCGCCATCCGCACTACAGCAATCTGTTCATCGCAGCCGGGTTCAGCGGCCACGGCATACAGCAGACGCCAGCCGTGGGTCGAGCCATTGCCGAGCTAATCCTGGATGGCAAATATGGCACTCTAGATCTCAGTCGGTTGGGCTTCGACCGTCTGGTGGCACAGCAGCGCATGCTGGAGGCGAACATAGTCTAACAACTGCACACCTAAAATATGCGAATGAATAATTAGTTTGTTGCTTGGATTTATTGTAATTGTTGATGATAGCAAACTTCACTTAATAGTTTTTGTTACAGCTTTTCTTTCTCTTGGGGGCAAAAAGGAAAAATCTGTCGTGTCTAATGGGCGTGAGTGTGTCTACATATAATTTATTTAAAATACGAATTTAATAATATATATAATCATTTAACGATTACGGAATCAGATGACGCATCGTTCGTGGTTGTGTAGTTGCCATGTTTAAACTATTTTCCGATTTGTTATTATATAGATTTTTATATATTTGTCGTTCGAACTACATACACAAGAATTTGCAAATTAAATATTTTTTTTTATCTTAAATATGCCGCTCAATTCGAATTTCCATTTGTTGACTTTTCTTTCCTGGCCGTTCGTGTTGTGAACCAAAAAACATAATAATGCGTTTATCTCGAATCTAATGCAAGCTATTAGTAAATATATATATATATATTATAAATATGTTTAAGTGAGTTGAGTTGTGTGTGTACGTATGAATGATTGCGTTTTATGTTCTTTTTTTTTTTTTTTGCTTGTTTCTCAATCATTTTGAATGCTTTATGCTTTTTGTGTTTTTGCTGTTCTTGGTGTGTTCCTATTATTATTGTTGTTGTTGTTATTATTGTTATTGCTGCCGCTGATGCTTGTTTAGGCCTCGCTTTCGCCGGGTGCCGCATTCTCCTCCTCATTGATGGGCACGATTAAGTTCTCCTTGGACATGAGATTGTATTTTGTGACAAAATGCGTAAATCGGTGGCATAAATACGTCTCAGCCTCAAATTCGTCAAATATGCGACGATGATGGAAATATGCGTGCGAGAATATGCGATAGACGCGCCGACAGACCGACCCCAGCTTCGTCACCGAGGACTCCTTGATTGAGACTCTGTTTTGATTAAGCATAACACTTCACTCATTATGTGGCTTAGTTGCTTTAAGCGGATCAACAAACATACCTGCTTGGAAAATACTTGTTGCTATTGAGCAGACAGGCGGCACCGTCCAGGGTGTGGCGTGTGTAGTCGATCGCGGGGCACTCTTTGGGCGTTTTGTGTGCCGCACACAGGAATATCCATTGGTCGGTGGCCGTCATCTGTGTGCATGTCGAGGGTGAGCATTGTTTCTGCAATCTAACGGCCAGCCCATTCAATTCCATGCAAAATTGCCGCAAATGTTCGTATTTCCAGACGCCCTCGTCCTGCGCCTCGGGCATGGTCAATATTAGCTCCACGTTCGAGGGATCTCGCTTGATCATCTGCTGTATGTATTGCTGCACAGCCAGTGTGCTGTCCATCTCCTCGAGCGGTTCATCGGGCCAGCGGCAGAAATCCTGCTCAACAGGGGAAAGTTATAGCACATCAAAGCTATATTATATTTATTTTCGTACTTACCTTGGATTTTGTGCCTGGTCGGTTCCTACGCAATATTGTCGAGCCGTCAGCCATCTTCATGTTTCACCTTGCCTCGGCCGGAAGGAAGGTACAAAACAACACACACACAGAGACACAGTCGCAGTCGCAGGCAGTGAGACTTTTGCTGCCCAGCAGTTGTGTAGACAACGAAGCTATGTAAAATATGTGGGAGCCCAGCGCTCTACAAGTCGCAGGCGTTGTGTTTGTGGCTAGGCAAATGCAGTGATTAGTTTGAACTAAGTACGTTAGTTATTATTTTCGTTTACACATTTCACATTTAATTAATTATAAATTGAGCTACAACACTTCGCTTTGTGCGAGAAAATTTCTGACAAAACTGCAACATACATACATATAGGGCTGGGTTATCGATATCTGTTTTTCAGTCTACAGGCTGCCCAGTCTGTTGGTCGCATTGGCAACTCTGCACTTACAGTTTTCGCTGCAGCCCTGGGTCTGCATGTTATCGTTATCGTTAATCAGCACCAGTCGTCATCATCAGTCAGCTTGCAAACTATACGGATTGGAATTGCGTATTATTATTGCAATAAACTGCGTTCATAATTATTTAAGAAGTATATTATAGAATTTATAAACTAACTAACTGCAAACATGTCCTACGCGTACTTGTTCAAATATATTATCATTGGCGACACTGGTGAGTGATGGATCAAATACCATATGAATGTGTCTGTGAAAATTTATAGTGCACAAAGTGTGTAGTCACAACAACAAAACAAAGGCAACGGGAACTGCCAAACTGCGTAGTGTTTGTTTGCAACAGAGTGTTTGCCCTTTGGCTGCAGTTCAAGCCAGAGTCAAGTGCAGCGAGCAGCTGCAATGCTGCTCACGATAGCCCACACAGCAAGGAAAAATCAATAAAACCATAACAACGCCTCGGCTGAGGCAAAGGCGCGGGCGTTACTCCACACTGTTGAAGTTAACAGTTGCTTACTGTGTATATGTATAGATGTGTATGTAAGGGGCACCAGTCGTATGTTAGCGACCTGCTGTTGCCTGCCTGCCTGTCTGCTGCTGAGTCAACCGTTGCTCGGCCCAGCCACCCAAACCTAACAACCCCAAATCGCAGGCAAACTTCTGCATTTTGGCATGATTTTTGCTTTTGTGCTTAAAGTTTGCAAGAGACAGCACTAAATATCTATTTCATTATACTCTCTGCTTCGCTTATCAGGTCTGTCCATATGTATACACACACAGAGACAACACTTTTGATTTACAGTAATTAAACAGCTGTTGATTTCCTATAGGACTTTGCAAATTTCCTTCATGCTGTTATCTGCTCAGTTTTTTTTCTCCAATAAGAAATTATAGCAGATTAATGTGTTTTTTGGGGGAGCTGATAAATGATTGTGTGATTAATATTATATAAAGAGCATATGGCATTGCTATGATATCATTTTATATTGGCTAGATATTAAAAATGTTTTTCATGATGACCAAAGAAACTATTAAATGGGGATTTGCATAGTCGAAATGATTTTATATATACATTTTTTAAATGATCGTAGCATATAGAATTTTTAACTGAAATCATGGAAATTAAAAATTTTGATTATAAACGCAATTAAATTCAATTTTTTTGTTTATTAATTTATATTTCTTAAAAATATATATTTAAAAATACTGCAAAAAAGCTCCATACCATGTCAACTATATATTGCTATCATATTTGCTGAGCTATTTTAAGCTTAATTTATTTTTATTTTTTATTTAAAATTGGAATAACTTTAATGGTCTGTCTGGCTATCTTGCTTCACTTTTACAACAACAAATAACTTTCACTTAACGTCTCAACTTGTATAAGCAGCTAATTACTAAATGAGTTTTTGGTTTTGTTGTGCACTTTTCAAGGCGTTGGAAAATCATGTCTGCTGCTGCAGTTCACGGACAAGCGCTTCCAGCCGGTGCATGATCTGACAATTGGTGTGGAGTTTGGCGCACGCATGATCACCATCGATGGCAAACAAATTAAACTGCAAATCTGGGACACAGCCGGCCAGGAGGCATTCAGGTGCGCTAACAGCCAGCTATATATGCAGTATATATAGAATTGATTATATGGTTGTTTTCCCTTATTAGATCTATAACGCGATCGTATTATCGTGGAGCGGCAGGCGCTTTGCTAGTCTATGACATCACAAGGCGGGAGACCTTCAATCACCTGACCACATGGCTGGAGGATGCGCGCCAGCACTCAAACTCAAACATGGTCATCATGCTGATTGGCAACAAGAGCGACCTGGACTCGAGGCGTGAAGTGAAAAAGGAGGAGGGCGAGGCTTTCGCACGCGAACACGGCCTGGTCTTTATGGAGACATCGGCACGCACAGCGGCCAACGTGGAGGAGGCGTTCATAAATACAGCCAAAGAGATTTACGAGAAGATACAGGAGGGTGTCTTCGACATAAATAATGAGGTATGAAATGATGAATTATGGCGCATAGTAACTAAAATGATTAATTGCCTGTTGATCGCTTGCAGGCAAATGGCATTAAAATCGGGCAACAGGCAACGCCCACAAATCCAGCACTGCCCGGCGCCGGCGGTGCGGGTGGTGCGGTCAATAGCGGTTGCTGCTAGGAATAAAGTAATGTGGTTTGCCGTTGCCTGCACTTGGGATAGCCGTAGCCGCTGATAGCCGCTTCTGTAAAAGCTACTAGTGACTAACTCCTAGAAGGTAGTGGATGCAGACCGACCTATTGTTTTCAATTTTTTATTCAATTCAAGAATAACCGTAAAAATAAACTTAGCTGCAAGACATAGTAAAACCGCAAAACTAGTGAAACGACTTCGACACTAAGCGTAATGTTAAAAAAAAAAGAAAAACGAAAACCGAAAAACTAAAATAATCGCTGAAATTGGAATAGCAAAAAAACTAATCATAAATGCATCATTAAATTCAATTTTAAATAAACTACAGATTAACAATTGTATATGTAAAATGTGTCGTGCGTGATTTCTAAATTTTTGTAAACT
Source organism: Drosophila peninsularis (assembly GCA_035047485.1). NCBI lineage: Eukaryota > Metazoa > Arthropoda > Insecta > Diptera > Drosophilidae > Drosophila > Drosophila peninsularis. Next base: position 7,217,872 of record JAWNPN010000035.1, read on the forward strand.
TTAAACATACGTATATATGAAACAAAAAAAAAAAACAAAAAAACAAATATTTTTGTGTACATTTAGTTAGTTCGCTAGTTACATTTTGGCTGAGCAGTAATTGATGAATGGCGTGTAAAATACATATATATATATATATATATTCTATATAAACATACTTTATGTGAATTTGTCTCATTGTGATTCGTTTATCTTCCCTCGTTTCTCCCAACCCCCCTCGTGGTGGCTGCTTTTCTTCTACTGCATTGTACGAAATTTATGTATTTCTGATTCGTTAACATATATATTTGCTCGCATTTGATTTGTTTTTGTGTGATTTGCATAACATTTAACGATATATACATATAAAGAAAATACAGACATGCATCAAAAGAATGAAATATATATTATATAAGTTTAATACATATAATTATTATACAAGAAAAAAACAAACACAAAAACAAATCGTGGTGATAATGCTAAATCAATTCGATTATGTCGCCGACAATTACGAAGTTTATATATATTTAAAATAAAGCCGCAAACCAACCAGAAATAAAATCAAATTATTTATAAACATTTGTATTTGCCAGACCCAAAGCAGTATAATATTAATATATACACAATAAATATTACAAAAATACAAACCCAAAGAATTTCTTCTACAAACGGGAGCTCAAAGAAAACGAAACATATTTTATTTGTTGTTCCTTCAAAATTATTATTTAATTGTTTGCTGAATAATATTTGTAATATATAAGGTATGTATATATATCGATTTACGTTTAGTTAATTGATGTTTGTAAACAGTTTAGAATTGCGTTTGAATTTTATTACATATTTATTTATTTTTTTATTTGCTAAATGTTGTGCTTAGGTCTACAAAAAATTGTTTTTGTTGAATACAACAACTACAGCTGCCTGTAGAAGTTGTCATTAGGCGTTAGTTAAATTGGTTTTAAACTAAATTGAAATGTGCTTCATATAGTAATTGTATATATATATATATAATTCTAGTTGCTTTTCGGGCATAGGCTAAAGTGTTCTCAGTGCGCTACGTGTATCTCTCAATTGATTTATATTTTTAATAATACTTGAACTGTTACGGTTTAATTTTTTCCTTGAATGACAAAAATGTTTAAAAACTCTTTGCATACCATTTGCAATTCGGGTGCTAAACTTTTACTTTAACTTTGCTCTATTTACACGAGTTTTGACCTTTGTCAATTTCTATTTGCTTGAAGACTTTCGCTTAGATTGTTTGAAAAATTGTCTCTGAGTTTATTGCATACGTTACTTAGATTGGTTTAGTTAATGTGTATATTTATCTTGGTTGTTCTTTCAAAATCGAGGCATTATATAAATTTAAGTTTTTGAATGTAATTTCGAATCGAAAGATTATCTCTAACTATTATTCGCGTTTATAAAGAAGACAATGTGGGGAACCCGTTTTGCGCATGGCAGTGATGCACTGCAATTGATATTGAATTTTATTATTATTATTATTATTATTATTATATATATAATGTGTATAGTTAGATTTCGTTTGTATATATTGTTGTTGTTGTTGTTGCTAATGTGGTATTGGAGTATACGTACAATGTAGTTGTCCTAGTGCTTTAGTTAACTAATATAGTTGTTCTAATCATTAGTTTTCAAGTCAAATTGTTTTGTTGGTTTTGCTTACATACAATTCATTATTTATCTACTAATTCGCTCTGAGTTTTGTTTTGTTTTTTAGCTGCAACAGCATTTGACATAAGAAACTTGATAACATTTAATGCTAGTCCATTAATTTTGCTTTTCTCTTTTGTTTTTGGAGGCCGCAGTGCTGCTAATTGCACTGAAGTTTGTCAATTTTAGTACCTTGAATTATATATATATATTATATTTTTCTTCTACTGTGTGTGTGTGAGTGTTTATATAAGTAATCTAATGTAAAAGTTGAGCTTTTTTAGTCTCTGAGACATCACTATCACTCTCCTTAGTTGTTTTCTCCTGACAGAACTCGATCATATACGAACAGACGCCGGAGAGTGCGATAAATATGCCAGCCAAGTAGAAGGATTCATCCCATCTGTTGGCGATATATAATATATATATATGGAGTCATGTTTAAATACTTGTCAAATCGCATAGCTACATACCTGCCCGTATATTCAAAAATGGCACCTGCTATGGGCGGGCCGGCAATCATGCCAACACCCTGGACCAATAGCACCAAACCGTAGGCACAAGTGAAGTCATCCAAGTCAACCAAACTGACCAAGATGCTGGGCGTAAACGAAAAAGAACTGGCAAAAGTGAATCCAAATATCACACACATGATCATCAGTCCATTGTAGCTGGTGATTAGGAGGGGCATAAAAAATACCGAAGCACCACAAACTGCAAAGCAAGAATTATGAAATGTTAATGGAGAGAGTTCTGAAGTATTTAGAGTTTCCTTCAAATTATGTTATGCAAGAATGAAAATCGCATAGAAAGGCGATGAACGCCTTTCCTTTTTCCTTTTCAAACCTCGCTCAACATAGTCTTTTACTTGTGATACCAACTTACCCAGCATACATATTGAATAGCAAATATTGATGTTCATCCAGGGCAGATCGCCCAGGTAGCCGAGGCCAATCATGCCCACGGTTTGCGCAATGCCAATTGCCGATATGAGCACAGCGCTGACGCTCACCTCGTAGTTGTAAGTCTTCATGTAATCGGGCAGATAAAGATAGGGTATGATAAACCTGTGAGAAGTATATAGTTTATTATTGTGGGTAATTGACATTGCATAAACTCAAGATAACAGAATGACTGCATGATACACTAGTTATTATTATTAGTATGACTGACTGATACCCTATAATAAACTAATTTATATTAATCTCTTTAGCAATCAGTACAACTTGCATAAGTTATTTAGAATTATCTATTAGGCATTGTTTTGAGTACCCCTATGAGCGCGTCAAGGGGTTCATAATTTCATTAGAATAGACGATATTTTGAGCACTTGCCAAAATTTGCTTGCGACATTTGTACTTGGGCGCTTTTGCGACTCGTTATGGTCGTTGCTATTTGTTCTATATCTATATCTCTTATATATCTGCCTGCAGATACACACGCAAATTGAGACCTTCGGGTTGTGAGCGATCTCTCAGTGTCCGTACTTACCAGATGAACAAGAATAATGTCGATAGATTGAAGAGCGCAAACTTTTTATCCAAGAAGAGCGAGAAATCGAAAACTGATTTCATGGTGTCCACAAAACTATCATACCAGGTCTACAAATAGAGGGAGAGAGATAGCATTAGTATTGCTGTATAGCAAATTAGGTAATACGGAAGCGAAATGCTGTCTGAATGACCGCTTATCAGTTGTACACTTAACTCGGTTTGTATATACACGTATAATTCACGTATATATGTATATATTATATATATATTTTTATTTATTTTTATATTTCATAGAACCTCGATAATCGCGCCTTGAGCTGAATACAGAGCAAGTGGTTGTCAAGCGACCCAGCATGCTTTGGACTTGGACTCGAAGTCGCCTGATAGCCAGCCGCACAGAGCGAGTTAAAAACTGACTAAAAAACCGATCTATAACAGAATATATATATAATAATATATAATAGAATTATATATGAGCTCAAATGCAGGTCAAATGGCATTTTAAAATATTTAAAAAATATTTGAGCTCGAAAATGTTTAAGATAAAATTATATGACGGAAAATTTAGATAAAGAACAGAGTATATATAGAGATATATAGATATAGATATATAGAGATATGTTCGCCTTATCTGCACCCAATCTTCAACCGTTCATTAACTCTTCTGTCTACTCACATCTTCTTCCTCCTTGGCAATGGTGGTCATTGAGTTGCGATAGATGTTGGGACAGGAGGAGGCACGCAGACGATATCGATGCGTATTGAGCATGGCGCCGCGATAATGTATGGAGTTGCGGTGTATGCGCATATCCTTCAGGAAATTGGAGTTCCGTATGGAGATGTTGCGGCGCAGATTCGAGCGATGCGGATTCGGTTTCTTGGAGCGCGACAGACGGCGTATGCCCGTAATACTGTCCAGACGGGAACGGCGCAGGGCCAGCTCGCTGTTGTCCTGGTCATGCTCGGGTATAGTAATCACAGTGGATGCAGCAGCGGCACCAGCGACTGGCCGATGCCTGGGCTGTTGGTCGAGCAACGCAAAGGTCTCCTCCTTGATGGACATGTAGTAGGTGTGCATATCATCGCTGAGTATGTCCACCGAGTTGTGGCGCTGCTCGTTGACCTTCAGGTTGGACAGCGACGCCGAATTGTGCTTGGCCATAAAGAGATTTTCGTTTAGCGAATACCGAGAGCTGGCATAGTGCGCCTCGTTGTGCTTCTGGGTGAGATAGCCCTCGTCCGAGGAGCGCAGCGAGCCAATGGGTGTGCCCGCCACCGTGGAGCGTTTCTCCGAAGGCGACAGCGTTTCAATCGACGCCAAATAGCTCTTCTTGGCCGCCTCGGCCACCTCAGGCGGTATGCCGCCCATGAGCGTATCGTCCGGCGAGCCGAGAATAGTCGCCGTTGGTCCGTAGCCTGCGGCGCCCGACGACATGGACAGCAGATTCTCACGTGATGGCGCCTCGGCGCCGTCCTTGTGCCGCAGCGACCGACGACTCAAGCTCTTCACCTCGCAGATGCTGTCCAGCTCCTGAATGCTCAGAAAGGTGGGCAAGAAGAGTTCGCTGCGATAGCGCTTGAGGCTTGTGTCGAGCGGGTCGTCGATTTGCTGATTGGCCTCGGTGTTGTTCTTGGTCACCAGCGTGTCCAGCACGGCCTCCTTGGTGATGCCGGTGTCCAGCAGCTTCTTAATCTCCTCCAGACAAACGCTCGAATTCGAAAAGGTGGTAACACTTTGCGAACGGCTCTCCAGACGATTCTCCTCGATCAGCCAGTCCGGATCGCGCATCAGGGCGCCGCACACGCACGCATTCAGCATGGTGCCGCCCAGGATAAGTGTTGCGCCTCGCCAGCCATACGAATCCATCAAATACTGCGTGAGGCGGGCGTAAATGAAGGTGCCAATGCCCGTGCCCGAGGCGCCGATGCCGGTGGCAAAGCTGCGCTTCTTATCGAACCAAAAGGCAATCGATACCACGGCCGTCACGTAGCCAATGCCCAGTCCCAGGCCGCTGATGATGCCGAATGTGATCATCAGCATTTCAATGGAGTTGCAAACGGAGGAGACGGCAAAGCCGAAGGCGGAAACAATGCCGCCCAGTATGGTCATCTTGCGGCAACCATACTTGTCCACCAGATTCGACCAGATCGGACCCATGAGCAGTGGCACCGAGAAGAACAACGAGCTAATCCAGGCCGTCTTCGTGGTCGACTCTCCAAAGTAAGCCACCAGCTCCGTGTGGATCAGACCGAAGGAGAAGGACAGCCCATCCCAGATGAGCGATATCATCAGCGAGGCGAACACCACGACCCAACCATACCCGCCGTCCGGCATCTTGGGCGTCTTCTTTTCGGTGCTGCTCGAGTCGATGGAATCTCCCGATTCATTCGATATCAAACGCTTGCGCTTCTTCACCTGAGTGCCCGTCATCAGGCTGGTCAAGGTGCCGTCGCCGTCGACGGCAATGATGCTGTTGCGCACCGTGCGGCTGTGGCCGGCGCCATCGTTCAGCTCCTCCACGGACAGATTGCAGAACGTTACCTCCGGGAAGAGGTCATGCTTGATGGCCTTGTTCAGCGGCGTGTTGGCTGGAGCGGGTAGAGTCGGTTGGCAGATGTTGCCGTTCAGTTTACTGCTACTATTATTAATATTATTGTTGTTGTTGTTATTATTGTTGTTGCTGATGTTGTTGTTGCTGCCGCTGCCGCTGCCGCTGCGTTGGCTATTGTTGTTCTTGTTGTTGTGGTTGCAGTTGTTGCTGTCACTCTGTGTAGCTGTTGGCTTGGCCATCTTGTCTTAGCCTCTAATTGAATAACGTTTCCCTTTCAATAATTTGTTATATATTTAATATAATTTGTTTTATTTAAAAGCAGCTTGTAAAAATTTGCACTTTGCGTTGTTGCAATTAATTGTGAACACAGTTACATAGATTTCAGCAAGAATTTCTATATTGTTTATTAAGTAGCTGTAGCTGTAGGTGGATTTGGATTGCTTACGCTTCGCCTGAATCCCAATTCCAAATTGTCAACTCTGTGAATGGCAGAAAAGGTAAATAAATTAATATAAATATATAGAAATATTTTTTATATTATTATATATATTAGTAATATAAAAAATACATTTTAATTATAAATACATTTTTTATAATTAAAAACAATTTTTAAAAATTTTTTAAGCAAGTTAACGACTTCCTGCGGTTTTTTGTGCTCAACTCTATGAAATAAGTAAAAAGCTTTGAGATTTTAATGAGCTTGTACAATATTAAAGCTTGTGCACGAAAGGTAGCTAAACATATGGTGAAGCTTTTAACTAAAATAAGCTTTTACCGCAGCTTTCTTGGCATTACAGCTTAAAGTAAATCTTACTGGAGCTTTCATGCGCTTTTAAAGCAGTTTGTTTGGTTGATTTGTTGCCAATATTTCTTTTCACACTTCAATCACAATTTTTGAAAAACTTTTTAATTTACTTAAATCACACAGCTCATAAACTTTGCCGAGCAATTCATTATACATTTCAATATAAATTTTAACAACCATAAATAAAAATAAAAAACCGCTTAAAGTCTTTAACAAACAGATGTGAATACAGTTTTCATTTAAGTTCATGTGGTTTGGATTTACTTCAACCTTCAAACTTTCATCAACAAATTAAGCCGTTAAGTTTTGTTTCATTTCCGCTTCAAGTTTACTTTCCATTTCAAGACACTTTGATGAATTGGAAAACTTTAGTCATAACTTTAAATTGCAAAAGTGCAGAAGTTGCGGCGATGCTATTGCTGCCTCGTGTGGCATGAATTGCACTAAGCTTTAGATAAATCGCGTTTCATGAACCATAAAAGAATTCGCTCAGACACAATATAAATTTGCCATTTGTTGTGCTTTTATTATTGTTATTGTTATTGTTATTGTAGTTTCTGGTTTGTTTGCAAACAATTCGATTTTGTTGCTACTGTCACACGAACAACAACAACAAGAAACAGACATTTCGTTTGCAAATTCGCGCACAAACTGTTTCTGTAGACTGCCAAACAAATTTCGCAACATTTTGCGCTAACGAAGCACAATCAAACGCCTTCAACTTGACCCCATATAAATAGCCGAGAGCGCAAAGACTAATACTAAATTTCAATTCAATATCTCTCTCTTTCTCGCTCTCTCTATCTTTCCTCTCCTGCGTCAACAGCTGATTCTTAGTTGCTTTTCGAAATTTCATAATTTTCAATTTGCTTAAAATTCAATTTACGATTTTTTCTAAGTTGTTTACGTTTTTCGCATTTGGCACTCAAAGTGCCCGTCTGCAGTTATTTATAGCGCACTGTAGAGGCTCTAGCCGCAGGGCAAGCGCTTGTGCATGACTCGCATTTATTTGGGACAATTTTAGCCAAATAATGCCAAAAACTGAGCTGTTTTGTATGGTGTGAAAAGTTTTCCAATTGAAATTTTTGACTTTCTCTGTGATTGAAATATTAATTAAAATTCTTACAATTTTTGAGTAATGTAATCAGAATACGGAGTAGAACTAAAATGTTGATTCAAGTTTGTTTATATTAAATACAATCTAAAGAGTTTTCTCTGTCTTCAAAAATTAATAAAATATATATATAAAATTTTTTACATATATATAAATAAGATTAATTAATATATATAGAATATTTTATATATACAATTTAAATTAAATAAAAAATAATAATATATAAAATATTTTATACATAAAAAAATTCTTTAAAAATACATATAATACAATTTATATATATAAATAAAATTTTTAAAAATTTACATATAAAAAAATATATTATAATTAAATATATATAAAATATTATATATATATATATATATATATATATATATATAAATAAAATTTAAAAATATACATATGAAATAACTTATATATATAACACAATTTTGTTTTAAATATATATAAAATTGTATATATATATAAATAAAATAAATTAAAAGTATATAAAATATTTTATTTATATAAAAATTAAATAAAATTAAATATATATAAAATATTTTAAATATAACAAAAAAGATAATTTAGAATACTTATCAAATATATATATATATATATATATAAAGTATTTTATTTGTTAGGCACTTCAAACAAATCTGAAGTAGCTTAAAGAATTGATTTGGATAATTGAATATTGAATAAACAAAAGAATAACTTAATACACTATATTATAAAAAATTAAAATATATTAAGATATTTTATAAAATTTTAATGAATTTACAAAACATACCTCTTTAGCTCCACACACGTTTGCCCATGCAAATGCGGGCGCCACCGAAGTTTTTCCAAGCACAAATCAAAAACTTTCTTTGGTTTGCTTGAAACTTGAATAATTAACCTTGAAATTTAAATTGTTTCTTATTGCTGTTGTTGTTAGAATAATAATATTGTTGTTGCTGATTGTTATTGTTATAGTTATTGTTGCTGTTGTCACTCGCACTGCCACGGCCGCCAATTAATTCACCATAATTGCACAAATCTTCAGTTATATTCAATTCGCTTAAAGTGCGTTTGGGCTGGACCAAGTGTTTATTCAGCGTGGCGGTTCTATTGAAAATTCTTAGACGCGGATCGCGTGGTATATAATGTAGAAACACTTTATTCGATTTGCTGCTGTTGTTGTAAGTGCGCGGATTGTTATTGTTGCTATTATCAAAAGTTGTTCTCGTTGTCGTCGTCGAGGAGGAGGAGGAGGAGTTTTTGTTGCTGCTGCTCTTTTGTTTTTTAGTTGAGGGTGTTGTTGTGGTTGTTGTAGCGAGTTCGGTTGTTATTGTTGTTGTTGTCTTTTTAGTGGCACGATAAAGCGGCTTTAACCGAAAGACATTCATTAAGAACGTTAACGTTTTTAACACTGACCAACAGGAAAACACAAATTGAGCAAATTTTGGCCGCAACTCAAGTTGGCTGCCTCTCTGTCTATAGTTGCTGTTGTTGCAATTGTTGTTGTTGTTGCAGTTGTAGCTGCCCGTAAACGTTTTTAGCCCGGACACGTACATGCGGCACTTCGAATGCACAAATCAACAAAACAAAAGAAAACGAACGAAACCGAACGGAACAAAATCAAAATAAATTATAGATAACGATTGAGCAATTCGATCGATTTGATCGATTGACAAACGATGGGACGACGGTAACGGTATTCGGTTGTACTGTCAACGGTAACTCAACGCGTGTCAAGTGCGCGGCGCATTGTGCGGCTTTTTCGCAAACATATTTCGTTTTACGGACACTTCTCTCACAGGGCCGCTTCAAATGTGGCGCACGCGGCGTATGATTAATGCGTTTCGCTTCTTTTCAGCTCAATCACAAAAGCCTCTGCGCTTGTTGTTGCCTGTTGATGATGATTTATGCTTGTTATTGTACTCGATTAGCAGCTGATGCCACAGACGCTGCTGCAATGAGAGAGAGGATAGAAGACAAGAATTAGCTTAGCTTTTGTTTATAATGATTCCAAATTGACAGGCGCCAAGCGCCTGAAATACATATCTGCCACAATACTATCATATATCATATACCACATCATTTAGCATTAAGTAAGATATCTGTTTGACACAAAACCCGCCTCAGCTCACACAATACTAAAAATAAATCACATCATGAGCATCTTGCAAATTGGCCAACAATGAGTGAGTTTTAATTTTCACACACCATTGAGAAATATTTGTTGGTCTAGCTACAGATTCTAGTTGCAACATGCGAAGCACATGCACACCACGCCCCTTGCACAGAGAAGCCAGAATAACAATTGTCACAGGCGTCGAAGCTTCGTATCTACACTGAGCGAACAGATATAGCTGCTTAGTAGTATTTGGGTAGCCAGTAAAAGCTCATTTCTTTAACAATAAATAGTATACAATAATAAAAAGCTTTTCTAAATATGAGAAAATTATAAAAAATACATTTTAAGCTTCAGCTTCATTTAAAGTTAAAAACAGCTTTTAAGCACATTTAATACAAATACATCAGCTTTCTAATATTAATTAAAGCTTGGTCTTTGTTTGTTATAGGTAATTTTCTGCAAGCTAATAAGAGAAGGCTTTGATTTAAGTGAAGCTCAATACAAATAAGCTTTTGAAGCACATTAAAATCACTCAGGCTTTAATATTAAATACAAAAGCTTTAAAAAACTTATACAAAATTCTACTCAATTTCCTAAGAACTAAAAAGAAAGTAAGTTTTCATATATCTGCAGCTCAACACTAAACAGCTTTGAATGTGCTTTCAAGTACTTCAATTAATATCAATTAATAAAGCTTCCAAAAATTCTCTTTCAGTTGATAAACATAAGCTGATAAACTTTATAGTTGACCTACTTTATTATTCTTTTATTTTCAGTTATAAAATTCCAAATTTAAGCAACTTTTATTTGTATAGCTGAACGAAGGCGACATGGTTGAGACGCTTAAAAATAATCAAACTTTTGCTATTAGCTCAAATGTGCAGTTATCAATGCGAGAGGGAGAGGTAGAGGGAGCGAGACTCACGCAGCTGGTTGATTCAACGTATTTGTTGTCGATTGGTTGAATAAACGCTGCCTGCTTGGCCGCTGCCAAGTTCAATGCTCGATAGGCGCTGCATTTAATTATATACTGAAAATAAGAGTCTATTCAAACAAACGTATATATATATATATATATATATATACATATATATGTGTAGACAGTGTAAACAACGTGCGACGCATTTCTGTTTAATTGAGATTTGAGAGCTTAGACTTAGACAAAATGGCTAATGTGAACTCTCAATAAACTATCCACTAAATTGTTGCTTATCAAATGTCAATTTGCGTCTTGACGACTTGATAACACACAGTCGCACACACACACACACACACACGTGTGTGCTTAGTTATTAGCACGTTAAGATTATTATCTTTATAATACAATTTGGCAACGGTGCTTACTATATGCAACTGATGACGATAAGAGGGATTACGTTTCTTTTCGATTACAATGCCCCAGACACGAGAGCTCAGAATGTTTTGTAAGCAACAATAACTCTTAATGACTTTCACTATATAAAAAGTTAAATAATCAATTGAGGTTTCTTATCTGGCAAACAAGATTTTTATATATTCCGGGAAGTACGAGTTACGCTGTTAAATACTTATAAAAAGAGTGTCTATAAGATGGGAAGTTGTTCAGAAGAGAATTTTATATATAGAAAACAGTTAGATTTATGGTTAAGTTTTATTATTTAGTATATGTAGGCATATTATATGACGTATATATAGCTTATCAGACAGTTTTATAGCAGAATTTCTATAAATTTTTATAGTTAAATATGTCAAGCACAAATTTTAGTAAAGTTCCCCAATTTATTTATTTTTTTTTTTTTTTTTTGCATTGTATAAAGTTGTGTTTTGTATTTTTTTTTTGTATCTTTTTAAAGAAAAACTTTTAAAATTCATGTTTATTTCACTGTTCTGGCTATCTAATAGTCGAACACTCCCGACTAGAGGTTTTTTACTTTTTTTCTTTGTCACATAACATTATTTCTTCACTCACATAAAATAATTTTTAATCATTCTGCTTTTATAATTCATCGAGTAAACCAAAACAAATTTTAAATAAACTCACTTTTAGCCAAATTAAATTTCTTTACAACAAAAAATAAACAGTTATCTTAAGTGGGCATCACGTGTAAGCCGAAAAACACGTTCAATGCCATTTTGAAGCCTTCGCTGCGCCTGTCCATATGCAACACTTTATTTATTTATTAAATTTCACTTTTATTAAAATTTTACAAATTTATATTTAAAATGAAATAAACTTAGCATGTTGAGCGACAAAACAGAATAAAACTCTTTAAAGCACATTGTTAATTAAATACAAATCGAGAACAAGCATCGCGACATTTGGGACTTCTCCGACTTGTAGTTTGTTAGTTATTGGATTAGTCCGACTGAAACGGCCAACAAACAGTTCAGTGGCTCGTCGCCTGGCAGACTAATAAATGAGCTCGCAAAGATTCGGTGATGAAAGCCTCGTGCAGAAAGACGAAACAAATCGGGAAAAGAACAGAAAACAGAATGAAATAAAAACCGAGACGAAGGCGAATCCGGCGGGACGATGTCGAGTCTGTAATCGCGGCAATCGTTTTTGCTTTAATCTAATAAATTTCTTATCAGCTGGCGTCGGGCATACGAGTACTACGAGTGTACACATGCTCAACTCTATATACACACATATATATTTATAAATTTTATGTACATATGTATTTGTGCAGTTATCGCACTACCTGCCCCACACGCGGCTACTTGACATCCCCGTCGCGATGGCTGTCAAGTAGTCAGCCTTTTGTGATGGGTTTCTCTTTTATTTGCGAATACTCTGGCACAAGAGAGACCAATGGGGTATATGTAGATAATATATATATATATGATATAGATCTAGATATTTTCTAGCTAGCAAAAAAAATTAGTTTACATTAGACAACAAAATTATTCTCTTTAAAGATATGTTTTATCTTCTAAACAAACCTAAATAGAATTTCTTAATCTTAGTAATCAAATTTTCAATATATCTTTAACCTAGACTTTTTCAATTTACTAAACAAACTATAAGCATTTTCTTAGGGTATCTTCTAGTCGTGCACATCCCTCGCCGCACATTTTTACATGTTTCATTTCATTGCTTTGCTCTTTTCGGTTGCCGACTGTCGTGCGTAAATTATAATGCCCACATACACATATGCACATGCATATATTTATTTACAAAATAGACTTAAGTATTACTTAAATCAAATAGTATATAGTATACTTTGCTCTAATCCTATTGTTGCCCTGCTAGCATAGGCGATAGTTCTTAATCAAAGCTAGCGGCAACCTTGTTTATTATCATGTGCATTAGCTCAATAACATACAGTTATTTCAAGTTGATAATTAAAAGGCAACATTTGCATAGTTGGAGCTCTTTGTATACCCTCAACCCAATGGAAATTGAAAATGGGAATTTAGGGCATAATGATTTATGAAAATGCATGTTATAAGTAGAAGGAGGCAAGCCTGATATTGCTGCCCTTCTCTTCTTTGTTCTGCATGTAAAGCAGCGTGAAATGATTGTTAGGGTATCTGCTAGTTGTGCACTCCCGCCTGTTTTGAAAAGCACAATACTAACTTAACAAGTTTACAGCTGCTAGACAAATATGTAAATTAAACACGTGTGTTGAAAATCATTAATATAAATGAATATTCGACTCGACAATCTTAACGATAGTTATAATTCTCAACTGGTTTAGGTATGTATTTGATGATATTTATATGCGACTAAGCTAAAAAAAGCTTTAATTGCCAATGAATCTAAGCCTTACTAATTACTACAATAATTATTACTATTTTAGCATCACAAATATAGTTTAAAATTGCCTTTTCTAAAAGTTTAATTTTAGTAAAATGTCAAAAAAATATTAAATAAAATATGAAAATAAAATTTTCATTTGAAAACTTGTAAGCTTTAAATTTCCAACCAGTTTTAGGTAGTCCAAGCAACTAATTAGTACAGAACAGAGTAAGAGCAACAGTTAGACACATGCAGTGGAAATAAATATTTTAAATTATGCTCAAAGAATGCGATTAGTTTTATGAATTTACAGTTTGCATTATCAACTTTAATTACCAGAGCTAATCGGACTTTATAAATGGTATTCGTGTGTGCGTGTGCTTGGTACCAATTAAAAGTGGTTCGATGCTGACCTACACCAGTTTGATTTGGGTTTTCTGATGTCTCATTGTGATAGGCGTGATGATATATGATATCGAAATTCAAAACTAGGCCAGCAGCAAAGTCATTCGGCGAGACACACGTATTTACATTGGCAATCAGAGCTTTTCATTTGAGCTCCAATAAGAACTTGAATAGGTTTACATGGCCGCTTCGAAGGAAATCCCAGTTCTCATGTCATCTTACATTCTCAATAAATATCAATTGTTTTTATGCAGAAATAGAAATAGAATCAGTTACAGTGCCATTGTTTGTCTGCTATAATCTGAAACCAATTGAATCGATTCGTATTTAATTTGTGAACTGGGATCTGAGATTTGAGATATACAATGTAGTCTGAAAACTCTAGAAACTAAGTTTCCTTACTAAGAATTTTCCGATAATAAGGCGAGTCTGTGAAAAACCTATTGAAATGAAAATATTACAACAGATTAAAGACAAAGAGAATCTGATGATATCAAAAATATATCTTTAAGCTCAATATTCTATCTATTAATTCTTAACTTGCTTAGCTTGGCAACAATGTAAACAGTACTGAAAGAAACCGCTTAAGCAATTAATTTACATACGCCTCCGCCTGCCGCCCACCGCCGGGAGGCGGCCCTTGAAGGCGTGCAACTAATCCAGCTGGACAGCTGTCAGCTGTGCACGCCTCAAATGTTATGAATGGATTCACTGGCCAAAGGCTAAGATTGGGTTTTGTGTGCTCGTCCGTCCGTCCGTCTGTCTGTCGTTTAAGCTGTCACTTTTTACACAGCTATTTGCTGACTGCTTAATTGCTGTGCCACAACTAATTGATGGCTGTCAGAAACCTAGCAAGTAAACCCGATACCCAATGTATATCATTAATTGATTTGCGGTTGCTGGTTTACAATTGTAAGTTGAGTATTAAAGCATAGCTAAACAGTTAGCAACAGCATTCATTAATTGCACGCGTAGATATGTCAGCTCATTGACAGTTCAGGTGACTATAATGAAGTGCGATATATCGGCTGCTATAATACTTTTATTGCATTATAATTTGCCTGAACGCTGCGAAGCTAACGGCCTTAACAAAAGAGGCTGGCTTAAGGCCAACACGTGCTGACTGCACTCTGTTAAGCTATGTAAATGTTTGCCTATACTTCAAGCTCCAATCAGGCTGCGCAGGGCAGGCAGCGGAAAATATTTATGCAAAGTCGGGCTCGCAGCATGGATCAAATACTTATGTTATATAAAGGCTTTACTGTCTCTTTACCCTCTACACACTCTCCCTCTGCTTCCCATATTTGCTTAAACTAAGTCGACCTCTAAACTAAAACAATCAGCTAATTTATAGCTTCATTCATTTGCATGCCTTTGCACTAGGATTAGTCCTTGACGTAGATGGCTAGATATGCCATTCTATCTTTCTCATCAAAAACGCCTTTCTATGCGATTTTCAAGTTTATATTTTCATGATTTTCCTTTAAGTGGATTCTAAATTGACTAATTAGAATTTAAATAGCTGCAAAACGCATTCAATTTATTTCTAAAGTATATGCAGGAAGCACAGACCTTGGCTTTAGCCCCCCTAACATCCTTTATATATATTAAGCTTATAAAAGGATTTTAATGCAATGTTGCATTTGCAAGAGCAGCTACCTGACAGCTACATGCCACATGCCACATACTTAGCCAGCCTTCAACATGCAATGCCAGCAAAGTTTTTATAGTTGCGCTCCTTGACACTTGCTGCAGTAAAAATATATAAAAATTCGTGCGTGTGTGTGTGTGACAGTGCATGGGGAAAAGGTGTCACTGTGGCAAAGCCAAATGCGCACAACAAACAACACACACACACACACAGGCACACACATAGATTGGCGGCTTTGCTTTGATGATATTCAGTTGACGCTGCGTTTTGCAACACTGACAAATGGCCACAATAAAGCGCACAAAATGGCGGCAGTAGAGAGAGAGAGAGAGGGAGAGAGAGCAGGCGAGCTCGTGTGCTAAATGATAATTTATGTTTTTTGCCTTAAACTTGACAAAGTTTTGCGGCCACATGGACGCATGCAAAAGGCGGTTAATATTGATTTTTACATACAAGCATGCCAGAGCACATATATACATATATACATATATGTGTGTGTGTGTGCAGAGCGCTGTGTGTTCATTCAGGCATACATATATACTCTGCATATAAAATGAGATTTGCTTTTGAGATTTTTCTCTCCACTTCTTTTTTTTTTCCCGCCCGTTGGCCTTGTTTCTGCATGAAAAATGGCTAACTTTGATACAGGCCATGGCTCGCATTGGCTTTTCAATTGGCAGCTATGCTGAAATATTTGCGCTGCCTGTTCATGAAGTCATCCAAAATTTACATTTATGTTAGAGCCGGCAGAAGAACAAGGCAAACATATACCCTTTTCATGCGGTTCAATATATGCAAACTATCAGTATGTCATTTATATTCACATTGTCTCCCCCTCTCTCTCTCTCTTTCTCTTTTTGTACATATATTCATTTTAATATTTGCAAAAGCTTTTACTTTAATCAATTTTTAATTTAATTTTTTTAAGCATTTGATGCGCTGCTCTGCTTCAACGTTTCAAGGACAAACATCTTAGCTTTACTGTTCATATATATATTATATATATATATACTTTGACATGCACGTCAAGGGAGTTTAAAGGTTAAACTCGAAATTGCAATTAGCTTAAATGCAAATGCGCCCAGCTCAGCTGTAGGATTTCCATATTTCTTTCGCAACTTTTATGCCAGGTAAATATATAGCTAAGCTAATTCAAAAATGTGTTTACGACCCCGCAAGGTGTTCAATTATATGGCCGAGTTAGTCATATTTAAACAGCTGATACTTTAGGGCAAAAACTTGATATATAATCAATATATGTATTAAATATTTTTTAAAATTTTCTTTACCTATATTTACGTAAATATTATATATATAATCACACAATAAGTCAACTGCATAAATTGTCTCCATAGTTTTCATTTCTCTCACATTTATGCGCATCACTCAACTCGAATCGTTTTAATTGAATCAAATAATCAATAATTGGCATATTTCCAATTATATTTACATTACATTCAGTTGGAAACCAAACGAAGTGGAAATGCATTCATGAATACTGATTCGAATCGAATTGAATTGAATTGAATTTGTCAATTTGTAAACTCCGAAACAATTTTCACTAAATATACCAAACAGGTTTATTCAAATCACCTGGGGAACAAGTTTTGTTTTAACGGTACTAAACAAGTAAATCTAAAGCTAAAATAAATCTTGAAGGTCGACATTAAATTTTGAAATTTATCATGCGCTGACAATCTGTGTGACGAGACGCCTTGATTATCGTTGGGCTCTAGACATGGCAAACCAAACAAGGACCAAGGACTCGGAGCAAACCAAGCGGCAAGGACAAGTGGCGTATGATGTAATTACGGCAAAAGCAAAGGAAGAAAGCAAAAAAAAAAAAATAATACTAAAAAAATAGAATCTACGTCAATAAGTTAAGAGCACAGTTATGCTATAATAATAATTATGTGCAAAACTTTTGTCAACTTTTATTTTGTATACCCTAGGGAAAAGCTGGCACAAGATTTTCAGGGCTTAAAGGGAACTTTTCTTAAAATATAGTTAGCTATATAAGTTCTGGACCAGTGTAAGTTTGTAAGTTGTAAGTTTGACTTATAGATATATTACTATTATTTATTTATTTATTATTATATATATACTTTACTCTTTCCCGAAGACCTTTCGAGCTAGAACTCTAAAACTTGACTGCAGATCAATACCTCTGCAACTCCTGCTGGTCAGAGTATTAAGCAGTCGCTGCCAGCCGACTGCAGCATTCTTTTCTTGATTTTTATCTTTTTGTTTTGGTTTGCGCTTCAACACTCAATTGCTTCACTTACTTGACAAAAGTCTATATCCGATCTCGATAAAATTGGCTTTGTTTGCGCAGCAAAAAAACAAGAAACACGTATAGGGAAAGTGACAACGAGAGAGAGAGAGAGAGAGCGAGAGCGAGCGAGTAGAAAGAGCGAAGCAAAACTCAATTTATTGTAAGAAGTTTATGCTGTTGTCTTAAAGTTTTCTCTGTTGCTCAGCAGACATTGCGGCTTGAAATCGAATCACTGACTGACTGACAAAGCGGCTCGACACTTTGCCAAGACACATCCAGACTTGATGACGATATATATGTATGTGTGTATGTGTGTGTTTGTATCAGTGCGTGCCATTGCACACTCACCCTCTCTCCGCATACCCTATATAGATTGCCCTCTCTTTCGGTCGCTCCCTTCAGCCACTTGGGATGCCGAGTGCAGTTCCCTATCTTGTTTGCTTATGTCTTTAATTTTCTAAATGCCCTACTGAGCATATCTTTTTCTTGTTCTCTTATATATTTTTTTTCTTTTGTTTTTTTTTTTCAACCACTAACACTATTTGCTCTTTTTGTTTTCCCTTTGACAGTGGAAATTTACCAGTTGAAATTATAAATAGTTGTGTGTGTGTGAGAGAGTGCGAGTGAGTGTGTCATACACACACACTCATCCAGCGTGTCGTATTAAAAACTAGCTATAAATACGAGGAAATCGCTTTTTGTTTTTACTGATTTTCTCTGTTTATAATGTCATAACAATACTTGAAATGTTTATGTTATAGGAGTATATATCGCATAATATATATTTATATTTTTCATAATTCGAAAAGTTATACAAACATAATCATTCGCTTCATCTAGCTCTTTAAATATAATTTAATATTATTATTAATAATATTTAAAAACGAACAAACTGTTCTACTGAGAACCGTAATACTATAACGAACAATATTATTGTAAAAATACTTATTAATTATAATCTTAGCTTTACATCTTGATTTTAATGAGTTCCGCCTTGGCTGACATTTCATGCATCACAGTAAATTTTACGCTTGGCACATTTTGCACGTCTGATAACGGCAACGGCAAGACACACAAAAAATTGCATTGTGCAAATGTTTTTTTACACCCTCGTTAAGCAGCTTATGCAAATGCTCGCGATAAGCCAATGAAATCTACGTATAAAATTTTCATTGCACACAAACTGCAATGGGAAATTCGTGCTGCGATGTCCTTCGCCCTGGCCAAATAAGTTGAAAGTTAAAAAGTTGCAGCAATTAATTCAGAAATTGCATGCTTCACATATATTTATTATGCGATAAAATATGAAAAATAAAATTCATATTTATAACAAGGGTGCTCCAGTCGGGGAGTGCACAACTGGAAGTTACTCTGGAGTTACCTAGTTCCCTGTTATTTGCCTCCTCCTCCTACACCGATTTTCCACATAACCAATATACCCTGACTTCCCATTTCCAATTACCTTAGGGTATTCTTATAAACATATCGCTTACATATTATAATTGATGACGATTTTAAGCTTCAAATGCAATATTTACAATTGACATAAATATTTGCCTTGCCAGAACAAAGCCTTCATCATTATCATTATGCAATATTTATTTTTTTGGCCTGTACGGCAAATATAATTTATTGCATACGCATTCACGTAGTTTAAGCCGGCTGACGCAATAGATTAGATAAGTTGATAGATTATACAACAAAATGTTAGGTATTATCTTATTTAATATCACCAGCGATATTTTGTTCAGACACAAATTCAACTAATTAAAACTCGTCTGCCTTTAAGCAGTTCATTGACTGTTCGACTGTTGCCTGCAAAGGTGTAATGAACTTAATTAGTGCATGCCTACCCGCTGTGCGTTTAGCTGCAGGGTATTTCCCAATAATCTATCTACGAAGAAAGAATCTCTGCTCAATTTGTCTCTACAGACAGAATTAAAGTCTCATTAAAACCTTATTAAAGTCTGTGCGTATATCACAATCATTATCATTGTCAGCCTCATCATCATCGACATCATTGTCATTATCATCCGCATCATTAGCAGCTCATTTGAATGCATTGCACACAGCTGCTGAGAACCAGTTTTTGGTTTATTTTTTTTATTGATTTTTTATACATATATTTTTCGTGCTTCAGGTACGCATGTGTGTGCGTACGTGTGTGAGTGTGTGCATTGTATTCACATAGCTATCAGCTGTTCGTCTCTTCACAGTGACACACATTGTGGGTACTGGCATTTATGATTGCTCGCTCTATGTTAAGGTAATATCATTTTCATACTCAGTATGATTGACATTAAAAAATAGGGGAAAAGCTAAGGGAAACTTTTTTAAAAAATAGATTATAAAAATAAACATTTATCTATTATTTATTTTTTTATTATTATTTTATAATTCATTTATTTTAAATTGTTTTAATTATTTTATAATTTATTTATAATTTTATTTTACATATTTTTATTTTTTACTATATATATTTATTCTTTTTTAATATTATAGTTTTACTTTATATTTTATTATCTTACAGTATTTTAATTTTTATATTTTTTATAGTAAGCATTTTTATTATTTTTTTTATCATATAAAATTTATTTTTATTATTATTTTAGTGTACATATTTTATGTGTTATTTTTTTTGTATTTTATAAATTATTTAATATATTTAAAATTTTAAATATTTATTTTATTTTGCCTCTGCAAGAGTATCAATTTTTCAACTTGCTCATCTCGAAAGTTCTTTCCTGTTTGAGGTACACCAAGACTCTACCGGTTTTATAATCAGCTGTGCAGCTGGTTTTTGTTATTAGTAGAATTTTGAGCCATAATATTTGTTTTCGACAAAAAATATATATAATTAAATATATATATATGTATATGTGACCGCAACAAATGTTGTTGGGTACAGAAAACTCTAAATCAATCTCAACTTGTATTTGCCATAAGTAAATAACACGAAATGAACTTCTTTGTTGTTCTTAAGCCAGATAAAAACTTGTTTCTAATGTGTTACTTGAAGCCAGTTTGGGAATGTTATTGGCTTCTAAGTGCATTACGACATCAAAATGCAAAGACTTTTGGCCAAGGACAACGACAAACTGTGGCCCAAAGAACGGTTTTCGATTACACTAAATCAAATTTGCAGCTAGACAAAAGCATGAAAAACTAAGGCATTGAAACCATCAAAGTGTCTGTAAGCAACCATCAGACATTTATGTACACATCAACATAATTCCCACAGTCATCCATCAATACAACAACTATACATCTCTCTCTCTCTCTCTCTCCCGCTATATATATGTATATACATATCTATGTATATATGTTTGCCACTTGACACTGAGTTGGGTCAAAGCTACCCACTGGGGCGCAGACAAAAACAATAAAACTCAAATGGTGGGCATCAGGAGGCATAACAAAATGGCGGCGCGTGTGTTGACTTCTTGTCTAAGTGTGTGCGCGGGTGCGTGTGTGTGTGTGTTAGCCGGTTTCCTTTTACCGACTTATGCAAATAACTTGGCCTAGAGCTGTGTTTTTGCAGCAAATCCCAATTTCATGGCAGACACTTTGTCGCGACCAAGAAATTGATGGCAAAGGATGAATTTTTATGTGACGCTTTAATCAATTAATTTTGTCTTAATTCTTGTCTACTAATTAAATCAATTTGCATGCGCTTAGGCTTAAGTGATTTGATTTAGCAGTTTTTGTACGAGTGAACAGGAAAATTAAAGGTAAATTCTATGAAAACTTCAATATTATATACATTGCATATATATCTATGTATGCATATATTATATATAGTATCTTTAACTCAAGGTACTTCACATTTTCGTACCATATCTTTCTTTGTTTCTTTGTCTTATCAGCTACCGTAAGTAGTTTATCAAATTACACTTGTAAGCAATGACGAATATCGAACTGTTATTTTATATGGACAAAAGTCCAAATGTTAAGAACTCTATTTAAATGATTTTTGTTTATAATTTGCGTCGTAGTAAAATATTATTTTCTTTTAGTACACACGAGGCAATGACGCAAATTTGGGCAAATTATTTTTTTATAGAAATTTTCCATAGTACATGCCTAAAAATAAAATTTTAGCAACAAACATATGATTTCAAAGACATTTCAGCATGACAAAATAATAACAAATGCCGTCGGCCACAATCATTAATCATGCTATATGTCTATAATGTATATAGGAATATATGTAAACTATATTTATAGATACCATAAACATATGTGTATATTATGCCACAGAATATTTACGTCTGTGGAAATGGGGTGTACTTTAGAGAAGGTCAATGCTTCATCGTCGCTTCGACAACAGATAATATGCGAGATATTTTATGTATACAGTAAAAACTCTGCTGAGGCACGATAAACATTTATATATATTAATAAATAATTTACTTATTATTTTTATTTTATTATTATTTTTATAAATTTAAAAACATTATTTTCTTCAAATTTTAAGATAGATAATTTTACTCAAATAAATATTTTAAAAATCTAGTATCTTTTAAATACCAATTTGTAACCCAGTTTTTTTTTTTTCATAGCCCATGGCAGCGCGTTCCACAATATAAGCTTTCACTGTATATTTATTTAAGTGTTATTAAACAAACCAAATATTGTTTAAAGTTTAATCTCTACGCACCTGTTTTCAAATCAAGTTCAATTCGTTTTCCAAAAACCGTAAATTTATTGTTGGCTAAGTTACAACCATTTTTTTTTAGTTTTTGTTCGCCCTTATTTAATTTGTTTACATCTTAGGTCGATTGACAACGATTTCTTTTTTGTATTTATAAACATCCAGTCTTTACATAAACAAAATGTTAAGCACTTTTATATGTTTGGGTCTTTAATATGTTCACAGCTCGGCACAGTGGGCGCAAAACGTGAAAACAATGCGCAAAAAATGTTTACAGTTAGGTTTAAGCTCAAATTGGAATTAAGTTCGTCGTGATTTTCGCTTATTTTTTCTATTGTTTGTATAAAAATTACTCAACAATTTGATAAACAGTTATTTTCAATGTTGTTCGACGCGATTTTCGTTATGTAAAAGTACAAAAACATACATACATACACACACACGCATACAAATGTACAAAGTTTTTGGTCTATTTTGAATAAATATTCGTGTCAAGCATTTAACCGTAATTTCTTGTCATGCTTTAATTCATTTTCCTTTGTATACCGTTGTTTTTGTTTTCGTTTTGTCGTTGTTCCGACCACTCATCATCCAGTTAATGTGCGGGAGTTTCGATTTTCGGTTCTTTTTTTGTTCTTTTTGCACGATGTGCTAATGAGGGGTGGGTGGGGTAATGACAGCACCGCCCAGCAACGCAGCGCGCGTCAAGTGCTTGTAAGAAATCGTATTTGGCGGTAGGAATAAACAAATGCACCCACAGGCACTCATACACGCACACAGGCAGAGTTACACAGAGTCACACAAACACACACAAAGTGCGAGAGGGAAAAACGGAGTCACGTTCAACTGTTTAATTCGCTTGCACAAGTTTATGGGGAAGACTTTAATTGGATTGTAGCAAATCAGTCGATTTTTGTTTAATTTATAACTTAGCACGTCTACACGAAAGTTAATGGGGCAAATTCTTTACGAGTGTTTCTTTGGGTTGTTTTAAATTTACTTTTCTCCGCACACACGACCGTTCGTCTTCGCAACTATTAACTGTTCTGAGCGCAGCGATGTTAGCGCAATGTTAAACTCAAATGTATCTGCTAACTCGCTGTTCGGCTCACAACGCACTGTAAGTTTTTTTTTACACTCTGAGTATTTTAAATAAATCGCAGATAGAGATGCCGAGTTGCTCACGAGCTTTCGTTCTTTTTCTATGCACGATTCAACTATTTCTCTTTGTTACTCATACTCTTGCAATTTAGTATGCTCGGATGTATGTGTGTGTATGTTTTTGTTGGCTCCTTTTGATCATCGCGGTTTTTACTAGAGTACGTAGCGCGAGTTTTTATGATCAACTTTATTTTCTATTAAAATTAGTGTTTTAGTGAATAATTATTGCTGGTGAAGTGTAGTTTGTTGTTTTTTTTATTGTGATATTCAGTTGTGTGAAAAAGTGGAACAATAAAAGAATAACAATAATTTAAAAATTATTGAAAACAAAGATATGCATATATTGAAAGGAATAGAGTATATTTCTAGCTAGATTCTGTGATTTATTACTTATATTGGTAAGTAAATATTCATAATAACTACTTTCTATTAGAAACCAAAGCCATTAATAATTCCTTTGCAATAAAAATAGTAAGGAAATGCAAAGCCGCCAGTTGTCTCTCATTTTCTTATAGTCTTAAGTTATCTTACTCTTTTTCACCTTCTTGCTTAAATGTAGTTTATGGCAAACTGTGAAGATTGCAACTTCTTGTATGTGTATGACGTAACAGCTGAGTGCTGAATATGCAAATCCTTTCAAAAGTGACGTCATGCCACACAATGTTGTAGCAGCGTCAAATTGCTGACCTATGCATATGTGCCGAAATGCGTTCTTGTTGCTACTGAGCACGAGGGCCAGAGTATGCACAATAAAAACAGTTACATTGTTGGCTTCTTTTTATGCATATTTTTCCTCCTTCAAAAAGATCAAAGCAGAAGGCGAAATTAAAATGGATGCTTTGTTTTATGAGCTCTTTGTTGTTGTTTGTTTTAATAAATGCAAAGCGGGCAAAAGCATTAAACACATACCGAAAATAAAAGATACAATTAGACTCTAGTACGTAAAGCTTTTCAGCTAAGCAAATGAATCCAATAATTCATTTGCAGAGATTAAAATGATTGGATTATTCATTTTATATGCTTTAAATAATTCTAATTAAGTTTATAACAGTTTATTTTAAATGTGCTCTCCAGGAGCGCCGCTGCTTTCTCGCTCTCTTCATTTTAACATTGTGCTCCAGCCTCTGTTAATTTAACAGCAGACAGTCAGTGTGTACACACAAAGTGTATAATAATGGGGCTGTAAGGCGCGCAATTTGAAATTAATTTAATCGAGTTGTTAGATACTATTTATTGGTTTAGTAATAGTTGGAAATATGTGTTTGATGGCACTTGACTTACATTCGATAATAGACAATATTTAATGAATCCGCAATGGATACAATTGCTATAATAAGTAAATATATTATTCATAATTTCTGCATTCGCTGGGGCCCAGACTAGTAACAAGAGTCGCTATCAGCGCCTTCCGCTTCGTCAGCTGCAAGAGATAATAAAATAAGTGTTAAAGTTATTTAATAAATGCCTCCTGCATTTGCAGTAAATATCATTAATGCCATTGGCTTAGACAACATCAATCAAATGCCTAATGATAACCAAAGGCATGCGTATGTCAATCAAAAGCCAATAGCGGAATTGCCCGCTTATCATTTCACTTACAAAGTATTTGCAGTCCAAACATTAAAGCAAAGCCCGCCAGGGCTGCTAAATAGGCGCGCCAACCGGCATGATTCTGGGTGAGAATCTCAAAGAAGACCACATAGAGCAGCGTGCCGGAGGCAATGCCCTGCAGTATGCCAGAGGGGACACTCGGCTGATTCGCATTCGCCTGCTGACTGATGCCGATGCCAATGCCAATGCCAATGGGCGTGACAATCGAGAACGTTATGAGATAGATTATGGCCAGGGAGGCGCGAGTTCTGGCCACCAGCAGCTCCATGCCCACGCAGAAGGCCAGCACCAACTTGTGGGCGGCCACGGCGCCAAACATGAACCAAACTGTGCCCACGGTGCCCTCCAAGCCAATGGCCATGCCCTCGAACAGTTCGTGCAGGGACAAGGCCAAGATAATGCCCAATCCGCGCATGGAGGAGCCACCCGCATCCACGGGCATGTGACTGTGACCGTGTCCTTTCGCTGCCGGCAGCTCGTGATCACAATGCTGATGATGCTCCACTGCAGTCGGTTGGATTTCCTTCTGTTTGCTTCTTGTGTCATCCAATAAGATGCTATGCCGAATGCTGTGGCCCCGCTCGAAGGCTTCACTGGCCAGCGACTCCCTCTTGCTCAGCTTCTGCTGATGATGCTGCATGAACGCGTGCATCACCTCATCCAAGGCGTACATCAGAAAGAATCCGGTGCACATCAGCATTTCGGGCAGGGCAAAGGGCGTCGCGGCCAATATGCCGCAATGCTGCAGCAGCTCCACCACTTCAATCACCTCCGGCAGCATGTGCAGAAATGTGGTGGCCACCAAGACTCCGCCGCCAAAGTAGAGCAGGCAGCGCACCACAGTCGAGGCGCGCGTCTCTTCGGGATCCTTCTGAGTCCATTTCAGGCAGCGATCCAGCATGTAGGGCAAGCTGCCACAGATCACAGTGACCACAATTAGCACCACCATAGCCACAATTTTGGCCACAAGCAGCGCATGCTGATCCACCGTAGTGGGTGCTGCCATAGTCGCAGTCACATCCAGAACTTCCATGAAATTGTCTGAGGTTGGCAGCACCACCACCGCCTGCATTTGCTTTTCGTACATCGTCGCACCACCGAATGAAAGCCACAAGTGAGACTGAATCGCTAACGAAGCAACCACTTATACCCTGCCCTATCTGCTGGCCATAAATCTCATATATTTGAGCACTGATTGACAACACGAATTATGATCGCCTGGGAAATAGATTAAATAGGCGTAATTGCCGACTTTTTTTTTTTTTTTTGTCTTCTGTTTTACTTTGTTGCTAATTTATGTAACATTTCCACCTTAATTGTTCGCTATAATGTTGAAATTTTGATTTGATCAATTTCAATCTGATAAGAATTATATATTTTGATCTATGTTTGGATGACTATGGACAGACATTGGCTACACTGAAGAAAATTATGATATGATTTATGGATTTTATCTAGAGTTATATATAGTATATATTTCTTAAAGCAGACTTTTGGCAGGCATTTGCTACACTGGGCGAAATTGAACGCCTTTTACCAATATATTTTTCAATATTTTTGAAATTACTAAAATAAAGCTTTAGATGGTTTTCACAGAAAAACTTTACACTGAGCAAAATATTGCTCTAATATGAATTATATATGAACAAAATTTGGGGTTTTTTTTTTAATAATTTGCCAATTTTGTTTTTGCTTAAAAATTTTAGATGAATATTTTTTAAATTTTTTATGAATATTTTATGAATATTATTTTTCTCTCAATATTTTATAGCTTTAAAATAATTGTTCAATATTTATCCAATTTATTGTTCAATTATTCAAAACAAAGCTAAGAGTATTCCATTTAAAGTTTTAGGTCCACTATTGGTCTAAAACATTTTTGCATTATTTTTACTGTTCAAAATATATTAAAAAGTAATATAAAAAAAATAATAATATAAAATTTTTTAACATATCAAGTTGATTTTTTTTTTATTTTTGATTTTCATTGAATTAATTTTTGAAGAAAATTCGTTTTTATAGCTTAATTTATTATTATTATTTATTTAGCTCTAAACGGTTAACAGCTTTTCAAGCTATCAATGCTTGAAGCTCAAATCGTTATAGAGCGGCTAAAAGCTATATGGCCAATTAATAGAGTTCACGGTGTTTAGTTTTTTTTTACAATTAATATTAAATAAAGCTTCTTTTGTAAAGGGTATATCCTAGCTTTCGGAACAGCTTTAGTAAAAATAAAAGCTAATCTTTGATAGCTCTTTTTTCGATTAATTACAAATACTTTCGTTCCTTGAAAGCTTTTTTTCGCTTAATTTAAAATACTTTCACTTTCACACATCTTGAAGCTTTCATTGTACAACTTGAAAGCTTCAATAGCTTAGCTTAATAACTATACCAACACAAAAGCTTAGCTCTTCACGGAGGGACACACATATGCAGATTTGCCAGCAGCTTCAACAACTGTTAAGGAGAAGATAAATAACCGTTAATCAAATACATTTTCACGCTTTCACCAACACTCACCTCCGATTTGCAAGCCAAACATGAGCAGGAAGCCCCCCAAGGAGCAGAGGAATATGCGCCAGCCCGCGTGATTCTTGGCCACAATCTCGTAGTAGACGACGTAGAGCAGCGTGCCACAGGCGATGCCCTGCAGGATGCCCGCCGGAATGCTGGGATGATTCGCACTGGTATTCTCGGTGATGGCAATGCCAATGCCCACGCCTATGGGCGTGACAATGGAGAAGACGATCAGATAAATGACGGCCACGAGCCAACGTGTGTGGGCCATCATTATCTCCATGCCAATGCAGAAGGCCAAGACGAGTTTGTGGACTGCTATTGCCGCGCACATGAACCACACCGTATCCACGGTCTCCTCCAGGCCAATCGACATGCCGCCAAAGAGCTCGTGCAGGGAGAGCGC
Organism: Drosophila peninsularis; assembly: GCA_035047485.1. NCBI lineage: Eukaryota > Metazoa > Arthropoda > Insecta > Diptera > Drosophilidae > Drosophila > Drosophila peninsularis. Next base: position 7,245,991 of record JAWNPN010000035.1, read on the forward strand.
TACAATGATGCCCAAGCCACGCAGCCAATTGGGCTGCTCCGGCTCTACTTGCTCCACTTGTTCCGCTTGTTCAACCACCTCCAGGTCGACTTTCACCTCCGTTTCAGCTACCTGCTCCAAGGTCACCTGCAGCGCCTCTTGCATCTCCCGTTGCTTACGCTTCTGCCGTCTGCCCACAATGAAGTACATCACCTCCTCAATGGCGTACATCAGAAAGAAGCCGCTGCACATGAGCATCTCAGGCAGGGCAAAAGGCGTCGTGGCCAACATGTCACACTTCTGCAAGGCACTCACAACTCCTATGACAGCCGGCAGGATGTGTATAAACGTGGTGGCAATCAGGACACCCCCACCGAAATTCAGGAGGCAAAGGACAGCCAGAAACTCGCGTGCATTGCTCTTCTCGCGCTGCGTCCATTTGAACCAGCGATTCAGTATATAGGGCAAAAAGCAGAATATTAAGGTGACCAGCAGCAGCACCACAATAACCACAATTTTGGCCACCAGCAGGTTGTGATCGTTCATCGTGATGGCTGTAAGTGAAAATGAACTCCAATTGCGAATTGCCTCCAACATGGCATACTTTATATACCATTTCTATATATATCTTACTGTAGATATCAAGCCATTTTGCTTTTGCTTTGCTCAACTTGACTTATATCTTAAAGCTCTTAAGTTCTGTTTAGGGAAAACGACTTAAGCTAGTTGGCTATTAAGTAATTTGCGTACGCTACAGTAGAGAGTGGAGCAGAGACACTAAGAAATGGTCAAGAAAAAGGTTTTTCATATCATAAAATGTTTTCTGTAACTGAAAAAAGTTGAAAAGTATTTAAAATAAAATGTTAAATATGTGTAAACGATATTATTTGTAGGAAATATATTTTTTTTAATTGGTGCAATAATAATAACATAATTTCGAATAATAAAAACTTAAAAAAAAAATAAAAGAAAATATAAAAAAATATAAAAAATAAAAGAAAATATTAAATAAAAATAATATTATTTAAAGAAATATTTTCTTCATTTGCAAAATTTAAAATTTAAAATTATATATATTTTTTCCAATATTTTTAACACTTTTTTTTTGTAATATAATAATTTTTTGAGAATTTTGATTTTTAAAGAATATAATAATAATTTGATCATACCTACAATTTTTTTTCTGGAAATTATAAATTCAAAATTCAAAATAATTATATAAAAATAACAAAATATTAAATTACATATTTTAAAATTATTTTTTTAATATTTATTTTTATTTATTTTCAATTAATATATTATTTAAACTTTTCATACATACCAATTTTTTTCTGTGTACTGTCTCTACACTTAGAGTTAATAATCACAAAGCCTAACGAGCTGCCAACCTGAAATTTCAACAGAAATATTATTTGCGAGGCGTGCCAAGTGCGCCGAACAACTGAGCCACATGAGCTCTTTGTTGCGCGTTTGAAAATTCATACTGATAACTTCAATTTGGCACAAAAATAAAATAAATAAGGCCTAATTTAATGCACGCGCCTAGGTCAGAGATAGCTGAACAACGCTGATATCTCCATTATACTAGAGAAAGAAAATAATCTATAAAAAAAATAGATTACACTGCCAAGACCACATAACATGAGCTAATTTTTTATCACATCACTATATTTAGTAAAATCATTCGATAATTCAACACTGTCAATGAGGCTATTGTACTGAAATTTTCTCTTCACTCTTTTTGTTGCCAACGAAAATTTCACCGAAAGCCATAAAGCCCCCCCGGTATTTGGCTTGTTGAAATTTCAGACTGATAACTTAAGCTGATAGCCAAAGGGCAGTCGCTCAAGTACAATGGAAGTGTTGAAGTTAAAGCAATTAGAAGAGTAAATAAGAGTGCAGTAGTGGGGTGTGACTGACTTGGATATACCCTGTAGAGTTCAGGCAGTTGATACTCTGATCAAAATTGAAATATAATATAATAAAATAATTGAAGTTTATAATTTTAGGTAAATTTTAATAGTAATGTAATGCAAATTATAAATTTGTACTGAGTAGGCTATATATATTAAAAATTTCATGTCTTTAGCTTTTGTGGTTTATGAGATCAGATAGATAGCTCGATCGACTCAGCTCTTCCTCCTGTTAGATGTTTTCTGCTCCGCTAGACATCCTTCTCCCTGATACATACATTACTACCAAACCAATATGCCCTGAATTCACCAATCCAATAGCTTCAAAGAATGAAAAACGAAAAATCTATTTTTATTTTCAAGAATTTAAAGTTTTCTTTTTTATTCATCCGTAATAGTTTACTGTAAAAATTATTATGAGTTTTTCTCTTTTTTTCTCCTTTTATTATTGTATTTAAATATAATTGTTTTTTAATAGTAATTACTATGACTTGAGTGTTGATTTAATTATTTATTGATTGATTCATGTGTGGTGATATATGATATTCCATTCAGAAAGTTGTCTCAAAAGGTATACATATATATAAAAGTCAACGGGTTGTCATTATTCTTATTATGATTATCATAATGATATATAGTATGTAATATTTGCAATGTTCTGTCACCAGGGACTCTCTCTCTCTCTTTTGGTTCTCTCGCACAATACTTGGGGGCAGCATAGTCGGCACTGTCGTTATAAAGTCATTTTTCTTAAAAGTCGTCTAATTTAGACGATTCCTTGATGATAGTTCGTTTAGTTTAATGTTATGCAATGATGATGTTTAGGTGTCTGTGTGTCGTGTGTGTCGTGTGTGTATGTGTGTGTGTGTTCGTTTCGTTTATTTAGGTTTTTTTCATTTGCTCTCGTACTCTCCTCCGCTCCTCTACGCATCGCTGGCACGCCTTTGTCGCAGCTGCCATTTCCTTCAACAATTCTCTAGTTGCAGTTGAGCTACAGTTGAATTTCACTAGGTAAAATCTCATCACGACTGCTTCGGATGCTGCACGGGCGGCGGCGGTGCCGGCTTGAAGCACTGCAGCAGGAACGCGGTGTAGACAACGAACGCCACCGCCAGAGCTATCAGCGCGTACATGAAGATGTTCAGCTCTGGCTGACGGAAGCGATTCTTGCGCAGCCATTCGAGCACCTCATCCTCCGAGAGCAAATCGCCTGTGGAATGGGCAGAGAAGGAAATGTTTTTAATTGGAATATATAAATTAAATGAAATATATAATTATTTAATTATAATAATAAAAACATTATCATTATTAAATTATATGAATCAGAAAAATATATAATCACATTTAATAAATTATAGAAATAAATATTTTTGAATATTTAAAAAAATAATAAAATAAATATTCTAAAATGTTATAAAATAAATATATTTAAATATTTAAAAAATGAATAAAATAAATAGTTAGCAAATTTATAAAATAAATATTTTTAAATATATAACTTTTAGTAAATATAATAACATTTAGTAAACTATAGAAATAAATATTTTTAATATTTAAAAAAATAATAATAACATAAATTTTCTAAAATGTTATAAAATAATATATTTAAATATTTAAAAAATTAATAAAATAAATATTTAACAAATTTATAAAATAAATATTTTTAAATAGTTAACAAATTAAATATTTTATAAAATATATATATAAAAAATAATTATAATAAAATAAAAATTAAATTACTAATAGTAATGATAATGATAGTATACTTAAAGACATTTAATACAACTCTTATTGCTGCTTCATCATCTACAAGCTCACTATACCCATTTCCGTTTCACTCTCGACTCACCTCTGTATATGCTGGGAAAGCGACGCCGGAAATAGACCATGGCTGGCAGCTTGGTAACGCCCCATTTTTTGGCATAACGCGAGTCGGCCATTTTGACAAAAGTTATATCCAGATTATCCGTTTCGCTGTCAATGTTCTCCAGCTTCTCCAACGAGGCCACGCTGTCCGGCTGATTGTGCTCATCTATAATTTTGAATATAATTAGAATTTATATATTATATAGATTAGCCTTATACTCACAAAAGAACACGGATAGAAATTCGTTTTCCTCGAGCAGTTTGTCCAGCATTTTGCGATTAACCTCTTCAATTTCGTTTTTAATTTCGAATACATCCTGAGACGTTAGCCAGGTGATAACCTTGTCGTGCTGATGCATATCGCCATCATAGAGCACAGGCACTTGTTTGCTGGAATTTGGAGAGAGGGAAAGGCGATTTATAACAGTTTCTTCCGCAAGAGTTGAGTTATTAACTAACCGGAAATACACCAGCGAGGGTATATTAACAATTTCGTATTTCTTGGCCGCCTCAACGCTTGCGATCTTAACAAAGTCAATGCCAAACATGTCTGCCTCGCCGTCAATTTCTTCCAGCTCCTCCAGAATTTCCTCACACTCGGCACAATCATCATCATCTAAATGAGAAGTCCTTGATAAATGATGGCAATTTGCATAATTGATTCGACTTACAAAAGAACACAACTAGCAAAGTGGATTCAGCCATGAGGCGATCCAACATGCGCTCATTGACCTCCTCAATTTCATCGGCCAGCTCGCGATTATCATCGTCTATAAGCCACTCGAGCACAGATTGTTCATTTTGGAGATCGCCCTCGAAAAGTAAGGGATTGCCGTTGCTATCAGATATATATATATGGGAGTATTATCATACAGTTAGGATCTAGTTAGATCACATTACGCACCGGAAGTACACCAAAGCTGGGAACGTCTTAATGGAATATCTCTTGGCCAATTGTGGATCCTGTATCTTGACCATGTGTATGCCAAAGACATCGCATTCATCGTCAATCAGCTCCAGACCCTCCAATATCTGATCGCAGATATTGCAATTGATTTTGTCTGGCCAAAAAATAAACAAATTTATTTAATTTAATAATTTTTGTATAATAATTATGATTTATGAATGTGAAGCGTGCGCTGTGTAGTAGATAAGTTAGCTAAGTTATATAGAGGCCAGTGCATAAAGAGAAAACGCCAAAAAGTAAAGGTATTCGCGCCCAAACTAAATTTATTTTTTATTTAATTTAATACAATTTAAAAAAAATATTTTTGGAAAATTTTTGTATGCCTTAAGTAGTTGCTTGGGTTATTTAGTTTGGTCGATAATACATTTAGTAGCCTTAGTTTTTAGTAGAAGATTTGTAGAAGAGCGCAAAGTTTATTTTTATTTTTAGAATTTTTAGAGTTGTTTATCTTTGGTTAGCAGGAAACATGCGCTTTGATATTTTTATATTTTTATTTTTATTTTAATTAAAAAATTTTGTTTTGGGCTTTGGCACGATTGGAATACGGAATACCTTGTTTTTGGATACGTTTTCTTTTGCGCAAAATGTAGTTTTGTACGAATTGACTGGATGAGTGTTTGGTGGTGTTGGTCAGGTTGCTTTCTTTAAGGCTAGAGGGTGAGCAGAAACTTCGACAGTAAGCGGGTGGCTTGCCCTTGCGCTCAGTCGGCACTGCGGCGTTGCGGATATTGATTTGGAATACACGCACATATATAGATATATACATATAAATATATATAAATATATATTATATATTGTGTGTGTTTATATGGAATTTTTGGATTGGTTGTGGTGTTTTGTGTTGTGGTGCAGTGGTGCAGTGGTGGAGTGCCAGGGTATATAATTGATATTATATGAGATTATGATCGGATTTTGGTTAAGTGCATAGTTTGTCTATATAGTAATACTTACAGAAGTAGACAGCTAAGTATTGGGTCTCCTCGACCATAGTTTCCAGCATCTGGCGTGTTATGAGCTCAATGCGATCCTCAGTTTTTTGTGTGATGAGCCATTGCAGAACCTCCTCCTCCTCGCTGAGCTCACCTGGCGGCAGTTAAGGAGATAGGTAAGAGTTCGCGCGGTATTCTTTGCCTTACCTTCAAAGACATTGGGTATGCCGCCTTCGAAGTAAACCAGCGCCGGATACTCGTGCACGCCGTAGCCATCGGCCACGGAGAAGTCGCGAGTCTTGACAAAGGTTATGCCATGCTTGTCGCAATCATCGTCAATGTTCTCCAGTTCCTCCAGGACCTTGGTGCACTGTTCACAGCCATCGGCGTCTAGGAGAGGGGGTTTGGTTTGATGGAGTGTGGAAGAAGGAAGTTTGCATATTATAACAAATTGTGTGCACACTGAACAACAGAAGGCGTCAAGGGGTGAGGGGCGTGGCAGGTATATAATATACAAAGAACACACTACGAGCAAGCAAACTACACATAAACTAAGCACGGGTTCAACAACTTTGTGTGTGTGTGTGTGTGTGTGTGTGTGTGTAGAGTAAAGCAAAGTATATAGAATATATATGTATAAAAGAAGGTAGCACAGCTAGACACAAAGAGAGACAGAGATAGAGAGTGAGAGAGAGAGAGACAGAGAAGAAGAGAGAGTTGTGTGTGTGGTGTGCTTGGAGTGCAGGTGCGCTACAGCAAAGTTTTTTTTTTCGGGTAAGACATTCTCACAGGTGTATGTATATACATGTGCGTGTGTGTGTGTGTGAGGTTGTTTTTTGGTGTGTGTGCTGGGTGTTTGTTGTGCTTTGGTTAAACATTCTTGGACTCATTCCATTTGATTAAATTTTGGTCACGTTTGGGTGCGCTACCATCTTCATGTTTGCCCGCTGACGTGGCGGCATCCGTTGCTCCACCCTCACCACCAGCAGCACCACCTGACTCAGCGGCAGCCGCCGCTGCAGTCGCCTCTGGATCGCTGCCAAAGGCGGCGGCCGCACTAGCCGAGGCGCCATCCTGTTGATGCTGTTCGCGCTCCTTTTTCAGACGCGCCTTGCGCGCTGCTTTCGAATTGCAAATATCGCATTTGGTCTTATTCCCTACAGTAGTTGCATTTTGTTGTTGTTGTTGTTGTTTTTTTTTTTTCGGTTTTTATGTGCAGTTTTTTTTTTTAATATTTTTTGATAGAAATATATAAATGTGGTAAAAAGTCTTGTTGGTTAGATACATTTGAGCGCTGATAAAATTTATATATATATAAAGAGCTTAAGTAGTAAAGACCTAGAGAAATGATTTCGATTGACTGCAAACTGTTTGCGCAAAAGAGTGAGCATAAAGTAGCTCAAGTACTTGATAAGAGGCTTTTACAGAACAGAATGTAACAAAGTGCGAAACGTAAACAAGATTCAATGCGCTGCAAAGTATGCTATGAAAAAGTTGATTAATTGGCTTGTACTTGAGCATAGTTTTATGTCACCAAACCGATTGCAGTTGCTAAAACGTTTGATAGACTTAACAAATTTGCGACATCTCTTTGTTGTTCATATATAGTATACGAGGTGTGCTCGAAGAGTAAAAGCAATTTGATGGGAAATTGCAGGCGAGCTGAGTTGCATAGTAATATTAATAGTAATAATAATGATAATAAGTGAGATCGAGCCAAGAGCTGGACAAGATAAAAAAAAATATACTTTATATATAAAGCCTTGGCATAGCTCTCTAATAGCTGATATAACCTTTAAAGTAACAAAAAAAAAAAAATTATATAAAAAATATTAAAATTAAAAAAAAAAAAACTACAAAAATTCGCGCAACTTTTCAAGCTGAACAAGATACAAAAATTTATATATTTGAAGTATTAGAAAAAGCCTTGGCATAGCTCTCTAATAGCTCATATAATCTTTAAAGTGACCAAAAAAATTATATAAAATATATTAAAATAAAACAAGTAAGAATGCTCTAGTCGAGACGGCTCGACTAGGAGATACCCTGAGCCCTGCGAAGTGCCGATACTTCAAATATTGTATGCTTAGTTTGCATATACATATACTGCAAGCAACACATACACACACACAGACGCACGCTCAAGCACACGCTCTGCCAACTGCGCAGTTGACGTAGCGACAGCGCTTGGGCTGCAAGAGGCTTATGTTGTAGAAATTAAATGTTTAATAACTTTTTTTCTAGCAGGACTTTTTTATTCAAACTTTCAGGGCATAATTATGTTATTCATATATGCCGAAGCACAAGTCTGTAGTATTTGAAATGCGTTTTTTGCAAATTTAGGGCGAAGGGGGCGTGGCATCCAAAAACCATAAATTACAAAATATCTGCATTCACAACAGGAATCTATATAGTTAATTTCAGGTCTCTAGCTCTTACGGTACGTAAAAGAGACGAAAAGTTATCGAAATTTATCGATAAAAAGAGAACGGGAAGAGTTATCGAATTTTTGAAAAAAACTCGTATAGCGTATGGTATTCAGGAGTATACATGTCAAATTTCAGCTCTCTAGCTTCTGTGGTTTACGAGATCGCTGCGTTCACACAGACGGACGGACGGACGGACGGACGGACGGACGGACGGACGGACGGACGGACGGACGGACAGACGGACAGGGCTATTTCAACTCAGCTCATCGAGCTGATCAAGAATATATATACTTTGTATGGTCTGCGACGTCTCCTTCTGCCTGTTACATACATTTTCACAAAAACATTATACCCTGATTTCCCATTTTCAATGGGTTCAGGGTATAATAAAAAAAAAATAAACTCCAAAAGTTCGCGCGACTTTTCAAACACACCTCGTACTCGACCCATTTGTTAAATATATCAGACGCTTTGTTTGTATTGCACTTACAGAAGTAAACGGCTATGGAGCCAGACTCTTCGATTAACTGAACAAGTCTTTCGCCTTCGAGATCTTCAATAACATCTCCACTTGGATCCTTTTGCGTAAGCAACCAAGTAAGGATCTGTTCTTCTTCATAAAGATCACCTGCAAATAGTAAGGGACGAGTTAAGTAACTACAGTTAGTTTAGCTCAGCTTCAGCTGTATTCACCGGCGTATATAACTGGCTCCTTGGAGGTGGGCTTGAAGAACACAATGGCGGGCAGTGCGAAGACGCCGTACTCCTTGGCCATTTGCTTGTCGTCGATTTTGACGAAGTCAATGCCCGCCTTGTCGGCGTCGTCGTCGATGTGCTCCACCTCGGCCAAGACGCGTGGGCACTGCTTGCACTCGTCGCTGTCTGTGGGGGAAGGAAAATCAACAAACTTCAGTCAACTAAAGGCAGCTAAGCCTAGGCCTCTGCTCACAGAATATGACGGCTACGTAATCGGAATTTTTGCGTATTTTCTCGAACATTTTCCGGTTGACCTGCTCGATGTGATCGGTCATTTCCATATTGGCCGGACTCGTCAGCCAGTCGAGCACCTCCTCCTCGTCGTCGATGTCGCCGTCGTAGTTGATGTATTTGCCCTTGCGGAAGTAGGTCAGGCCGGGCGGATTCCTATAGCCGTACTTCTTGGCCATCAGCTTGTCGTGCATCTTCACTATATAAATGCCATATTCGGCAGCCTCGTCGTCGATCAGTTCAATGTGTCGCAAAACGCGCGGCGAGTCGGGATCGTCTTCTTTATCTGCAAGATATAGGGCAGAGGCAAATGGTGATGGAATATTTGATAAATTCCTTAAATAATTTTCTGATTTTTCGCATTTTTTTTTGTTTTTTGTTGGGCAGTTACAGTTTTTAGTGGGCGCGCAAAAAACTCATACTAAAGTACATATATATATATATATATTTATATATATAATTTTTTGATATTTTATTCAGTTTTATGCTTAGTTTACCTTATGCATACTTACAGAAGACAACCGCTAAAAAGTCTTTGGTGCCTATATATTCAATTAGTTGTTCGCGATTTATTAGCTCAATGCTCTGATCGGCCTTCTGTTCCAATATCCAATTGAATACCTCATCGTTACTCTCCAAATTACCTGTGCCGGGCAAATGAATTTTGTTTATTAATATTTATATACAGAATTTTCATAGATTTTCTCATATTTTCTCTTTGGCTTTGTCAGTTTCTCACATACCTGTTCGCTGCAGTTGGTCAATCAATCAAGAGTTCTTTTCATTGTTTTCTCTTTATAAACAAAATGATTAATAATTTTTATTTGTTGCTTTTCTGCTTCCCCTCTCTATAACAATTGGGCATTGTGCCAATATTTGTGGCAACTGGAGGCAAAAAGTTTTTCATTTGACTAAAAATAATGCAAAGTCTTAAATAAATTTTTACATATCTGTTTCACGGCTATATATATCCGATGAATAATTACCGAAAACCAAACAAAACATAATAAATTCTATGATTTTTTTTTGTATTTGTGCGAACGCTTAGAAAACTAAAAGAATTTTGATATATTTTTTATTCATTTGCAATTTACAATTGTTTTCAGTTTCTCGCTATTAAATTTTACAAAAGTTTGTGTGTGTGTTTTTTTTACATATAAATAGTTTAAAAAGAGTTCATAAAAACTTTTAACAAAATACACATTTTGCTTGAGTCTTTAGCTCAATATTTTGTGTTTCATCTTTACAACTGCTGTTCAACAACAAATATATAAATAGTTTTTATAAAGCTTACAAAATAGAATTAGATAAGTTTTTGTTGCAAATATCGATAACAAATTGGCTAACAGCGCGGAGAAGAAAGTGAAAGAGAAAGCAGCTTGCGAGGCCAGTGTTGCGAAATGCCGCAACAGCTTTGACAGCCATTTTCTTTTGTTTTGTTTATATATATTAAGTATACGAACTGTATGATGCATAGAAGCGAGTATTTATATATTCATTTGGACAACGAAAGTAGTTTAGCTCAGGCGCTTTATAGTTAGCTACGTAAATATATAGTTTAGTTACACATAGTAGTTGTATTTGCGCTTCTCTCTCATAAAATTGTAAAATTGTTTCAAAAATATTTTGCATTTGGTTTTTGTGTTTATACGCTAGCTACATACATAAATGTAAATTGTATAAATTGTAACAAAAAATAAAAGTAGTAAGTAGTATCAAAAGTAGTTTATGCTCAGTTATTGACAATTTCCAGTTTCATTGGCGAATCCAATTTGGCTTTTAGCTAATCTACAGTAGTTGTTAATAGTTGCAGTAATTGCGTTTAAATTTGAACAAAAGTTTGTGGTTGAAATCGAAATCCATTGACATAAAAATGCAACAAAATTGTTCATGTCGACAGGCAGCCGCCGCCACAGAGAAAATAGTTAATTAGCGCAAAAGTGCAAAAGTACCAAAAAAAAAAAAAAATAATAATAGATTCTTGTTAAGTTTACTTTGATTGTGTGTGAGTTGCGTTGCAATTGGTGTTTCAACTGCAGCTGACGCTGCAGCACGTGGTGGAACAAAGAGTCACAGTTCTTGACAAGAAAAAGTTCGTTTAACGTGTCGTATGAGTGATATTCTGACATTCTGGTTTATATATATATTATATTAAAGTAACGCATTTTGTGCATCCAACTCACTTTTGATTCTGTTGGGCAGTGTAGCTAAAGTTTTTATTTTTTTAGTATATAATTCTTTTTGTTGTTACACAACCAGTTGAGTTAAGTTGTTGTTGTTGTTGTCTTTTTGGATGCACTTACAAATTATGATAATCATGACAATCACAAACAAAAATCACACATTTGATAGTTCAGATAAGTATAAGTATATATATATATATAGTAACCTGTTGTTCAAGGCTTTTCATTTATTTTTACATCGTTCTTAGATCTTAGACTAATGCGTGCTTTGCTTTACTTTACTTTTTTTTTTTAGTTTTTAGTTGGTTTTGTTTTGCTACATTTCATTTCAAAGTTTCATTTGACAACGTGGCGTATGCGTGTTACTTTAATTTTACATTCATACAAACAGTTTTTGTGCGTGTTCTTAATTTGTTTTTGGTTTTTTGGTTTTTGTTTTATTTAATATTGTTGCCTTACTCCCACAGAGAGATATCCTGAAAAATGAGGTCATACAAATTTTTTAGTCGATTTTGGAAAAAATTAATGCCTGCAAGACACAAAAAAAAGAGAAAAAAAAGAGAGAGAGAAATATACAAATCAAATTACAAGCAGATATGTCTGTTTCGTGTGTTTTGGAAGTGTGTGCATATATAGGTTTCAAAACTGAACAATCTGTATATTTATATATATGTTTTTTTTTCTGTGTCTATATGAAATTTTGAAACTGGGCTTTTGGTTTGGTTTTGTCACGCGACGTACCGGTTTTAACGTTCAGCTTATTGCCCGACTTCTTCGACGATTTCTTTGTTTTCTCGACCTCAACGGACTCATCGTCCAGATCCTGCAACTTGGTCATGGGCTTCTTGTTCGATTGGCCGGAACGCTTGTTTGCGTACGACACCTTCACCAATGGCACATCATCATCGTCATCATCGTCGTCGTCGTCATCATCATTGGGCTTCTTGCTGCGCTTCTGGGCTGGCTTCTGGGCAATGGGCTTGGGCTTGCTGGGCTCGCTCGAGGAGCTGGCGAACTTGAAGTTGCCAGCCTGACGCTTGGTCGATTCACCATCGCTGTGTCCGATGCGCTGGGCGGTCATTTTAGGAACTTTCGTTGACTTCTCCAATTTGGTTGGACAGCATTGGAATGGTTTGTAATCGTTGGGCACATAACTGTTGCCGCGCTTAGCTGAATGGCCGTCGTGACCCAATCCAACATAGAAACATTCGTCATCTGTTGTGAGCAAACAAACAAAAACATTTTGTCAGATTGTTTTAGTTCTTAATTTTTTTTGTTTTTTTTTTTTTTTTTTTTAATTTAAAGAAATCACTAACAAGAAAAAAGTAAACAAAAGTGCATAAAGAGTAGGCGAGAAATTACGAAATAAAAGTCGTAAAAGTTGCTTTTATTTAGATTTTGATTTAGATTTAGATTTGTTTCTTTTATCCTTTTTTCAACACCTTCGAAATTACCACAAAGAGCAGTTAGTACGATTTTCATAAAAACGTTTTCTTCAATCTTTGATTTCTTTCTAGAGTAAAAATTAAGCGTGCTTTATGAATGAACAAAATTCTTTTTGTTGTTTTTGTTTTTGTTTATATCAAAAATCGTTTTTTCAATATTAATTTTTGCTATTCAACTAATAACTGACAAAATGCTTTTGATGCTGACTGTACAGGTATTAAGTCCTAATTGAGTTTTGTACATTTCATTTTTACAGCTATATAATATATATTTGATTATATATATTATTGTTTTTCTTTTACTTTAGCCTTAGCCTTTGGTTTTCGGGTTCGATTCGGTTATTAATTATAAATTATAACAAATAAAAACGTTTGCTTAAGTATTAAGAGAACATAATAATTAAATCAATAATTAAGTTATTAACAATTTCTTGTTTCTGTTTTTTTTTATAATATTAAAAAATTAATTATGTATTTTTTTTTAAATTTATTGTCAAACATTGTGTCAGCTATGATTTTTGCATTATTTTTAATTTTTACCAAATTTGTTCACTTTTTTTTAGAGAGAGAGAGAGAGAGAGATAGAGAGGAAGAGAAGTTATAGGTTTGGGAAACTTCAAACAGTATTGTAGGTAAATCGAAGCATTGGATAGGTCTTTAATACATTCACGAGGGCAAACATTGACGTGGCTTTTAGAGCTGTGTGTGTGTGTATGTGTGCATCAAATTTCATATTTATATATATCATATTTTCATATGGGTGCAGATGAATTGCTTTACCACAAAAGCTAGGCGCAACACACATTTATATATATGCATATATCGCGTTCGTTACCTTTATGAAATGCATTTTTTGTCATCCTTTTACCCAAGTCTGTAGATAGACAATGAAAATACTGTAGTGTATGTATTATGGTCGGAGTTTTCTTTTGGTTTGGCAGTTCGGGAAATTCAGGGAGTTGGCAACAAGAAAAACAACTTCAGTTAGTGCGGCAATGGCAACTCACATTCACGTATTACCTATTTCATCTATAAGATGACCCGAGCATAGATCAGAAAGCCGATGTATCGTTCTGCCTTTAGCTCTGTGCTTATAGACTTGCTTGCTGATATCTTCTTCTTCGTCATCGTTATCATTATTGTTGTCGTCGTCGTCATCGTCGTCGTTGTCATCATCGTCGTTGTCCTCGTCCTTGTCATCATCATCGTTATCTTTGTCATTGTCTTCATCGTCTTCGTCATCATCGTCTTCGTCATCATCGTCTTCATCTTTGTGTATGTCATCGTCATCGTCATCGTCATTATCTTCGTCATCTTCATCGTTATCCTCATCATCTTCGTCCTCGTCGTCGTCGTCATCGTTATTGTCATTATCATTATCATCATCATTATCATTATCATCATCATCATTGTCTTTCTCGTTATCATTATCATCATCGTCTTCGTCATCATTGTCGTCATCTTCATCGTCATCGTCATTATCTTCATCATCATTGTCCTCGTCCTCGTCTTCATCGTCATTGTCCTTATCGTTTTCATCGTCATCTTCGTTATCTTCATCATCGTCATTATTATCGTCATCATTGTCATCGTCATTATCGTCATCATCATCATTGTCATCGTCATTATCGTCATCATCATCATTGTTATCATCATTGTCATCATCATTGTCATCATCATTGTCATCGTCATCGTCATCGTCTCCGTCATTTTCATTGTCATTATCGTTATCATCATCGTCATCTTCGTCCTCATCATCGTCGTCATTGTCATTATCATTGTCGTCATCATTGTCATCATCATCATCATCATTATTATCATTGTCATTATCATCGTCGTCATTATCATCATCGTCGTCATCGTCATTCTTTTTGTCATCGTCATCGTCATCATCATTGTCATCGTCGTCATCACCGTTCTCATCGTCATCGCGCGAATGTTTTCGTAATCTTTCTTTTCGTATCGTTTGCTGCAGACGCTTTAGTCTCTCTCTTTTATCCACATCACTTTCTTTTGGATAGCTCAATTTAACAATTTTCTCATCACTTCCATCGTCATCGTTGCCTATTATATATCGTATATATATCGAAAGTATTCATTACGCTTTGTCATTTCACAAATGGCTATAAACGGGTAGAATGATATTTGGATATATCCGACTTGCTTGGATTTGATATGCAAACTCTATATATACAGAGATTTATTTTTAAGTTTGAAGTCTGGCCAAGATCTTGTGGGCTCAACTGATTTGGTATTGAATGTTTGGCTTATGAGCGTGAGTTAGAAAGCGGAGAAAACATTTGAAATATGAACGCTTACTCTTTTGATTGATTAACCACTGCAGCACACGATTTTCATTTTTGAGATTACCTAGAGGAGTGAAGAGAGTTTCATTTAGCTGTGAATGAGCGAGTATATATATCGAGAGCAGCTTACCATCATACATGATCGGAACGCCTGTCTCGTAGTAGACCAAGGCTGGGAATGCGAAAATGCCAATTTCATGGGCCAGCTTAACGTCATTCGATTTGACAAACTGTATGCCATGCTTATCGGTATCGTCATCGATATTCTCCAATTCTTCCAAAATGCCAGGGCATGTCTCGCACTCATCATCGTCTGTGAATCGAGTTAAATTATAACGATTAAAATCTAATTACAACAAGATCAGATTAAGAACGCACAGAAGAAAACGGCAAGATGCTCAACGTCATTGATCAAAACTTGCAGAGTTTTGCGATCAACTGATTCGATAACATCAGCAGTCGATTCATGCAAATCGATAACCCATTCCAGAATTTCCTCTTCCTTCATCAGATCACCTATAGAGCAGATTTTGATTAGTTATATCTGATCTTAGCTCGTTTTATGCTCTCCTTACCGGTGTAAATTGTTCTAAACTTATGTCTATAAAATGCAAGCGCCGGCAAACCGGGCAGATCGTATTCCTTATCAATATCGTCATCGGATGTCTTAACAAAGTCGATGTCTTTTTCCTCGCATTCGTCATCGATGTTCTCCAGTTCGTTGAGGATCTTTTGCGACTTCTTATCACCCTCGGCGTCTACCAGATATATAAATTTTAAATATGAAATTTATATTTCTTTAGAGACTTTTCAAACTTACAGAAGAACACGACAACATGATCGTTTTCAGCCAAAATCTTATCCAACATCTTCACATTGACCTCCTCGATTTTGCCGGGAATTTCGAGGGTTTCGTCGTCGGTGATCCAGGCCAGAACTTCGTCCTCGTCATCCAAATCGCCCGTGAAGTGCAATGGATCACGGTTTCTGAAGAAGACCAATCGTGGGTAGGATTTGACATTATATTTCTTAGCGATGCCGGTATCCTCAGTGGTAACAAATATGATGCCGGCCTCATCGAGTTCATCGTCGATGCTTTCCAATGCGTTCAGTGTGTGATCGCAGGACTCGCCCGGTTCGCAGGGACCCGTAAAGAATACGACAACATATTCATGCTCATTGATTAAATTGACAAGAATCTCGTCGGTGACCTCCTCGATGGTAGCTGTTTTCTTTTGTACCAACAGCCATTCGAGGACCTCGTCCTCGTTCATCAGATCACCCTCGTAGAGGGCCGGGATCTTGTTCTCAAAGTAGATCAACGCCGGCAAATGATCGAGCCCGTATTCCTTGGCCTCGGCGGCATTATCGATGCGCACAATGACAATGCCCTCCTTTTCGAGCTCATCATCAATGTTCTCCAGTTCGTTCAGAATGCGCATGTCCTGCTTGTCATCTTTGTCGTCTGCAGAAGATAGAGATTTAATGGAGGTTGATCCAAACCTAAAGCTATTATTTCGACTTACAGAAAATGACGGCCAAATGTTCGGTGTTCTCGACCAGTTTATCCTTCATTTCATCGGTGACCTCGGGAATTTCAGAATAACGCTTCTGATGCACCAGCCAGCCGAGTAGTTCGTCCTCCTTCATCAGATCACCCTCATAGATGTGGGGAATACCGCGCTCAAAGAGCACAATCGATGGGATCTCATCGATGCCCCATTCCTTGGCCTCCTTGTCGTCATCGATCTTAACGAACGCGATATCGTTCTGATCGCACTCATCATCGATGTTTTCCAATTCGGCGAGAATTTTCTGTGATTTCTTTTGATCTTTGTCATCTGTGAAGAATTGTTATCGATTATATCGACTATAACTTGTCAGATATTGAAAGTAGGAAAGAAAAAACGCATTACAGGCCTTCTAAAGTGTTTAAGAACCTGACTACTGAAAAGCTCTCAACTTGCAACTGGTTTCATACTACAAAATAAATGTAATTTTGATATATAATAAGATATATATGTATGTCTAAAGAGGTCCTTCAAGTTCTTCCGTTTTTAGTTAAGTGTATTATGATTAGTTGAAGCGCTTTTAAATAATTAATTAATTTTTATAAGCACATCGAGCAGCTTTTGATTAAACGCCAGACACTCAGACACACCCCGATTTTACATGAGATACAACATATACATATATAGACGATCTATATTACATTATCTACAGCTGCATGGGATATGTCCGGCATGGGTATTTTATTTCTTTTTTGGGTGGGTTGCTGGGTTTTGTGGCCCGGAAATCACTTACAGAAGAGCACGGCTACGTGGGGCATTTTCTCAATGATCAAATCCAACATTTCATCGGTAATGTCTTCGATTTGATCGGAACTAGTTTGTTCTTCTAGCCATTTCAATAGTTTCTCCTCGTCCTCCAGATTGCCTTCGTATATAGTTGGAATGCCTTTTTCAAAGTATATCAGTTTAGGAACTTTATTGATGCCATATTCAACGGCCTCCTCGGGATTGTCGATTTTCACGAAAGTAATGCCCAATGCGTCGCATTCGTCGTCAATGTTCTCGAGCTCTTCAAGCACCTTTTGGGATTTCTTGTCGTTGTTGTCGTCTGGAAAACAACAACCAACAACAGATGTAACAACAACAACAACAGCGGCTAACTCTTGTAGTATATATATATTTACAGAACAGGACTGCAATGACGCGTCCTTCCTTAATCATTGTATCGAGCATTTCATCGGTGACATCCTCGATTTCATCATGTTCCAACTGGCTCAACAACCATTTCAGTATCTGTTCCTCATCCATGAGATCGCCATCGTAAACGTTTGGAATTTCTTTTTCAAAGTATACAATTGCCGGAATCTACAAATGTCATAGCATATATATTTATATATATGTCGTATATTGATATATTGGATCTATATTCCGTACCGAATCGATTCCGTAATCGGCTGCCGCCTTGGCATCATCGATTTTCACGAATTGAATGCCATGCTTGTCGCAGTCATCGTCGATTTGTTCTAGCTCTTCCAATACGGTCATCGAATCATCATTGCCGTGATCATCTACAGAGACGTTGATCGATCAGTTATCGATAGTTATGCGGGGCGATGGGATATATATATACATACAGAATAACACAACCAAATTATCGATATTGCTAATCAGCGTCGACAAGGTCTTGGATGTAACATCCTCGATCACATCATCCTCATCGCCGGTCGATTTATTTTGCACCAACCACTCCAAGACATCCTCCTCGCGCTGCAGCTCACCTGGACACAGTTTCGATTAATTAACAACAATCGATTTTCGATAGGTATGGGATCTAAGGATCTGGGCATTATATACCTTCATAGATGATCGGAGTCTGATGGCGATAGTAGACCAATACCGGCAGATTGCCCAAATTGTATTCATCGGCCAATGCCTCGTCGTGGATCTTGACAAAGCCGATGCCCAGCTGATCGGCCTCATCGTCGATATTCTCCAATTCTTGCAAGGCCTTGGCGCACTTGCGGCACTGCTGTTTATCTGATGAACGGATGTGCAAAGATTAGACAAAGTTTAACTGCAATATCAACGCCAGCACAGGTTGACATTAGACTTGGGTTTGGTTTGGTTTGGTTTTTTTTTTTTTTTGATAGTAGCACAACAAATTTGGTTTAGTTTTCTGCGTGCTGTAACGTTGGTAAGGGCACGGTGTGGGCGTGTGTTTGGGGTAGATAGAGTGAGGGTTGGGGGCGGGCATTGCTTTTTTATTTAACGTAATTATATCGCATCATTCTCGTGTGCAGCGCTGTAAGGTTAAGGTTAATAGAGTACAAAATAGACTGAACGTTCAGGTGTGCATGCAAGACAAGAATAGAATAGAATACGAGGAAAAAATAGTCTTGAGCCACGAGCAACTGGGAAGCGTATTTGGATCGTTTATCGTTGCCAGCAAATGGTATTGCAAATCTCATTATTTTCAATCCAAACGATTCGATTTCGTTTGTTTACAGCCAAAAAGTACAAAGAAAGGCAAATAATCACACAAATCTTTGTATACAACCTGTTGCAAAATGCAGCGGAAATGCACACTACAAAACAATTGAAGACGATTTCAAAGAGCCCACCTAATAGACCATAAATAAAACTAAATATATACAAGCATATAAATATATATAGATGTTTTCCTTACTAACCAAAAGCTCGCTCTTTCATCTTTGCCATTTCCTTAGCTATATTTATTCATTTTGCTTTCACTAAGGCTTTAGCAAGCTTTTGCTTTTGTCACTCGCTGCGTATACGTAATATGCTATATTACAATTTATATGTATTTATTTTACAAGTGTCTCGAAAGCATTTTGCTTGAACACAATTAGGAGTATTTATTTAAAATAAATATTTATTTTATATATATTTTTTTTAATTATTTAAAATATATATTTACCTACTTTATTATACTTAATATTTAGATTTATCAAATTGTTATTAGTATTTCATTATTTAGCTATTTTTAAACTAATTTAATATTTTTAATATTTATTTAATTGTTTTAAACATCTATAAAAATTAATTTCATTTTCCAAATACCTCAAGAAAAATGTAGAAAAAAATTATTTTCGAGACAATAAATATATTTGCCATGGAGCAGCTATTTTGACCGGGTGAGTGGGTGTCGCCAAGGTGGCAAGGCCACAGACAGACATATGTACACATATATATATATATATATATATATATATATATATACATATATATATATATATATCTATGTATATACAGACACCCACACCCACTCACCCACACACACACAATTTATTACTGTGCAGCGCCAGTGACTAAACATGTTTATGTTTATACTTTTGACAGGTTTCTCGCTAAAATTGCATTTAGTATGCAAAACTGCATTAATGAATTTGCCGCAGACTTGGCCAGATACTAAAAATAGTGCAAGTCAGTGGGCTAGCGCACACACCACTCAATATATATATAAATACATATATATATATATATTTATTATGTAAAATTGCATTTGGCTGCAACTAAAGAGCTTGCCCATAATGACATCCATGCCGGCTCGTGTGTGCCAGCATCTTGATGTATTGCTGTATGCAAAAGCAATTAAAACTGCTGTCTGTCTACAGTTCTATGAAATAACAAATAACACAAACAAAATTACAGAACGAGAGGGCAAGCCAATGTGTTAGACTCGGAGATACTCTGAAATCTATCGTCTTTTGAGAGTTGAGTTGGGAAACTTTCTTTCTTGTGACATAAAAATATTTAAAAATAAAATTTTAAATATAATTTATTTAAATATTATATATTTTACTAATTAAAAGATAACAATTATTATATATAAATTTTTTTTTAAATTATTGTTTAATTGTTCAATAAATATTACTCTTGTCGGAGGCTAAAATATCGAACTCTAAATTTAAAATATTGTTTTTCAAATGATTTTTTAACATAAAATATTATAAGACTTGTCCGAAAATGCTTTTTAATTTTTAATATTTAGTTAAGTAATTTTTAAAAATATATAAAAAAATTATTAGACTGTTATACATTTTTTTTAGTTTTAAATAAGATTTTATAGTACCATAAAGAAAGTAAAGTTTATTTATAATTATTTATAAAGTTTATATATAAAATCTTTAAAATATTTATAAACTAAATAAAATATATATACATATATAATATAATATACATATATAAAATAGACAAAGAAATAAAAATATATCATATAATCTTTTTTTAAATCTTAAAAAATTATATATTAAAATAATATATATGTATTATATATGTATTATTTTAATATATATTTTAAGATTTAAATAAAATATATTTTATACTTTATATTATTTCTTTGTCTATTTTATAAATCAATAAAATAGAATAATAAAATATAGTTTTCTTTAATAAGCTTAATATATATTTTAGAATACATCCAATTTACAGGGTATTTACGTATATCTACCACAAAAAAAATGGAATTAGAAAAAAAACTCGCATGTGCGTTTGTCGATGCGCTTAGAAATTTTCGACAAAAGGCAGAACAATGGATGCAGAACAGAGGAAGGCAGCTAAATATGTTGTTCTTGTCTCACCTACATGCTGATCATCTCTGTGCGAAGACCTTTGTGCGCCGTCTGCGCTTTATAAAAATACATGTACTATTGATCTATACATACGCACACACACAGTCTAGTATGTATGGGTGTGTGTGCGTGTGTATACAGTTAGTTGTTTGAAAATTGAGCAAAAATAACAGCAGCAACAGCAGCAGCAGCGGCAGCAGCGAAAAATCATTTTGTTGGCCAACCAACTGCTTGAGTTTCTATTTATAAAACAAAAATTGTAGGTGGCTTCTGATGTGTTGAAAAAATACAAAAAGCAAAAAAAAAGGAAAGCAAAAGAAAAGAAATTAAATGAAAAAAAGAACTTGCTACACAAACAAATAAATAAAACTGATCCGCACTTTGTTGTCGCGCCCTTGCCCCAACTCCCTCTGTCGCTATTCGCCTCTCGCTCGCTCTTAAGAGCCAATAAGTTTATGTTTTTTACGAATTGCGTTCATTTCCTTTGTTCCATAAACTGTGGCCAACTATCAGAGGCTATCATGTCTATATATGTAGCTCTGATCTCTGATCTCTAAATACAGAATCGTATTTAGAATATATCAATTATTAGTTAGTTTCTCTGACAGATTGCTTGACGTTTGCAATATTGATTTATCTCTGCATTTGATGTGTTTTCTATAACATCTCGGTTAGGGCTGGTTGCGTCCGCCGGGCCACAAACATGGTCTGGCGCAGAGCCCAGACATGCATGTGTGTAAATGTTGCCGTTGTTGTTGTTGGAATCTTATTTTTATACGTATACGTAATATTTGTCGTTTTTTGTTTTTAGCTCTTTGGCTGGCTGTCTGCGTGCGGCGATAGCACAATTGAAATCAGCCAATTTGTTAGCCAGTTACATATGTCATTATCTATTATCTATAAATATATGTGCATGTGACTTTCTATTAGCCAGCTATTTTTACTATCTCTTACAGTTACATAGTCGTTGCCATGACGTCGTTGAAGTATCTTCTATATATACTATTTAAATAAGTATTTAACTTGAGCGAGGGGAATAGTACCTATATATATTTTATTATATATTTTTATATTTATGTTTATATTATTAATATTTTAAAAATAATTCAAAATAGACTATAGATAAATTGCATATTTAAATTTAATTAAAAAATTAAATTTATATTAATTTAATTTAAATAATTAAACAAATTAATGAATAAAATTAAATAAAATATTCCTGTAATTCATAAAGAAATTCAATTTAATTTTAAATGAGTTCTTAAAGTTATATAATTACGTAATTAAAATAATTAATAAAATTAAATAAATTAATAAAATAAAATAATTATTTAATTCGTAAAGAATTAAAATACATGATTTATAAAAATTCATCTAATTTAAATACTATAATATAATATATATTAATTATATAAAAATTTTTAATAAAATTAATTAAAAAAATGAAATTAATTTATTAAATAACTATGTAATAAATATAAAGATATAAAATTCATAATTTATAAATAAATAATAAAATATGAATACTACTTGAATTTCCTTTAATATCAATAAAACTAATAGCTTTTTAAATTTTTAAAATATTCATTTAATATTTTAAATTTTGTTTGAATATATAATTCATATATATATTAAATAAATACTTATTCATTCAACTAATAAGAGCCCTACGCCTTTCAAAGATGCGCTGTCAACTAAAGTTTTCTTTCTACAATCCCAAACAGCTCGTTTCTCGTTTCGCTCAAACAGAAATGAAAAGTTATTACAATCAGATTAGGCAGAGACAGATATAGGTATATACATATATACACACAGAGATAGGGTAAGAGTAAAGGTGTTATACATATTTACATAGAGACAGGTGAGGTTTTTGTGCATATGTTTAGTTTACTTTTATTTTTGTTTTGTTTTGGGAAAATATTGGAAAATTACGATGAATTGCAAAAGTTGTGTTTAATCAATGTTTTAATTGTAACTGGGCGGGGCTGGACTGGGTTGGAGTGAGAAGTGAAAGTGACTAGGGAAATTCACAAGTCAAAGGACAACCCATTAACATATGCACAAACTTACCCATTACCCGGGGTGGGCATGTTTCGTGATCGGGACCTGTTGCCGTTTAAATAGATATAACGCATACAAATATATAGCAAATATATATATATATATGCTTCGAGATATGTGTGAGGCGTTACATAAATAGATATATAATTATATTATATATATATAGAGAGAGTAGAGATAGAGTTAAGTTGCCGCCGTACTTGAGTTAGTTACAAAATAGAACAGAGTTTAGTTAATATTTAAATATCTAAATATATATATATAAGGTAATATTGGTATTCAAGTTTTGTTGTACCTAAGTTGTATGAATTTTTTAGTCACAAGAGAGCTTAACTTTTTTTTGTTTGTTTTGAAAATTTTCTTTTAACGCTAAAAACTGCAACTGCTTTGAAGTAAACATAATCAAAATATTGATAAAGATAGAGATATATATATGCCAACAAGTATAGAGATAGAGAGAGAGAGATAGAGAAATGGTGAAGCACTTTCAGTTTGTACTCACAGAAGAGAACGGCCACAAAGTCTGTATCCTCGATAATCTTTTGCAATATCTTGGCATTGACCTCCTCGATGCGATCGGGCAGATCCATGGCCTCGAGCGATGTCAGGAAATCGAGCACGCCCTCTTCATCCATCAGATCGCCATCGTAGATGATGGGCTCCTTCTCTCTACATTTACAGGGTATGTTAAGTGAGTGGGACTCGGCTGATGTGTGTGTATGTTCTTTTCTGTTTACCTGAAGTAGGTGAGCGCCGGGAAGGTTTTGATGCCATATTGTTTGGCTAGTCGTTTGTCGTTAATTTTCACAAAGTCCACACCGAACGAGTCGGTGTCATCGTCGATTTTTTCGAGCTCCGCTAAAACCTTATCACAGGTAACACAGCTACGCGCATCTGCAAGCAATTAAAAACAATTGTCTATGTTTATACAAATTTCTATTATTTTTTTCAATATTTTTTTTAATTTTTTTGGTTTTTATAGGTAAATTTATAGAGATACCAACGGCAATTGACGGCTAGCAACTGTCGCGTGTGACGCCAAATGCTGCGGCGATTATTCATCGCGCTAAAAGGGATGCATCATCAGCCACGCCCCTGCGCCTCAAGCCCCTTAAGCGCACCTATATATATATAGAGAGAGAGCAAGAACCGCAAATGGCATTCTGGGCAGGCTGGGCGAGATCAGGCTAGTGAATGAAATGACAGCAGCAGCAAATGAAATTGCATATGACAGATATACACTATATATATATTTATATATTTTATATATCTTATATATGTGCTCTATATGCTTAGCTATTAATGTGTGCACAACTGCCAACAGCATTTTGCTAAATTAATTCATAAAAATTTATGCAGCAACTATTAGGGAAATGAATTGCAGCACACAGAGACAGACCACTATATATACATATTTATATATATATATATATATGTGTGTGTGTGTCTTATAGGGTGGTTGCACGCCTCTTTACATATTATACAAGCTATATTAGCCATACACTATGCACAATTCATAACCTTTTGCCTAGTCGCTCTTAAAAATCAGCTAAAAGTGGTTTGCACTGCTGCTCTATATATATATATATATATATATGTATATATATATATATATATATGTCTATAAAATACTTGAACTTCACTTGTTTACTATGTATATATGTGTGTGTGCCTGGCGTACGCTTTTTATGGCCGTCAAGTACATGAAACAGATGCTAAACTACATATTACGTATACGTAATATTTGATTAAATCTGATTTGATTGCATTTTGCATTTTCGGCTATATGTTAGTTATCCATCAGCTTGTATTGTTTTCACAACACATTGCAATAACACTAATAGCGCAAATAAACAATTTCATTGGCCAACTGCACGATTTTTATGGCCAATTGCAATGAGCTGCCATTTGCGTAGGCTTAGCAATAATTTTGTTGCATTTTCATTGTTGCTTTGTATGAATACGAAAGATATAGATATATAGCATTGAGATTTTTGATATATACATAATTTATATATTTATAAAATATCAAAAAAAATATTCTTTGGAAATTTTCCTTCAATTTATTTCAGTGTCAACAAATGAATTTTTGGACAAAAATTGAACAAAAATTTCAAGTTTATTTATTTGGCTGAATTAACTGGCGACATTGATAGAATAATGCATATCTTTATATATATTCTACTAAATATATATATTTCCTTCAAGCGTAACAATATCCACAATCCGAAGGTGATTAACGTTTGGAAAACTTATTTAACATGTTTATGGTTTAAGCTATTTATAAGCAGCTAAATTATAGCGTTTTGTTTATGCAGAATTTATATGATATAGATATAGATATAGATATAGACTATCTATATGTATATAAATTTTTATAAGCTAACATATGCAATTAAAATTTTTTTATTGCCAAGAAATGGAGAAAGTATGCGCCTGTAATTAGCAAAATTTTTTTTATTTTCGATATACAAAAAATACTTTTTAAGATACTAACTAAAGGGGCAATTAGTTAAGCTCTAGGGGGGCGGACGCGGCCATTGGCTAACTTATTTACTGGCCAATTTTTTACTCAAATTCTAGAGAGTCCAAAGAAAGAGAGAGTGAGAGTGGGAGAGAGTGTGTGTGCCAAGCACTAAAATAAAGCAGAGAGACCAAGAGGCAATTTCTCATAGCCAAAAGCGTTTTGCTGCTCATAAACAGCAGGCAAAGAAAAACCACTAGAGGGAAAAATAGAAAAACTGAACAGAGACTAGCAACAAAAAAAAAAAAAAAAAAAAATCGAAAAAAAAAACTAAAACCGAATGAAAATCTCAAGACATTTCGTACAACGAAATTTTTCACATATTTTCACTTGTATGCGAATTTTTAGAATTTTCACTAGAGAAAATTTATATAATATGGCTTCTGTTACTATTTCGAGTCGCGCACGGCCATCAGCGTGCGTTTGCCCGGATCTCACGAGTCTCGCGCATTACTACACAACAACAATGGGTGTGTGTGTGTGTGTGTGTGTGTACTTACACCAGAAAACGGCAACATAATCCTTGTCAGCCAATAGCTTCTCCAACTGCTTGGCATTGACCTCCTCGATGACGGCTTCGGGCTCGAGGGGCGCCGCCGCCGGAGCTGCCGCTGGCTGTGATCCTTTCTTGTTAGCGCAATTCACATATCCGGGAAAACTCAGTGCCAGTAGCGTACACACGAGCAATGTTAGAGTTTTTAATCGCGTGAAAGTCATCTTACGATTGCCTTCAGTACGACGTTTTCAATAAAAATTTCCCGTTGCGATTTCAGTTAACAAAATATTTGATTACGATTATAAAACTCTTCAAACTCTTGGCTCAAACATGCGTGCGTGTGTATCTTTATATATATTATTTATATATATATATTTTTTTATATTTATTTCTCAATTTTTAATATTTCAAAGTTAGCAAAAATTTCGTCGTTTTGTCGTTTTTTTTTATTTTAAATTAAGGCACTATTTTTAGTTGAAAAATCTTATTTCTTTCGCGTACACAAATACATGGGCGAAAATATATATAGGTTATATATATATGAGAAAATTAGATTATATATATAAAAATATATATATATACATAGAGATATGTATATATATATATATATATATATATATATATGTATGTGAGTTTTCTATTAATTGAATGTTTTCCGCGGACTGTACTCTTTTCAGTTTTTCAATTTTGTTCCACTCCGTGCAGAGGTCCGCTCGCAACTGAAAGTCTTTTGGTGAACATGCAAGAGGCCTAGTCAAGCTTTAGGGATCTTATATTTCGGGCATCAATTCTTTTTTCTTTTTTCTTTTTTCTTTTTTTTTTTTAGCTTTTTGGCATAGCTTTCGGAATGAGCGATGGAGCGCCAAGTGGAACGCTGCACGATCGTGCGAAGAGTGTGGTGAAATCTGTATAGAATTGAGCGAATCTCTCCTCACATCATCCGCTTTGCGTTGCAATTCTTTGTTTATGCATCTCGACACATCTACATATATAAATATATATATAGCCGCTCGGTGGTCTTACGAAACTTCCTGTAAAAACAAAACACACGAAAAGCATTTGTAGTAGAATTGTAGAATTGTATATATAGACGAACGTGGCGAAAGCAATTGTGAAATGTATGAAATACATACATATATATTTATATATACATATGTATACAACAGCTGCGAGCACATGTGAGGGCAAACGAAATTCATAATTTGTGATTTATGTGTGCAAATGATGAGATCTATTTATTTATTGACCACAAAAGTACACATCAAAGCAAAATCTATGTGAATCAAATTAATAAAACTATAATTTAAAAACTAAGTTATTCAAAAAAACGTTATAAAAACTGTTAGGAATTCCCAATAATACTTGCACTGTGAGTAATAAAAGTTATGCATTTTTATAGAAATTTACTTTATATTTAAATATGCATACTTCAGTTATAATAAAATATAAAATATAAAAAAAATATTACAAAAAAAAAAAATATATATATATCTATAATATAATTAATATAAAAGAAAAATAAATAAATAACAGCAAAACTCATTTTCAAATTACAAGTATCGATACCAGTGTAGTGTACTCACAACTACAATCGGTTGCTAAGCTATCGATATTTTAGTGCAAGGCGATATTTTCCGCAATACACGATACGGTCACACTGCACATACATCTCATAAATTTTGTTAGAGGAAGACGTCTTCGTCGCACTCAATTCCGTCAATACAATTATTTCGGCCCTAAATGCAAGTGCATAAGACCAACGGACAATCGTTGGTATGCGTAGTGCATGCTAAATTCTCAGTGAACACCACAATAGTCCAATAAGTGTTTGAAGTGCGCGTCAAATAAATAAGCAAGAAAGAAAAAGGCTTTAACAGTGCCAAAGATAACGCGCGCATATAAAATATCGATTCGCATTTCTTCAATTTCAGGTAAAGTGCAAATTGATGAATGTAAAGTGCATTGATTTAACGTGCTTAACGTATATATATCATCATTCAACTGCAACTAGAAATGGTTCACCTTGAACTCTGAGGCATTGCAGAGGCACTGAGGCTGTGCCGCTCGCATACCAAAGCAATAAATAACATAACAAAATGTTTTGTGGGTGTTGTTGTGGTAGTGTTGTTGTTGTTGCTGCTTTGGTTTGTTTTTGTATATTTCCGCTTCTTGATATAAAAACGACATATATTCAATTGCAAAAACTGACATTGATAATTTGTGTAGAGCTCTTCAGCTAGCAGCACTTGGAAGCTTTTTATCGCATTTCAATGTGAAGGTGAAAGTTATCAGCTGCTTGCAGCGCTTTGGCAACTGTAAATTTTGTTATGATTTGGCTACGACGACTTTTGTATGCACTTTATAGAAGAATATTTTGAGCTGATTTAAGGAATATGAAAAGTTCGTGTATTTTGTGAATTATTTATGAAAATTTTATTATTATATTATATATATATATATTATTAATAATACAATTTAATAGAAAAACTTAATTAATATATAAATCAAATTGCTAAATATTTAACAAACTGTTCGTTAAGTTGAAATAGCCTTGCAAAAGCGCATTGCCGCTGCTTATCAGTTGTTTGTAACGGAAAATTGGCAATTATAGAGATATTATGTATATTTAGCTGAGCAATATTGCATACGCTTTCCGCTTAATTTTTTGAAATTGCTAGAAAAATATAATAAAAATATAATCTTATGGCTATATATGAGGTAGAACCAACTTGACATTCCCCAGACCTTTATAGCTTTGCATAGGTTATTGCAATTACGTTATTTTGTAGTATATTTTGAAAAACTCTAAACTTAGAAGCCAAGTAATTTCTTTGGTGTATGCATCTATAATATAGGTATACTCTAGCTGCCAGCAATAACAGCTTTTTGCAAGTCAAGTACAGTAAAACATCTAATGTTAATACAAAGCTCAATAGATTTTATTTAATTTTATAAATTCTATCAAATTTAATATTGAATTTACAAATAAAAAGAGTTTTATAAATATGATTAAAATTATATGAAGTCTGAAAATAAACTTTAGATTAAATTTAAAAAATATATTTAAGTAATAAAAATAATTTTCGTTCATGTTTAATAAATAATAATAAAAATTAAATTATAAAAATTTCGTTTTATATATATTTTTAAACAATAAAAAAATATATATATATATTTAAAGTGATATATAATATTTTTTTTAAATAAACAAAAAGCTAATAAAGCTCAATATAAATTCTGGAGAATTCTGTAATCAAGAAGTTGCGCAGACTAGGCACAGAAATTATGCCTGTAAATATATAAATATAAATATCAATCTTGGCCAAATGTGTATCAACTGTTGGCCATATCGAATGTTAGGATATTATTATGGAAATTTGGCAGAAAAGTGATTAAATTGTAATCGGCAAAGGTTAATGACTAATTGTTTATCAGACAGCTGTTGTAGAAAAGGCCATTAATCAATTATGTTCAACATAAACACTTACTTCTTGTTAACTTAATCGCCTGGCCAAGACAAGTTCACCGAAACCAGTTTGCCACTAATATCTGCAGCTGTTTCAGTGGGGAAAAAACTCTTTATAAAGGAAAAAATACCCACAGCAGCTGAATTTCAATTGCCAAGCCAGTTAAAGCAGCTTTCTGTAATTTTCTAATGCGAGTCGGATTAATAAAGATCTTTAATGATTTTTTTCTCATTTTTCTTTCAGCAGGGCGCGTGACAATTTAGCGGCTTATATGTCAATATTACTATGAAATTGGATGAAATTGTCGCATGGTGAGTGAACAGCCAATTGCATCACAATCGTTTGACACACATTGAGTTGTTTGTTTGTTTAGGTACCAGAAACGAATCGGCACCTATGATAAGCAAGAATGGGAGAAAACTGTCGAGCAGCGCATTCTGGATGGCTTCAATAGCGTCAACTTGAAGAATACCAAACTCAAAACTGAGCTAATCGATGTGGATCTAGTGCGAGGTATATACTCAATAGTATATATTATTCATATATTTAATTAATAATTGTTTGTCCCTCCACAGGCTCGACCTTTCCCAAAGCAAAGCCGAAGCAGACGCTGCTCACCGTCATCCGTTTGGCCATACTTCGATATCTGTTGCTGCCCCTCTACGCTCAATGGTGGGTCAAGCAGACGACACCGAATGCCTTTGGCTTCATACTCTGCCTGTACATCACACAGTTGATCAACTGGGCTGTGTACATTATGCACAGCAATCGGCTAGTGCCGCTGGTCTATGCACAGGAACCGAATGCAACGACGACGATAGCAGATGCCGATGGTGCAGCGACTGTCGATAAGCCGCAGCATGCGGAGGAGAATGCCGACTTGCTGAGTGCACTCCTCATACCCTGTGCGCTAAGTTTGCTGATTAGCTTAATACACTCGCAGATTGTGGCCACTAATACGGCGCCGGGCGTCAGCAATGCGAACAAATTGCGTCGCTTTTCCATGTCCACATTTGGCGACAAACCCAATGCGCCCAGGGAGCAGCGTCTGAGGCGACGCAAGAAGTTTGTGCGGCAAGTGTAGATAATTTATATAAAAAATAATAATATGCTTTAACTTATTCACAATTTCTTGTCCACAGTTTGCGACAAACCGAATCGGACAATGCGCAGTCGAGCAGTAATCATGCATTGAGCACGCGACGTGCCAAATTGCCGCCACTTAACACTGAACCTAGCACCGACTTAAAGCCCTGCAGTTGCAGCCCAGTTCCTAGCGAGGAGACCTTCCCAACCACAACTGCCATAACCATACTTCATAATCATAAGCATAATCAAGCAGCTGCAGCGGATAGCACGACGCTAAACGAGCCGCTCTACGATCTCAGACAGGTGGCGAGTGCAGCAACTGAAAGCCCCCACAAGAAGCGCAATGTCAACTGGCATACGCCCATCCAAATCTATGCGACGTTCGATCAGAATGAGCTGCCCTCGTCCAGCGTGGAGCACAAGAACAGCAATGGCCCAGCAGTGAGTGGGGCACGCTTGGAGCCCAATTATCGGCCAGCAACAAATCGCAGCATTGGCGATGACGACGGCTTCGAGAGCCTGAACAACAAGAGCTCCAGCGGCGAGGATAACAACCATTCGCCCAATGTCACCAGTGCGCCAAGTGCTGCAAGCACAGCAAATGTGATCAATGCGCCGCCAAATCATCTCCGTCTGCGTCTTAATGTGAGCAGCAGCAGCAACACCAACAATGTGACAAACGATTCAAATGATAAAATCACCCATGAATCGACGAGCAGCTGTGCCGAGTCGGACGAGTGTGACGATGCGGACAATATATCGAGTCCAGCCTCAGCTGGCACCCAGGAGTGCAATACATCGGCGACCGATTGGCTGGGCGTCACGACCAACAGCGAAGATTGTAGCTATACATCCGAATTGGATCAGTCCGATGGCGGCTATAACAAGCATCAGGCATGCAGCGACGAAGAGCTGCCAGAGCTGGACATAACGCCAACGACCATACTGAATCCGCACAGCAGTCTGGATCGCAGTGAGTTGGCTATGATTGAACTCTATAAGTTGTGGATGATTAGCTAATGTATAAACTTTCAGTTAGCTGCACCATTTGGGATCAGCGCGATGCCAAAAAGGCGCAGATGTCTGTGCTGGAAATAGCTTCGTGCATTATCGAACGCGTCGATTCGCTTGGCGTAACGAATGACTACATTTATATAGGCGTCTTCTTTTCCTTTCTGCTCACATTAATACCAACATTCTGTAGGCTATGCGAGGTGCGTGATGTGTTTAATAATCTGACTCTGTTTACATTTAAGCTGCCTCTTCTTGCCAGATCACAATTGATGCGGACAAGTCGAGTGAGATCAGCTACTTCTATATGCCACAGCTGCTCTGGAAGAAGTCATCGTCTTCTTTCTTTACAATCTTGGGCTTTGCCTTTGGCGAGGAGCAATGGGAGCGCACAGTGCTGGCGCTGGGCTTTGTGCAACGCCTCTGCCTGACGTTGATATTGTTTATGATATTTGCTGTAGCCGAGCGCACCTTTAAGCAGCGGTTAGTTCAACTAAATAAACTTTCTCTCGTGCCTTTGCTTATACTCTTTTCTCTTTAGCTTTCTGTATGCCAAGTTTTTTTCACATTTGACTTCCTCGAGACGTGCCCGCAAATCCAATCTTCCGCACTTTCGCCTCAACAAAGTGCGCAACATCAAGACCTGGCTGAGCGTACGCTCCTATTTAAAGGTAGATCCACATTATATGTAGCTTAAGCTCTTTACTTTATGTTCCAATTTCTTGCCCTTAAAGAAACGCGGTCCGCAGCGCTCGGTTGATATTATTGTATCGGCCGCATTTATAGTCACGCTGCTGCTGTTGGCTTTTCTGAGCGTGGAGTGGCTAAAGGATTCGGTTAATTTGCACACACATCTGACGCTGGAGGCGCTCATCTGGTCCATTACGATTGGCATCTATTTGCTGCGCTTCATGACGCTGGGCGAAAAGATTCAGCATAAATATCGCAGCGTTTCGGTATTGATAACTGAGCAAATCAATTTGTATTTGCAAATCGAACAAAAACCTAAGAAGAAGGAGGAATTAATGGTCTCAAATAGTGTGCTAAAGCTGGCCGCCGATCTATTAAAGGAGCTCGAAACGCCGTTCAAGATCTCTGGCCTCAGTGCCAATCCATATCTGTTCACAACCATCAAGGTGGTCATCCTATCTGCCCTGTCGGGCGTGCTAAGCGAGGTGCTGGGCTTTAAATTGAAGCTTCACAAAATTAAAATTAAGTAAGCCAACCATAAAAAATGAAGAAACATGCAAAATTTAATTAAACTAATTGAATTATCGAATGGAGGTTCCGCATAGAGCAACAAACAGACGACGGCCCAAACGTATGTTATATTTTTGTAGTACAATTTTTTGGAATGCTTTAACAACAAACAAGAAAAGAAACAAATGAAAAGAAAACCAAGCGAAAAATCTCCACAATATCTAAATTACCTAAATATAGTTTATATACGGAATAACAAATTGAAATAGTTAATAAATTAAGTAAGCGAATGTTTATGTTTTTGTCATGTGATTGTTGATCAGCGTTAACTATTTAAACTATTATTATATATACCACTAATGCTTAACAGATTTATCCTATATACATATATAGATCTATATCTATATGTCTACATGTACGTATCTGATAGATATTAGAGCGTCGTGCACAATCACATTTAACATTGTTCCCAGAACCTTTTAGCATAGCAAATCTTTATATATATCTATAAACCATCTATAAATGTTTTATGTAGGTCGTTTTCCTAATGTGTAGTCTAAAAGATAATACCGTTATTCAGTCACACACGTTCGATTCAAAACAAAAAATGATCTAATATCTAATAAAATTTACCAAAGTCTATAAATTGATTGTGTAGTATTAAATTATTAACATTTTAAGTTCAATGTGCAATTGAAAATGTATTTAAAGTTTGGCAACAAAATACAAAAAATGTTGTGTATTTTATTTCGTTAAACAATTATTTTACTTAAACAATATTTGAACTTTGGCGCCAATAGAGCTGATGTAAAATAATCTTAAATGTGGTATTTAGTCTTTTACTTTTCTGGATCTCAAGCTTAGTTTGAAACTTTGGCGCTAAAAAATACCATTCCAGATCTCTTGCAAAAATATGTATGTATATGTATGTATATAAATATGTACTTGTTGGTCTGATAAGCAAATAGCTTCGAAACTCTTTTCCATAGATGGCGCTTGCAAAAACTTTGACAGCTGATCGTTGCGTGCAGTGTGACCAGCTTTCGGCATACACACGCCGCCACACCTGACGTAACAGCGTTTTTGCGTTCGCTGTGATCTTTAAACTCAACAAATTCCAAATTATTTATTGCTAAATTATTTAAAATAAATTAATAAACATGCTGAAGCTGCCACTGACACAACTGCTGCGGCATTCCATGGCCAACCAACTGTTGCGCAGTCAAACGCGCCTTCTGCACCTCGGAGAAGCGAATGTGCTGGGCAGCGAAATTGATAAGCAATCAGCGGAGTTTAAGGTAAAGATGAGAAATATGCGAGATGTAGCTTAAAATATATATGTCTCCTAAAGGATAATGATAGCGAAATGCGTAAGTTGGTGGGCGAACTGCGTCAGCTGACCAGCCAGGTGTTAACAGGTGGCGGCGCAAAGGCCATTGAGCGTCACACCTCGCGCGGCAAGCTGCTGGCCAGGGAGCGCATCAACCTGTTACTGGACAAGGGCTCACCCTTCCTGGAGCTGAGTACATTAGCTGGCCATGAGCTGTACGGCGAGGAGCTGGTCAATGCAGGTGGCATTGTGACAGGTGTGGGCAGGGTGTGCGGGTAAGTCTCAGACTTTAGACTGAATAAGTAATCCCTCATCATGCTCTTGTCCGTAGCACCGAGTGCGTCGTGGTGGCCAATGATGCCACCGTCAAGGGCGGCAGCTATTATCCCATCACAGTGAAGAAGCATTTGCGCGCCCAGGAGATCGCGCAGGAGAATCGTTTGCCCTGCATCTACTTGGTGGACTCCGGCGGCGCCAATTTGCCACGTCAGGCAGAGGTGTTCCCGGACAAGCTGCACTTCGGCCGTATTTTCTACAATCAGGCAAATATGTCGGCACAGGGCATACCCCAGATTGCCGTCGTCATGGGCAGCTGCACGGCTGGCGGAGCTTACGTGCCAGCCATGGCAGATGAGAGCATCATTGTGAAGAAACAGGGCACGATCTTCTTGGCCGGACCACCGCTGGTCAAGGCAGCCACGGGGGAGGAGGTGTCCGCCGAGGATTTGGGTGGCGCCGATTTGCACTGCAAGACATCGGGTGTCACGGATCACTATGCCGTAGATGATGAGCATGCTCTCTATCTGGCCAGGCAAATCGTTAGCAACCTTAACCTGGATGCAACGAATGCTTACAATGAGCAATTGCAGCATTCCAGCAAAAGGAATTTCGGCTCAGCCACGACTGGGGCGGGTGCAGTGGAGGAGCCACTGTACGATCCCAAGGAGCTCTACGGCATCGTTGGACCCAATCTAACCAAGAGTTTTGATGTGCGCGATGTCATCGCAAGGATTGTTGACGGCAGCCGGTTCACGGAGTTCAAGAAACTCTACGGGGAGACCTTGGTCTGTGGATTTGCCAAGCTCTATGGCAACACTGTGGGCATTGTTGGCAACAATGGTGTGCTCTTCTCGGAGAGCGCGCTGAAGGGTGCCCACTTCATACAGCTGTGTGCGCAGCGCAAGATTCCGCTAATCTTCCTGCAAAATATAACAGGTGAGCTAGTGCATCATGATTAACGTAACAATACCTAATCCGTTATCTCTCTAGGCTTCATGGTAGGTCGTGATGCTGAGGCCCATGGCATTGCCAAGAACGGCGCCAAGATGGTCACCGCCGTCGCCTGCGCAAATGTGCCCAAGTTGACCGTGATCATTGGCGGCTCCTATGGTGCTGGCAACTATGGCATGTGCGGCAGAGCGTATTCCCCTAGATTCCTCTACATGTGGCCCAATTCACGCATCTCGGTCATGGGCGGCACACAGGCAGCCAATGTCCTGGCCCAGATCACCGAGGATCAGCGCAAGCGAGCGGGCAAGGCGTTCAGCGAGGAGGAAGCGCAGAAGCTGAAAACTCCAATTGTGGAGATGTTCGAGAGGGAAGGCTCACCTTACTACAGCACAGCACGCTTGTGGGACGATGGCATCATTGATCCGGCAAATACAAGGCAAGTGTTGGGCCTCAGCCTCAAGGCAGCTCTAAATAATTCCGTTAAAGAAACCAAATTTGGAGTTTTCCGCATGTAGAGAAGCTGGTCACACTTTTTCTGTGAGATTTTGTGCATTTGTGAGCATTTAATGTTCAAATATGTTGTAACTGTTGCATTTATTAGTGTTAAGTGAAAACTGTTGTAAATTTGTTTGCCATTTATATTTTGTATACACAATGGGCGTGGCCCAGTGGCAAGTTTTTTTTTAAATTTTAAATAAAACTGCGATCGATACTGAGTTGATTCGTTAACAGCATCGATAAATCGATGCGACAGTGGGACGCTACTTCTTAACAGTGCCATTTTGAGCATAACATTCGAGCGGGCAACACTGACCACCAATTTAGTTATACAACACTAGAGCAGTCGATAACACTGCGTGAAAACAGTTCGTCATAGAATTTGGATTTCCTTTGTGATTAATAACGTTGAAATAATAAAAAGAGCGGTTTAATTTAAAAAAGCGAATATATAAATTAATTAATATAATTAAATTGAATAGGTGAGTGTATAATTGGTTAGTAAAGTGAATTAGTGGCATAACCTGTATCCAAGTGAATAGACATGCATATGTGTGTGTGTTGGTGAATGTTGCGGCTGCGGCGGCTCTTTTTTTTTGCCTGCTCCATCTTGAGTGTGTGCATGGCAAAATCTAGAAGTAGCGTCAGCAGAAAAGAAAGTTCAACGGCAAAAAAATGCGAGAGAGTAGCGCGTGTATGTGGCGATTTTAAAATAGCCTTGCCGAAAACTTCAAGTGCACACACTTGAGCACACATAAGTAGGAGAAAATATCTGTACACGATGCGCAACGATGCAGCTGTGTGTGTGTGTGTGTGTGTGTGTGAGTGTTTTACTCCCTGTTGTACGCATTTAAATGTCGCAGGCGTCTGTGCGCATTGGCGAGTGTGTGTGTGTGTGCGCCCAAAAATAAAATGTGTGCGTGTTGCTGCCTGCAAATGCTTGTGTATGTGTGTGTGTGTTTGTGGCTTCTGTGTGCGCTTGCAACAGGAACAGCCATAAAAATTCCACTGCCGCATTGCAATTACAAATCGTCGTCAAGCCTTTGCGGCTAATCTGCCGAGTCGATGCCGTTACCTTTTTCAGTTTTCTTCCTTTGGCTTTTGCCCCTTAGCATTGCTGCAACCTACCGCAAGCGAAATGCATTTGTTTTTTGCCAGACATTTTTCGTTGTTCCCTTTGCATTTCCTGTGCTCAGGTGTTTTGCCTTTGTTTTAGCTGCTGCCGATTCCAATTTATTTGCATGACGTCATCGGCAGTATGTCAACTCGTTATGTGGTCTATCTGTCAACCCCCGCACATTGTGCTCATGTGTGTGTCTTACTGATAGCTGGTTCAGGTTCGAACGCCTTGGCTTGTTTTCTTTTAGCTTGGCTACTATTTTTTTATTGGCTTCATTAAAATTGCTGAGCTAGCGGCATTGACACAGACGCCAACGCTGTGGCTCGCTCTCATAAAAAACTCGCCGGCTTTTTCACACATTCACAGATCACACGCACACATGCATGCACAAATACCTTTGTGCATGTGCGTGTGTTTAGGTGGGGTACGCAGCTCATAGGCTTTTGCTTACATTAGGCTCAAATCGCAGCTTAGTTATGACAAGCGCATGTCGATAATCGATCAATGTCGATAATTATATCGTTATCTTAAATTACTCATATTTAAATATTTATATCGATGGCTACTTCGGTTTGTGTTGTTTCCGCGCTTAATTAGTTGGCAACGACGATTTGCCACAACTTCCGCTGCACACACACACACACACATGCACATGTCAATCAAAACACCCCCGCACACACACACACAGTCTTAAACACACACTTATCATCCATCAGCCATCATCGACAATGGCAAACAAAAACAAATCCCCCTTAATGAGTTTTCAACTTGTTGTGTATTTGGGGCAGTTTTGCCTGCCATAGTTGGCGCACTTCAATCAATAAACAACAACAGCAGCAGCAGTGGCGGCGGCGGCAACTGCAACAATACGAAATGGCAGAAGGAAATAACGTGAATTATCTTTTGGCATGAAGGCAGCTTAAATACCCTTACGTACAGATGATATGATAGAAAGAGATAGGGATAGAGATTATATGAGAGATAGAGATAGAATGATAGTATGGTAGCTGCTACTTTTGCCTTGAGTTCTTATTGTCTATTACATAATATCTTTAATTTAATTAAATAAAAAAAATCTCCCAATAACATAAGAAAAATGCTATATAAGCTCAGCTAAACTTATTTGATTAACAATTAAATTAAATGTACTTTAAAATATATTTTTTCAATAAGAACTCAGTTGTTTGTAGTTCTGCTGAGCATTTTCATGTATTTCCTATAAACCCACAACTAACCTCCTTTACTCTACTCTACCCCACTCTCGACTGCATGACACACTTTGCAACAATAGCTGAAATAGCCCCCATTTGGGCAGGGTATTATAACTCGCATTTGTATTAAGTTCCGGCATTTGCTTCCAACTTCAGTATATATCACAACGCGCCCTTTTTTGGGTTCAATGCACTTGCCACACTAAGCTACAACGTGGCAAACTTTACACACACAAACACACAGGGGCACACTCAGTTGGAGCTGTGGCCTGATATATTTTTAGGTACATTTCGGTTGCGTCTAAACGAAATGCCGGCTAATTTAATTTTCTTTATCAACGTGTCTCAGCACTGCGTGGTCCACGCTGTGGCATTGGTCATGCTTTTCCTTCTATTTATTTTCTTTTCTTTTCTGCTCTTGATAATGCCAAATGCCGGTGACTAAGAGCTGCTGCCGCTGACGCTGCCACTCGAACATCATCGGCTGCGTCGGCAGCGAACCGTTGACAAACCGCAGCAGCGGCGGCAGAGGCAGCAGCAGCAGCAGCAGCAGCGCCAGCGGCAGTCGCTGCCACAGTCCAAGTTCATTGTTCGTTGGCTCCAGTCTCGCACGGATTGCGCTGCTATCGCCACATTTTGCTTGTTGTGTTTGTTGCACTTTATTGTACTTGTTGTGTTCGTCTTCTTCTTGCTTCATTCCAATTTTAATTTTTTTTTTGCCTCTTTGATTGTGTCTTGGCGGCAGGCGCGCGCGTTTGCATGTCGCTTGCATTTTACGCTCTCGTAAGTTTTCTGGAGCTGAAGCTTACCAGCGTTTTAAACAAGGAATAAGAACTGAGAGTGCTGCTCTTCAATTACATTAAATAGTGCGTTTCATCTGAAGTTCGTTTGAGTGCGCAAAGTTGAAGTTGAGCAGAGGAAGTTAAACAAATTTGTGGTAAGACTTGGTAGGAACTTGGTTTATCAGAGATGTGGCTAGAACTCTCTGATCACTTCTTATGCCTTCTATCTATATTTTTGTAGATTAGGGTGTTTCCTAGCAGTTCAGTCTTGTTTCAGCTTTATATATGTTTCTGTTTATCTCTTTCTCTTCTCCAGAGCTATCTTTCTTGCAAGAATCACTTGCACTTTCTCTGTTTCTCACACAATTCTTTCCTTAAAACACATCCTCTCTCTGCAATTCTCAGGAATCCTAGCAAGGTGGCTGGTGCCCCTTTTCACTTTCTCTCTCTCTCATAGAGAAAGTTCTCTTTACTTGCACTTTCTCTCTCCCTCACGCAGTTATTTACTTAAAAACTCGCCTCGCTTTGCAATTCTCACGAATGCCAGACTATTGTTTATTTGTCACTGTTTATATCAATTTGATTAGTTTTTTGTTTTATTGATTCTAGAAAAACGTGTTTTACTGAATTTGATATACGTACGTGTTTAGACAATCGGAACTGGGTACGGAATATCTCCTAGTTGTTTTAATTGATGTTTTGTAAACACTCTGTAATGGCTTGATAAGAAGTCAGACTTAAATCAATTATTACGTTGAATTATTTTTAAGTCAAAGATAACAAATTGATTGTGATTAATTGTTTTGTGAAGCATTTCCGAGCTGTTATCTTAGGTGATTGTTTTACGAATATACTAACTAAGAGTTTAAAGTTATTTTTATTATTATTTGAAGTGGGAATTAGTTTCTCCGTTTAAACTTTTCATTTGATGTTTAAAAAAAAAAAGTCAAAATTCTTTGGTTGCTAGATGCTGAGATCGGAATTCGTTCGGCTATCATAAGAGCATTTAAGCAAAGCTTTCTCATAGGCGAATACTTATGCAAATTGATCAATATATTACTCATTCGTTCAACTATTTTGTTAACTCTTTGAGAGTTGCTCCAAGCTAAAGCAAAATCGGTGATAAATGCCAAAATATAGCCTAACATCTGTTTACAGAGTTGCTCACAGAGTTAGCAGAGCTAACAGTTAACAGAGTCTGAATAACATTTGAAATGCTTTTACTTCAAGCTGCATTTCAGGCCATTAGAATTGAATGTTTCACTTGAAAGTCAATTAACTGAATCATCGCAAAAGATGTTTTTGAATTAGATGATTCTGCCATCTATGTGTCATGAATATTTAAATGAGTTGAAGTAGGCCCTGATTTAGATTAGATTCGGCATTGTTTTTATTCTATCATTACTTGACGCAACTCAACGCATAAATTTTGAAAAAATACATATATAAAAAACAAAAAAATATTTTAAATGTGCTTATATAAATAAAACTCACCTAACAATAACTCAATCAAGAACTTTTATAGCAAACAAACCACAATGTCTAAACGTATGTAATAAAACAGAATAACAGCGAATGGCAATTAGTTTTCACAGAAAACATTTGGCCAAAGTAGTAAAAGCGATTAGAAAACAAACAAAACATACAAAGCAAATGTTGCAAACAACTTTCATGTGTGTCTCGTGCCACTAACAATCAACTGCATGCCACATGCCACATGCCACTCTGCTGGCTGTTGCATTCGATTGTGTGATTATTATGATCTTGATATTGAAGGCACGCACATGAGCGACGCTTCAATGCCCAATAAAAAAGCTATAAGTAATGAAATGAAAAGGAAAAACAAAAAATTAAGCAATTATAAGCTGAACCATAATTAACAGCATTAGCCACTCCCACACACCTTGCCTTATATGTACCTGGCTTAATTATACAAATAATATCTTTGTGCTTCACTTTTTCAGACACGAGCAACAAGAGAGCAGATTTCAGAAAGATGGCTGTTAACGTATACTCCACAAATGTGACGTCAGAGAATTTGTCGCGGCACGACATGCTGGCCTGGGTGAACGATTGCCTGGCATCGCAATTCTCCAAAATTGAGGAACTGTGCACGGGTAGCTCCACTAACCTTCCAAATATCTATTGAACTGTGCATATTAATTGATCCATTTTTTTTTGTTCGCTTCCCTATTTAGGCGCTGCTTACTGTCAGTTCATGGACATGCTGTTCCCAAATTCAGTGCCCGTCAAGCGTGTCAAATTCCGTACAAATCTGGAGCATGAGTACATACAGAACTTTAAGATCTTGCAGGCGGGCTTCAAAAAGATGTCGGTCGATAAGGTAAATTCTATGTGCTATTAGCTCACGCTCTCTCTTTGCCTCTCTCTCTTTCTCTGCCTTTTGCTCTTACTTTACATCGATTTTGTTAGTTTTTAAATATTTGATTTGATTTGTTTAATGCTCTAGTTTAATTAGTTGATTTAATTTTGATTGCGACACTTTTTGCACACTTAACAAATTCAATGAGATTTAATAGCCACGTGCTGTGTGTGTTGTGATGATCCTTTGTGCACGCCACAATCAATGTAATTGCCTTATTATAATATTATAATTAATTATAGATTTTTAATGTTATTCATTTTATTCGAATTTTGTATGTAGAGCGGTGTAACTGAGGCTTTCTAGTGACTTAGCTGACTTATATAGAATCGAATTTGATATAGAATTAAAAGTAGTTCCAAATGGGATTTCGGTATGGACACTTTCGATAATTAATTAATTCGAATTCGAATTTTTCGAAATTTAAATATTTAACTCGTAAGTAATGCTGATAATAATTGAGTTCTTTTCAATTGAAGTTTTTAAAACTTTATTATTAATTTAAATTGAAATATTTAAAAAATCTTTCAAATATAAATAATATATATATAGCTTTTATAATAAAAAATAAATCGAAAAATAGTAAATATATTATTCGAATTATTAGAAAATTCAATTTATAAATCGAAAGAATTCATTATATAGAATTGAAATAGTTCTATATCTAGATTTTCTTATAGAAGATACTTGGAAAAATAAGAAATTCGAATTCGAATAGTAAAGAAAAGGAAATATTTAATTCGAAAGTAAAGACGATAATTGACTTTTTTAAAACTTTATTATCAAGTATTTAAAAAATTTTTTAAAAATTTCCTGAGGAACACAACAAACATTTTTTATAAACAAAATCTTGTCGAGAAGTTTTATGTACACTTAACTTTGATATGTGCGTAACTAACTGACAATTTCCGTTACAAATCAACAACAACAACAATGCAACTGGCAACAAAAACCAACCACAACAACAATAATGACAACAACAAAAACAACGAGAACAGATAATACCAGTTGATAAGCTTATTAAGGGACGTTTTCAAGACAATTTTGAGTTCCTGCAATGGTTCAAGAAGTTTTTCGACGCCAATTATGATGGACGGGAATACGATCCACTGGCGCAGCGGAACAACGTGAAGCTGGGCAGCGGTGGACCTGGTAGTCATACGGGCAGCGGCGTCGGCAGCAGCATCAATGAACTGCACACGATGCATCGGCGGCAACTGCAGTCGCATTCACACATACACTCGCAACATCAACAGCAGCAGCATTCATCACATTCCCAGTCGCAGCAGCATCAGCATCAGCAGAATCCGCCACTCAGCAGCAATGGGCGCATCGTTGCGATGCGCAGCAGAATGGGTATGGGCTCGCTGAAGAATATTGTGGAAGGTTTTGAAGTTGTTAAGAGTGGAAAAGATGCTGGTGACGGTGATGGTCGCTGTATGCGAGTGTTATTTTTTCCGTTATGATAAATTTCATTTTCTTTTTTTTACAAAAAAAAAAAAAAAAAGAAAAGAAAAAACGAACGTGAAGCACGCGGAAGCGTAGACTGCATACCACGCAAGGCACACCACTCACACACACAACACGCACAACCAAAACTCCAATCAGAAAATTGGCACACACACACACACACACACACACACATACATCAACACACACACACACATGTCCTCAAGTACATCGTCTTTTGAGTTGTTTGTCTTTGTTCTTAGTGTGCACATTTCTCTCATGTATTTATAAAATTTAATTTTAATTCATGTTTTTTAAGTTGATTTTGAAATTGTTCCGCTTAACTGTCTCTTTGGTTGATTTTGTATTTTTGTTTATATTTTGGTCTATTTTTTGTTTACTCATCCCATGCCCACAGTACACTGCCATTATTATTCTCTTTCTCTCACTCTCACAAACATTTTACTTTTAGATAATACCCATTGACAAATTGATAAAGGGTCGATTCCAAGATAATTTTGAATTTTTGCAATGGTTCAAAAAGTTCTTCGACGCCAATTACGATGGCAGAGATTATGATGCGAGCGCTGTACGCGAGGGTGCACCGATGGGCTTTGGCTCCGGTGCTGCCAAATCTCTGCCAGGCACAAGCAGCGGCGGCGGCGTTGCCAGCTCCTACAGGCGTGTGCCCACAGCGACGGCAACACGGCCAACAGCAGCCACGACAACGACAGCCACAAAGCCCAGTATGTCCTCTTGGTTTGGTTTCGTTAGCTTGCCACCAGTCCAACCACACTTATATTATATAATCAAAGGCATTTTGTTGTATATATTATGCTCATCTAAACATCATGTAACAACATCAACAAACTACAATTTAAGACAAACTAACAATTACTCACATATGTATATATAATCTATCTATATAATTTAACAAAACTTGATTGCACAAAGTATCGGAAACTCAACCAAGCGCTACTTGAACGCCAACCATTTGACGTGCTTCACGTTTGTTAAATATCCAATATAGTATCCATAAATAGTTGCTAACAGTATCTATATCTAGATCTATATACATATATGGAAAAAACTAACCTTTACTTTTCAATTATGTTTCTTTCGGATTACAAGTAGTTTCTAAGGTACCGCCAAGGACGAACAATGCGACGCCGCCGAATCGAATGACGGTGGGAACAACGGGCGCTGTTAAGAAGAACGATGCGGTCACAGCGCAGTCGAATCAACAGATCGAAGAACTGTCTAATCAGGTTTGTCCCGAGGTAGTAGTATGCAGCTGAAAATTATTCATATTCGTTTTGTCTGTTCATATCGTCCTTTCCAAGGTCATGGATATGCGTTTGAATCTGGAGGGTTTGGAGAAGGAGCGTGATTTCTACTTCTCCAAGCTGCGCGACATTGAAATACTGTAAGTGCAACAGAGATTAATAATAAATTCAATTCAATTTAATAATTCATATTATTTAAACATTTGCAGTTGCCAGGAAGCCGATGAGGCCGAACCAGCACAGTTAGTTCAAAAGATTTTGGACATTCTGTACGCAACTGAGGTAAGCGAGAGTGTCTTTAGTGATTAAACAACTTGCATAATCTAATTGTGTTTTGGCACCACAACAGGATGGCTTTGCGCCACCAGACGACGCACCACCAGAGGATGAAGAGTACTAAAGTATATAGTCAACAACAGCCCACGATAACTTGTCTGCTGCATACATACATATTCAACAAGAAAAACGAAAGAAATT
The DNA here is from genome assembly GCA_035047485.1 of Drosophila peninsularis. Lineage (NCBI taxonomy): Eukaryota > Metazoa > Arthropoda > Insecta > Diptera > Drosophilidae > Drosophila > Drosophila peninsularis. The sequence continues at coordinate 7,290,712 of JAWNPN010000035.1, forward strand.
CAACTAAAAAGAAAAATAAAAAAGCAAATCGAATAGAACGGATTATATTTGAAACCAAATTGCCGCTCTGAGGAAACTAAATTCAAAGATCAATATAACGATAAATATAACTTGATAAAAGTGGAGACACAACTAACCAACGAAGCAAACAACAAATACAGACAATGTCGACACTCACATGCAGGATAGCAAAGGATAATATCACTCAAAAACCAATCACACACACAGATGAAAATAGTATATTTATATATACATTTCACATGTACACTAGTTATTTAAAAAGAAAACAAAAATAAGAAGAGTATTCATTGAAATTTGGCTTAGTAATTATGTAAATTAAGCATTTACTAAATGACAATCAGCAGCGCACCGATCGAACACGATTATTATTATAATATATTATAGCAATTATAATATACGTTAAAAATAACTGCTCAATTTTGTTGAAGACAAAGCTGTGTTACGTTGCGCATCCCCCCTAAGCATCCTGCAATTGATCGAACCAATTTAATTGATGTCCATGAAACCCAATTCGTGTTCGATCGGCTAGCGCTGCTGTTGCTATTTAGTAAAGGTAAAGGTTCAAATTGTTTGTATTAGGACAACAGCAACAGCAACAACTAAACACATCACAACAAAGAAGCGTCGCAGACTGTAGTCCGACGTAAAACACAAAATTGTTAAGAGAACTATTTCATTAAAATTGTAAACATTAGTGGAGTTTTCTTCTGTTGTTGGTGATCTGGTCTTTTTTCTTGCATTTTCTTTTTTCGAACTTGAATTTATAAGTTTAATTTGTCATTGACTTTTGTTGTTGTTTTTGAGTGTAGTTTTGTGTGTGTAGTCGGAAAATTGTAAAATGTGTGAAGTTCACGTTGTTTATGCAGATTGAGAATTGGCATATATATATATATAGATTATTTCAGTTAATCAACGTTTTTCTGTTCAAGCGAAATAACTAATCATGTGGCATGCATGATGAATAATGAATATAGTAGTATTTAAGACAATTTTTGCTCTATCAACCAGCTCGTCTTTTTTTATGTGTAAAAATCCGAACTTTAAACAATTTAAATAATAAAACGAAAATAACTTGCTAATTTCTAAAAAAAATACACCATAAATAAATAACTGTTTCTTATGATTTAATATTTATTACATTTATTTATGCAGTGAATTTTGAGAGGTTTTCGATATTTTTGATTTATCCCAAAAGCTGTAAATATTTTGTTGAAGCTTGTAAAATCATTACTAAACATTGATAAATTTATAAAGTATACAAACACATATATATACATACATATACATCGCATATACATACATGCATACATATAGTGTATGTGAATCGGGCATTTATTTATGTGTATGTATAAATGTTCTATAAACTAGAATAAAACAAGTGTTGCTTCTTGAATTCAAACAACTGCTCTGCGTGCATTTCTCATTTGCTATACATACTACAAAATGCATTTCACATGAAAACACAATTTAAATTTAAATTATTTAACGGCCGTCTGGATGTGCTGCTGCTTGTGGGTGCCGTCGCAGAAGGGCCGGTGCGTGGTGTGTTTGCAGTTGCAGAGCCAGTAGTCGCCCGTTTTCTCCACCTTGAAGCGTATGGGCCTGTGGTGAATAGTTTTTTAGTAGCTTGAACATACCGAGAGTGTTGACATACTCACTTCAGTTTAATTTTGAGAAATTCGTTTCTGTGCGTTCCATCACATAGCGGCTGAGATTTAGATTTGCCGCACAGGCACCAGCTGTAAGTTTTGTCTGCGTGCGGTCGATTATGTAAACGTGCGTGTTTATTACAATATTCCATTACTGTGTCGTGTCTAAACTCACCTTTGTCCAAGTGCAGCTTAAATGGTCGCTTGTCGAACACGGCGCCATTTTCCTTTTGCAAATTCGCTGTTTGCTTATCCTCGAGTAAATTTTTCGGTATTGTTTTGGCACTTGCCGCATCGCTGCCGGACTTGGCGCTTGTGCTATAACAAATTTGCTGTAATGTGTAGTGTTATTATATATACATATATCTATGAAAGTGTGTGTTAAATACCTTTAAAAGCCATTGCGTGGGCAGCTTCTGTCTTAATATAATCGACATTTTAGCAAAAGAATATTTTTAACCAGCAGCTTAAAAGCAAGTCTAATCAGCTGTGCGTTATTTCAGTGTGTACCCACTAAAGTTGATAGACAAGAAATGGTCACCCAAAACAACGTGAGCATTCTTGAAATGCTAAATCAGTATTTAAATACTAACAAATTGAACGGCAGCAAGAAGCCCACCTGTTGATACTTTGAGCTTGCTAATAAACTTAATTATAAATATTTTACTATTGCGCTTTCCACTATTATTCGTAGGTGCTGACTGATACACAAGATCATATAGCACACCCATCCCCCCTGAACTTTTTACTTATTCGATTTCACCATGAAATCGGTCTACTGATAAGACAGACACTTCAAATCCCGACGACAAATATGACAGCATTTAGCAGATATGATTCTCGCTGCGTCTGGGAATAGAAACTAGCTAACGTAACAATTGCATTAAATAACTTGTGTGCTTTATCTCTAAACACAATCATTCAGCGTTTTTTTCAGTTGAAATCAAATACATATTAAATAAACTAAAACTTGACAACCTTCTACTTTTGCTAACCCTATTTACGTAAGATACTAAGATAAGATGCCAGCAGACTAAGGTATTTTTTTGTTGTATTTTTTGTTGTTGCTTTTTTTTATCATTTACAAGCTGATTAGCGGTTGTTTGCAATACAACCCTGTTTCTTGTGTTTATTAATAGAGAAAGGAAAATACTAAGCAAGCTTATTCGGTAATTAAAACTTAGAATTGATCGTTAAATGGATAATATTTATGTCCGGACATCCCGCTAAACGGTACTGTGCGCACGCCCGTGTGATACTTCTGCATGATCGCCATATCCTCCGGCTGCAGCTCGAAATCGAAAACGTTGAAATTCTCGGCGATTCGCGTTTTATTCGAAGACTTCGGCAACGGCACAACGCCAATCTGTATGAGATAACGCAGGCAGATCTGCGCGCTGCTCCGATCGTATTTCTTGGCCAGCTGCTGCGCACGCTCATCGTATAGGAAGGGCGGCCAGTGGCGCGCCGGCTGCGGCCTGGCCAGCGGGCAATAGGCGCAGATGATCAGGCCGTGCTGTGTGGCATGCTGACGCAGCTGCTCCTGCTGGAAGGCTGGATGGCATTCGACCTGGTTCACCACCGGCTTAATGCGACAGTTTTCGAGCACGCGCACCGTTTGGGCCGCATTGAAGTTTGACAGGCCAATGCTGCGGGTAAGTCCGAGATCCACTAGCTTCTCCATTTCGCGCCAGGTGTCCAGGTAGTCGACATCCGTCAGCTCCAAGGTGCCATGCACATTGTTGTCGTTGTGGAACTTCTGGCCAATAGGCAGGTGCATCAGATACAGATCAATATAGTCCAGACCCAGGTTGCTCAGACTCAAGCGAAAGGCGCGCTCCACCACCTCGGGATCGTGATGAATGCCGCCCAGTTTGGTGGTGACGAAAACGTCTTCTCGCTTGATCACGCCTGCGGCAATTTTCTCTTGAATCGCTTTGCCCACCTCTTGCTCATTCTCGTAGACGAACGCGGTGTCAATGTGTCTGTAGCCGATGTCGATGGCGTCACAGGTCGCTTGGTATGCCTCCGATTCGTATGACTTCCAGGTGCCCAAGCCCAGCACGGGCATCTCCTGGCCATTGTTTAATTTGATTTTTGGCGCTACTTTTGGCATTGCTCTGATAATTGATTACAAATTATATTTATATATATATATGATTTTTTATTGTTTTTTGTTTTTTTTTTAATGAAGATCCGCGTTCAACTGCGCAATCAGTTCCACCACGTACAAGGTTTAGTGAGCAACTAGCGCGTCGTTCAGCCAGCCGGTTTTAATATACCGTATATGATTCAGCACTGGGTAACAAAAAGCCCGCATCTCTCAGAATACCCTGTAAGCATAAGATTGCGCAAGTGACTATCCTGAATAATTGATAGGGCAAAGTGAATCAAAGATTGTCGATAGAATACTATAAATTGGGTATATATTTAGAGAAATTGATATATAGTGAATGAAAGAGTGTCTATAGAAAATTTGGTATATAGAAAATAATATTTATGGAATATACTATAAATTGGGTAAATTGGGTACCCATAGAATATATATAGAAAATTTAATTTATAGATCATTGAGAGAGTAATATATATATAGAAAATACTATAAATTTGGTACATAAGCCACAGAATATAGATAATTTAATCTATAGATAATTGAGGCTATAGAAAATTTACTATCTAGAAAATTGGGTATATCAAAAAATAAATATATGTATAAATATACATGAAAATTTCTTAAAAAGAAAAATATAGTGTAAAGTACTTAAATAGAGAAAATTAATTAGCTAGGAGGTTGGGTATGCAAATGATGAAATGGCTTCAATAGAAAACAAATAAGGAACATTTTAATATTTACACATTTTGTCTTAAACTTTCAGACTTACTTAAAAACTTGTTACCCTCTCTGTACACAATTTAAATCGTTTCAAATATCATCTTCAGACTTCAAATCGACCTTATTAGCCTCTTCAGAGTTCACACGCTCAACTCTCTGTTATACTACTGTGTACCCAATTTCTAGGGTATTTACACGTCAACTACTCAGCAAGTTCTAAGCACTCGCTCGTTGAGTCATGCGATGAACGCACAGCTGTTGCGGTATTTCCCCCTCGTGAAAGCTTTCGCTCGCGAGCTTTTTTAGCGCGCTCAGTTTCAACTTGAAATTAAAATTCAATTTCGGTTTCTTTTTGTTTTTTCTGCTAACACATAAAAGTTTTTATTTGAATATTAGTTAAATTTGAAAATGTTAGACATTCAAAGTTACAATGCTGTCCATATGCTTAGGTTCTGTTCGCAACATTCAAAGATTATTGTTAAAATATTTTGTAGCTTTGCATAAACTTCTTGGTAATTGTAATTTGTTTAAAAGAGTTTGTTGACTTTTTCCATAAATATGCATTAATTATATATAGTTATATATATTTTGTTTATATATTATTTGTTATGCTATTTCATTAGGTTAGCTTTAATTGTTGTTTGTTTGGTGTTGTATTCTTACTGTGAGCTCTGCTGAGCATTTCTATACTCTGCTATTTAAAACTAGTCTATTTGTTAGTTATCATAGGGTATATATAAACTATGTATACAGGCTGCCAAGCTGCCCATATTATATATTAATATTATTAAGTAAAATTGTCACGATTGTATTTGGGTTTCCTTTTTCTTTTTTTAAACATTGATTTGAACATTTAGTTAGATTGTTTTTGAACATACGAATTTAGTTTCTCGGTTGCTATTGGTTTGCGCATGGTTCAACGGAGGTATATACGTATAGCTAGAGCCTTGGGTCTTTCAATACAAATTTATGCAAAGTTCTTGAAAAATAAACAGGAAAAAGTTTGATTTGTTTAAAATGTAAAATCAAAGTCGTAGAGATTCTTTTAAGATTGTCAAATCGAATCACAAGTTAAAATTTGAAATTTTTTCTGCTTTCTTTTATAGTATATATAGAGTATATAGTATATGTTGGTAATATTAATATTATTTTCCTTTTATATTTTCAAGTTTCTTCCTAACATAGAAATGCTATAAAATATATATAGTATAGCTGTATATATCTAAATATTTGACACAAAAAGGAAACATTTCTTAGACTAAGTTTTCATGGGCATTCAATGGTAATATATACTATATAAACCCGTTCCATTTTAGACAATGCCTTGGTCTACCATCTACAATTGTAACATTTAAACTACATATTTGAAGAAGGTTCTGTCTTAATTTGTTTTGGGAAATTTTACAGTTGTCTAATGGACGATGCCAACAGAATTTTCCCAAGGTAGATAAAGTAATTAAAGGCTTAAATTTGTTCTTCATTTCCTTACTCGTTCCGCTAAAAAATTGGTGTTCTTTGCGTTGTCTTGTAAATCAATTAAATAATATATTCAATATATATTTATATATATATTTCTTTTGATATATAAAAAGTTTCATTCAAAAAATTCGTACAACTTTTTGTTGCTGTTGCTATTTTCTGTTGTAGGGAAACCTGTGAACTCGTGTCTTTTGTGCATAAGTCAAGAAGTATACGATAGTCAAATGTGTAGTTAAAAGCAAGGTTTAAATATATATTTCTGTTATATATATCTGCTAAGTTTTATGGTCGTTTAGGGCATATATATAGATGTAGCCTACATAGTGGTTCTTGTCTAAGTGGTATATCGTTGTTTGAGAGACCTTCTTGGGAGAGGAGTTGGGTTTATTTCGATACGCTACAAAACTACAATTTTGGCTTGCTAAATTTTAATATACATATATATTTTGTATATATATTTATATTTAGTTCTCTTTGCCTGAAGACCCAGCTGTAGTTGGGCCTCGCACTTGATTTGTAGAACTTTTCTTTGGGTTCTCTTCTAAAGTAATTCCTAATTTATGTACACGCAAATGAAGCCTTTTTTTTACACATTCTACAACTAATAAGGTCCCTCTCCAGTGTTTTTTTGTTATGCTTAAACTAAGCATATTTAATATATGTATATATTTTTTAAACTAAAAAAAATTTTTTTTAATATAAAAAATAATTATATCCTTTTAAAAAAATTTCAAAATAAAAAATATATGTTTTCTTTAATTAAAAAAAAAAATGAATTATTTAATAAAAAATATTTTTTTAATTAAAAAAATTATTAAATGTAAACAATTTTGTTTATTAAAAAGATATTATTTAAAAAAGTGTTTTTTTTTTTAACCTTAAAAATATATATAACAAATTGTTGTACACAAAATAAAACAACGGAAAATTTTGCAACTATAATAAACATATTTGTTTTGTATTTTATTTATGTATTTTTTGCATAAATAAAAATATAATTATAAAATGGTTAAAACAAAGTTTAAATAAATGACTTAGAATCTATTTAACTTATATATATTATATAACTAGACTCAACTAGATTTGATTATGTATTTATATATATATATATATATATATATATTATTTTTTATGACATGCCAATTATTTTATTTTTTATATTTAAAAAAATAGATTCCATTCGTGTTATACCCTTTAATATATATATTTTTTTGTATTTGGGTTAGCTGCATAGCCTTGACTGAATATACATATACATATATATAGATATATATTTAAAAGGATTTCTTTAGTAGGAAATAGATTTCGTACAATTTGTTTTTGTTGTTGCCGTTGCTGTTGCTCTCTCTCTAAATTTTTAGTATCACACACGCCCATTTGTTTTGTTTGCAATTTCCATTTGGGTCTCCAATTCCCAAAAACCAAAGCCAAATGTTTTTGTTTTTTGTACTAAAGCAAAAAGTTTCTTCTTTGTGTTCAGTTCATTTAGAAAAATTGAGATAGTTGTTTTTGTTTTTGTTTTCGTTTTCGTTTAGCCGCGCTTACATAAATATTACTTAGTTGCTGTCTAACATGAATAAAAGTTAATTTGTTGTTCACTTGATTAGAATATAATTTTTGTTTTTGTTGTTTTGGGGGGTTTTTTGGCGCTTAGTTTAGAATGCACTGGTTGGTCGCTAGCGGGGCAGCAGCTAAAAATCAACTCAGCTAAGCTCATAACTGTGCAGTTAATTACAGTTAATATATATGTTTGCATAATCGTAATTATTTATAAATTTAGAAGTTTCTGTTATAGACACTAAATACGCGCTAATACTAGTTGACATTTATGTTTATGTTTATGTTTAATTTAGCTTCCTGGTGGGCTCCACCTTCTGCGACATGGCGGTCAACACCCGCTGATTGTCAATCACACGAAAACTGCTAATGTACGAGCGCACCTCGCCCTCGCTCTTGGGTGAAGGCGGCTCCAGGCCTGCAAAGGGAACATTGAGTTGAGGTCGTTAATAAAGGCAGGGATATTCAAGATGGTTATCTTAGCATTAGAAATAATATATATATAAATTAGTAAAAGTAATTTATCTATTTATTGTCTTTCATGAAGTTAAGAGAGTATATTAGACACAGCAGGCCAAGTTTTATAAGGGATTTAAATACTGTGTATATAGGAAAATGCTATATTTGCTAGATTTCGACTGAAGATCAGCAAGCTTTTTAGTAAATTAATTTTGGAGCTGCTCTATAAATAGCATCAAAGTACTCGAGATATTTTAAATCAAAATTGTAGCTAACATGAAACTTTAAAACTAATTCAAGTATTTTACGTCGACGTGCTTGCTCTTAGGCGCTTTTAATGCTCTGCTCCTATGCTTCAAACCCCAGCCCCGTTATCTTTATATACATCAACCGCTAAGTAAACTTACCCAAGCTGCGTGAGCGACAGAAGCGTATGGTGCGCATGGTCTGGGCCATCATGTGCATTTTCTCAAAGTTGACGAGGCCGTCGAGGCTCGTCTTGTTGCCCTCGTGGGCGAAGGTCATGTCCTTGAGCAGCAGCGGCATGAACGGAATCAGCGGTGGCTGCAGCTTGCCAACGAACACACGATAGGCGCGATGATTGCGACTGGGATCGATCAGGGCCTCGAACTCCTGAAAGATTTTGCGGAACTTCGATGGTATCTTCTCCCAGGTCTGATGCAGACGCGTTACGGCCATGTTCGACAGGCCCATGACAATGGCAAAGAACGCATTCAGATTCTGATACTCTTTGCAGCTGTCAAGTAGAGAAAGGGTAAATGTTAGCATAGCTTAGTTGCAGCTTAGTTAGACTGTTTAACACTTACTAGGCGGCCAGCTTGATGAATTTGCGCACGAGGCCGACGCGCTTGCTCAGGCTGGGCGTCGAGACGAGCTCGGTGACAATCCAATATTGCACCTCATTGAAGCGCCTCAAAAACACATCCAAATTGGCCGTAATCTGTGCAGGCAGAGGGAGAGGGGGGATAGAGTACACATTAGTCTTAAACTTGTGCCAAATCACATTTGTGGCTAGCTTTAACTGCTTGAGAGGCCTTGAAAGTTCGTGCCAAAACCCAATTTGCAGCTACATGACAAATGCCAGACTTGTAAATAGTTGACGGCAAACTTGATGTCGGCGCGAGGCACGGGACATGGCCTCTACCTGCTCTTTCAGCCTAATTAGCCGAAAGGCTTTTAAAACTTGTGCCAAACAGTGCAGGCTGGCTGCCAGCGGCCCGAGGCAGTGTCAAATATATTACTCTCTCTGCCATTCACTATCTTTTCTTTGCCTTTCTTTTGTGCGCCGCCTACACGTGCAGCAAAATGTGGCATCTATGTGACCTACACGGCGTATACTTAATAAACAGCTTTAAGTAAGAATGATAGGATTTCTGATACGCTTTGTGATTTGTGGGCCTTTGGCTGCTGAATTTTAAATTTTTGAGACTCCTTAATATATATTATATATATTTAGACATATATATGTACGCTTTGGACTTTGGAGAGGGTATCTAGATTTTCTAAAATTTTTGGAAATTGTTTTTAAAGTATTTCAGCTATTTTTTTAAGTGCTGAAAATTAATTTTGAGATAAATCAAAGCCAAATGTTTATAAAAGAACTTTAGAGTTTCTTTTTGAAATATTTTCTTACATATATCTATAAAAACTCTTTTATATATACATTGTATATATAGTTTTTTCTATCTAGATTTTCTAGACTTTAAAAAAAGTGTTCAAAATATTTCATCTATTTTTGGAGAGCTGAAAATCAAATTGAAGATAAATCAAAGCCAAATATTTCTAAGAGAATTTTAGAATTTCTTTTTGACATATTTTCTATCATATAGCTATCAAAACTCTAAGACTCTCTCTAAACTCCCTACTGCATATAAATTTGTATATATGTGGTAGTAGTATATAGTTGTCTATATAGTTTTTCTTCAAGTGTACCTTGCCAAAGTGATGCCTGCCGAAGGTGTGATAGAGCAGCTCGTACTCATGGACGGCCCAAAACAAGTCCCACTCGAAGATGGTGATGTGATAGGCCAGCTCTTTGGTGCTCAGGATTTCCAAATCAATGTCAACACCCTCTGTGGGGCATTCCTGTTCCGGCAGCGGTGTCTGCTCAAATCACAAAATAATTGTCAAAGTTAGCTTTCGAATGGGGAATGCTGAGAGTGAGGGGGGGCGGGACTCACCAAGGCATCCAGATGATCCTTGACGGAGACAAACAAACGGCCATTGAGCGTCAGGCCCGTGGGTATGCTGACATCGTTATCTTTGAATACGGCCCGTTCGCCGTTCGACTTCACCTCGACCAGGCAGAGGTCGTCGGGGCCGCGATTCAATTGCAGCTTGTCGGCGGCGCAGGCTTTGATTAGCTCGGCTGTTGTGTGCATGGGAAAGCGCAGAGTGCAATAGGTGTGGTCCGCACAATAAACACGGAAAATGACTGAAAGCGAGTGGAATGGGAGGTATAGATGGCATCGGTTAATTCACTCAATTGCCAGTGCTAAAGCAGCACACTTACTGTCATCATCCGGCCGGATGACCGTCTTTGAGGGCGTGGCATTGCCGCTAAATAGACAAATGGGCTGGCCATTTGTCGGCAGCTTCCACTTCTGGCCCGCATTCTGATTGCGATCCTCCTGATAGCGCGTCATCTGCGTTAGTACATTGTGTATGATGCTCGTCTCCTCGTTCAGGTCCGCGTCGGCCTCCACCTCAGCGGCCAAGTCCTCTATGAAGTCGCAGACGCTCGGCTCCTCGAATGCTGCGTGTCGCACTGCCATGACCCACTTCTGCATGAATTGTATGACGCGCTTCTTAAAGTTGATTATATATTCGCGATCCTCGGGCGTTTGCGCCTCCTCATGGGCATCGCAATGAAAGGTGCACAGTGGTTAAGGAAAAATCAACAATGCAAACGCAAATGAAAACAAAAACAAAAGCAATTGGAAAACCTGCGTAACCTAAACGTGGCACTGCTTGGGCACGCACCACGCACAATCAGTGGCCATGGGAGCTGGGTGGATGTTTAGCTCGGTCCGAAAACTGGCTGCTTATTAAGCACATCACGTATTTCAATGCAGATTGAAGATTAGTTTCAAGCATCATTGAGCCCCGCCCGCCTCTGATTTCCCTCTCCGCTCTCAATTGCTCCTGCTGCACTAAACATTGCCGAAATGTTGACCCAATGTCCAAGGACTGTGTTATTGTTGTGCGGTTGTGTGTGTGTGTGTGTGTGACTCTGTGTGCTTAGACCATTTTCAACTTCAGTGCGGCTTTTGTTTTCTGCACTGGAAACAAGTTTAACAGTTACTTTCGCTCCACAAAAGAAATGTAGCACTTCGTTAGGTCTCTATTTATACACTCGCAGAGGGTCCTTAGGCTTTACTGAGCCATATGTAACTGATCAAATGTATAGAGCTCAAGGTAAAGCCTTTCGATTTGTAGCTTTTAGCTGCTCACATTAAAATATTTAAATAAAATATTAAATAATATTCAGTGCTTAGAAACCTTATATATAAAATAATAATATAAACTATTTAAAAAATTATAAAAAAATTTAAAATTTAAAATATAAAAACATATAGCTTTAAAATATCCCTAATATATTTTTTTAATTTAAATAGTTTTTTAAATTAAAAAAAAATTGTTTTTAAAAGCTTTTGTTGCTAATAATTTTGTTATAAAAAAAAATTTTAGAAACAATTTAAAAATTAAAAAAAAAATTGTATAATAAAAATAAAAATTACTATTTTATGTATGTATTTTTATAAAATTAAAATTTAAATTTTTCTAGTTTTTTTAAATAAAATTTTCACTTTGAAATAATTTAATATAATATAAAATATTATATTAATTTAATAGAAAAATGCATTTTATATTATTATTATTATTTTATATTAAAAATTTCTTTTAATACTCTTAACAGTGCAAATGCGAATTTTCTATCAGCTATGCGCAAGGGTATCAGCTCTGCCATAATCCGGATCAGAGCTCCTCCTTTTAGTTATTTCTCTCTTGACATTTTCGAGTCACGAACCTGACTTCATGTTTTGCCCATATGTGTAGGCGTGGCTGTGTGTGTGGTTTGCATGCTGCCAACACTTAAACTGTCGCTGTGGATATGTTTGTTGACCTCCCCAACTGCTAGCTACTATACAGCCGAGAAGGGAACGTGACTCTATGGCCAAGTGCTTAGTTGGTATGAAACGGTGGTGGGCTGCGGACGCTGGGTGCAGGGAGTGGCAGTGTTAGCATTTTTAAAGTGCTGCGCTTAAAGTGGATCAGTTTTGGGCGGCAGCTACAAGAGGGTCTTTAAAGTGGCATCGTTGGCCGCCGGAGTCAAGTTACGGTTAAGCTCTCGCACGTGGCGAACATGCCTAAGACGAGGCTCACGAAATTCAATTAAATCTTGTATAATTTTATTGCTTGATTTGGGGCTGTAAATCAAATCATAAAGTTTCTATTGCAAGCAATAACATGAAATCCAATTAGATAGATTTTTAATGTAAGGACATGGACTACGTTTTAATGTGGGCCATTTGGGGTGTTTTATGGTTAAAATGTTTGGGAATTGTAGTGGAATATAGGTTAGTTGAGTTGTTGGACTGTGAGCGAGAGCCTAGCTATTTAATTGTTATATCCTATATCTATATGTAGCCTAGATTTCTATATACATATATTTCTAAATTCTATAGAAGTAGAAAATTTCCTAATTTCAAGCTGAAAAATTTTGTAAAATATTTTTAAAAAATATTTTGCAGCTGCTAAAAATTTGCTAAAATTTTTAAGACTTTTCTAGCTAATATTATATTTTGAAAAAAATTTTAGTTAGTTTGTTTAAAAAGGATATTAGTTGGCCAATTCATCGACGAGCTGCACCACGGGCATAAACACAATATGCGTGAGCAGAAAATCATCCAGAAATGGATCCATGCCGCTGACAGACTGTCCCAAGCGCGTCTCAAGCAAATGTTCCAGCATTTTGTTAGGTGTGCCCGACATCACGGTATATCTATATATATATATTTAAAAATTCAGTCACGTTCAGCGTTAAATCGCAAATGCGCCATCAAATTGAAGCGTTTTACAATTTCAATTAAAATTAACGCGTAAAAGGGGGAAATGTTTGCTTTCTCTATAAACATATATATATATATATATTGGCAATGCAATTGGCACTCACTTGAAAGCCGAATGTTGTCCACGTTGTTTGGCTACGCGCTCGAGCACTAGAACATCCTTGCCATGCTCCTGCAATCTCAATGTATTGGCCTCAACATCGCGCAGAATGCGATTGAAGTGCTCCTTATCCACGCGCAGCAGATGGCAATTATTTTCCTTCAGAACGATTGTGGCAGCTCTGTGAATATAAAGTAAAAATCGAAAATATACATATATAACTTTGCAAATAATTTAAATTTTTGCAATTTTCCATTTAGAAAGTTTTAATGAATCCTGTTTTGATTCAACTATTCGCAGAAATTTGTTAACTGTGGCAAATTGTGACCAGATTGCATTTCGTGGTGAAAATTTAAAATTTTCAGCTCTCGCCACTTTTCCACAGTCAACGCAAATTGCGTTTATCAATTGACAGTCATCTTTCAATATTTATCTCTGCGGCCGCACTGACTGCTGTAATGCCTTCGTTTTATTTATTTATCCATTCGCATTGAAATATATGTTTTAATTGACATGAAATTCAGTGGAAAATAATTTGCTTATCGCGTTGCACTGCAGTTTAAGTGATTGTTTTTTATTGATTTATTTGTTGTTGGGCTTAAATATTTAATGCTTCTTGTTGTTTGACTTTTTAAGGGCGAATAAATGTAAAATGCACTTAAAATGGGGTTTTCTGTTGTTTGTGTGGGCTTGTGGGAATGATAAATGGCTTTAATATGCTTTACTTAAAATTATTAAAATTTTTGTTGTTGGCTTAAGTGTATATATTTGCAATCTGTCAATCCTGACAATTAGCAATTTGTATTAATTTAATTGCATTTTTGAGTATTAAAAAAATAAATAAATAAAAATATAATAAAATAAAATGTTATATTAAGTTTTATTTATTTATTAATTTTTTTTTTTTTATTATATTTTTTATTTTTTTATATATATATATTTTTTACTAATAATTGAAGCTGAAAATTTCCTAGTTTCTAGCTGACCTGAATGTACTCTAAAATATTTTAGAAAATTATTTGGCTTCAACTAAAGATTTTCTTAGATTTAAAATGAACTTGTATTCTTCTATATCCCATTGACGCTAGTTCAGAGCTAATCTTTAGAAGAACTATTTACTATTTTCTAGTTAAGCATTTGCTACTTGCTTTTCCGGACTGACTAGAAATTGTCTTTGTCTTATAAGATAAGCTCAAATTATTTATTTACAGCATCAACTGCTGCTTTGCGTTAACTACAACTTAAGCTGCTTTGTTCTATAAGCAGCTTTGCGTTTTAAGCTGTTATTGAAATTGTCAGGGCAGGATTTAAAAAATATATATTTTTATAATAATTAAAACAAAATAAATAACAAAATAATATATAATATATTGATAATATTTTCCTCAATCCGACTGCAGTAAATTCCTCCAATTAAAGAGTTAATTCTGTTGCTTTAATAATTAGTTAAGTTTCTCTCTGAATAGATTTCGCATTTGTTTTATAATTAATTTATATATTTCATTTATTCATTTCAAATATGCCTAATACAAAATGTCAGCCTTTTATTTGACTAAACATAATTAGTTCCTTTTCTACGCCCGACTAGTCCCAGCAAATGCCCAACTAATATATCTAAGCAAATATTTTGTTTCAATCTGCAATTGTTGGCCGTAAATGCCGCACAATGGCTGCTGTTATCGGGCATTGTTATCATAGCTCTCATTGTTGTTGTAATCGCTGTTGCCCTTGTTGTTGTTGTTATCTTAGCTGTGGCTGTGGCAACAAAGTGTCTAATGCTATTAGCCCGCCGCACTTGCTGGATCTGTGGGCACATTGTTGGCCTTGTTGGCGCACATTGTCTGCATATATATATATATACGTCGACATTCATACATATATATATCTCTCTGTCATTTAGTATAGTAACTTGGTCAAGAGCGATAAAATTAAAAAAGAAGTGCCAAAAAGTAGCTAGAAACGATTTAAAGAGAATTGTTAATGGTACACTGCTTGTCTAGAAAGTTTCCAACGACTAACAACGAGAAAAACTGACAGTTGACTGGGGGAAATGAGTTTATATTTCTCTGCTTAACTGTAAAAGGTTTTTGCAGCTGGCTGGCAGCATCACTTACCTGGGTGCGTCGTTAATCAAAGCCAATTTGCCAAAATCATCGCCAGTCTTCAGTGTGGCAACAGTGCCTTTGCCATGTATCACAACATCCACAGATCCTTTGAGTAAAATGTACCAGGAGCGGCCCTCGTCGCCTTGATTGAATACTGCATTCCGTGTTGTTGACATTTTCCGTAAACGAGACACGTCAAAGAGCGATAAACGACATGGAAAAAGGGTTTAAAGTCTTTGCTTATTATGCTAGAGATATGTGTGCGTAGTTAGATATTGACTAGGATAACTTGGCTTAATTTATTTTGAAATAAATCAGTTTGGGCTGAGGATAAAAACATATTTAAAATAAATAAATATAAAAATATTTTATAAATAAATAAATTTTATAATTAAAATTAAAAAAATAACTAATATAAAAAATAAAAAATGAATTAATAAGTAAATAATTAAAGAAATAAAAATTAAAATAAATAAATTTAAAAAGGAAATGAAACAATTAATAAATAAAATAATATATATATAATAATAATAAATGAAAATAAATAAATAATATTATAAATAAAAAAATAAAATTAATTAATTAAAAAAAAAAAACAATAATAAAAAAAAAATAAATAAATAATATAGTATTATTAAAATAATTAACTATTTATTATATATTAAATAATTTTACTATTTATTTATTTATAATTACAAATTAATTTTCATAAATTAATTAGAATTCTAAAATTTTTTATATAAAATATATATTAAATGTTTATTTTTTATACTAATCTTATTTTTAACATATTTTATCGACAAAAAATTTACTTTATAAATTTTTTAAAATTTTTAATACATCAAATACTTAGGCATTGTCTAGCTTAAGCTGTTCTCAATATCCAACAAACACTTAACGAGCACTAAAACTACCTCTAAGATTAGTGCTAAGAAGCCAAATCTTAAAGAGGTATCTGAGATATAGTTGCTAGTTCAACCTTGTGTATCAAGTGTCATAATAAATTCTATTATTTATTAGTTTTATAGGAAATGCTTCGCCTCGACTAAAGCTGACAACAATTGAATTAAGCTGAGCTAATTATATTGCATATCTCAATTAAGAGTATTTAATCTATGACAAGCTGATATTTATTCAATTTGTCAGCTAATTAAAGCAAATGAGCTTTTAAATGAAGAACTAATTGTCCATTTCATATGGCTGGATACTCACATATGGTGCCCGCCTGAGCGTGGGCTTCGAATACAATTATTGAGGATAGCTCGCGCTTGATGCTAGTCGATAGATGGGACAGGGCAGCTATGTGGACAAGCTCCTCGAATACCAATTCCAGTTCCTCGGGTGTGCGCTCGTGTGAACTGCATATAGAATATGTATATAGATATATATATTTGTGTGTGTGCGAATTGATTAAAGCCAAATAAGCGCCATTGTGGCTTGTGTCTTGAGTTCGACAATGCAGTCGGGCCAAAGGCGCAGGCAAATAGAAATGCAAATATCAATCATACGCACTGTGTGCCTAGCAAAATATTTGCATAAGCTTATGTCGGACTAAGTGGGCGCTTTGGTATTTAGGCTTTAAGCTGCATCGCATAGTTTATATCAATATATATTGCACTTACGGCTTGCGCAATATCATGCGCAATGTGGCATCGGGTCCACGTTGGAAGAGTGCACTCAGTGCCTCACGTATGTGCTCGTTGGCCGCACTGAGATCGTCAGCAGCTGGTATGCCGGCAGCCGGTGCGCCGCCCTCCTCGTCCAAGCGAAATCGATACAGAAAGCATTTATCCTTGAACGGCTGCTCCTTGTTAACTGAGCGAGAGCAATGTGTTAACCATTTTTAAATGCGTTAATTGTGTCATTAAGCTGCTGAAAGCCAAGGCTCTTCCCTCTCCCTCTCGCTTGCACACTCACCATGTGTCAGTACGCCTTCTTCGAGCAGGGCCTGCCACATGCCCGCCGCCTGGGCGCGTGTGTGAACAATCGGTGCCAAGTTGACCAGCCAATCGACGAGCTCTGTGCCGGGCGCACACTTGCGTATTAACTTGCCCGAGACCTGCCGGCAATTGATTGTGTAATCAAAGTCTGACTTTTATCAAGCTAATTGGCCGACATTACTCACCTTGCGATCCTTCAAACAGCTTGAGTTATCGACCACCAATAATGTGCGCAGCGCCCAGCCCATGCGGTTCATAGCAGGACTCGGCGTCTGAAAATGGGGGGAAATTCATGAAAATGCATTTAATATTACCTGATGATGATCTCTTTGTTTTCTAGAGCTTGAATGAATATTGTCTTCATATACTATATATATATATATATATTATTACTATCTTATAAATAGATTAAAAGTCTTATATTCTCTTGCTCTTTCTCTTTCTATATCTTCTTCATCTTTCTCTCTCTCTTTATCTTTCTTTCCTTTCCCTTTCTTTCTTCTCTCTCTCTCTCCCCCCCTTCTCGCTCTCTCTCTCTCTCCCCCTTCTCGCTCTCTCTCTCTCTCCCCCTTCTCGCTCTCTCTCTCTCTCCTTCTCTGTTTTCACCTCTCTCTCTCTCTCTCTCTCTTTATCTATATATATATATATATATATATATATATATATATATATATCTTTCTATACCTCTCTCTCTGTCTGTCTCTCTCTCTCTCTCTCTCTCCGTCTCACCTTCTCTTTCTCTCTCCAAAACTTCTTTGACCTTTTTGCTCAACTTTAATTAATGATCCAATTAGTCAGCGCGCAACTTTGTGTGATTTTTCAAGGAGTTCAAGTGGCATAGGCTCAATGTCAACTAAGGTCCTGATCCACATATACACATACATTTCGGTTTCAGTGTGTCTGTCCGTCTGCCTTGCTGATTTATTACAATTACACACGCACTTCATACACACACACACACACAGAGGCAATTCATAGTCTCTCTGCTTACCTCGGTAATGGGCAACGCTGGATTGGGATGATCCGGACTGAGTGGGCGTTTAGTGGGCGAGGTGGCAGCTGCTGGTTGTACGCCTGGACCAAAACCTATTTATAGCACAATAGAGAAGTATTCGTGTGAATTAATTGGCGCGTCTGCGGTTTTTGTTATTAAATTCATTTCATTTGCTATGCTGCAATAATATATTTATGGCTGTTTCTTAATCAAAAACAATTATTATTCATAGAGCTTTTAAATATAACTTGAAATCTAGTGCATAGCAACATTTAAAACTGAAAGAAGTAAACAAAATAAAAGATTGTGCTGCAATACAGAGTATCTTTAAGTCTATCAGTTCTTTTTAGAGCTATAGAAGACTGCACAGTCCAATCAGTTTAGGTTTGTAACATAAAATAAAATATTATAAATTATCTGGACCAACTACAGAGTATGTTTAAGTCTATCAATAATTATTTGTAAACACAAGGTAGATCAAGGTAGATCTCTATACAAACTTCATAAGAAAGAAGACTTCTTATCTATATTGAAATTTATTTTAGGCAGGTACAGGGTATCTTCACTTCCATCAGTTTATTTTGTCGCGCAAGTCAAGGAATTAAGATTGCATTAGGCTCAGAATTCATATTATAAAAGATTTTACGTATTTTTAACTTTTTGACCATTTACAGAGTATCTGCACGTCTATCAATTTCATTTTTAATGTAAAGGAACATTGGATTAGTTTCCTCAAATAGTTTACAGCATGGAACACTCTACATATCTTTATTAAACATTTTTCTGAATACAGGGTATCTTCAAGTCTGTCGCTTTAAGTCATTTCATGTTTCAGTTTATTTTAAGTATTTCCTACTTAGCTTTATTTGTGATATGCAATTGAAAACTGTTCGACTTTATGTAGATATATTCAAACTGAACTACAGGGTAACTTCAAGTCTATCATCATTATCAAGTATTTTTATGGCTATTCGCCACTTACCATTCTTTATTTTGCAATTGGTAATAATGTCATTCATCAACTCCTTATTTTTCTGCAATAACAAAAAGTAAATGAGTTAGCTATGGATTGTTGCTGCTGTTGTGCTTATAAATAGATAAAGCAATATGTGATTGGTGTTGTTGTTGTTGTTGTAATTTGATTGTGCCACTATGGCAATCACTTATGACGCGTACATTGCTCATTTCGAATGCCGTTGTTAGTGGACGCGGCGGACGCTGCCGCTGCTCTGCCCGACGCCGCAGCTTGATAGCCGCGGAAGTGGCGCCAGCCGCAGCTGATGCTGTTGTTGTTGCTGTTGCTCTGCCAATTGTTGCTGCTTTGGCCTTAGCCGTTGCTGTGGGTGCTGCTGCTGCTGCTGGCTCAGTGTCGCTGTGGCGTCTGTAGCTCAGCAGCATGCAGAGCGCCGCCTCATCGCTGGCCACAACTTGGCCAGAACGACGCTGGAACTGGCGCTGCTCGCGCTGCAGCTGGCGCAGTTGGCTCGCTGACATCTGGCCCCGTTTTCACTTTCAGTTTAGACTTCAACTTGTTCTCTTTTTGCACATTATTTTCACTCAATTTTTATTATGATTTCGCTTTGTTTGATTTTTGTTTTTTTTTTCTTTTCTTTGCTTTGCGCTCTGCTCTGAGGCAGGTAATTTCTGTCAAACGTTGTCGCGCGCACTGATAAGCCCGCTGGATCGCAGCTGAGGCGCGCTTTGCCCACTGCATGCCTCATTGTTTTAGTTTCGTCTTATCAGCTACAGCGCGGCAGGGTTGCCAGAGCAAAAGGAAAAGAAACACACAAGTACAGCTATTAATAGCTCGCTGGCAATTTGTCGTGACATTCGCATGCATAAACATTCAAAAGACTACGCGGCACAAGGGCAAGGGCAAGGGCAAGGGCAAAGGCAAGAGCAAGGGCAGGAGGAGGAGCGGGGCCCGCATGCCAAGTCAGTTGCTTTACTCATTGTAAATGTATATACGGGGTATAGTGGATTCTTTGCACATATATGTGACAGGTAGAGAAAGAACTTGTATATATTATTATATATTTATATTCTTACTCAAGAAGACGTTGCTGAGTCAGGCAACTGTTTGCGGGAATCACAGTAACAAGGACAGCTAGAGTAGATGCTTTAAATATAGACTGCAGAGAGAGAGTTAGGGTATCTGCAAGTCATGCACTCTATAGATGCTAGATATAGAGTATAGTAGAGTAGAGTAGAGTAGAGTAGAGTAGAGTAGAGTAGAGTAGAGTAGAGTAGAGTAGAGTAGAGTAGAGTAGAGTAGAGTAGAGTAGAGTAGAGTAGAGTAGAGTAGAGTAGGGCAGAGTAGAGTAAGACAGAGTAGAGTAGAGTAGAGTACAGTACACTAGAGTAGAGCAGAGTAGAGTAGAGTAGGGCAGAGTAGAGTACAGTAGAGTAGAGTAGAGTAGAGTAGAGTAGAGTAGAGTAGGGTAGAGTAGAGTAGAGTAGGGCAGAGTAGAGTAGAGTAGAGTAGAGTAGAGTAGAGTAGAGTAGAGTAGAGTAGAGTAGAGTAGAGTAGAGTAGAGTAGAGTAGAGTAGAGTAGAGTAGAGTAGAGTAGAGTAGAGTAGAGTAGGGCAGAGTAGAGTAGAGTAGAGTAGAGTAGAGTAGAGTAGGGCAGAGTAGAGTAGAGTAGAGTAGAGTAGAGTAGAGTAGGGCAGAGTAGAGTAGAGTAGAGTAGAGTAGAGTAGAGTAGGGCAGAGTAGAGTAGAGTAGAGTAGAGTAAAGTAGAGTAAAATAAAGTAGAGGAGAGGAGAGTAGAGGAGATTAGAGGAGAGTAGAGTAGAGTAGAGTAGAGTAGGGCAGAGTAGAGTTGAGTAGAGTATAAAATCGTTTTTATATGTAGGGTATCTACAAGTCGTCTCACTTCCAGTCAAAACACATTGAGTCGTTTCATTTTGCCTACTGACACTTTGACAACACTTGGCGCTCAGCTGATAACGCAGTTGTCGTCGACGTCGGCGTTGGCGTTGGCGTTGGCGTCTACGCTAATTAAAACTCATTTTCAGTTATCGAAACGCACAGCGAGACCAGTGAGTGAGTGCGACAATTGTCGTTAGATATGATGAACTCAGCGGGAAGCACTTGGCTTCGCCTTCGCGCTCGCCATTGCCTTGCAAACAATAGCCATAAAGTTGGCTGGCACTAAGTAGGTCTACTCATTTGGCACCAGACTCTAAAGGGAAGAGTTGAGCTGGCAGCAGCAGCGGCAAAGCAGCTTAATTCAAGGTCAATATGATTCAAGGAAAAACTAAAATTAATTATAGAAAATATACAAGACAAAGGCGAGGCAGAAGTTATTTGCAAAATTGCAAAGCGAAGAGTCTTGCTGAAGGGCTTTCTCTAAGCTGCGCATCAAAATATATTTGACTAAAGGAAAAACATTCCGTCAAGAATGCTTGACGAATGCTAAATGAAATCTGTACCTGAGGAATTTATATTACTTTATGCTGCCGAGTGCTGAGAATCAAAGAATGGATGAGTTTTTTGTTGTGGAATTTTTATATTAATTATTTAGTGATGAGCAGTATTAGTAATGAGTAGGCAAATAAGTATGAAAGCTCAGTGAGAGTTGGTAAGACTTAAGACTAGGATTCCTCATCAAATGGAAAATCTTACTAAATATTTTGACAATAAAATGTTATCGATAACTTTAAAAACTGCTGAAATATAGTTTTCGGAAATAGTGTCACTCTTGTTGGGTCAGCGTTGCTCTTGATTGATTAGCCACGAGAACTTTTTGTAGATTTTAAAATTATTTCCTCAAATTTGGCAGATGCAAAAACTTTCTTCATCAAATGGCACATACTATAGGATGTTTTCAAAGTTAAATGTTATCGATAGCTTTAAAAACTGCTGAAATATAGTTTTCGGAAATAGTATCACTCTTGTTGGGTCAGTCTATGCCTGCCTGCTATTTGGCATATAAAGTGAAATTAAAATGAATAAAATTAAGCCATATTCAATTAATCTGTCTAAGCTAATTTCCAACTGTAGCATAACTAATAAATTCCTTCAATAATTGATATTCATGACAAATGGCAAGTGCCTTTGCCGCTGGTTGCAGCAGGGTCGTTGAAGAGCTCGTGATTTGGCGTGGCGAATACAATTATTACCAGTTCACACGGCCCAAACACGCACAGTCTGTCAGGTGGCTGGCGGCAGGTGGCGCGCCGCTGTCTGCGGAAATGAGAGTTGGCATTTTGTGGCAGCGCCGCAGCTGGCAAATTGCAATCGAAATGCGATTAGCGAAGCGATGTTAAGCGTTTGCTTGCATATTGCAACTCAATTATTTTGCATTGACTCGCGCACGCATTCAAGGGCAATCGATTAGGCGAGCAATTTTTGCTTTCAATTTGGCTGATTTTACGGCGAGCGGGCGTTTCATAAGTTTTCAGCTACTCAGTTTGGCAGTGCTCTGGGCGGGCACACGCGTGGTATACGTAATGCACAGCCCATAAATAATATAAAATGCGCAACGTTGTTTGGCATGCCCCAGCTGCACGACATGCACCATTGCGTGCTGCATTGGACATGCGCTTTATTTATTTATTTCGAGCACAACTACAGCTGGAACTTAGAACAGGAAGCAAACACACACACACACACACACACACTTATAGAGCAAATGGCATAATAATCATGTAAAATGGAATCCACGAAGTGCAACAGCAGCAGAAAAGTATGTGAAACATTGTTTGAGTGCAGAAAGTAACATGTAATGCTGTAATTATTTGGCTAATTACTGTGTGGAGTACGTAATAACACAAATTTAATTACATGCATAATTATTGCAGCGACAGAGCTAAATGAGCTGAGTAATTTAGATTTAGTAAGTGAAATGTTGCAAGTAAGATATGGAGGAACTTCGAAGTCATAGAAAAAACTGAACTATTTATAGCAATTAAAATTTTATAGAGTTGCAAATATATCTATACAATTTATAATAGTTTTTTAGATAAATATATAAATATAATAATAATTACTCTAGTATAATTTTGTTTGAAATTTGATTTTTAGTAAAGAAAAATATTTTTGAAAATTTTTTAATATTTTAAAATTTAAAAAAGAAAACTTACAAAAATAAAAAAATAAAAAATAAATGGAAAATGAATGAAAAAAATAAATTAAAAATTAAATAATAATACTTTGAAGTTATAAAATATTTTATAACAATAAAATTTAGTACAAAATTGTGTGATATCTATTTTAAAGCTATAAATAAAGTAGTCTAAGCAAGTGGTAGTGGTAGGAATAATGACAGTGATAATAGTAGTAGTAGTAAGTAGTATTAATAGTATATAGAAGTAGTAGCAATAGTTTAGGAGTAGTAAAAGTAGTAGTCATAGCAGTAGAAGTGCAAAATAGTAGTAGTAAGTAGTGCTAAGTAGTATTAAAAAATGGTTGCAAGAGTAGTAGTAAGTTGTGGCATTAGTAGTAGCAAGCAGCAATAGTAATAGTACTAGGTAGAAAAAATAATAGCAAGTAGCAAGAGTAGTAGTAGTAGATAGCAAAAATAGTAGTAGCAAGTAGCAATAGTTGTAGTAGGTAGTAAAAAAAGTAGTAGAAAAAAGCAATAGTAGTAGAAGTAGGTGGAAAAATAGTAGTATCAAGTGGTAGTAGTAGTAGGTAGCAAAAATAGTAGTCGCAAGTAGCATTAGTAGTAGTAGTATCTAGCAAAAATAGTAGTATCAAGTAGCAATGGTTGTAGTAGGTAGTAAAAAAAGTAGTAGAAAAAATCAATAGTAGTAGAAGTAGGTGGCAAAAATAGTAGTATCAAGTGGTAGTAGTAGTAGGTAGCAAAAATAGTAGTATCAAGTAGCAGTAGTAGTAGTTGTAGTAGGTAGCAAAAATAGTAGTAGTAAGTAGGACTATGAGTACCAGTAAATAACAGAAGTTGTAACAATAGTATGTAATAAAAGTAGTAGCATACAGTAAGAGTAGTATTTGCAGTAAGACTTTGCTATATTAGTAGTAGTAGAACGCAGTCGTATGACTAGATAGTATTATTTAGCTAGTCACTGCATTTGCTGTACGTTTTCATACGACTGTTTAACTAACTGTTGAATATACGTCGACAATTCCACAAGCCAACCAGAAAGCTGTTAAAGCCCAAAAGTTTCCTATCATCTTCTCATGATATTTCTATTATGAACAGACGAGCATATCGCACGGCTCTCATCTAAGGTTCAAAAGTGTATTTAAAGTTCTTCACCCCGAGGTTGACTTTGCTCGCAAGTTTTTTGCTATTTCTGCTGTATAAAGCAAATATTTGCGTGCAAATCAAACAATTGCCAGGCACTAGCAGTGCTCAAACAGAGAGAGAGAGAGGGAGACAGAGAGAGAGAGGGAGACAGAGAGAGGTGAAGCAGTTGAGTGTGAAAATTTGCAGTGACAACTCTTCGCGTAATATATTTTCAATTTAAACTGATTTTATCGCATTTACCAGAAGCTGCTGCTGCTGTTGCTGCAACATTTTATGGCACGCGCTCTCTGTGTGTGTGTGTGTGGCTTAGCTTCATTGTTGCACATTGCGTATACGTAATATATGTTTGCGCTGCGTGCTGCAGCTACTTTGTTATCTAGCATTGCCCATCAGCTAGCTGCTGCAGTGTGGCAAGCAGCAAGTAGCAAGTGGCAAGTAGCAAGTGGCAAGTGGCAAGTGACTATATATATCTCTGTGGGTTAGCCAATGCTGCCCCAATTTGAGGTTACTTTGCTCATTATTTATTATACGTTTTACTTTTCTTCTGCTTCCTCTTCGTTTTTTTTTTTTATTGTAAAAAGGTAAATATGCATTCATTCATCTTATGTGTAACTGTGTGTGTGTGTGTGTTAGGGGAATTTACCTGTGTGTGCATGTGTGTGTGTGTGGTTTATACCTTTTGTGCGTGCTCGCTTTCAATGTGCGAGCACTGCTGCCCCCGAGGGGCAAGTTCATGGCTCTGTGGCAAGCCCTAAAAAAACGAAATCTTCTTTAAATTGCCAACTATGTGTGTGTGTGTGTGTGTCTGGATATATATATATATACAAAGCATTTGTGATTGGAATTGAAAAGTTTTGTTCGCAAAGAAATGTCTTTGGCTTTCATTTGGGGTCCAGGCGCCTAATGCAAATATAATGGTTTCTGATTGTCCGCGATTAGATTAGAGTGGACCCAAAAAGTTGCAATTCAATACGGCCAATACGCATGCAATTCAATTAACTTTGGCAATTCAATACACTTAGGCACCATCTATTAATAAATTTCTAATTAATTAGGCGCATTAGAGGCGGCTGATTATTATTAATTAACGTTCATGAATAATGCATTCGATTAGCCAGTCGAAAGGACTTTCATTCAATTTTGGTAATTGCTTTCATAGCCAAAGACAATAAAGGGCTAACAGCCAGTGGGTCCACTTTAATGCCATGGCATATGTTGCGGCCGTCCTCAGTCCCATCTCGTTAATTGTTAACTGAAATTTTAATTAAATATTTTGACAATGACGCAAATACCGCAAATGCTTTTTCGGCTCCATCTAGAAGACAGGAAGAAGCCTCAACGACAAATATTTAGCACACAGCTGCTTATTAGCAAGGCTTGACTTGCCTCTATGGGTGTGTGTGTGTGTGTGGTGGGGTTTGTGGCTGACGGTGTAGCTGAGTGGGCATGGGTGGTGCTTTTAATGAGCACTCGGTAAATACTTAAAATGAGGTTTCAAACTCACGCCTTTCAGTTTGATAAACAAAATGACATTGGCTGAAAATTGGACCTGAGTTAGGAGAAGGGCTAAGAGCCAGCAAATGATAGGGTTTGGAATAAGAAGGGCTGGAAGTGAGCGGGGAAGTGAGAGGGAGAGGTGAAGAGCGAGTTGGAGTAAGAGTAATAGGAGAAAAAGTGAGAGAGAAAGGCATAGAGACGAAGAGAGAATAGAAACTCTCATGCTGTCAATATTTGAATACCAATCTCTCTTCATCATATTTATTTATTTTTTTTCTATTACTGTTTTTTATTTATTTATTATTATTTTTTAATTTTATTTATTTTTTTATTTATTTTATTTTATTTATTATTTTTTAATTTTATTTTGTTAAATTTAATTTTTTTGGTCTTTTAATTTTTTTTTATTATTTATTTATTTTTGATTATTAGTATTTTTTTTATATATTTCTGATTTAAAAACAATTTATTTACTATTTTATTTAATTTTTTACTTAGTTTTACTTATTTTATTTAATTTTTTACTTAGTTCTTTTCTTAATTTATCATTTTTTTATTGTTTATTTTTATTATTCATTTATTATTATTTTTTTATTTTTTATAATTTTTTTTTTAGGTTCGTTTCTTTCACTAATAAGTTGGAGTGCTTTAAGCTAATTTGTTAATGGAAACTCCAGCTTTCTTTCCATCATCATTTCCCAACTCCTCATTTGCAAGCTTAAGCTTGATTTATGACTAGCTGCAATCATTGTATGCTTGCAGTTAAGCCAATGATCTATTGCTTTGATTTGATGAATACAAATTTAAATATAAACATTTTAAAATATACTATGCATCATTGTTGATATCTCTCAATGAGTTGCCACAGATTGCCCTTAAGCTGGCTTTTCTTCATGTTACACAATACTCGTTGCTGATGCTCTTTGATATGCCAGACTCAAAGATTAATTAATCAACATTTTTGGATATTTTCTTGCAATTTTAAATTCCTTTAAAGCCATTTTAAGCCCGTGTCATTGCGCAATTCACTTTGTAGTGTAATGAGTACATATATATATGTTTATAGTGTCTGCTTCTTATATATATATTTGTGTGCTCTGCTTTGCTTACCTCCCAGATGAGTCGAAAATCCTGCTGTTCGACGCGCAGCAGCTCGCAGGTTGTCTTCGTCACGACGGTGCTGTCCCTTGGCAGGTCGTGTAGTATTGATTCGCCAAATGTGGCGCCCACGCCAAGATTACACAAAGTGACGGAGCTCTGCAACGAAAGGAGAAGAGGCGGAAAAGGACTTAAGAAATTGGGTCTGTGTGTTAAAGAGATAGCTGAGGGCTACAAGTTAAAAGCTGTTCAAGTTTAGTTGCAGCTGCAGATGAAACCATTTCAGTTAACCCAACAATGTTGACATTACTTTATCTCACTCTCTCTCTCTCTCTCTCTCTCTGTTTGCTAATTGCTCAATGTGCCACAATTTGTGTCAATGTTGCACAATCTTATGGCAGAATGTTAACAAAACATTTGCTTAGCCCAGCCGTAATCGCTTCATTGCGCCCAAGTCTTGCCAATAAAATCTGCAACGGAAGCTGTCAACTGCTGCCAACCGGATATGTTGTGACAGACAGAGCCTCTACGCTCGGCATAGACCCAAAAAAAAATGCAATTTCATTGAGAATTGCTGAGCCCCCATCCCGCCCAGCCTCTCTCTAAGGGCCCTAACTAAGCGCCGTCTAACCGCAACATTGAAATGTCATTCCATTTGCAGGTTTTCTGCATAACTGCGCTTGCGTTTGCTCAGGGATTGGGCTGTAGTTGGGGTAGTTGAGGCTATTCAATTAATTTGGATTTTTTGTAGATTTTTTATGAATATATTTTATATTTTTAGTAAATATTTTAGATAGTTTTGGAGTGTTTTGTTCTTAAAGAAAGTTTCTTCATTTTTGCAAGCCCTCAAATGTGAAATCATTCTTTTACTTTCTTTTTTCACTAGACTCCAAGAGCAGTAATAAAATTTCTGCATTTTAATGTTTAATACAACATTATTATATAGTTTAATCTATAAAATAATCTTAAAAGTGATTAGATTAGGTAGGTCGGTAGCTAGACTATACTATCTATAGAGTTTTGTCGAGTGGCAAGAAAAATTTAAAAAATTGTGAATGAGTCATGAAATATAAATTACATATATAAAATATATAAATTAATAATTATTATTATATAAATTAATTTTTTTATTTTTAATATTTTTTCGTATTATTATTTTATGTTTTTTATATAGTTTTACTGTTTGCAGCTTTATATTATAAAATCTATTATATAAATTATTAATTATTATTATTTTTATTTAATTTATAAATTTTTTATTAATTTCTATACAAGTCTGAAATTTTCTGGCACCTCAACTTTGCTCTACTCAAAATTCCTCTGCATTCAAAGTTCTCACTATTCCGTCAAACCAATTCTAGAGTATTACGCAGTCAAGCAGTGCTCATTAGTAAATGTTCTCTAAATTGTTGCTAAGTTTGCATCTGTGGTTGCCGCTGTTTGCGCTCGTTGTTTGTTTCTGCGTTTTCCCAGAAGACAACTTCTTGGCGCTGCCCGAGGGCCCAGCCTCATTTCAGTGGGCTTAAGTTAGGCTCTGAGGCGAGAGTTGGGAGCTCGAGTGGAGCTCGGTCTGAGGCAGCGCATATAATTGGCTTAACAAGACTTACACACGACCGCAAAATTGTTAAACTCGCATTAGTCAAAGAGGTGTATGTGTGTGTGTTTGTGTTTGTGTTTGTTGTGCTTGAGTTTTCTTTACAGTTATAGCACATGCAGCGGGTTATATGCTTTGTTTTCTTTTTGGGGCTGCGGCAGCTACAATGCCACAGCAGCATCAAAGACCCGAGATCCGCTATAAAACATAATTTCATTATTTCTCCACTGTGTAATTACAATTTTGTTATTGTTGCTTGGTCAAAGCGCTGACTTGAATATTTCGGGCGTCCCATTTTGAAAATTTCAATTTACTTGACTTGATTTATGGCGACTTTTGTTTTTGACAACTCAAAAAGTATTTTCCGCTTTTGTGCGCTTTGTCGGCGCTATAAACGCTATAAATTATTTGATTGCTTTCTAATTGTTGTTCCTCTTCTTAGGCAGGCAGAGATATGTTTTAGATAAAACAGAGAACCATGAATCGTTTTTAAAATCAACCCACACACACAGACAAAGAGGGCAGTTCGTATCGCAGCATAAACATCATAAAGTTGGCCTATTTTACTGGGAAATCAATTTAATTGCGAATTTTAATCGTTCAAAGAACTCAAAGCTGCAGGCTATATTCATATTTGTTTATCGCCGCTGGAATAGTCTGTTGAATGTGTAGATGCTTAATAATAATTATTTTTACGGCGCGCAATCATTAAGCGCTCTTTAGCTGTTTGCTACAGCGAAATATTTCTATTGATTTTGTGTATATATTTTTATTTTATTTATTCTGTGGATTTAATTTGAGTTTTTTGCTTGCAATTGTGTGGCTGAATGATGTTCGAGCGAGTAGAGAAATATAAAATATTTTTAATGTTTTTATTATTTAGTAATTATTTATTATATATTTATATTTACATATATTATATATTTAATTTTTTTTTAATTTTTCAAAAAATATTTAATATTTATTATATATATTTTTATTTTTTTTTTTAAATAATATAAAAAAATTTTTACTTATAGAAACATGGCCAATACATAAAAAAATTTATTTTTGGAGACATAACAAGAAGCTGCATCAGGAAATTTCCTGGAGATAAAACACAGATCTGAATATGGAAAAATTTTGGTAAGTAAATAACTTCTAAATTCTTAAAAATTCAATAAGAATTCCAGTATTTATTCTAGTATTTCGCACATTTCACAATTATATAAATTTTCAATTCTTGAAATTCAAAAACCGTTTGTCTCAAACTCATTAACTCATTAAAATCCAGCATAGCCCCTAGTTAATTAACCCATTTGTCTCTTGTCTTTTGTTTGCCATTCTCCATCTAATGCTGCCAATTTCCACTTGTGTCGCTTGCAACACAATTTTCCGGCGGAAAAGTCTTGCCGCATTTGATTTCAGCTGCATTGCATAAATCCGATTGATAGTCGCAGCTGGCTGGCTGAGTTACCGAGCCGAATTGCTTCAATTTCCATTTATTGTTTTGTTGAGGCGACTATTGTACGAAGTCTAATTGAAAATGGCTAGAAAGAGCTCAGCCATAAGCTGTGTGTGTGCTTTGGATAGGTTTGGAGTTTTGGCTTATTTAAATGTGAGTTTGGCCAATTGAGGAATTGAACCATTTTTTTATATTTTACCAATGAGCAGAACTTTATATGCATATTTTTTATGTATTAATATATTTTCAAAAAGTAGGAAAACTTTTATATAATTTTTTTTTTGGTTTTTAATAATTCTTTAAAAATTTGCAAAAATATTATATTATTATTATTTTTCTTTATTAATATATTTATAAAAATAGTAAAAATTTTCTTTGATTTTTTGTATTTATTAATAATTTTTTTTATTTATTAATTAATATTATTTTTTATTAATTTATTTTTGTACATTTATTTATTATTTATTTATTATTATTTTTTTTTTTTTTATGTATTTTTAGCGAAAAATTGTTGGTGGAAATGAAAATTTTCCTTTAAATGCGTGCATATATATTTGAGTTCAAACTAACTACTACTGTAGCTATATCTCAATTTCATTGACTATTATTTGGAAAAATCTATTCACGCTGTTTGCCGTTTCTACATGAAAAAAACTGTCAAAACAAGCAAAAGCTGGTCCTTGAAATTTCTGCATCATTTTGTAGCGGATAGAGAAGATTTATTACATTTGATTATCTGTTTCTATTTTCCACACACACAGAGGGAGAACGCAAAATCGCTGACAAATGAAATCCTTTTGTGCGCAGATAAATACTTTAGCCTGTGAAATACAAATATGCCATGACATATGCAAAGCTCTAAGTGTATCCAGAACGATGATGTCACCAGCGACTATCCAAAGATACTTTTTGTATCTCGGGTACCAGCATTTATATCTAGTATATATGTTTAACTAAAGTGTGGGCACGTACATTTTACATATTTCTTTCACTTCTCTTTCTCTGTCTCTGATTCACACAAATGCAATGCAATGTTTTACCTTTGCATAATGTCGCGTTGATTGCTCCACATTATACGTACAACTGCGACGAAATAACATATTTGCTTTTAGCTTTCTTTTAGCTACAATTTATATATGTATATATATATGCGTTTTATGTCTGCTTTATTAGTGTGTGTGCGAGTTGTTATTATTTTAATTTTGCAACAATTTTTGTTTTCTGTGTCACATGCTGTAATAAATTTGTTAAAAAAAAACTATTGGCATGCAAATGCTTTGTCCGTCGTTGTGAATGAAAATTTGCAAAACGTGTGGCATAATGCATATATATATATATATATATATATATATATATATATGTATCTCAATTTTTTAGGCAAGTATTTCTAAAGCGTGCCAGCAACAAAAACGACAACATTTGCATGCGGCCAACACACATGTAACTGGCATAATATCTATTATTATGAATTCTTTTTGGCTTTTTAGCGCGTACCACTTTCGATTTATGGCCATAATTGTTAGTTTTTGTTTTGGGCAGCAATGTAAAGAAAACAGAAAACACGCGCTGCGAGATGTGCTCAACAAGTTGTGCAACCGCACGTTGTCGCGTCGCAAGCTGAACTGAATTGAAGTTGGCCGTTGGAGCCGTCACACGGCTGACTTTAAATTAGCGCCCAGCTGTGCAGGTGTGTGTGTATGTGTGTGAGTGTGAGTGTGAGACTACCTTTGTCTGCTGCTTTATGCAACGCTGCAGCAACAGCTTGCCGTGTGGCGTGTCGCAAATTGGAGCAGCCACAGTGGCAGCCTCAATCAGGCATGCAAAGTACGCGTATCGCATATCGTGTAATGGTCAGCCAGAGCTCGAGCTGCAGCTAACAAAGTTGTCAACACTAAAATTTCAGCTCTGTTTACTTTGCGGGTGTTCTACTCCGCTCCGCTCTGCTCTGCTCCGCTCTTATTGTTGCAGCTTTCGCTGTGGCAGCTGGGCTACTTCAGCAAGCAAATGCAATTAATCCATTGACATAAGGCGGGCGGGGTATGCCCAACTGCTGAGCTGCGCTGCATGCTTGCCTGACCGACAACACTTCCGTCTCTGGCAGCTGCCAACTTCTGTTGCTGCTGCTTGCTGTCGCCGTAATGCACTTGCAACTAATTTTGCTGCTGGCCTGTGGCTAAGGCAATAGTCATGATTGCGTTGTTTGATGCGTGCGCCCTAATCGAAAATCGAATATGAAATGCGTTTGGGGACAAGCAGCTTGCACTGTGCAAAAATTCACGTATAGAAGCATAAAGAATATTTAGCAAATATGTTAAATAAATAATACAAATATATACATTAGTTTTGTATATAATATATCAAGAAAAATAAATATTTATTTTATTTATTTATTATTTATTTATATTTGATTTTTTTTATTTAATTTTTTATTTTTAAAAATATTTTAAATATTTTTTTACTTTATTTAATTCAATATAAATTATTTTTGCTTTGATTTTATTTATTTTTGTAGTAACTAATATTTTTTTATTTTTGTATTTTTATTTTTATTTTATTTTAATACTATTTTGTCCCAAAAATTGTATAGTTTTTTATTTTACAAATATTTTTGATTTTTATTTTATTTGTTGTTTTATTTATTTAATTTTTTTGACATTGATTTTATTTAAGAAATATTTTAAAATTATTTTTATATATTTTATTCATTTTAATATATTTATTAATTTTTGTTGATTTTAATATATATTTTTAAAATCATTTTATACCTTTGTTATTTTCGCTTTAATTATTTAAATATTTTAAAAATGTATTCAATTTTATTTTAGTTTATTTCCCAAGTAAATCACAATGCTTTCATTCAATTCAGCTTAACATGTTTGCGCACAAGTATGCAAAATATGAAAGCAATTTTCTCACAGTGTAATTGACAAAGTCGAGTGCAATTACTAAAACTCCCTCAACTCCCACTTGAACTCATTTGCAGCAACTGAGTAAATAGTCAGATATCTAGTTAGAGTCTTCCTTTAATTAAGCAACTGTTTTTGGTATTCGACTTATTCGAGTCGGCTCGAAGGTGTTGCCAATGTTAAGGTTGAATAACCTGCCCTCTGCACAGCTGCCGCCGCTCAGTGCGCTGCTTGATTTATTTCTCAGTTCGTTTTTTCGCTCTCTAACTGGCAAGTGCTTCGTGGGTTCAACGAAAACCACAACAAACACAGCTCGCGACTAGTAATTAATTTGATTTCAGTCAGCTTTCTGAGTGAAGGTGGAACGCAAGTCCAGAAACCAAGTCAATGACTGCGCGCAATGAGTAAGCAGCGGCTTATGAATCGCGTGTATCCGCCAGATACTCGCAATCCATACAAAGCGATTTGCATGGGCCGCAACGAAATTGTCTTAAAGCGTATTTTGTTTAACAGCAAACGCGTAATAACATGTGAACATGTTTATTATTTATTTTGATTCATTCAATGCGCTTAGTTAATTATTTATGCGAGCTTTTTTTCCTCATTTTCCCTATTGATTTTTTGTTGCATTTTATTGGTTGTTGATTGCATAATTAAATGTAGAAAATTAATTTATAAAAAATAGAATTTGTGTGAAAAAATAAAAAAATATATCAAAATAATTTGTGAAGTAAAAAAATTGTTTAACTGATTTTTTTTTAAATTATTCTTGGGCAAAGTAAATTTATTTTTTATAGACAAAATTAAAATTAGTTTATTTATGTCAAATTATTGCTGTGTTAAAATATATACAAAAAAATTCAACCCTGATTACTAGGTCCAGGCTATAAAAAGTGCACTTACTTGTAAATGCTCGACTTAGAAATACCCTGAACTCAGTGCAAACATTCTTTCTATGCTGATTTTGTGTACAATTGGAACAAGTCTCCAAATATGGTATACCCAATGTATTTTTATCTTGAGGAAATATCTACTTAGCAACTTTTTAGAGATGATTGAGTATTTTTAGTTAGAGCAGCTGATTTGAGTAGAGTTTCTAGTCTCTCACCCTCTCACAGCAGTTAACAGATAGACAGCGCTGTTGAGAGAGATCAAGTATTCTTGCTCTCCCACTTATTTTTAAGCTAAGCTAGAGTTTTATTATAATACTCATATACCTCTGTGAACCTGTTAGACTACTTTCCACTGTTTACAGTGCGCAAAATAGGAAGTTGGCAAAGGAAATAATAAATCGAAAAAATATTTGCATTTACATAATTATATAAAACTAGTTGGTATAATAATTTAAAAAAAAACGAAATATGTGTATTTGAATGATAATTATTTTCTAATTATTTTCGCACTTCAGAATTCCCCTTCTCACGACTCAACTTAGGGCATATGAAAATCATTTAAATGTTTGTCGCTAAGAACAAGCATTTTAATGTTTATAACCATCATCAAAACGTGTGAACTTCGCTTTGAATGACGTTTTTAGCTGCACCGTTAGAAAATGTCACAATTAATAGAATTTTTCCACGCCCTGCGGCACAGAGACTCGACTCGACTGCACCTTTTCAGCCCCGTGCACACGCCTCATTTTCCACGGGTTGCATGTTGCGCAGATATTAGATACAAATGATGAAAACCGAAACACTTTATCTTCGCATGCATAATTAAAATGCAATTTTAATGTGGCAGGAATTTTAAATAGTTTGATTTACGCACGACGTGACCTAAATTTCAAAAATATTTCCATCAAACATGGGAAATATGCACTCAAAGTGAACTCTGCTCAAGCCACATACACTTTCGCCTCACACACACAGACTTATATATATATATATATATAGTAAGGAATTTAATGCAGTGCAAACTATGCTCATGTGGGAGTATTTCGGTTAGTGGAAGATGCTTTAAAGCATTCAGTGCCAATTCGAATGTAAATAACTGAAATAGTTGAAGCGTAAAACGCCGAACAGATAAAATGCCAGCACGAAAAAGAATTTCATTCTCTCTTTTCGTTTTGATAAAAGTTCATGCAAATATAAAATCTGAGATAATAAAATTACACAGCAAATGGGAAAATGTTTTATAGATAAAGTGAGCGAGAAACTGGAGCATCGATGTTAAAGAAAAATGCAAGTTTTTCACTGATTTTCCTTCGCTATTTTTACTATTTACAAATCCAACTCGGAAAGTTCTTGAAACTTAACTGGCACTTAAATCAATATAGACTTTATTACGTAGCTGTCGTAGCGACAGCAAGACTATTTATAGTTTTGACAGGCTATCAGAATATTTTGATAAGCCACTGATTACAGTTATTATAATCCAACTATCTGGCTATCACGGCTCTTGAGGCTTAACAATTTAATTATTGTGACTGCGATAGCAAAAGAAACTTAAACTTCGTTATCAAAAGGTTTTATCAGTATAAAAGATAAGATACATTAAATATTTTAAGAGCCTCTGCCACAAACAGTAGCTATGCACAGGGTATAGCTAGGTCTATCAGCATCACAAGTTGCTCATATAATTATATGTTATATTTACATAAATACAGACGCCACATGCCATTAAAATGTATGACAACATCGCCATCTATTCTATCATCTAATAACACGTCCCCGAACACATTTACATATTTCCGCCTAAACACGCTCCACGCGCAAGTGAATGCCGCCAACTGAGCCCAGCACAAATGATTTGGGAGCATATGTTAGCGGAATATTAGTTTCATCGCAGACTGTAAACCTGAAGTGCCTTATCAGTTGAGCCAGACCAATTCGGGTTTGCATTTGGCCAAAGCGCATTCCCACGCAATTCCTGGGCCCATCGCCAAAGGGCAGCCACTCGACAGAGTCACGCGCTGCCACTTGCTCGGGCGAGAAGCGTTCCGGATCGAATTTCTCGGGGTCCGGATAGAAATCTTCATCCCGGTGATAAGCAGCGGCAGGTAACAGAACCTGAGTTCCCTTCTCTATGACATACTTGGGATTGCCAGGCACAACATAATCATTGAGAGCTTTCCGCTCGAGGAAGGGCACGATTGTGTATAGTCGCAGGGTTTCTATTGAAGGAAATGGATTAGTTAGTTGAGCGTCCTTTACACTCCAGTGCAGCTTGCCAACTCACCAGAAATAACCTGATCCAAGTACCGCATGGCCTTAATGCTTTCATAGGTCAGTTTTCCTTCATGTTGCTGCAGAACATCCTGGATATCTTCCCTTAGTCTATCCTGAATATCAGTATGCTGGGCCAGTTCATATAAAGCGTAGGTCATGGTTGATGAAGAGGTCTCAAAACCCGCCAAATAGAAAACAAACACCTGAGCTGCCAGCTCTCCAACATCCAATCCCGTGACTACTTCACCATTGTCCATAGTAAAGCTTCCCTTCTGCTTTAGCTCGATCAGCATCTGCATGAAGTCGTTGCGTTTGATGTTTTCCCTCTCTCTAAGTGCAATGGTCGCTTTGACTAGTCCCATGAAGAACTGGTGAACATCTTCTGGAACCATGCGCATGCCAAGCTTTCTTGCTACGTTTGGAAAGCTGAATTGGAATGCAGTCACGAGTGTACCATGCCGCATCTCCGTCAGAGACTTGTTCGCCATTTTACGGAAATCCGTTTCAGGATTACGAAGAGTGTTGCACTCGATGCCGAAAGAAACTGTGCCGATCACATCTGTAGTAAAGCGAGCCATCAGCTCCTTGACTTCAACGATGGCTCCTCCAGCTTTAGCTGGGACTTCTTCCATCATAACCTTGACGAACTCCTCCGAGACTTTGATGACAGTTGGGAACATGAACTTCATCTTGCCGGACGTGAAGGTGGGCGACAGCTTCTGGCGCATCTCTCTCCAACGCTTGCCATCCAAATTGAAGAGATGCCCAGTGAGGGGATCGTCGCGTTCGTTATGGAACTGCCCGCGATCGGCGAAATTTGAAAAGTCCTTGATCAGAATGTTCTTTGCCAGTTTGATGTCCATGATGAACGCGCTTCTTCTTTGTATAAAGTTGAAGCCCACGAAGGGATGGCCAGTCTTTCTGAATTTGTTGTAATACTCCGCGAAGATGTCGTGGATTATACGGGTCTTTCTAAATCCGCTCATGTTTCCATAGATCGGATGGGGTGGCTCCTGAGGTATTCCTCGGCTTTTCCAGTAGTTCGCATTGTAATGCACTAAATACGCCACTAACGCTGATACAGCGGCCAGCAAATATATGAAAAACAACATTTTGTGTTCCGTTCTCCTCGAGTTCTACTCCAGTACTGAGTGCATTCACCGCGATCGTCTCTATTTATTGCTCAAACTTGCTAAATATCACCGTGATTCAGCTGATATAGTTTTGTTGTGTGTTTAAATGTCTAGATAGCTGCGTTTGAACAGTTTCGCATGATTTCAGTCTTTCAGTAAAGCTCTTTTATCAATTAAGTGAAAAGCTTTCGTAAAAACTTTTATTTGAGCTTTTATTTTACATCATTGAATTAAACCCCAAACCAGAATCGAGACTAAAACGCATAAGCCTCGATGTTCAGTGTGAATCTGGCTATGAAACCGGTTAGCTTCAGTCGCAATGCTTGTTTAAGCAGCTAAAACAAGCATTGCGATTGAATCGAAAAAAGATTTTGTTTTCATTCAGTAAACAACAATTTTGATTTCAATTCCATTTCAATTTCAAATACGCTCTACTCGCAAATGAATGCCACCGATGCTGGACAGCATCATATTTTTGGGATCATATATAAGGGGTATATTAGTTTTATCGCAGACTGTAAACCTGAAGTGCCTTATGAGTTGGGCCAACCCGATTCGGGTTTGCATTTGGCCAAAGCGCATTCCCACGCAATTCCTGGGCCCATCGCCAAAGGGCAGCCACTCGACAGAGTCACGAGCTGCCACTTGCTCGGGCGAGAAGCGCTCGGGATCGAATTTCTCGGGGTCCGGATAGAAATCTTCATCCCGGTGATAAGCTGGTGCCGGTATGATTACTTGGGTTCCCTTCTCTATAATATATTTGGGATGACCAGGTACAACATAATCATTGAGAGCTATCCTCACAAGGAAAGGCACGACTGTGTATAGTCGGAGGGTTTCTATTAAAACAAAAGCAATACATATGTAGTTGAGCGCCCTCAGAGTCCGGTGAAGCTAGTGAACTCACCAGAAATAACCTGATCCAAGTACCGCATGGCCTTAATGCTTTCATAGGTCAGTTTTCCTTCATGTTGCTGCAGAACATCCTGGATATCTTCCCTTAGTCTATCCTGAATATCAGTATGCTGGGCCAGTTCATATAAAGCGTAGGTCATGGTTGATGAAGAGGTCTCAAAACCCGCCAAATAGAAAACAAACACCTGAGCTGCCAGCTCTCCAACATCCAATCCCGTGACTACTTCACCATTGTCCATAGTAAAGCTTCCCTTTTGCTTCAACTCGATCAGCATCTGCATGAAGTCGTTGCGTTTGATGTTTTCCTTCTCTCTGATCGCGAGCGTCTCCTTAACTAATCCCATGAAGAACTGGTGAACATCTTCTGGAATCATGCGCATTCTCAGTTTCTTAGCCAAATTCGGAAAGCTGAACTGAATTGTGGTCAAGAAACTTCCGTGTCGCAGCTCAGTCAGAGACTTATTCGCCATTTTACGGAAATCCGTTTCAGGATTGCGAAGAGTGTTGCACTCGATGCCGAAAGAAACTGTGCCGATCACATCTGTAGTAAAGCGAGCCATCAGCTCCTTGACTTCAACGATGGCTCCTCCAGCTTTAGCTGGGACTTCTTCCATCATAACCTTGACGAACTCCTCCGAGACTTTGATGACAGTTGGGAACATGAACTTCATCTTGCCGGACGTGAAGGTGGGCGACAGCTTCTGGCGCATCTCTCTCCAACGCTTGCCATCCAAATTGAAGAGATGCCCAGTGAGGGGATCGTCGCGTTCGTTGTGGAACTGTCCACGATCGGCGAAATTTGAAAAGTCCTTGATCAGAATGTTCTTTGCCAGTTTGATGTCCATGATGAACGCGCTTCTTCTTTGTATAAAGTTGAAGCCCACAAAGGGATGGCCAGTCTTTCTGAATTTGTTGTAGTATTCCTCGATTATTTCGTGGACTGCGCGTGTAGTTCTAAATCCTTTCAGATTACCGAAGAGTGGATGCGGCGGGTCCTGTGGTATTCCACGGTTTTTCCAGTAGTTCGCATTGTAATGCACTAAGTATGCCACTAACGTTGCTATAGCCAGCAAATATATGAAAAACAACATTTTGTATTCTATTCTCGTCGGCTACTACTGAGTGCATTGAGCGCATACGAATCTCTATTTATTGTCTTTGGTTTGCTCTGTGGATTCCGCCTTGATTCAGCTGATATATATAGTTGTGTTATGCATTTCGATGTGTAGATAATAATTATTGAAGAGCTTTTTATAATTTCATGCCTTAAGTAAATTATTTTCTTATCAATTTGATGAACACCTTCACTATTTCGCATTGTACACTAGAGCTTTGTTTTAAATTATATATGAATGAAAGCTCTACCGGCATGGAGAATAAACAAGCCTCTGAGACACGAAATTCAGAATAAATATTGTCGTATGCCGTT
Source organism: Drosophila peninsularis (assembly GCA_035047485.1). Classification (NCBI taxonomy): domain Eukaryota; kingdom Metazoa; phylum Arthropoda; class Insecta; order Diptera; family Drosophilidae; genus Drosophila; species Drosophila peninsularis. The sequence continues at coordinate 7,330,340 of JAWNPN010000035.1, forward strand.
CAACTTGAATAGCCATGAGTGTTGAAGCTCTGCTCGTTCGTTAATTATATGTTCGCTTGCAAGATAAATAAAAACCTATTTCTATTTTTTCAATAAAATTATATTTTGCTAAAATATCTTGATTACAATTTTATTTTTATTTTAAACACGCTCTGCACGCAAATAAATTCCTCCGATAGTGCCCAGTACAAGCGACTTTGGATCGTATATAAGGGGTATATCAGTTTTATCACAGACTGTAAACTTGAAATTCCTTATTAGCTGCACTAGCCCAATCCGAGTTTGCATTTGGCCAAAGCGCATTCCCACGCAATTCCTGGGCCCATCGCCAAAGGGCAGCCACTCGACAGAGTCACGCGCTGCCACTTGCTCGGGCGAGAAGCGTTCCGGATCGAATTTCTCTGGCTCGGGATAAAGATTTTCATCGCGATGATAAGCAGCGGCAGGTAACACAACCTGCGTTCCCTTCTCTATGACATACTTGGGATTGCCAGGCACAACATAATCATTAAGGGCCTTCCTCTCGAGGAAGGGGCCAATTGTATATAGCCGAAGGGTTTCTATTGAAGGAAATTCTCGACATAGTTATCAGCTCTCTAAGCACTTTGAAGCTCGAACTCACCAGAAATAACCTGATCCGCGTACTGCATAGCTTTTATACTTTCATAGGTCAGTTTTCCATCGTGCTGCTGCAGTACCTCATGAATATTTTTCCTTAGTCTGTCTTGAATGTCTGTATGTTGGGCGAGTTCATACAGAGCGTAGCCCATGGTTGAGGAAGAGGTCTCAAAACCCGCCAAATAGAAAACAAACACCTGAGCTGCCAGCTCTCCAACATCCAATCCCGTGACTACTTCGCCATTGTCCATAGTAAAGCTTCCCTTCTGCTTTAGCTCGATCAGCATCTGCATGAAGTCGTTGCGTTTGATGTTTTCCCTCTCTCTAAGTGCAATGGTCGCTTTGACTAGTCCCATGAAGAACTGGTGGACATCTTCTGGAATCATGCGCATGCCCAGTTTCTTAGCCAAATTCGGGAAACTGAACTGGAATGCTGTCAACAGGAGGCCGTGTCGCATCTCAGTGAAGGACTTATGGCCCATCTTACGGAAGTCCGTATCAGGATTACGAAGAGTATTGCACTCGATGCCAAAGGCAACTGTTCCTATGACATCGGTAGTGTATCGTGCCATTAGATCCCTGATTTCAATTATTTCTCCTCCAGACTTATCCGGAACGTGTTCCATCATAACTTTAAGGAACTCCTCCGACACTTTGATGACAGTTGGGAACATGAACTTAATCTTGCCGGACGTGAAGGTGGGCGACAGCTTCTGGCGCATCTCTCGCCATCGCTTGCCATCCAAGTTGAAGAGATGCCCAGTGAGGGGATCGTCGCGTTCATTGTGGAACTGCCCGCGATCGGCGAAGTTCGCGAAATCCTTAATGAGAATATGCTTTGCCAGTTTGATGTCCATGATGAAAGCGCATTGCTTTTGAATGAAGGTGAATCCGACAAAGGGATGTCCGGTCTTTCGGAACTTGTTGTAGTATCTTATCATGAGATCGGTGAGTGTGTGAGTTTTCCGGAATCCGACAACATTGCCATAGATGGGATGCGGTGGATCCTGAGGTATTCCGCGGCGTTTCCAATACGTCGTTTGGTAGTGCACTAGGTACACCAACAACGCTGAGATAGCGCTCAGCACGTAAATTAAAAACAACATTTCGAGTTCCGCTCTCAACGAGTTTCAGTCAAGCACTGTCCGAGCCCAACGCCAAACGCTGGCGTTATATTCTCTCTCATTTACGACAAACATATTTGTGCATTTCCTATCTCAAGAAATCGTTATCAGAGAGTCTCGTCACTAGTAGAACTCGGAGTAAATGGTTATCATTATGTTAAAGAGATAAACATAATTCGGGGGTTGCTATGAGGGCCTCCGAACGAAATCAAGAGAGCGAAGATAGCGAGAGGGAAACTGGTTTCTGACAGCAAATGTGTTGATGAATCTACTTTATATTTCAAATAGATCCCAGCAAAGTTGCCCAACTCATTTAGATTCCAGACACACATATCAATGCTCGCAATTAGCTTAAATGATAAGGGCATATCAGTTTAAGCACACATTGTAAACATAAAATTCTGTATCAACTCAGTTTCTCGGCTAATCAACAAATAGAGAGCTTTTATACTTTTATGAAACTCTTTTGCTTTAATGTAATCAAATTTCATTTTTAAAATATAACTTAACAAATACGAAAATTACAAATTTATATAACAAGCCAAAGCAGTTTATTCACAATGGAAATCTTTGGCAAAGGGAACGTTGACAGCTCACTGCCTTCTATATGCGTTCTGCACGCAAGTAAATGCCTCCAATAGTGCCGATTACCAGCGACTTTGGATCATATATAAGGGGTATATTAGTTTTATCACAAACGGTAAACTTGAAGTGCCTTATCAGTTGAGCCAGACCAATTCGGGTTTGCATTTGGCCAAAGCGCATTCCCACGCAATTCCTGGGCCCATCGCCAAAGGGCAGCCACTCGACAGAGTCACGCGCTGCCACTTGCTCGGGCGAGAAGCGTTCCGGATCGAATTTCTCAGGGTCCGGATAAAGATCTTCATCGCGATGATAGGCAGCGGCAGGTAACACAACCTGCGTTCCCTTCTCTATGACATACTTGGGATTGCCAGGCACAACATAATCATTAAGGGCCTTCCTCTCGAGGAAGGGCACGATTGTGTATAGTCGAAGAGTTTCTATTGAAGCAAATGGATTAGTTAGTTGAGCGTCCTTTACACTCCAGTGCAGCTTGCCAACTCACCAGAAATAACCTGATCCACGTATTTCATAGCTTTTATACTTTCATAGGTCAGTTTTCCTTCATGTTGCTGCAGAACATCCTGGATATCTTCCCTTAGTCTATCCTGAATATCGGTATGCTGGGCCAGTTCATATAAAGCGTAGGTCATGGTTGAGGAAGAGGTCTCAAAACCCGCCAAATAGAAAACAAACACCTGAGCTGCCAGCTCTCCAACATCCAATCCCGTGACTACTTCACCATTGTCCATAGTAAAGCTTCCCTTCTGCTTTAGCTCGATGAGCATCTGCATGAAGTCGTTGCGTTTGATGTTTTCCCTCTCTCTGATCGCGATCGTTTCCGAGACTAATCCCATGAAGAACTGGTGAACATCTTCTGGAATCATGCGCATGCCCAGTTTCTTAGCCAAATTCGGGAAACTGAACTGGAATGCAGTCACGAGAGTTCCATGACGCATCTCAGTGAAGGACTTTGTGCCCATCCTACGGAAATCTGTTATTGGATTGCGAAGAGTGTTGCATTCAATGCCGAAGGCAACTGTGCCGATCACATCTGTAGTAAAGCGAGCCATCAGATCCTTGATTTCAATGATTGCTCCTCCACTTCTAGCTGGGACTTCCTCCATCATTACCTTGACGAACTCCTCCGAGATTTTGATGACAGTTGGGAACATGAACTTCATCTTGCCGGACGTGAAGGTGGGCGACAGCTTCTGGCGCATCTCTCGCCAACGCTTGCCATCCAAATTGAAGAGATGCCCTGTGAGAGGATCGTCCTGTTCGTTGTGGAACTGTCCACGATCGGCGAAGTTCGTGAAGTCCTTAATTAGAATATTCTTCGCCAGTTTGATGTCCATGATGAAAGCGCTTTGTTTCTGAACAAAGCTAAAGCCCACAAAGGGATGGCCGGTATTTCGGAACTTGTTGTAGTATTCAATCATAAGATCTTTGAGTACTCGAGTCTTTCTGAAGCCAACAACATTGCCGTAGATGGGATGGGGAGGCTCTTGCGGTATTCCCCGGCGCTGCCAGTAGCTCATGTTGCGGTGAACTACGTACACCAACAGCGCTGATACAGCGCTCAGCAAATATAGAAGAAACAACATTTTGGATTCAGTTCTCTGTCACGCTGCGACAAGTACTGATCACCGCTAGGATAGGCGAGGCGTATTTATGCGCGTTTGTTATAACTCAGCATGAGCTAGCAAATGTCGTTTGTTTTGATTGGCCTGAAGCTGAGAGTCATACTGAGCGCGCAGTCGACGCTAGTTTGTGTTCGCGATAGCCGCTATTATCAGGCCCGTCCGGTCACTTACGTGTGGTGCCTGAAGCAATTATCATGCTGGTTGCTTGCGGCTGGCAGTAGCTTGGGCACCTACAAGCCGTCTGTCAACTGAAGCTGACACTGTTCTCATCGATTATTAAACAAATTTATAAATAATTAAAATTCTTATATAAAATAGCTGGCTGAGCAGTACTGATATCAGCAGCTGCTTAAGTTGGCTATATAACTTAGCTGTTAAAGTCTTGAGATTGCATATTGATTGATGATGACTTGCCTTAAGCAATTTTTTATATGACAGCCAATTGCCAACATGACTTTCACTAAAGAGTGTGGGCTCTTAATATTGATAAGAAGTCAGCAAAATTAGTCTAGAAGAAGTGAACGCAGACAAGCCATTCAGCAGAATTGAGGCTCTTATTTAAATGAAAGCCTGCATCTATCGCAATGGCATGGATGTAGCTTTAAAATGAGCCTAGATATAAGGAAGTATCCTAAATATTTGTTGGCTCTCAAGCAAGCTCTTTTAGCATTGCTCTTAGTGGGTCAACCCATATTTACAGCTAAGGTGGTATATAAGAAATGTTAGGTTATTTTAGCTTTTTTAAAGCTAGATATACTTATATTATTAGCTTGTAGCACTGTTGATATATGTATTTAATTATATAGTATATATAACACTCTCACGTCTGGCCAGCTAGTCGCTCTCTTAGAGTCTTATAAATTGTAATAAATGTAATAGCTTTATCCGCTTATGATGTAAGCGCATTCTAACGGTATAAATCTAAAGATAAATGTTATTATTTGATGTCACCTAAGTGATTATAAATTCTCTTTTCTCAGCTCTCGGTTTAACTGCGCCAAGTGCTTTCAAAGCGAACGAAATTATTGGCACTGTGCGTGGCTTTAAGCTCTTCCCTATGTGTGTGGCGCTGCGTGTGTGTGTGTGTGTGCGTTTGTATCCTTTTGCTGTCCATTATGGGTGCGTCCTTGCGAACTGCAGCTGACAGCAACAGGCAGGCTTAAGCGCTGCAATCGCGCCGCGAACAAATATTTTCCAGTTGACTTTTATTTAATTATGGGCAGCTGCAGCTGCTCAAAGGGCGCGCGAAGTGTGTGAAATGTTTTAAATGACATTTGAGGTGTATGTGTGTGTGTGTTTTATATTTCACACCTGTCCATTCAAATGCTTTAAAGCTGACCTTGAGCCCGCGGCCTGCGGCCCACTGTTGCCAGCGAATCATGTGAATTTTATGGCTTTATGGCCAAACAAAGGGAATATATGATAATAAAAACTCAGTCAAGTACGAGCAGAAGAAGAAGACGCAGCTCGCTTCTTCATCTTCCTCCTCTTAGGCATAATGAATGCATGAGCTAAAACAAAAAGTAGAATGCATTATTTCAACACAGCCAGGCGCTGCGGGCACACGGAAAGGGGGGCGACTGCACTTATGCGCTAAATAAAAATGCAAATCTAAATGTAACATAAGAGCGCGTACTATATGCGGGCTGAAACCTGCAGCAGCAGCACAAAAGAAAACCTCTTCAGATATGTGTAGTGTAGAGTGTAGGGCGTGCACGACTAGCGAATACCCTGTGGTGAAAGTGGGCTACGATACTGTACTCTCTCTCTACTCTCTCCACTCTTTACTTTCCACTCTCCACCCTCCACTCTCCAATCTCTCCACTCTCTACTCTCCACTCTCTACTCTCCACTCTCTACTCTCCACTCTCTACTCTCTACTCTCCACTCTCTACTTTCCACTCTCCAATCTCTCCACTCTCTACTCTCCACTCTCTACTCTCCACTCTCTACTCTCCACTCTCTACTCTCTACTCTCTACTCTCCACTCTCCACTTTTTACTCTCTTCACTCTTCACTCTTCACTCTTCACTCTTCACTCTTCACTCTTCACTCTTCACTCTTCACTCTTCACTCTTCACTCTTCACTCTTCACTCTTCACTCTTCACTCTTCACTCTTCACTCTTCACTCTTCACTCTTCACTCTTCACTCTTCACTCGTCACTCTTCACTCTTCACTCTTCACTCTTCACTCTTCACTCTTCACTCTTCACTCTTCACTCTTCACTCTTCACTCTTCACTCTTCACTCTTCACTCTTCACTCTTCACTCTTCACTCTTCACTCTTCACTCTCCACTCTCTACTCTCTACTCTCTACTCTCTACTCTCCACTCTCCACTCTTCACTCTTCACTCTTCACTATTCACTCTTCACTCTCCACTCTCCACTCTCCACTCTCCACTCTTCACTCTTCACTCTTCACTCTTCACTCTCCACTCTTTACTTTCCACTCTCCACCCTCCACTCTCCAATCTCTCCACTCTCTACTCTCCACTCTCTACTCTCTACTCTCTACTCTCTACTCTCTACTCTCTACTCTCTACTCTCCACTCTCCACTCTCCACTCTCCACTCTTCACTCTTCACTCTTCACTATTCACTCTCCACTCTCCACTCTTCACTCTTCACTCTTCACTCTTCACTCTTCACTCTTCACTCTTCACTCTTCACTCTTCACTCTTCACTCTCCACTCTCTACTCTCTACTCTCCACTCTCCACTTTTTACTCTCTTCACTCTTCACTCTTCACTCTTCACTCTTCACTCTTCACTCTTCACTCTTCACTCTCTACTCTCCACTCTTCACTCTTCATTCTTCACTCTTCACTCTCCACGCTCCACTCTCCACTCTCCACTATACTCTTTAGGCCCATTATACCCGTTTATCATTATTTACAGAGCATGCAGCAGCATCTGCAGCTACAAATGTATCTGCATCTGTATGATGGTATCTGTATCTTCAACTGCAACTGCTGCTGCTGCTGCTGCTGATTTGCTGCTGCCTGGTTTTGTTGTTGACTTAGTTGCTGCCAAGGTGACAGCAAACAGACAAACAATTGCTCCCAACTATTCTTCAAGTCAGAGCCCGCAGTCGTCACGCCCCCTTCCTGCAGGGAGAAAAAAAAAACGTGTTCGAGCTGAGCGGCGTTGCTAATTACGCCAGCGCAGGCTCCAGCATCTTTGTGAATTCATGTAAACAGGCAGCTAATTGTTTGCGCACAGCTCGCAGCAGCTGAGACTGTTCGGAGGTGTTGAGCCAGCAGCGAAGACAGCTCTTTTAAATGCAAATGCCAGCAAAAAGGGTCCAACGTCTTAGCCCTAGACAATTCAAGGTGTGTGCTCTGACTGACTGACTGACTGTTTGTCTCTATAGCTCTGTCGCCCTCTCCTCCGCTCCCTCTGTGCCTTGCATAAATTAGTTTTGTTTGTGTCTGGCAGCTACCCCCGAGCAGTCACTTTAAACAAATTGTGAATTGTGAATGGGGAGTAGTGCGCATTTCCTGTATGCTGAAGATGCTAGCATGTGTGTGTGTTTGTTGACATAACGACGTGACAGCCACCAAGACGGTGCCACCTTATGTAAATTTCAAAGCAAAATCACAATAAGAAATCCGCTTTATGTACGAAGAGCTGATTACCCATTTCGACTGCCAAGAGATGCTCAAAAGGCAAGGACTCAAGGGCAGGGCAATACCATTTTACGACTATATACACCCACACCCACACACACATAGCTACTGCAGCTGGCAACGACAAATGCTTAAGGTAAAGCCAACTCGAGTCAAGTCGTCCAATTGTTGTTCAAATTGGTTGTGCGCTGCTTTCGTCAATAAAAAGAGAATACATCAAGCCAAAAGTAAAATATGAAAATTTGTTGTGCGTGTACGTTTACTTTTTGTATTGAGTGTATTTTCATCAGCCAAGTCAGGCAGCCAAATTGAAGCCAACTTCCTTCCGATTGCCTTTGACTGATATGTCAAATCACAATCAGGCTGGGCGCGCAGCAGCTGAATGTAACATAAAACAAATTGAATATTTGCCAGAGCCAGGGAGGGAACTTCAATTAAATGAATTTCATAAAAAATTGAATTTTGATTTGAAAGCTCATTAAATGATGATGATGATGGTTATGGTTGCATGCTTTATATAAGTGGAGGAACTTAGCAGATCGAACTTGAGGCAGGACTCTTAGAAGTACATTAATGTTAAAGATTAATAAAAAATTAATTAATCTAATAGTAAATGTCATATAAGTCTGAAAGTCACTTAAAGCTCATGAAAGCGCTCGAAAGTGCATTGAGTGTTGTAGAAAGCTCCTTGACAAATGGAATATACTCAAAGGAAGTCAAAAGCGCATTAAGCTCAAAGCTTAAAGCTCTTCAAGTCTTAAATAAATACTCAGCTGATAAAGCTGTTTTCTGTATGAAGAATCAAAGCTTTTACTTTGCCTTTAGCACTAGTCTTGTTAGTCTTTAGCTTTTTTAGCCTCAGCTTATATCAGTGCATTAATGAAAATATTTGTTGAAATTTCTCTACCTTAAACTTTATTCCTATCTTCAAGCTTTATTCTTAATATCTATAAATAATTTGAACCCAAACTTTGCATATTTCATGCCTTTTGCCTCGCTGTGTCCCAAAACGCTTTATCTGCCGTTAAAGTCCCAAGTCTTAGCCGCTGTCGCTGCGGCGTTAGGCAACCGCCTGATAACAAATTCACAACTTGCGACATTTTTAGCGAAGAGAGGCTATTTTTAAACGCTGCGCGACAGAGCAAATAATTAGCTGCCAAACTTTTTTTATGTACATATTATTTGTACCTTGTTCTGCTCGAGGAGCCGTAGGATACGCTGCGGTTGTAAAATTGTCAGGATGTGAAATGAATGCGGCAGCAGCTGTCGCTGCGGCAGTCGCTCAACTTGTTGCCTGACAAGTTCATCGCACAAAATGCTGATTGATTTCCAGCCACCCACGCGGCGAGCAGCTCTGATTGTCTGACATTGGAGACGGGCACGCGAATTGGGCTGACGCATGGCATTCGGTGAGTGGCGCCAGGCAGCCAATGCGGCGGCTACTTAATATTGATTTAATGCCAATTCCATGGGAACAATGCAACAGCCGTGTCACACATAGATTATTTATGAACTGTTTTGTTCTTCATACGATTCATAAACTGATTGACATATTCATTGAGCAGCAAGCGAAATTGCAATAAAAATGCTAACTCGATGAATGATTGAGTGACTGACAGTAGGAGATAGTTCAGGGGCATTTAATATGCTGCACAAATTGCTTAGTTGACCCAGTGGGCTGGTTTAACCGAGCTAAGTCCAGGCCGGACATTCGCTTGACAAATGATGATTTATGTTGCAACCGAGTCAGCAAAACACAGAGCAAAAGAGAAGAGCGCAAAATACATGGCATGGCCATCGCAAGCTGTATACACTGTACCTTTTACGAGGCTACACACTGAAGCGGAGTTAACTTCTGGGTTATGGGGTGATAAAAATTTCGATTTGAAATTGTCAAGTCACAAAAGCGAAAGCCGCGTGTGCGCTCGATAAAGTTGCGCCGCTTCAACAAGGCATAAAGCGGAGAACGAAAATGGAAACAATATAAAGAAATTCTAAAAAGATGCTAAATCGCTGCCAGGACAGCAGATTGAGCAAGGGCTTAAGCAAATAGTTACAAAGTCATTTAAAATGAATTATTAGCATAGAGCAGAGGAGAAAATATCGGAGAGATTGTGCGTATGAAAAGCTAAATACTCTAACGGAAATTATTTTAATATGGGAGAGAATTTTTAAAAAGATTTTTGGTTTGAATAAATTAAGAAAATATATTTTAAATATTTATAAAATATTATATATTATCTAATCAATTGAAATAGTTATATATATGATTTGATTTTATTATTATATTTTTATTATTTTTTAAAAATATTTATATATAATAATATAACTTAATAAATTAAGAAAAATATTTTAATTATAAACATTATTCAGAAAAGTCAAATTTAAATATATAAAAATATATTCAAATGAAATAAAGTCTTAACAATAATATTAATATTTATAATACCAACTCCCCTCGATTAACTTTCTTATATAAATACATTTATTTATCCAACTTCGTCCAGCTACATTAACCCTTTGTTAGTGTATGAGGGAGGAGTTCCACTCGAGCTGCCAGCAAAATAAACATCATATTTATTATTTGGGCTAAGAATTTGTGGTAAGGCCTGGCTTTTTGGCTGCCAAAAGCTTATAAGGCACGATTCACCACATGTTATGCCCACCTCCTGCTCCACCTAATGATGCCTCCTGCTGCTGCTGCTGCTGCTGCGGCGGCTCCCCCTCGATCTCTATCGCCCGCTGCGACTGGCTGGCTGCATAACTCAACGCGTTTATTTTCGTTAACTGAAATTTTATTAGGCCACGTTGTGCCGCAGTGGACGCATAAACATGTGTGCCATAGGCATAAAAAACCCAAACACACACACAGCCCTGGCCAGCCGAAAATCGATTTGTTTTGACTGTGCCCGCAGCACACGCGCGTCAAGTCCTTATCAATACCAAAACTTCAATTTCAGCTGCAATTCAATCAAATTAATATTTTGGGTACATTAAAGGGTTTCAGTAACGTGAAAAAGTTTAATTTTCGATTGAAACCTTTTAAAAATAATTTAAAATATTTATTTGAAGTGAACTTTAGTTTTATTTAGATGCTTTGGGCTCGACTTGAGTATACCCAACTGTTCGCTCTGCTTACGTTTGCTGAATTATAAAATATTGTTTTGGTATTCTTTTCGAATAGTTCCCAAAATTTAATGAGCGCGCACGCCTCACAAAATTGAGCATTTCCAGCTATTAAAGTTGAGTTCTTTTGAATTATTAAAGACATGAAGAGATGATAATTATGCTATATTGTAGTTTTATAGCTATGGCAATTAGAGAACTTCCTGCTGGGATAGCTATAGAGATGTCAAAGCCTCTGAGATCTATAAGTTATGTGAGCAACGGTATTTATGCTGCCAAACTGTTCTCTATCCATTTACCTATCTCTTGCTGATTGTCGTTAAAAACTCTTGAACAACTTTTGATGTCACTTTAGTCTTTCTTTTCTATATAAACATTTTTTGAAATTTTAAGCAATTGACTTTTACCATTTATGGCTGAGTGCGAAGCTTTTAAAGTTTTTGGCTGCCAGAGTAGCTCGCTCCACTGGCTGCCCGCTTCGGACCCCCAAAATGCAAATGCACAGAGAGAGCTGGCAAAAAAGTAAAGAAAATAAAAGATTTTTGGCTGCCTGGCAAATAACAAACATTGTTTAAATCAATTCAGCATACGCAACGCAACTGAACTCAATTTTTATTTGATAAATTCTTTGTGTGTTTTGTTTGTTTGTTTTTCCACTTTTTTTTCTGGCTGCACGCTAACAAATTTAAAATTCTTCAATTGTGCAAATATTGATTTTGCTTGCTCGAAAGTTTGTTTGATTTTTTTTTGCTGGAAAATTGCTTTTCTAATTTGCGGCAAGCGGCAAAAAGTTGTACGTGTTAGCGGATTTGCCGCGCAACATTTCGAACGGCTGCGAACTTGACAAATGTCTGGGGCAAGGCTAAGCTGGGCAGTCAGGCTGTGTGCTACAGCCTCAACTGTATCTAATTTGAGCGGCGACATTCAACGCCTCCATTTGTCGCGTTGTCATGTTGCATATTATTACTCAATTTTCTACTTTTCGAGGGGGTAGCTTAACTATGGCATGCAATATGTGTTGGGTAAGCAAGGGGGATTCAAGGCACGATTGATTGAAGAGGCGAAGTTGATAGCTCAACTTCATGTGTAGTTGTAGTTGTTGTTTTAAGAGATTCTCTTCAGATCTTGTTATATTTATCTTTGGACTCTATACCTATATAATTCTATATCTCTCTTTCATCCACCTGCTTTATGTTGCCAGCATAGAAAAAGCTGACTCGCTGTCCTAGAATCTTTGTCTTCTCTTTCTCTTCCTTTTTCTCAGTTTCTCTCTCTTTCTCGCCTCTATCTATCTATCTATCTCTCTCTCTCTCTCTCTCTCTCTCTCTCTCTCTCTCTCTCTCTCTCTCTCTCTCTCTCTCTCTCTCTCTCTCTCTCTCTCTCTCTCTCTCTCTCTCTCTCTCTCTCTCTCTCTTTCTTTCTATACCCATCTTCCTCCCTCTCTCTTTAATATCTACTCTTATACTCTGCCTTTTCTTAAAATCGCCGTTCTATGCAATTCTCATAGACCTAATGTAATGTTTCTTTCATCAATTCTAAAGCACGTCCCACTCTTATCAATTTTCTTTATCATTCTAATACTATATTCTAAACAGCAAGTGTATTCAATATTCGCCTATTTCCACAACATTTCCTTTCGTGCTGTATTTATGGTAATTGACATCAAATGCTGGCATTAAGCTTATTGGCATGGAAAACAGCCAGAGTCGCATTTATAAATGTTTTCATACGTCGATTGTTGTTGTTTGTAGGCCTTAAATACACACACACACACACGCACGCAGCAGGCAAACACATGTATTGTATATGTATATGTATTCATAATCAGAATGATGGCAAATTTGTGATATTTGCATGTGGGCTGTGTGGGCGTCTTTTCATATTTTTGTTTGTGTAGATTTTGGGCACGTTTTGAATTTGAACGTGCGTAAATTTATGAGCAACACGTTTCAAATAATATATATAAAATCCCATAACCCCGTGCCCTCAATGGCTTTTATATGCCATTTCACTGAGCTCTAATTTGTTGTGTTTGGCAAAAAATAAATATAAATAAAAATGTGTATAAATTATATAAGGTTTTTAGTATCGACTATATTTAGCACCTTATCAGCCCATTACAAGCATTTGCGCCTACATCATGTATTTATAGATATATATGTGTATATATATATGTGACGCGCTTATCTAGTTTCTGCTGTGTGTGTAAGCTATGCTAGAGCAAACAGTGTGCAGTCGCCGGGCTTTTAGCACATTTGATGCGAGTTATCTCTAATTAATACAACATTGAACATCTCCGCTGCTGATAAGCTGCTCAAATAACTGTCATCTGATCTGATGTATATAATTTGTGTACATATTTCTAGGCAAATATTATGTAGTTTATTTAAATTATAAAAAACATTTTATTTATTTTTATTTTTAATATTTGTTATATAAATTATAATATTTTGTTATTATTTACAAAATTATTAAAATATAAAAAGGGTTTTTTTTTTTAAATTATAAAATTATTTATTATAAATTATAACAAAAATATAAATTAGTAAATTTTTAATAATCAAAAATCAAAAAATATAAATTTAAAATTTAAAAAAATTAATAAATTTTATTTTTATATTTATAATAAATTAAAAAAAAATTAATTAAATAATTTTTTATATTATATTTTTTTTACTATTTTTTTAATATTTGAAAAATTATTAGCAAATAAAAATAGTTTTTTAGTGTCACTTTCGACTTGCCATTTCGCTTGAACTTCTCAAAAACTTTTTTTATGCTAATTGCTGAAGTTAATTTCGAGTTTTTTCAATTGTTAAATATTGAAAATAGTTTAAAATGCAATTGAAAGTTTTTTTGGCAGCAATTAGCCAACTTTAAATTGCAAAAAAGGAAGAAGAAAGGAGTGAGAGAGAGAGTCACAGGTGCTAAGCCAAAACGAACAAAAACATAAATGCGTGAAAGTTTTTTGTGTTTCGCTTTGTTATTCTTTTGGTCGGGTTTTCCCGGAACGGCAGCATGTGCGTGAAAATGAAAAGCCAACTGGAAATGTCAGTTTTCCGGCAGCGAGCAGCTTTTAGATGTTGAGAATCAAATTAATAAAGATAAAAGTATATAAACACACACGCGGGCCCGCTCGCTCGCCTCGTTTTTATTTTTTCCTCTTGTTTGCAAGATAAATAATAATAATAAAAAAAAATACAAAAATTGTTGTTATTTTGATAAGCGCGGCATGAACATGGCTATGCAGACACCTAGCCACAAGCTGTGTGGGGCATGTGGCATTTTTATTGCAGCACGCCCACGCACGCAGAGTGGTAGAGATAGGTAGAGAGAGAGGGAGAGGGAGTGGGAGGGAGAGGGGTAGATACTTGCTCGCAGTAACACGCTCTCATGCATATAGCCTATTAAAGATTATTAAAAGCGCCTTGATCTCAGCTGGTGTTATTCATGGCGCTGCCTGCCGCACGGCGCCCAACTCTTTGCCGCACGCGCTCAAACTTATTGATCCATAAAAAATATAAACCATAAGCATTATTAGTATTTGATGTGCCTCAGAGAGCAGCAGCAGCAGCAGCAGCAGCAGGCACTCAGCTTATGCTCCTGGGCGTATGTGCAACGCGTCGCACTTTGACCTTTGCCAAGGTTGTTGCAACAGCTTACGTTCGCTTAGCTCCCCTAAGTAAGCTCTTAACAAGCATTTTTCTTTGCCCTTCGCTTATTTCTTTTAATTGGCTTATCATTAATTTTCATTTAGTGCCAACGCACATAAATCTCAATATTTTGATTGCCTTCGACCGCCAATTAGCTAATGATAATATATATGCATATATCTTCATAATGCCAACTGCATTTTCATCTCGGACTGTCACCGATAAAGCAATTTATCTTGTTGCTCAGCTATGTAAATATTTATCGACTGGCTGGCATTTGGCTCAGCGACCCAAATGGAACCATCCATCATCCATAGCAAACGCCCAAAGGGCGCAGAAACAAGAAAAAGTGCAAAGTAGGCAGAATGTGACCCAATCGAACTTAATTATAGCTGGCATTCAGCTCTTCAACTTTCCTTTTTCATGCACTCTTTGACTAGCGTTCGAGCGGCAAAAAAGTTGGCCTAAAGAATGCCCAGCGTTTGCTACACTTGGCTAATGCGAGAAGGCGCATGATGAAGTGAGTGTGGCTGGGAGCATTTCAGGAGTTAGATATTTGTTGTGGCAGTAGTCTTGGGTAGGTTTAGGTATATATTTCCTATATTTATATATAATTCTTATATTCACTAGCTGACGTTTGTCCTATGGATTGATTATGGCAGGCAACATTTCATGCTGAAATGAATTATGAGAATGAAATGAAAGTTTAGAAAATTATTTCTCATATGCTCTAGGTCAGTTTTTGTTTCTCTTACGCTTACGCATGAAGAACTACTGATTATGGAAAGCAACTTTTCATGGCTTACACATATTTAGTGTGGAAAAAGTCTTGAGAAAGTTAATGAATATATTTCTTATGTTCTCTAGGTCACTTTTTGTTTTGTTATACTCTTTATATATTGAGGCAAATATTTAAAATATTTTCTCTAATTTATTTATATTTTTTCACAAATATAAAGCCATGCTGAACTACTGCTAATGGCAGAGAATATTTCATGGCATGCTAATAATTAATTAATTAATTTTTAAATATTTTGACTTCAACTTTTGCCTAAAACTCAGCAACTTCTAGTAATTCAAGCTGCTACAGAGCATCTGCCATTCGCATACAACCCATGAACTCGAAAATTATTGCAACTTCATTTCGATTTTGCGATTTATCTAAATTTCATTCATAGCAACATAAAAATTATGCAAAGGCAAACAAATGCGACTTTTTGTTAATGTTCATAAAAGAGAAAAACATAATCGCTTATATTTATGCACAGCTAAACGATCAGAGAGATAGAGAGAGTATTTGCATGTTTATATAATTTTTTTGAAAGTTTCTTTTTGTCATTTTGTTGGTTTTGTTATTGTTGTTATTACTCACTTAGCCGGAAGTGCTGAGTGAATTCTTCTGCTGCCCACTGACACAAGCTGAACTTGAATTGCGAACAAGTTCTCGAGCAGCCCACTGTCAAATAGTTGCTATCAAGCATAGCGAGAGGGGGAGAGGCTATGGAGTATCCATATAGAGTTTTATCTCGCCGACATAAAAATATCTGATTGTAAAGTAAACAAGATACGAACCTAGAGAATTCCCAAAGCAAATTATCCAGTGAGTTTGTGCAGCTGTCTTGTGTTTTTTTTTTTTATTTTGATATTTTTCTAGTATTTTTAAAAATTGTATTTATATTTTTTTGTAAACTTTAGTTAGCCTTCGTTGCACTTGCATTTGGGTTGAATAAACATGAGTGGAATTATTATTGCGTTCATTGAGATATATACAAATTGTGTATTCATTTAGGTCATAATTTGTTAAAAACAATTGCACTTTGTTGCTGTTATTGTTGTTGTTGTTGCATAAACAATTTCGAAACTTGCACTCGAATAATTTTGTTTTAGCTTTCGTGTTTACACTGGTTTGGCGCTGCAACCTGCACAGGTATTCAGCTGGCCATAATAATAACTTAACAACTTTATTTCGTATTTTGTGTAGTTTCGTTTCCTACTTTTTGCAATATAAATATTTACACAGACATTGGAACGCCCGCGCATAGTCTGAACGAGCAGCGCCCACGCCGAGGATGGTAATGAAAGACGACAAAGCGGAACGAACCTGAGTTGTCTTGCTCGAAAGTAAAACGAGATAAGATATGGGCAGGCAATATATATGCCTAAACCGATACCGATGCCGATGCCGATGCCTTAAAGCCAACGCACTCTTAGGTACGTGCGGAAAAGCTGATCGCGCCGGCGCCCCGACTCAAACCGCAGACTCAAACTCAAACTGAAACTGAACTCAACTTTTCGACCCGACTGCCGCGACTCGTCGAGCGAGCTGTGTGTGCGCCGTTGGAGTGTTCAGCACGTATTAATTTCTGTAGCGGCAGCAAATGTATCCAAAAGATACATTCGGTCGCGCACAAGCGCACGTCTGCCCCTGCCCCAGCCCCTGCCCCAGCCCCTGCCTCTGCTGTCTTTGTTTTGTATGTGGGCTACTTCGTTCGACGATCGCTCTGAGATTAGCGGCCCAACTTGTTTGACACAAACTGAACACACAAAACGTGCGCATATTGCTCTGATTTACATTTACATTTACATTTTCGAGGGATGCGGCCATAAGCCCTATACCATATGCCTAAATATATCTGTGTGCCTAGGTATATATAATGCCTGTACAGGCAGCCATAAAGTCACTTTTAATGCATAGCGACAAATTGTTGTTATTGCCGTCTCAAGTGGCACGCAGCTTCAGCAGTGCTCAAGCTGTGTGCTCTGCTTCAAGCACGAGTCGTGTGCATAAGCTTTGCAATTGCCAGCGCTTAGTGACACGAGCTGAAAGTGGGAAGAGCGTTGCAAAGCGATAAGCACTTGAAGGTGTTTGCAGCGTTGCAGGCAGAGCTGCAGTAGAGTGCTTTGAGAACTGTTAAAAGAACCAAACATAGTCTCAGTTTATTATATATTTTTATTTTATTATTTTATTGTTATTTTTAATTTTTATATATTTTTATTTGCTTATATTTTTAATTGTTATATATTTTAATATTATTTAAATGTTTTTAATTTTATATTTTTAATTTATTTCTATTTTTAATTTGTATATATTTGTGTATCATTTATTTATTATTATTTTTAATTATTTATTTGTTTTTATGTTTATATTTATCTTTTTTTTTAATTTTTCTATATATTATTATTATATTATATATTATTTATTTATTTTTATTTTTATATTTTTTTGTATTTTAATAATTTGTATTATTTTATATATATATTATTTATTATTATTATTTTAAATTTATATATATATTTTTATTTTTGTTTTATACTTTTTTATTTAAAATTTGTTTATATTTTTATAACATTTATTTTGATATTTTATTTATTTTTATTTATTATTTATTTATATTTATTTTCATAATTTTATATTGTTTATTTAATTTTAATTTTTATATTATTTATTTATATTTATTTTTATTGCTGCAGTTCTTAAATTTTAATTCAATTTAATTAGGCTTCAATGTCTTTAAGCTCGTGTCATTGCACCATAAACAAGTCAATGTGTATTTTGTCTACTCTCAGTTTGGCTGTCTCTTTGATTGTCTTTGATTGCGTCTGACAAGTTCATCAAGCTGGCTGGCTGGCTGTCTCTCTGTCCGCCCGTCTGAGTGTATTTGCCTAGCTATTAATTGCCAGTTAGTTAGTTAGTTGGTGTGCAAATGTGTGTTTAATTAAAGCACAAATGATTAGATAGTCGAAAAGGAAATTGGCAGCTTCTGCGCGCTAACGAACTGATTGACGCCGGACGACTGCCGATTGACGATTGACTGCTGACGATTGTGTTGCCCTCTAGCTGTAAATACCAATGATATATATCTTCCGTCGCCGCTTGATGTCGACTTCTGATTGGCCGCGTTACAGGTTTGCTCAACATGCAAATGCTTGGGCCATAAAGCTGACCAACTTTGGCGTTCGCACCGCAACACTTATTAACTAATTAAAGAACTGGCCAAATGGGGCCAGACAGAATGCTGTTCTTTGCCTAAAGAGGTTAAGGCAGCTGTGTGAGTGTGTGTGTGTGTGTCTGTGTTGGCCATTGTGGCAGGCGGCGCTGTTTTATATCTCTTTTGACCAAATGTGGAATGCTTCCGGCTTTTGTGTGAGAGACGGAAATTGTGCCCGCTGGAAGCTGCAATATTTAAATGGGCTTTACCTGGTGAGCCAGTTGTTGGCCCGCATGGCTGTGGCTATTGAACTGTTGTTGACATTTCCATATATACATATTTATATATATATTGCTATAAATTTCTTTTGCTACTTTCACTCGCGTCGCCGCCCACGTTTGAACTTGAATTTCTGATATGCAAGTCGTGCTGGGTGGCCATCAGCGTTTCTGGCTCAAGCTGAGTTGGCCTAATGATTGCCTAATTATATGTGGGCTAACAACATTTTTGCTTATTATATATATATACTCTATATATATAGTTAGCTACAAATTTTCATTAGTTTTGATGAGTTTAGGAAAAGCACAGCGCAGCGCAGCTAATTTGATGGCCAGGCGCGCCGCCAACTATAATTATAACATCATTTTAATTGGTGTCGGCGTCAGCGGCAACAAAGATTAATTGTGTAATTCCAGACGAACTTGGCCAACAAGCGACGGGCCACAGTCTTGGAGATACACTTCGGTTGAAGGGCGCGCTGGCTGCAGCTGATGGCCAATGCACTCGCATATTATGTAATTATAACGGTGTACAGGTGGGAGTGGGAGTGGAAGAGGGAGTGGGCGTTGAAGAGGGAGTGAGAGTGTGCGTGCGTGCTGCTGCTGCCACAAGTTTGAAATTCCTAAGTCAAAGTGAAACATTTATAAATGCATTGCAATTTGTTTCTGTTGCCCAGTCGGGCGGCTGCTGCTGCTCCTAGTGTTGTTGCTGCTGTTGCTGTTGCTGCTGTTGCTATTACTTCTACTGCGCCAGCTGTTGTTGCCGTTTCTGCCGCTAATGTTGCTGCCGCTGTTCCTGCTACCGCTGTTATACCTACTGTTGTTGTTGCTATTGCTTCTACTGTTCCAGTTATTGTTGCTGTTGCTGCTGCTGCTATTATTGCTGTTGCAATTGCTGCTGCTGCAAATGTTGTTGCTGCTGTTGCTACTACTTCTATTCCTACTGCTGTTGTTGCTATGGCTTCTGCTGCAGCAGCTGTTGTGGCCGTTGCTGCTGCTGCTGTAGCTGCTGTTACCGCTGCCTCTGTTGTTGTTGTTGCTGCTGCTA
Organism: Drosophila peninsularis; assembly: GCA_035047485.1. Lineage (NCBI taxonomy): Eukaryota > Metazoa > Arthropoda > Insecta > Diptera > Drosophilidae > Drosophila > Drosophila peninsularis. Next base: position 7,349,973 of record JAWNPN010000035.1, read on the forward strand.
ACGCTGCTATTCCTACTGTTGTTGCTGCCTCTGCTTCTGTTGCTGCTGCTACCGCTGCCGCTCGCATTTCATTAGATCGCTAAATTAGCTGTGCTCTGACGTGAGCTCATATCATCAGCAGGCGGGCAGACGCAGCGCTCCTCCGGTCACGTGAGCTGCCGCTGCCGCTGCTGCTGCTGCATGGAAATCCGGTTGAGCGGAACTCGCACCAAATGGTTGCCGCAAGTCGCACATACATTTAATGCAGCTCCCTCTCTCCCTCTCCCTCTCTCTCACTCTCTGTCTATTTTTTTGATGCCTTCGCAGCACTTGAAATTAATTGTGTAGCTATTGATAGGGCCTCGACGCTCTCGGCTTCCCCTTTTGTTTGTTTGTTTGAAATTTTTTTTGGCTTTTCCCTGGCTTTTAAATTTAGCTCTTCGCTCGCTTGTCGCTGATTTTTTTCTCCTCTGTTCCTCTTCGAATGTGAACGGAAAATTGGGTTTTGCGTGCCGCACGCCACACGCCACACGCTCCGGCAACGTCAACTTCAGCGCGCGCCGCTCATTCATTAAATTTACCTTGTTTCAGCTACGATTTTTCTTCGCTGCTTCATAAAGTGTCAAATCCAGTTGCTTTCTGTCGACTGTCGGCTGCCGGCTGGCGGCTCGAAACGTGGCCTAGAGCCAACTAAATATGCATAATTTATGGGCCTGTAATTGCGAGCGCTCGCCTCGGGCAAATTCTTCTAATGTTTCTGCCTAAATAAATCAAGTGAAAAATTATGTAAAATACATCCGCGCCGAATTGGGTCATAAAATTAACGCTTTAAGGACGCTGATTGAGTTTTATTTCGGCTCGGGCTGGGCGAAGATTAAAAAATCAAAGTCACAGAACGAAAATGAAAATGAAATTTTGCATAAGAGGAGCTAATTGTTGAGGGCTTGGAATTGTTGGGAATATTTTTTAGTTAAAGTTTGAGTTTGTTAGTATTTAACTATAATTAATTAACTATTATAATTTAAGCAAAAAATATTTTTAAAAATTTGTCAAAGTTTCCAGCTTAAGTTGACGTCAAAGTTTTGCTCTTTTTGCTACTTTTTTTTATAGAAATTTTATAATTTAACTGCCTGAGTCATGCCTTAGCTCCAGCTGCTCTTTAGGCAAACAAATTTCATACAAGCTCGACTTTTAAGGCCTTACCCTTCCGCTGACCAAATAAGCGCAGTAGCAAAAGAAATTGCAATAAAGCAGAAAAGGGTTCAAAGCATTACGCTGATGCTGGTTTCACTCTGGAGCCACGGAAGCCAGGCCATTAGGCGGGGTTTAGCACAACATTCTTGGCTTTGCTGAATGGTTCCATGTGCGCATGCCATCAAAGGCTTCAAAAGTGTTGAATTTACGCCGCGTAAATAAAGGACTTGGCTTTTCGGCAGCGCAAGTAATCAATGGGTGTCAAATCGCATGATTACGGCGGCTAATTGAAGTGCGCGAGTCGTGAGATAGTGGAAGCTGCTATGTTGGGCGGCTGGCAATTTGCAGAGTTGCAGCGGTTGCAGCAGCATGTTTGATGGAAGTTGATTAAATGGTAAATCTTATTGAAGATTTAAGCATTTTAGTCTTATCGATAGCCTAAATAGTTGCTGAGTTATAATTATGGAAAATAGTGTCGCTTTTGGTGGGTCAGCCTTAATATTTATTTATTTTTATTTTGATTGAAAAATTGTATTTTATTAAACCACATCATATAGTTTATGATTTAATCAATATATCTTCCAGATGTATATATATATATCTTCCATCAGCTAAATGTTATTGATGACTTATATATAGTTATCGAAAGTAATATCAGCCAGCCTTTATACATAATTTACTTTTTTTCATATCAAGTATTCCAGTAGCTAAATGTTATCGATAACTCACATAAGTGCTCATATCTAGTTATCGAAAGCAGTGTCACTCTTGCTTGGGTCTTTTCATATCCCTTTTTCTTCCACTTTAACTAGTTTATGAGCTGGCAGCGCTCTGCAAACTTGTTAAACAATTTTTAAAATTTTTTATAAATTTCCCTGGAAAATGCCATTAAAATGCTAAAACAGTTTGCAAACGCGCGCAGCCATAAATGAAAATTTATTTAAAAATGAGTTGAGCAAAGTTTCGGACTGATGTCAACCGCAGCGCTGATTAGTTTAGAGCTCGTGTTACGAGCAGCGAGCGTCCTTCATGGGCCACTTGCACATAATACTCAAATTTCTATGGCACATGAGCTCACACACACACACACACACACACAGAGAGAGAAAGAGACGTCAGTTGGCTTGGCTTGGGCAGGCGCCCATTTCAATTAGCCGACACCTTTTTGGAGTGGACATGCATGGAACCTAAATGAACTCGACCATGTACTCGAGCGGGCCAGAGCGAGCTAGCAAAACGGCATCGACAGCCTGTAAAAACGACGGGCCAATATCCGTGCGGAAATTAATGTCCTGTGGCCAGCACAATAGTAGAAAAAAGAGAAAGAAAGAAAAAAACATAATATCAATGGGGACGGAGGGGCAAAAAAAAAGCTGGCAAAAATAGAGGCAAAGCAACTGAATGCACAATGGCGCTGTCAGCAGTTTCGTAGCAGATAAAAGACCAGCCACGGGTACATAAGCCGCAGTCGAAAGCCCACAGCCCACACAGCGCAACCCGAAACCGCATAACCCATTTGGCAATCGAATCGACATATTGAACATGCCCAGGACCCCGGATTCAAGCCTCAGACTCAACGCTGCTAGTTTATTCATGCATAACCATTCTTCTTCCTCCTTCTTTTTTTTTTTGCTATCCTGGCGATATAATCGCCATCAATTATATTGTTCAAACCGTGCATTGTTTTCGCATGACATGACAGACAGCCATGCCACATGACAAAAGCTGATATACCGATATACACTTGTCTATATACATATATATCATATCTGCATGTAATATTGCTGTGAGTGCACTCACCTTTCCATCGGCGTCGGAATGAGCGTGATAGCGCACCTCCAATGAGCCGCCGAGCACCGCATACCAGAAGCGTCCTTGTTCGCCGGCGCGAAAAACTGAAGAGCAAGAGTTTGTTATTAAAAAAAGAAGCAGAAGAAGACGAGGACAACACGCATCCATTTAATATGCATGGTGCACATAATTAATGCTTAAATTTCACTTACGTGTGACGCCCTTCTCCAGGTCCTCGTAGAAGCCGCACATGGCCAACTGCTGCAAGGCTGACCCTGGCAGGCGACAGAGCGGCTCCACGCGTCGCAAGCGACAGGATATTAGTTCCACATCACGTAGGTTGCGATCACAAGGACTGCAAGCCAGAAAAAATAACGTAAATAAACAGCACGCAGTGTCAACGCCAAACAAATTAAACTCAACTTCAAAAACAATAAACTTTTATTTATTTGTGTGCGCTTTTATGGACCACTCACCCAATAAGCAATAACTGAAAACAATAACTTGTGCTAAATCTACTAGTTAAGTCATTCGAATGGCCGTTTAGCCATGGCCTGAATGGAACTGAAATGTTCTGTTTTATGTGCCCAAAAGATGCTTGGAAGTGAATTTAATAGTTTCATATTTATATCATCATTTATAAACTGTGCAGCTTGAGTCGTTAAATGTTATTTATTGTAGATGTTGTATATAAATGCTCTATATTCAAATAATAAACTGATTTGCATATTGAGCTTGCTATATGGACATCAAAAATAGACTTAAATATAAACAAATAAAAAAATTTTTGCATGAAATTTGGCAGTATAAATTTATATAAATATAAAATATAAATATAATAAAAATTAATTAGGTAAATAAATTTTAAAGAATTTTTTATATATCAAAATATTTTTATATATTTATTTACATATATATAAAATAAAATATAATGTATATATTTATTATTTAATATTTTTATATTAAATAATTTTATAGAATTATTATTATTTGCAAAATAATTACATATATTTATAAAAATATAAAATAAAAATAATAAATAATAAAAGCAATATAATACATATATATTATATTATTTGTTATTTTATAAATTTTATTATTATTGTATAGATATTTATTATTTTATATTAAATATAAAGTTTCAAGAATTCATCTTATATGCAAAATAATATTTATATATTTATAAAAATATAAAATATAATAAATATATATTATTATGTATTTATTAAAAATATACATTATATTTATATAAAATTTATAAATATTAAAATATAATTTATATTTATATTTTTATATTTATAATTTTTATTTTTAATATTATTGTTTTTTTCTTCGCGTTAAAAGCTGTTAAGTTCTTTTGATTACACCCATTGTGGGCGTGCCTTATCTAGTATTATTATATCCGTTGTTATATCTGTTAATATATCTGTGATTTATTTCGTCACCATTGAAGCTCGAGTCTCTAGCTGCCAGATAAGCACAACAAGAAATATGTGTACTCTTATGTAGCTTATCAAGTGCTAAGAGCTTGAACCACACATTAGGGGCGTGGCAAGCCGACAATTAATATATCACTTCTAACAAAAACTCTATTATTTATGACGTCTTTCGTGCTAGAGAATCGACCACTCAGCAAAGGCATGATTAAGCGAAAAATTGCCAAGTGCTGCACTATCTAGAGCTAGGATTAGCAAGTAATACAGATATGAATCATTGTTGATGTGCTGTGCGGATACGTAGATTACGTGGTCTATCTTGTTATTTTATTTTATTTTTTTTTTGCTTTAATTTTAAATGATTTTCGGCACCTTGATTGCTTCTCTTGCCCGTTGGCAATATTTTCCTCTCTGCTCATGTCCAGCCGTCCTGTTTCCTTTAGCTTTTTGGCTAATCTGACTGTTTTGCTTTAGCTCTCATTTCCCTTTTCCGCTGTTATGCATTTCGCATTATACCTGAACGCTTGGTAACAATAAACAGTTATTTATTTAAATTCTTGTTAATTGTTTGCCACCTGCCTAAGCACCTTTTTTAACAATGTCAGCTTAACCTTTATAATTTCAGTTTTCTGGGAATTTTTTTCCTTTTCTGCTCTTGTTATGATATTTAAAATTTTACTATGTCCAAGAGCCTTACAAGAGTCCTCTTAAATAATTTTGAAGAGATTATTAATGTGTATGCCCCATTCCACTCTCTCTCTCTCTCTCTCTCTCTCTCTCTTTGTGCTTCCTTAATTAAAAAAGTCTTTGCCAGTTATTGCCAGAATATAAAAATACTTTTTCGAGTGATTGGAGGAAGAGCTCAAAGGAAATAGCGAAACTAGATCAATCAGAGCAGCCGGAGCCGCCGCCGCCGCCGCCGCCTCATGCTGCGGTCGAACAATAGATCCTAATAAAGTGCGCAGAAAATATATAAAAATAAAAAAGAGCGCAAAGCCCAGAAGGAATGCGAATGAGTTTGAGTATTTTGCAGTTTTTAAATGACTGCCATTCAAACGAGCTGTTGTTGTGTTTGTTTTATAGCTGCGAAGGCGCACAGACAAGGCCGGGGAAACAAAATATGAAAGAATGCCATGAAATGGAAATACAAATACAAATACAAATACAAATGCAAATGGAAATGAAAATGGAAGTGGGAGCGGAAAAACGCAGAGAATAAAAAATATATATACAACAATGCTGAAATTAAAAATTTGAATGCCATTTGGACATGGCTTGTGCCCGAATTAAATATGCAAATAAAACATTTTCGGTAATATTCTTATTTTGATATCGGCATAAAAATGCATAAATAAACACTTAAAGAAGGGGCTGCGCAGCGGCCAGCTAACCGGAAACGGATGCTCTGGCTGAGAAAGCAGAGAAGCAGCAAGAAAAGTGGAGGAAGACGAAGTGAAAGTCAACAACTAATTGCCCAGCGTTCAACTTTTAGATAAGTTTCTTTTTGGCCAGCTCTCGAGGAGCGGCCACAGCTCGGTTCGTTCCACAGCCTGGATTCATCTCTATAAACTTAAGCCTGGACACTTGGTCCACTGAGAGCGGCCACTGCGTGCCGCCTGCTTGACACTGAACCCAAGTAGCACATAAAAGCTCTTTAAATCATCAGAGCAACAGCTGTAAATATGGCATCGAAATTTTGGAGGAAAAACTACTTTGGGAACTTGATATTTATGAGTTGCTAGCGATCAGTTTTTAAAGTGTATTAAAGCTGTTGCTTCATATAGAAGCTTTCCTTGCTGGAGTTTTGCTTTGCAAGCTTTTGGAACTTGTTGCTAAATATGAAAGCTCTGCTCAGCTTTGCAAGTTTCTTTTTAGGACTTGCCGAAGAATAGAGTTTCAATCATATTAAAGCTTCAGACGTATATAAAAGCCTTGGCATAACTGAGCTATTATATTATGAAAGCTTTAATGTGCTTTTAAGTCAAATATTAGCAGTATTTTATTCTTATATATTATATTATATTTGTATATATCTAAAATATTAACTTTAAAATGCTTTCTTCTTTAGTTCTGCTTATGCTTTAAGAACTTAACATATAATCCTAAAATATTATTGATGCATTTCCAGTCTTTACTCTTAGCTAAAGTTATGCTTAATTAAATTAAATATTTAAAGAAATTAAACTCAAAACCCAGCAGCTTTTAAAGCACCTGAAACTCTTCCCTCAAATCTATAGCTCGCCTTACCAGCTGCCGACTCTCTAAAGTTTGCCGTTTCCTGCTCGCTCTCGGCATGAAATTTAATTTCAAATTGAAGTGCTGCTTTTGGCTAATGTTATTCAAGCTCATTCTTTTTCCAGCTCTTGTTTGCTTGTTAAAGCTCAGCTGCAGTGCAGCAAATGTGTCTGTGTGCGGCAGGCAAATGAGCAAACTCAGCTCAGTCTAAGTTGTGTTGTTTGGTTAATTAAAAATGCCATAAAATAGGCAGATGCAAAAACCGAAAGGAAATTTTCGCTCTAAATCAAAATCAACAGAGCTGCTGGCAGTCAGCGAGTGTGCCCCAGCTGTGCGTGTGTGTGGGTGGATGCTACTTTAATATTGTAGTGTCTACTTTTTGACGCTGGCGCTGCTGAAGGTGAGCTGTAGCCGGAGCTGTTGGAGCCGGAGTTTGTCTTTGCCCGCACTCATACATAATTTATAGGCCATGTTGTGTATGGGCCCTCAGCGACTGGGCGTTGCCAGTTGTTGCTGTCGTTAACCAAACAGCGGCACGGCTAAGTGCCATGTCTGCCACATACATATATATATATATATATATATATATATATATATATATAGAGCCTGCTTAATAGGGAATTTCGGTACCGGAAGAAGCGTCGCTCTCCCCCGGCTGGTTGTTTATTATAATAGCATTTTGTGGTTTCTGCCGAATGCAAAGCCGCCTCTCTCTCTGCTTTTATAATTGTCCTGTGTAAAGCAGCGTAAAAATAATTTAAATATTTAAGGCGCATGCAGCCGCACACGTGTCGCATGATAAATATGTGGCCGACGCACGCATACGCCACGTAGCACTCCAGACTAGAGCCAGGCAAGCATCATCAATATCAATTGCCGGCTAACTTGGCTGGCTGCCTGAGTGCCCGTTCTGCCACTGGCGCTGCCCTTGCTAAACTGCTCTGATCGCTCCTGATAAGCCGCATTACCGCATTACGAGCCAAAGATTTGACTGCGTGACTCTCGACTCTCGAGCTGTTGCCATTAATTTCGGCCCCAAATTAAATCATTTATTCTGTGGCAATTGCGGTGCGCGCATTTTCGGCTCTGTGGCAGTGCTTTATGGCCAATCGTTACTTGGCTAAAATGCAAATTCGCTCGTAAGAAAAATGCATTCCATTTCGCTTGCCAATGGAAGAAAAAGCTGTTAATTATACCCTGCTTTGGGGCAGCTTCTTCGGAGATGCTGGGCTTATATACATTTGAGTGGAAGTTGAGGTGATATATGGAGTATGAATATAGGCTAGACGAATTTATTTATGCAGAGAATTTAAAGAATTTAAATATGTCGAGGGACTAATTTTTTTTTATTTTTAAGATTATTATTATTTTTTAAATAATAATTTTTATGTGTAAAAATTCATTTAAATATTTTGTATATTTTATCTTATATTCTGGTCAAGCATAAAAATGTTTAAAATGCATTACAGGGTATATGAAGTCGGAAACACAGTTTTAAAATTTAATAAAATACGACTACTAAGCATATATATTAGTTTTATATTTTAGTTTAATATATACAGCTGCTCGAACTCTCGTAACTGCCCACAGGGCATCCTTCAGTCGTTCACTGCCCACTTTTTGGCTCTTTCAACTGGCACTTGCAGCTGGTTTTTAGCCATGCCACGACGTACTTATTGTTTCAGTTAGCGTGCAAATAAAAATGCAACAAAGAAAGAGCTCAACAAATGCGGGAAACACAAATATTTGCAGCACCCACAAAAAACCGTCGCAAAATCACAAAGCAAACAGTTTGATGTATGTGTGTGTGAGTTGGCTTAAAGCCCTTTTTGCCCTCGACCTTTTTCGCTAGCCCACACATACAGCCAGCTAGCTAGCTGGCCCTGTTGTATGCTGGATTTTTGGCAGGTTGCTACGCTGTTCATTTAAGCCGCCGGCGGGCAAGGGCTGATTGATTGTGTGTCTGTGTCTGTGTGTGTGGGCGTGGCAAGCGTAACTGTAACCGCCCTTGATATAGCATTTAGATTGTAGCCTGTTTTTCGGCACATGCAGTTGAAACCCAAGTAGCAGCTGCCGCAAGAAATAATCGAGCCGAAACGTTTTGCCACTTGGGCTAATGATGCTTTCTATGCTGCAGAGTGGCATGAAAAGCAGATTCTTAACTTTTATACACATACATATATACACGTCTGTATATATATATACATTTTGCTACTTTAGTTTGGGCCTGTAATGAGCACAATTTGCGCTTGAATGCGGCCAAGGCCCGCCCACCTCGATTCGTCAGCTCACTAATTTTTGCTACTCCAGTGCGCTAATCAACTGGAAAGGGGCCGCTCTTCGCTCGAGGACATTTGACTGGGCAGGGGAGCCTGGGGGGCACTTTGTGCAAAAACTGAGCAGTAATTGCATTTGGCCAAGAATTGAGCTTAAAATGCCATTGTAATTTAATAAAGCGTATAATTTGTAGCCAGCCGTGTCCGGCATTTGGATTTAGATTTGCCCGGCTGCCCAGCTGTTGCCGCCTGACAGATGAATGTCGCGCGTGATATCAGCATTTGAAATGTAACATACAGGATTTGTGAGCTTCTCCTGCTGCTGCTTAAATAATGATGGCACAGCATGTCGCCTGCCAAGAGCCAACAGCCAAAAAGTTCTCAGTGCCCTCAGCTGACAAATTGAAATGTTCTTTCGTATGAATTTTAAATTTTAATTCAATTAATTTCGCTCGAGCTTGAAATATGTTTTCGCAGCGCGCATTATTTATTTGATAGTAATATTTTACGCTCGGCTACGGCTTCAATGCGAAGTTTTCCTTTGTGTTTAACTGTGTGAAAAAGTATTTTCATGCGTCGGGAAATTTGATAGATATGAAAGTTTTTTTTTGGCTATTTTGTATTATTTTTATTTATTTATTTATTATTTATTTATTTTTTTTTGGCTATTTTGTATTATTTTTATTTATTTATTTATTTATTTTTTTTTTTTGGCTATTTTTAGTATAAGGTATAGTTGAGATATTTTTTGTAGTAATTTAAGCTGTCGAATAATGAAATGGAAATGAAAAAGAAACGCATAAAACTGAGCTAGATTCACGTTTCTTCTTACATCGCCTTTCTATGCGATTTTCATAGGCAGCACTTAAACTAGTTGGGTGTCTTATACTTATAATTCTTTACTTGTCTTAGTTTATATGCATAGCCATATACTCTACCTACACTAACCTATATCTACTTCAGTTTTGCCCACTCTAGGTAAATTTCCATTATTCCAAGTATTTTTCTTATATTTATATTTTTTTATTTGCCACTTACCGTTTGTCCATAGCAGTTATCCATTCCATCGCCATTTTGACAAGTTTTCTTTATATAAACTTTTTTAAATTATTTTTTTTATTAAATTCTATTTAATTTATAATCAAGAATTTCGAATTTCCAGTTTAGGTTTTATTTTGATGCTTTTCATAGGAAAACTTGAACTCAAATTAATTTTGTTTTTTATTTGTCGACGTCCGAAAATATTTAAACTGTCAAATTGCCGCCGTCGTGAAATAAATGTTGCATTTAAAGCGGAAAAGAGAAAGGAAAATGCCGCGAAAAGCTGTGGCCCAGCCGAAAGCTGATTGTAAACACTTTGCACTCAACGCGGATTTCAATTTATAATTCCTTTTCAATGTGCCCAGGCAACGAAATGAAACGAAAAGTATTTCGGGAACAAATACGAAAAAATAAAGCACACAATAGAATTTTGATTTGAATTTTCTGTTAAGTCTTAGACACTGTGGGGCCTTGGCCTGGACATGGCTTCGTCTGCGACTGCGACTTGGACACTTGCCGCACAGCAGCTGTAAATAGAATAGAGTGAAAGGTTTATTAGTTAAAGTTGTGATAGCGAATCAGTTCGGGGAAAATCTGTGGAACTAATGCGAGCAAAGCAGAGAACTTATTGCGCTGAGGGGACTTAAGCCGCTGGCTCCAATGTAGATGTGTTTTTATGTTTGCTTAGTTGGCAGCAAATGAAAGCCAAAGTAATGTTATTGTTGTGCGGACTTTACAGGATTCGAAAAAACGGGCACTACTCGTGTGTGTGTGTGTGTGTTTGCTAATGTGCCTTGTTGCCCACTGCTGACAGCTGCCCAGCAGGCTTAATGCATGTTGGCCCTAAACAAAGCAAATTTCTTTACAGCAGCTTTGCAGCTGTGTGCATGCATGTTATCAACGTTGTGTGCATAACGACACAACTTTTCAAAAAACGAATAAAAAAAACTAATGAAAGGTGCTGACGCACAGCATGACGTGCGTATACTTGATATTGCATATTAAATCACATTCGCATTGGCATCTGTTGCGTTACGAAACGATTGACAACTAGCTATGAATTTCCACTCAGATAGATAGCCTTGAAATGTGTCCTGAATGGGGCTGTGAGTTCGCTGTGGAAGCCAAGAACTCTCTCTTTCTCCTATTCCATTCATTCACTGCATGCAGTGCTTTCACTCATTCCATATCAATGCTGGGAAAATCCAATGCGAGCTAATCTACTTTCCAATCGCTAAATGACAATGCAATGCGCCGTTGCGTATGCTACAAAAAGTTTAACTTCACAATGAAGTTGAGTTCGTAACACATGACAAGAACTATCACAACTACATAATATTACATATATATTTCTATCTATAGTCCATCGCTTTCCTATATGATGTGTGCGCAAGTAAAACACCTTATCAATGGCCCGCTTTGTCCAGATAACAGCTGATAAGGCGCTTATCTAACGCGACGGCTCGAAACGGCAACAGAAAACAGAAAAACTAAAACAATGGCTGACGCGTTGCTCGAGGATTTGTTTTGGGCTATATCTTTGGTGAAGTTCGTCAGCGAGGAGAAACGCAATTAGTGCGTCGCCTGCAAATGTTCAAATATAACTTGCACTTCATGCGGCTTCTTTTGCTTTTCTTTCCTGTTTTCCCTTTTTTTTCTGTTGCCTCAAAAGTTTGTGTAATTAAACTTTGAAGTGGAGAAGTGTAGACAGCTTGAAACTAATTGAACTGCCAACAGAATCGGAGCACAAGTGTTAAACGTGGATGTGCTTAAATGCGGTCCAGCAGTTGCCAGCAGGTAAAACTGAAGAGGATAATCGAAAGTCTTCAGCCTTAAGCTGAGATTCTGTGTAAAGCGATGCAAGCAAGATCTAAAGAGCTTGGGCAAGTTTTAACGATGATTTAATAAAGTCTGTAAAAATACTAACAAAAATACTGAAAATATACTGAATATAAAATACTGACTACTAAATTGCCTTTAAAAATAGTAAAAAAAACATCTTAACTCTGTCTTTAGTCTTTAGTCTTTAGTCTTTAGTCTTTAGTCTTTAGTCTTTAGTCTTTAGTCTTTAGTCTTTAGTCTTTAGTCTTTAGTCTTTAGTCTTTAGTCTTTAGTCTTTAGTCTTTAGTCTTTAGTCTTTAGTCTTTAGTCTTTAGTCTTTAGTCTTTAGTCTTTAGTCTTTAGTCTTTAGTCTTTAGTCTTTAGTCTTTAGTCTTTAGTCTTTAGTCTTTAGTCTTTAGTCTTTAGTCTTTAGACTTTAGTCTTTAGTCTTTAGTCTTTAGTCTTTAGTCTTTAGTCTTTAGTCTTTAGTCTTTAGTCTTTAGTCTTTAGTCTTTAGTCTTTAGTCTTTAGTCTTTAGTCTTTAGTCTTTAGTCTTTAGTCTTTAGTCTTTAGTCTTTAGTCTTTAGTCTTTAGTTTTAACTAATCACAAATTTCCCTGGTTTATAAATTTTAAATAATTACCGCTATTCCATTCTCTTATCAGCCAGTTTAAGCCGCGTTCGTTGTCTGCGAGAGCTAACGACTAACTGAACCTTTGGACCAAACGAATTCGTAATCAGGAAACTCAACACACGTTTCGTATTTTGTTAGAAATATTTGTAAAATTACAGAAATTTTTAAATGAATTATTCAACATTTTAATTGAAAATCCCGTTTTGTAAATTCAATTTTATATTTTTTGGAAAATTTGCAACTTTTTGTAATCATTTGGAAAATTGTTGTATATTTTATTTCAGAAACTTTTTGGATTGAGCTTTGCGGAAAAAGCGTCGAGCGCTCGCACGTCCGTCACGTTCCTTAGTCGCGTCGCAACTGTTTTGGCCGAGTGCGAGCGAGCAACCCGAGCAGTCCGCGCTGAACTCACCAGCGTTTCGGCTGGCCGTGGTGAATAAGTGGGCAGCAACTGTGGCCAGGCATCCTGCGCCTAACAGGTGAGTTTGCAACTGCTGACAGCTGGGCGGCCTGTTTAAAGTGGAGTGGGCTGGGTCGGGGTGAGCCGGGGTGGCTTCTGTTGTTTTGGGTGGTGAAAATTACTCATCGCGATGACTGCAGTGTTGACTGCTGCGGTGCGCATTTTGGTCGCCTTCTCTTCATTTCTTTTTTTTGGTATTTGACTGTCATTGTGTGGGTGTTGGCATGTGTGTGTGAGTGTTATTTTGGCGCGTTTTTAGCAACAAGTTTGGCAGTTGCTACAGTGATTCGAAACGGAGATAATAGACTGGACACAAACTGTTCTGAAAGTCAGAGCTGATTAATGTTGTATTTCAGAATATTATTGTATATAGTAGTATTAATAATATATAAATATTTATATATTGGTTTTGAAATTTATTAATATTTATTTATTTAATTCAGATTTATCATAATAATAATAATTATAGTAATAATTAATAATAATAATAATATTTATTTATTTATATTTACATTTATACTTTTATATATTTATTTTAAGTTTTTTTTTGTATTTATATTTTTGTTTTTATAATATTTATTTTCACAATTTATTTATATTTATTTATTTTTTATATATATTTATATTTATATTAATTTTAATTTATTTTTATTTATTTTTTATATATATATTTTTATAAATTATTTTATTTTATTTTTATATTTATATTTTTTTTTATATTTCCCTTAAATATAATTTATATATATTTTTTAAAATTTTATTTTTCTATATTTAGCTCAAGAAGTCTTAGCAACATCTTGCTGAAACATTCTCTCACACTCCATGGCCCCCTCTCAGCCCCTTCTCTCTCTATCTCGCGCTGCCCAACCAGCGTTCTCTGCAACAAACTGTTGAGCGCTCAGTTGGTGAGTCGACGCATTGGCGCAACACTTCAACAGTTGCCTGTCCGCCTGCCCCAACCAGCTGAAGTCGCTCAGCCCCCCACTCGCACCCCGTTCGCGGCCCACTGCCCATATATCGGCTGCTGCCAGTCAGCGTGAATTGCACATCAAATCGAATCGCGCCATGAAACAATCAAAATGTCAATTAAAACATGCAGCAAGAGCAACAGCAACTGGGATAACGGAAAATATTGCGTTTTCCTTACGCTCTTCTGGTCCATTAAGAGCCCTCCACCGGACCCAGGTGCGTGTGGCAAAAGGTGCGAAATAAAAATGCAAAGTTCGCGTTTGTCTCCTTGCCACAGTTTGCGCGCCTGCGGTCGCTGCTGCAGCAATATTTGTGGCACTCACGAGTGCCTTTACTTCCGCATGAATCATTTGCCGCGCTGCGCATAAATTCTTTGTTTTTGCCTTTTTATTTTGCTTTAGTGCTGTTGTTGGCACTTCACACTTGTCGGCTGGCATTTGCTTCGTCCTGCGTGTCCTGTCGCATTTTTTATGACCTGTCGCCGCCATCGTCTGCTGATGGGCTCCATTGGCATTGGCATTGTGTTGGCGGCTTTAACAATGGAATTCCAAGCATTTGATGAGCACATTTCTTGCCACTCGCTCGGGCATGCTGGAATCAGCATAGATCCCAGTCTGTCTGGCATTAATTATGATAAATGCGCTGCTAATAAACCTGATGTCAAGTGTCAGGCTGTCATAAGGCCACGCCCAACTGGCCCAAGTCGCCCGCTGGCGAGGCAGCGGCAGCCTAATGCATTTTCTTGTTGGGGAAAACTGTGCTAATGGCATTTCCTGCACGGCTCGCCATTAGCAGGCCAAATGACGTTAGTTGCTTAACGTGTTGCCGTCGCCCGACATTCTTCCGGCTGCAGCAGCAGCGGCGGACGTGTTCAGGTGTGAAGGCATTGCTGCACAAGTAGTCAATCGATGAGTCAGTTGACCGGCGCACGTGTCCATAGCCTGATTGCTAGTTGATGTCATGCTGTGAGCATGTGCACGCACACAAACAGACATAGATGTGTGTGTGTGTGTGTGCATTTATGCCATAACACTTTAGCCAATGCTAGTTGCATTAACGCTTATTCAATCAACGTTTAACGCAAATTGCCTCTTAAACTGAGCCTCGAATATCTATCTGTGTAAATAGGCGAATTATGGCAGTATAATTTGATTGGGCCCTAAGCGTGCCTGATAAATGCGCAGCAGTAATTGAAGCGTCGCAAATGGGCGCACACAGCCACACACACACCCACACAGACACTGACATGCACACATAATTGTGTAATAAAATAGGAACATTGTTCATGCCAATTACACACACAGATAACAACAGCAGCAGCCGCAACGGCAACAACAGCAACAACGTGCACAACATGTGGCAGCATAATGAAGCATATTTTTTTCTAAATATAGAATTCAGCTGCAGCGCAGCTGCCACAGCCACAGCGACAGCCACTGCTGCCACTGCCATTTGCCCGCAGACATTTTTTCTACATTTTTCTATAGCATACTTTTGTGCGCCATGCTAAAAATTTTGCTTACCTCAATGCCATTTAAATTGCATTTAATAGAAATAGTTAAATGTAAATAAAGTAAGTGCTTAAATCTATAAAACATCTGTGTGTGTGTGCGTGTGTTTCATTTATTCAAATGCGGCTTAATTGATACAGAATGCCATAAATAAGTAAAGCTTTTACTTGGCACATTGGAAATTTGCTTATTGAGCCCAGCTGGATGCCCGAATTCAGGAAATAAATTACGGGAGAGCGTTGGCAAAGGCCTAAAATGTGAAATATAATAAAAAAAAAAAGTTATAAAAAATAAATAAAAATATTTATGTATATATATATATATATATATATATTGATAGATTGATATATTCTCATATATATATTTTATATATTTATATTTATGCATGTAAATTTATATGTATTTTTTTAATTTTAATTCTTTTTTTTTGTGCAGAAAGTGTTTTGCGGTTAATGCCTGGGGTCACATTAATAATAAAAATTGCGCAAATATATTAAATTGCAAATAAAATTGCGCAGAAATGAATATTTAATTAAATAATATATTTCCTTAAATATTTTTATATAAATATAAATATAATATATATATATATTATATATAAAAATATAAAAAAATATTAATTTATTATTATACATATTAATTATTATATTACTAATAATATATATAGTACATATGTGTTATTAATATTACAAATATTAATATTTTATTTTTATGTATATGATTTAATATTGTGCTATAAATGTATGCCATTTTTATAGCTTAACAGATTAGTAAATCAATGAGTATATTAGGTTTTTTCCTCAACCTGTTTGCCTCTACAAAGAAATCAAATCGGATAACTCTAATTGCTTTGCGAGTGCTATGCAGTTAGCATCATCCGAGTACAACTTTCTTTTTGTTCTATTAGTATATATGTACTACAATAATATTTAATTAACTCTAGGCTTAAGCCTTCAATTTCTTTTACACATTTCCAAGTCAATTTGTTCGCCCATTCAAATAAAATAAATTCGTAGTCAATTAGTTTTATATACTCATTGTAAATACACATATATATAGGTATACTTCATTGATATTTAAAGCGTATCTCGCACACAACTTAATTCCATTCTAAATGTTCGGCTCAATTGCCGGTTGTTGTGCCTCTGCCTGTAGGCCATTGTCAGAGTTATCAAATTTCATCTAATTCATGCCCGCACGACGATATTCGTTCGCTCTTGAATCACTGACATTTGATATACGCAATTTATTTTGGTTCGAGCTCAATTGCTGCTAAACTGACTTTGCAAGTGGCAAATACTTGGCAATTATTCGAGTGCTTTGACCAAAGTACGTCTTGGTCGTGGCCAGGCAAATTTATTGTTTTCTGCTGGCTGGAAATTCCATTTGCATATTCAAAGACAGAAATATGCGAAGCATTTGACTTTATTGTTTAGTATTTATATATGAAGAGGAGAGGGGGAAATATAAAATAATAAATATAAAATATAAAATAATAAATATAAAATATAAAATATAAAATATAAAATATAAAATATAAAATATAAAATATAAAATATTAAATATTAAATATTAAATATTAAATATTAAATATTAAATATTAAATATTAAATATAAAATATAAAATATAAAATATAAAATATAAAATATAAAATATAAAATATAAAATATAAAATATAAAATATAAAATATAAAATATAAAATATAAAATATAAAATATAAAATATAAAATATAAAATATAAAATATAAAATATAAAATATTAAATATTAAATATTAAATATTAAATATTAAATATTAAATATTAAATATAAAATATAAAAAATAATAAAAATGTATTTAGTCAAAATAAAACTTCAACTTTTCGCCCTTTAAAATTTAAAGACTTCAATTTAAGACATATTACGTATACGCCATGTGCTGCGCAGCCAGCCATAATTAACGCTGATAATTGCATGAAATACCAATAACAATTTATTAAAAAGAAAATGCATCGCCTGAATAACAGAGGGCAATGCAAATGCAATTAAAATTTAAAGTGTCCCTCACTCTATATATATACAGACAAATACATGTTTATACACATACATTTATATGGAGCTCGCTCTGTGTTTTTGGCGCGTTTGAGCAGTTTACAATTCAATTTGGTATACAATTGCATAAAATTATGCGCAGCAGAGCGAGAAATTAGTTTTTTACTAGCAAACGTGGGCGACGTCAACGGTGTCAACTGTCAGCTGTGGGCGTGGCATGCCTTTGACTGTGAGCAGCGACAAGCGCCTTCGCATGCAGATGACGACATCATACGGCGTGTGTGTGTGTGTGTGTGTGTGTGTGTGTGTGTGTGTGTGTGTGTGTGTGTGTGTGTGTGTGTGTGTGTGTGTGTGTGTGTGTGTGTGTGTGTGTCACTTTCTTGACTGACTCGACTCGACTCGCTGCGCGCCTGGCCGCTCCTGATTTTGAGTTTGTTAATTATTGAGGCAATCATCAGTGTGCACCCCCCGCTGCCACTTGAGTCGCCATACTTTTCTTGGCCATTTCAATCGCTTGCTTTTAGCCAGCTTAAGCTGCTTGCCAAATTATATGCGCAATTATGAGCTCGTCGTGTGCTAAGCAACAGCTGCCAGCCAAGCACAACATCGCTGACAATTTGTAAACAGTTGTTGTTGTTGTTGTTCGAGTTGTTGTTGTTGTCGTTGTCGTTGCTAGTCAAGAGTTAATTTTAAAATCCATTTCACTGAGCTCATTAGCCTCATTGCCTTAACTTCTGGGCTTAGTCAAATTGTGGAAAAAGCACTGCGTTTATTTGCGTTTGATTTAGCTTTTGATTAAAGTTGATTAGAAACATTTTATATTTGTTTTTAGTTCATTAAGATAGATCTGAGAGGCTTTTCGCTTAGCTAAACAGACAAACTGCTTCAGTGTGTACCTTGATAGTCTTGCCTTGATTGATAGCTAGTCTTGGGTGAGCATGTTAAATCTGAGCATAATGGCTTTGTGTAAATGTATATAACAAACAAAAGGGGGCGTGGCAGCATCCACAAAAATATATACATATTTATATACTTAATCATCACAACAATCAGAGTCCATCTACCCAAGCTGCTCTGTCTACCTCTGCTGCAGCTCTTCCCACTTCTAAAAGATAACATACGACAAATAAATTATATTTTATTTAATTTATATGAAATTCTACTCAAACAGTTTGAAATTTTGATTTTGCCTGCCTGCCGCACGCCCTTGAATTACCTCAACGAGCAAATATTGCGCATACGCCACATGCTCCCGCGCAATGTTAATTTAGCAGCGCGCGAAATCTGCTGGCAGGTTCAATATCGTTCGGCTCAGCCCGTTGATGGGGTTTTCGACTGGGCATTAAACATAAAACAAGAAAAAAAAGCGACCAAGAGCCCAGCGCTGTGAGTGCAACGAACGACTACGCATTATCAGCGATTGGCATTGGGCAAACACAAACAGGCGCGCGGCGCGGGGAGAGAAGTGAAGAAAATTAAGTGAAAACGCCAAAACAATTTACATTTTGTTTACCTTACAACACAGCCTGGCCCCTTTTTGTAGTTGTGTGTGTGTGTGTGTGTGTTTGAGCGCGCTTTAATTTTATTTTTCTCACTTCATTTGGGGTTTCGGCTAAATTGTTTGGCATCGCTTCAACACTTTACATACATTTGCATACAGCAACAACAAGCGGCTTTAATAAATGAACTTTGGGCTAGGGCCGCCACCCCGCGCACTGGCAACTGGCGCAAGTGAAGCACTGCGACCATTAAAGCGTCGCGCTGAGCAAAAAAACGTAGCATACTTTTCTGCGCGCCTTCAACTTTTTATGGCCACTTTGCCAGGTGACTGTGTGAGTGTGTGCGTGTGTGCGTGTGTGCGAGGCTATGCGCTGCGTAGATTTCTTGTCTTTCCGCTGATTATTTGCAGCTTATTGCGTTTATGCGACGCTTATCGCATACGCATGAAAATCACATTAAGACGCGCCCCGCCTCACTCTCGCGCGCCTTGCTATGGCTGCTCGCTGAGGGACCTACATTAAGTAGGCGTCTACAGTTACTGCTGCTGCTGCGTAGCATAGCATAACTGTGATTCTACTTGTCTGTTTACGTAGCTCATTGTGCGGGCGCCTTGTGCTGGCTTAACTGCTTTGTTGCCAACTGTTTGATTAGCCCGCTCAGCCATGGGCCATAAGTAAATATGCATGCGAGGGCCGTCAGAGCAAAGTAGATATTCAATTATAACAAGTCTGAAATGAGTTAATTATGATTTGTATATATATTTTTTATTTTTTAAGAATTTTTAAAGATTTTTTCTTTTGGGTTTCCCTTCTCAGATTTATGCTTCATGGCTTGCCAATATCGTTAGCCTTTATACAGCTCATTCCTTCACAACTTCTCAATGGCCCCTCGTATTTGCTTTAGCCATTGCTGTAATATCATCAATTTGGCGCTTTTGTCTTATTTGGCCATTTAATCAAGGCCGCCAGCGTCCGTTAACTGCGTCAACATTTGTAGCCAACCCAAACCCAGTAGCTTCGGCTGCTCTAAATGAAAACATATATAGCACATATAAATATATACTATATATATATGTATTCAAGGTTAGTTTACTTTGCTTTCTATTTGCATAAGTTGTGCTGACGCTCCGCCTGCGCCGCTTATCGTCTTGACCTACTTAGCGTCTCATTTATTTATGAGAATTTAATGAAAACTTTTCAACTAAAATATGCAAATTAATTTGAATAATTTGCGAGGACTGGGCATGGGCATGGGCATGGGCATGGGGTGTGGCTGGGCTGTTGCTGGGCTGCTTCTTGGGCCACTCACCAAGATAGTTGCTTAAGGTTTATTGCTCACATTAGTTGTCAAATAAAAACTGAAATTTGCATAAATATTTGCCGAACTCCTAACACAGCTGTATTATTAGCTAAATATTTATTTTACAGCTTTCGTTCATAAACTTCTCCATTGTAGCCGAGAGAAACCTAATCTGTTTGCCTTTGTCACTTAGTTGTCGCCTTTCTCTTTGGGTTTTCATGCGCATTTTACGAGCGGCAAGTGTTTTCTTAATGGCCAATCAAAGACTTCATTTTGTCATAATCTACTAGTGGCAATTTCCGTTGATGGCCTAGAGTTCGGGGTGGAAGGGGCATATTAGTTTTGTTGAATATAAATATTTATTTAAGAAATTTTAATTCGTATTACTTATAAATAAACAAAAATAAATAAATTATAAAAATTATATACAAAAATATTTTTTAAAAACCTAAAAATCAGATTATATTTACAAAATATTTTTAAAATTAGATTTAGACATAAAAAAATTGTTTTTATAATTTTTGTGAGCTCAGATAAATTATTAAAAAAATATTTTCTATATTTTGACAATTATTTGATTTATATATATATATTTTTTAAATATTTATATAATTTTAAAATGATTTTATTACATTAAATTCATTATAAATATTTTCTATATTTTTTCTTCTGTAATTTAACAATTTTTTTATAATTTTGCTGAGCTAACATAAATTTATTTAAATTCCTTTAACTACTGCAGCTGCTCCTTTCATAGTCTCCCATCCTTTCCTATATGCCTCAAGTAAAATTAATTAAAATAAATTTCAAAAACCCTTCAGAGCTTCAACTCTAATGAGTCGACAATTAGATAGATGCTCACCCCAATTTTCGCTGAGTATAATGAAACGGAAGTGAAGTTGAAAGTGCTCAAATTTATGGAATAATAAAAAAGTTTTGCAGCCACGCCCCAGCCCTTAAGCTGCGCCGCTGCTACCCTTAATGCATTCGCAGAGCATTCAGAGCTAACCCTTTTATGCTTTTGGGCCAATGCAGATTCGTAGCCATAAAGCCATATGAAGTTTATGAAGCACACAAAATTAAAGGGAAATTGAGAGCGCAAAACTGAACCTGAACTTAAGCCGGGCTAAGTCAAGGATGCAGGATAAAATGCCTTTCAAATGGTCATTTGTATGGCCTGAAAAAGGCCGAATCCAGAGGCATATTGTTTTGTCTGCGCCGCAGTTAGACGGATATTATGCAGATTCCAGGAATATTTAAGCAGTTGCTAGGGCGAAGATTAAAGTTGACACCGTTCAGGGCAAGGAGTGAGAGAGAGTTGTCAGCTTGTCTGCTCGCATTGCTTCATTTATGCTGTTCGTGTCCGGACTGTGGGCAGTTGTAGTCCCGTATTGAATTCCGTACGTGCTGCTATCTGAGATGCCGGCGCGTGACTGGAGCATCATCAGCCCAGACCATATCCACCTCCCCCAACAGCAACTATGATGATGCGCTTTTGATAACTTGTTTGTGCGCTGCTAACTGACAACTTTTGTGTTGTAAGTCGACAGGCGGTTGGCGGCTGGCGTGCGGCGTGCGGCACGGCGACAACTTGTCGCCATCACGGTTGATAAATAGTTTCTGAGCTCTGTGAGCTGCGGCACACATAGCGAGAGCCTTGAGTGCTCCACTCCGTCGAATCCTTGAATCCTTGTATCACACGCGCCTGTCCCGCATAAGTTGATTGAAATTAAAAACAAGCTCGGCGATTTCACAGCCAGATAGACGCTGTCACAAGTTTGTATTTTGCTAACGGTAAGGCACCCACGTGTGCACACTCCCAGCTGTTCCTTCTGCCATCTGTCTTTATTCCCTTTGCAGCTTTAAAGCGTTGTCCTCGTCTTCTCTCTCTCTTGCTTTTTATTTCATTTCATTTCGCCTCGCTTGTCGGGCACATAAAATTTGATGCACTCGAGAAAGCGTGTAATGAAAACGCACATCAAACAGCAGCGCACATCAAATTGTCCTTTTCTTTAAATTACAACAAGATTTTACACTCAATGCCCGCTCTGACGTTTACGAGCTGGACACCTGTTTCGCCGGCATTAAGCACTGGGCAAGGCGGCCTAGGCTGGCGTTTTCCTCTTGACAAGGCTTAGCTTGAGCTGCAGATTAGCGCGAAGCGGAAGCGAGCGACGTGGGTGTCTATAGGTAATGCAGGCGAGCTTTATGCTGTAAGAATTAGCTTTGAGGTGCTTGAAGTGAAGGCTAAGCCCAAGTAGGTTTCTTTATATGGCTGCATAGCTAATGGAACTGAATTTTAAGCTTTAATGTGCTTGAGCTGCAAGCTAAGTATAAGTAGGCTTCTATAAATAGCTATGTACTTAATTTAGCCTAAGGCTTAAGCTTTAAGGATTAGCTTTAATGTGTTTGCAAGCTAATTCTATGTATGTTTGTACATATAGCTTAAAAGCTTGCGCAGTAGAGCTTTAAACATGAGATGTTAGCTTTAAGACGTCAGTTTTAAGTCAAGTGCAGGAAATTTTATATATGCCTAATGGATCAGAGACTTAAAGCTTTAATGAGCTTCGGCTGCAAGCCCAACTAAAAGGCTACTCTACTAGGGCTTCAGCTTCAGATATTAGCTTTAAGGTGCTTTAAATGAAAGCTTAGTCGAAGATGAATTTTATATATAGCTGAAGTATTTTTTACACTTATTACTTTAATTGTATAATTTAATTTTATTTATATTTATTTAATTTACTTTAAGAGGAAGTAAAACCTTACTTTGTTTCTATATATACCCAATCCAGCTGAACTTTCAGCTTTAATTATTAGCTAGAACTAGAACATAACTAGGAGTATATATGCAGCGATGCTTTAAGCTTTAAGTTAAATCTAAGTATAAGCTTTAAGATGCCATAAAATTTTACTGCGACCATCCCACAGGCAGCATTGGAACGCAAGGTCATATTTTTGGCTTCTTAAGAACTAATTTGTTATCTGCATATATGTAATGATAGTTGACTGCAGCCAATGGCTGCGCTTCTATTGATTTGCCCCAAAAGTTGCCTTGGCGACTGCCAACGGCCACAGACAGATCAGGTCTGCTTAGTGTATTGCTGACAAATTAGAAGGAGAAGAACTATAAATTCCAAATTATGGCAATTAAATAAAGCTTAAAGTGAACTGAGAGCCAGCACTCTATGATATCATTTGATAAAGGCACTTTGAACAGACTTTGAGCTGACTTTAATTGCAGTCGTTGTTAAGAGAGAGAGAGAGAGAGAGAGGGAATGCCACTCTTAGCTAGTTGAATTGGTGCTTAGCCAGTTTTTAGTAGTATCCAATGTCGACTGCACACATAAAACACTTGACAAATGCGAGTCGGGCTCGTGCCACGCGTCGTATGCGTAATAAACTGAAAGAGCAACAAATTTGCAACCAATTGAGAGCGGAGCAACAAGTGGGCGAAGGGCGGGACGATGGGGCCCAGTGCAATTTTAATGATATATTAAATGCCAGAGCAGACATAACGAGCGGCAATCAATGTTTACAGAATCGAACGACAGGCCACAAAGCGAGCATAAATAATTCATTTAGACATGGGACAGGGTATCGAATTACATGACTTTCGTTCACAGTGTCCTCCCGCTGTGCGTCCTTTTTGTGTCTAGTGTCTAGCACTTTTTTATGGCACCCCAGGGATATGACGCCTTATGAATGCCATTTTAATGCGCATACAAAAACTTTGACAATATTGAGAGCGGGATGAGAGTGGGGATGGAGCAGTGGAAGAGCTGGAGCAAGCGGAATTGAAATGTGACGTTTGTCGAGCGCATTGATACAAAGTTATTCACGCTGCCACACATACGTAAATCTATATATATCGAAGCGCTGTGCGTGCGTCATGCCATTGATAGAGCCAGCAGCGGCCACAGATAAACTCGCAGTGGAGCGGGGGCTGGGGGCTGCAGGGTGCCTGGCTTGGCTTGCTAGTCTATCAGACGTAAATGTATATTTGACGCACCACAAAACATTTATCGGGCGGTTCGCTCAATTTGCCAAAAATCTCAATGCCTATCGAGCCCATTCGCTCGCACAGTTTTCTATTGATTTTGCAAAAACTTTTTCCCTCGATACCCTCACCGGAAGTATGGCCGTAATGTGAGCAGGCAAGATATGAAGTCTCTCTCTTAATATTTGATTGATGGTGATAAGAAAGCTGATAGAGACATGGCTAGTGGTTGCCTGGCCTTGGGCCTAGAAGCTATTCTCACGTGCGTATCTATATCTTTGATTTTAATGGCTCAGTTAAGTTGTCTAGATATGGCCATAGCAGACTGTTTTTCTGCTTTTACTGCTTACAGTTCCTTCCATATTTATTTTTCCTTTTTTTCGGATTTATGAAAATATTAATATTTTTACAAATTATTTATTTTTTATTTAATTTTAAATGGAGTATTTAAAAAAAAAAACAAATTTATGAATAATTCTAAATAAAGCACTATAAAGTCTTGAAGATTTCAACATTTATTTATTCAAATTTTTTTATGGTACTGTTCTTTTTTTTATGAATTTCTGAATAATTGAAATTTTTTTTATGAATTAAAAAATTAATTTTTCTTTTTACCTATTTCTATAGTAAAAATGAAACAAATATTTTTTAATTTTTTTTTTATTTATTTATTTTTATTACAAATATTTTATTATTACTATATTATTTATTTATTTTTATTACAAATATTTTATTATTTTTATTAATATATACACATATACAATATTTATAAATATATTATTTATATAGAATATATTTATTTTAATAATTCTTATATTAATTATATTTATATTTACTTTCTCTGCCCGATCTGCAAGTGTATTCGTGCTTCGCTAGTCGAAAATACTTTTTCTTGCCATTGCTTCAGTTATTTCGTGCTCCTGCTCCTGCTCCTGCTGCTGTTGGCACTGCCCGCTGGAGTGGCTCTCGAGAGCAGTCTACGGCCTTTTCCGGGCCAAACCGCCTCGAAGCAATCGTATTTGTTTGGGTTCGTTCGCTTGGACTGTAAAGTTTTTTTGTGTTTTTGTTTGTATTTGTGGGCCAAGGCAGTTTTTCGTTAGCCTGGCTAATTAGCTGTGCGCTCTCGTCATCATTGACGTCATTTGCATGCACTGCCCCGACTTGAATTTCAATCAAAACATATTGCAAGCAGCCACGCCCCTCGCGCTCCCAGCGCCCCGCCCCCGTCGAGTCGACTCAAGCTGTTGTCTAAAGTTTTGAGGCTTTTGTCATGCCATTTCGAGAGGTGACTCCGAGGGGGTGGGTCTTGGGCCGCTCACCTGAGCGCACGTTTTATTTAAGTTTTCGCATTGTTTAGACTTATGTGTATTTGCTTAAATGTGAAGGGAGGGCTTCGCTAGGGGAGGGGGCGTGGTTGTGCTGCTTGGCGTCCCTCAACTTTGCACTGTTTGCTTTAACATTGAAAAAGTTTTTTGTATATTTTTTTGCATTTTTTTCCTCCTTCAACTTTTGCAACTGAGGTTTTTATGCCTTTCGCTTTCAAAAACAAAAATAAAAATAAATAAAATGTGCTTTGCCTAGGTGAGAATGAGGCTCAAAGTTGAGAGCGCGCTTTTCTTGCTGCTTTTCTTTTCCTATATATATATATTTATATATATAGGGTGTATATAGGGCTTATTGTCCCAGGCTGAACAAAAGGTCAATGTACAATTGACAAAGTCGCGCTGCTCTTGGCCCGGCCCACATAAATGGCATTTAAAAAGTTTCGTTTTATAGTTTCGCCTGCAGTTGGCAACTGCCATTCAAATGTCGCCGATTCATTTTCATTTTCATTTGTTGTTCTTTAGAGACTCCCGCGCCCCACAACAATGCAGCAAGAATTGCATTTATCACAGCCGACGCTCAATTAAAACTTGACAAGTTCCTGTTAACGCGTTGGCGGTCTTAGCTGTAGCTCAGTTGGAGTTTAAGTGATTGTTAACAAAGTGTTGAGGGAGAGTGAGATAAAGAAGGAGAGGGAGAGATATTTTACTTTTATACTTAATTGTGTTGTTCCACTCTTTATCTAGCTCTAGGTCAATAGGCACTTAATACACTAAGAGAAATATTTTTTTAAATAAGTAAAATAGAAAAACACTTAATTATTTTTATTGAAAATAAATATATATTTTTATTATATTATTATAATTTTATTCTTATAAATTTAAAATTAATTAATTAATAATAAAATTTATTAATTATAAATTATTAATTAATTATTGTTAAATTAATTATTATAAGTTATTAAAATTTAATATTTAATATATATATATATATATATATATATATATATATATATATATATATATATATATATATATATATATATATATAAAATTAAACTTATAATATATATAATTAATTTTTAAGAATTAAAAAAAAATGCATATTTACTGAATTTTAATTATTAATTAATTAATTTATTTTTATTTAAATTAAAATTTTGTAATTTAAAACTAAAAAAAGAAACTTAAAATTTACAACAAAATATTCCATTTTGGTCAACGAATTATTGTAATTAAATATATAAACATAAACATATTATTTTGATCATCAAATTATGATAATTTAAATTTTTATTCGCTTTAAAAGAATTTTGTTTTCAACAAAAATCGAATTATTGTAGTCTGTCCATATCTGTATTACCAATATATATAGATATATAATCATTCAGTTCACAAACAACTTATTCTGACTAATTCTCGTCGTATTGCCAAATTTATAACTTGACGCTGGCAGCGAGCAGATATCGCTTATCTATATCTCTTATTGCTTATTGGCAACTGATTAGACATGAACGGGGAATGCGGCCCGCTCAGTACACTCTGTCCACTCGAAAAGCTGACATCGACGCATAGCTGCTGCGATGATAGCCTTTATAATCACACTCTCCATTCTCACGTCAATATTTTTTATTGTTTCGATTATTGTTCAAATTAGACGAAAACAAAAGGCGAGGGAAGGCGTGGGCTATGTGATCAATGAAGGTACAGCATTGTATATATATTATGAATATCTATATACAATATTTACCTCAATTGCAACTTCTTTCTATATGCCAGCTCCCTTGTCATACCTGCCACCAGGTGGAGTCGCTGCCACCCATGGCCCCCAGCCCGTAGGTGTACCCAACTACTATCCACCACCTCCTGGCTATGCATATCCAGCACAAAATTTCAGGTAAGCTGCACAACAATGATGGCTTTAAAAAGAATGTTTTATCCAAAATTTACCTTTACAGCCAAATACAGGTGCAAGCTCAGGGCGTGCCACCGCAAACGCATAGGTGAGTTAAACTATCTTATTAAATCTAACATTACTTTCGTATTTATGCATATTTTGCTTATAGCATGCCGCCAGACTACCAGCGAACTGTGGCTGAGGAGCACAATGCAAATTCAAATTTAAATATTTTGCCCGCCAACATGGAAAAGTCCTCGACACAGCAGACGCACCAAGGCGCAGTCGAAACAGTTAGCCAAATCTAAGTAAAACATATGGCATAAAGTATTATATATTCTGCAACTGCACTTGTTTATTATTTATTGAAATATTTTCCTTACTATTATATAAATTAAATTACGGATATACAATATAAACTCAGTTTGAAATGAATGGCATAGCTGGTCACACTTGACCGCAGCTGTAATATTAACGATAGCTAGCTAAAACGATAGTTTTGCGGCAGAGTTGCCAAAACAGTTGATTCATTATTATGAAACAACTTTATTTAAAACATCATTTATATAAATTTAACTGAATTCAATCATTATTATGTATATTGTTTTCTATTTTAGCAAGTTTTTAATTAATTTTTTTATTTTGTAATATACTTAGATAATTTTAGCTTTTTTAACGCTACTTTTTTCGTCCTACAATCAGTGCGTCTTGGCAACTCTATCCGAGAGGTCTTCGTCGTGCAAACTTCTCGATTGCAACTTACATTTTCCAGTCGGAAAACAAAACGTATTATTTGTTTAATTAATTAACAAATTGCAAACGCAGTGACGTTTCAATTTCCTCATTAGCAAAATGTTGGTCAACGAAGCCAGACAAGTCTTGAGCCGCGCCAGCTCCCTGGCCGCACGTCATCAGGTGAGCAGCGAAGCTGTTAAACCGTCCTCCAGCGCCGCGAGGGCGGGTGCATAAGATATTTCGGCAATATTGTTATATAATAAATATTAAAAACATAGTTAATGCGCGATCTGAGCAGATAAAATGCATATTAAGTGTGTCGCAGAAATAATACAATTTTCGATTATGTAAACATTTCCGTCAAAAAAAAAATTTTTTTTTTCCTATGGCGTGACTCGAGCGCAAATAATTATCAAATTAATTCTGTCTCAATTTGCTGTTTAGTTGCGTGCAATCAGCAACACAACGCAGCTGGAGCAACAGGCACAGCCGAAGGCAGCGCAGGAGCCACAGATTAAGAAATTCGAGATTTATCGTTGGAATCCGGACAATGCCGGTGAGAAGCCCTTCATGCAGACCTATGAAATCAACATGCGGGAGTGCGGTCCCATGGTGCTGGATGCCTTGATCAAGATCAAGAACGAGATGGATCCCACGCTGACCTTCCGTCGGTCCTGCCGCGAGGGCATCTGCGGCTCGTGCGCCATGAACATTGGCGGCACCAACACGCTCGCTTGCATCAGCAAGATTGATGCGACCAGCCCGAAGCCCCTGAAGGTGTATCCCCTTCCCCATATGTATGTGGTGCGCGATCTGGTCCCGGACATGAACAACTTCTACGAGCAGTACAAAAATATCCAGCCCTGGCTGCAGCGCAAGTGAGTAGCAAATTGGATTCTGATTGGAAATTTACATTGATTCCGCTAATCCTGCACAGAAACGAAGCTGGGGAGCAGAAGGGCAAGGCCCAGTACTTACAGTCTGTGGAGGATCGTTCCAAGCTGGACGGCCTGTACGAGTGCATTCTGTGCGCCTGCTGCTCCACCTCTTGCCCGTCGTACTGGTGGAATGCCGAGAAGTACCTCGGCCCGGCTGTGCTCATGCAGGCCTATCGCTGGATCATTGACTCGCGTGATGAGAGCACTGTCGAGCGCCTGAACAACCTGAAGGATCCCTTCAGCGTGTACCGTTGCCACACCATCATGAACTGCACGCGCACCTGCCCGAAGGGCTTGAATCCGGGTCGTGCCATTGCTGAGATCAAGAAATTGCTCTCGGGCTTAGCATCGAAGCCGGCTCCCAAAATGGAGACTGCGGCGCTTCACAAGTAGAGGAAATATTTCGAAACCCCTTCTGTGACCCCTCCTCAGTCCCTCCCAACTAGCAGCAGACTATAATAATGATAACCAACTATCATTTGCTTATTGTGTTTATAATTTATTTAAGCTTAAAGTAAACGAAAATTGTTATTACAGTTTGTAAAGGGAACTTTGTAATCGCAACAGTAACTAACTAACTAAACGGTGTATCTATGCAATGCCTCTCCTTTTAGGGTGCTGTGGGCGAGGCCTCGTCGTTCATTTGTATGTCGTCGGCTGAGTAAAAGTCCTGTGTAACGGGAATGACACGATCGTTTGTCTCATCGTCTTCCTCGTCGTGACTATCGGTGTCTTCGCTGTCATCGTTAGCTGTGGGAGGAAAAAGTTAATATCTGTTAAATATTTATATATTGTTGACTTACCATCCTCATCATCCGTTTCGACGCCTGTAATGGTGTGCACCTTGCCCAGTGGCTGCAAATCTGTGGCAGCTGTCTTTAAGGATTCACGCTGTAATAGAAATTTATTAGTATAAGCACATACATATGTATATATTCATGTCAGACATACCCAATTTCTGCGCTCGTCCTCGTAGCGCTTCGTTTGCATCTCATCATCGGATGTCATATCGAACCAAAAGCGATTGGCCACCGTGGGCTTAAGATTTGGAAAGAATGGAATCATGGACATCTTTGCAAAGCTTGAAATTATTCCTTCAATATTGCAATTTAGCGTCTATTTATATTGGCAGCAAAATTCTTGAGACTTTCTGGCAACGCACAAATATATCGATAATGCAGCCGTGCTGGGAATGTTCATTTATCGTATTGTATTTGTTGTGCATTGAAACTCGGAACACAAATATGATTGAAATAACTTGCAATGATCGTCTGGGCAAAAAGGTAAGTTTATTTTATTTAAATAAACCACAAGTTAATGTTGTCTCATTCCGCCCTGCAGGTGCGTGTGAAATGCAATCCCGACGACACAATTGGCGACCTTAAGAAATTAATAGCGGCACAAACTGGCACAAAACATGAGAAGATTGTGCTGAAGAAGTGGTATACCATCTACAAGGATCCCATTCGTCTATCTGATTGTAATGTTACCTATAATGAGTAATGTAATTTGATTCACATTGATAATCCGCCTCTTATGGTATTTGCAGATGAAATTCACGACGGCATGAATCTGGAGCTCTACTACCAATAGCCTGAGGTGCCCCATCAGCTGTTGTACCTATACGAAAAGTCTTTTATATTCTGTAATAATACGACAAAACAATATATTAAATGTAAACTACGTTTTTACTTAAGAAAATAAGAAATATTTCGTTTATATGTTAACATTACATAGGTACATGAAATATATTGAGAAGTATTGTTAGCGATGTATCGCCAGAGTCAAGTATCGTACCTAAAACATATCGATACATCGCAAAAGAATCGTCTCACCATCAGAGAGTAAGTGTATCGACGCACTCGTATTTTTTCTGCTGTCGGCTTCGGACGTGTTTTTTTAGGTGCACAAAATCTA
This sequence comes from Drosophila peninsularis, assembly GCA_035047485.1. Taxonomy (NCBI): domain Eukaryota; kingdom Metazoa; phylum Arthropoda; class Insecta; order Diptera; family Drosophilidae; genus Drosophila; species Drosophila peninsularis. The sequence continues at coordinate 7,380,956 of JAWNPN010000035.1, forward strand.
TTAATAAATCAACAGAACCGTCAATAAAAATAATAATAAAAATAAAACAAATTGTGCAAAAGCACATTAAATAGAAATATATTCTTGAACTAAACGACTTGAATGTGTGAAAAGTAAGTGATTAATATTCACAACGATTGTACATGTGTGTGTGTGCCCCGCATTACCAATTGGCACGCTACATAAAATGAAAGAAAAAAACTCGACGCGGCTTTTGCCGTTTGCTGACGCACGGGTCGGAAAACTTGTTTAGATTTTCTCGCATTTCCCCAAAAAACAAAAAGAGTTGAGTTGCGCGTGTTTTTCGCTGCGACGCATTTTATTGATTAACGCCAAACTTTTGTTTGTTTATGGCGGCGTGGTTTATTTATTTTTTTCGTGTTTACATATGCTCGGCGTGAGTGCCCTTAATGCGAAAACTGCGGTGCTTCGGCTGCACTTTCTGCCGACTTCTTCGCAAGGCCCACCCGGCAACGCAGCTGCCCGTCGTTATTTTTAGATCTATGTTGCGCTCTCATTGCGATCTAATTAAAATTCTAGCAACTGCGCTCATTTCCACACGCATTGCATAATTTTGTAATATTAATGATAATGTGTTTCAGGCCGATTTGTTGGCCACTCGAGCGTTAAAGAAACTCAGCAACACGCACGCACGCATATAGATATATATGTATGTGTGTGTGTATGTATGTATGTGTTCAGCGTTTCGTTAGACCTTATTTCATTAACAATTGTAATGCTCGCTCGTTCGCTCGGGCCCCCTGCCCAATGCTCATTGTGATCTGAAGTTCACAGTGTAAACAACCCACGCCCATTACACACACATATGTATATATACATACTATGCACACACACAAACAAATGCTCGGCATTTATTTGTTGGCCCCCCGTTAATTGTTTATTCTTTTCGTTTGCAGCAAAACTCTTTAAGCAACAGCCATGAGCGGAACATCTTATCAAATTGAGACGCGCCGGCGTTCGCGCTCAAACACGCCATTCCTGCGCTCGGGCTGCGATCATGACAACTGCGAGCACGCCGGCGAGGAGGGCCATGTCCATCACAAGAAGAAGAAACAATCTGTGGCGCCAAATGTGCAGTGAGTACACTTGAGCATATCTAAATCCCTTCGCATGCCCAAAAATAGAGCACTGCTTATCAGCTGCCAGCACTGAAAAGGGATGTGGAGAGTAGGGGAGAGTTGCTCATTAAAAGTAACGTTACTTGAGCAATTGAACTAAACAAAGGCGCGTCATAAATGCGAAGCGCACAGATACCAATGCAAGCCAAGCGCACATGGTCAGTTCGTGTATGCGCGCCTTTTGAATGTATTTGTGCACATGACGTCATCTGCTTGTTATTCACACTCGGCGCGAGAATGTTAATTTCGATCGAGCGAAAAGGAACGCTTGGCAGACTAGAGATGCGCAAAGAGTCACGTCAGCTAGTGACTGCACTGACTGTCACTATGACTTTTTGCGCAGTCAGTGCACAATGGTAATATGTAAATCAGAGTGGCAACACTGAAAAGTAGGGTAACCCAATAATTGAGAAAGAAGAAATTTATATGATAAAATATGTTTGAGATGACATCATTGCTCTTGCGAGCAATCGCGCTCAACGCCTGAGATTCATTGCCAAGTAGAGCGCGCTCAGCTCTGATGCAAATGATTTATACAGGGTCTTTGACTGTTATACAGGGTGCGCAATCGCGTTTGTTTTTGGCGCGCGAATTGAATCAGACGTGCGTTTTGTATCATTTTCGTTTCGTTTAGTTTCTTTGATGACGACATCAGCCAGCCGGGAGGCGGAGGCAACTTGGCCATGAGAGCTTCGTTTTCATATCGTTAAAAGCCACAAAATAAAAAACCAAATGCCGTTGCTGGTTTTTGTTGTTGTTGTTTCGCTTGCTGAAGGTCAGAGGCGTTTCTATTTGTAAAGCATTTGTGAGCATATTTCGTAGTTTGTTTTGATTCACATTCTGGCTATTATTTATGTTAGCTATAGTGTTTCCGCTGATATCAACTAACTTGTTTGGCTATTTACAGAACGATTGTGGAGGAACACGTGGTGCAGACCCAGACAACCACCCAGACCACCAGCAGCACCGCCATCAAGAGCGGCAACAAAACCACTCGCTCAAAGACTCAGCTCACATCTGACTACTCGAGCGGCGATGCAACGCCAGAGTCTCGGGGCAAGGCTTCCACGGTGACCACCATGTTCACCAATACCAGCAGGCGCTTGGGCAATGCCCTCAACAGCCTGACTGCCGTCACCTCGACGCCACGCAGCCAGCTGGAGACTACACAGAATGTGTTGAACACCACACAGGAGCTGCACCAGCAGCAGCAGCGCACCAAACGTTCCAATGGCAATGCCAACTTAAGCGCCGATCACTTGGCTTACATCGAGTACAGAGATGCCGGCGAGTACTGGAAGTGAGTAGCTGACAAACAGAATTTGAAGAATTGCAGGAGACGTTGACAAAGCTGTCTGTTGGCTTTATTCAACTCTGTCTCAGTTGAACTCGTCTTCAAATTCTATTGAATCTGAACAGAATCGTAACTAACTTTCGCATGTCTCTTGTAGCAAAACGCCGAAAACAGATTATACCTATTCGGAACTATCGCCGCATCGTCGCCAACTCGCACCGGGCATTGTAGCCATGCCGAACATGTCGCGTCGCAGCCTGGATAACCATGATGAGCGCGTCAATATTATGGTCAATCGCAATCCAGCTCAGGAGGAGTTCATACGCCGTCGCTACCAGGCGAACTACGCGCATTTGGCCTACGATTCGGGCGACGAGGCGGACAACACACACTTCGGCATGAAGCAGCAGCAGAAGCAGCAGAGCTGGTGGTTCCTGCGTATCATCACCGCCATTGTGAGCAGCGTTAGCAGCGTGTGGACGAGCATTACTAACATTTCGGAATCGGAGACGAGTGCCTATCAGAACTACTATGGCAAGCAGCAGCACCAGCAACAGAAGCATGGCGTTATCGTCTCCAGCCTGTTGACGTTGATGCGCTATATCTACTTAGGCATTGCCTCGGTGCTCAGCGTGGACACCTGGCTGCTCAGGTCCAAGGATACGGAGAACAAGTCGAAGAAGCGTTTTCTAATCTTTTTGCTCATACTTTTGCCACTTCTACTGCTAACGGGTGAGTGAATGTTAATGGAAATTTGTTAGAATACTAGAGATTTATGTATAAGTATTTATATTTAATGTAAAATATGTGAACGCGCGTGCATACGCCTTGACATTGAACGCCAGCCAAAGGCTTACCTTGAATGGCTACAAGTATATATATAAATATATATATGCATATAGTTCACCTCTCCGCTGAGCGTATTTATAAAACTTGTCTCTTGCCTGTGGTCGTTGACAGCCACATGACGTCAGCAACAAGTTGTTTGTTCGTGCTGCGGTTGTTGATATTGATATGGAAAATGTAGGCATAATTTCCATGATGAAAATCTCAGCAGAGACAAATTCATTTACGTTTAATTACAATGTGGAATGCTTGGCACAGTTAAAATAGTTTACGTAGTTCTTAAGACTAGATTTTATTGTCAGCTGGAGAATTGATAAGTATTGTTATGGAGATATGTATGAGACATATATGAGATTTATAAGAAATATGTTGAGATTTATAAGACTTCCTGAATCATGAATCTTTACGTGCTTATAAAGTTGAAAAATATTTAATAATAATTAAAGTATAGGAGATAACAAAAAAATAATAAAAAAAATATATATAATTTTTTTAAAATTTAATTAATTTATTTTTTTTAATATAATTTTTTTATTATTATTTAATTTTTAAAATTAAAAAAAAATTTTATTTTATAAATTAAAAAAAAAAAATTTAAAATATAATAATAAAAAAAAGTTATAAAAAAATAAATTAATTAAAAAAATATAAAAAATGTAAATTAATAAATAAAAAAATGATATAAACAATAAATTGTATTATACAATAATTGAAATCTATAAATTAATAACATTTAAATAATATCTTAAATTTATATATTAATTAAGATTCTCATGCAAGTCATAAACTTTTCAGACTCCATAGAACTTATCATTTCAATAGCTTCCAATATTCTAAGTTATTCAGTAGGTTCCCTTAGCATTTTATTGACGCTTAGCTAATTCTGCAACTTTTGTAACTTTTCAGGTCTGTTCTATTATCTGCATCCCAATGAAAGCTTCCCACCCAAATCCCTAACTCTTAACACATTCACACTACCCGAATTGCCGAAACTCGATGTTGACGCCTATTTGAATGGGGCCCAGTACGAGGCGCTGCGCTCGCAGGCCGTCGACCAGGCTGTGCGCGTGCGCGACTGGGCCGACGATTACCTGGTGTATTTGAAGACAATTGGCCAGAATGTGGTCAACAAGGGGCGTCAGTGGTTTCAGTCGAGCGGCGATGACGTCCATTACGAGCGTATTTAATGAATATTTCATGCAATTCTGCTTTCGCCTTGGCCATGAGCTGCTGCAGCAGCTGATCAACTGATCAACTGAAAGAACTGCTTCCGGCGGCAGCTCGCAATTTCTTCAAAACTTTAATCTTAAACCAAGATTCAATTCAAGTACAAATTCAAGCATTTGCTTAGCATTTCCTCTAAAAACACTAAACCAAGAAAACATTTCTCACTCAACTCAGTTTCATGTTACATTTATTTTTTGTTTATCTGTGACAAAGCTATGTACATATATGCATATGTATATCAAGCAGATATATATATACTTTTGTGTTCGCTCTGAATCCCACCAAATCATGTACATCCACATCACACACACACACACATACCCTACATCCAACCCCTTCCCCCCACACCCGCAATATGACGCAATATGGAGAAGGATAGAGAGAGAGAGGGCGAACAAACTCGCTGCGCTGTTCAAATTGAGCAAAAAACAAAATCAAATATAATTCAAAAATACATTAAATTTAAATATCGTCCTTTGTTGTTGTACACCTTGTCATTGGCCACCGCAATTGAGCTTTGTGCAATTATTTATAATTAATTAAAAGTATATTTAATTGCACAATTCCAGTTCCGAATCCGTTCCAATTGCAATTTCGTACAACGTTTGAAGTCAAATATTTTCTCTGTTGTTAAACAACGTTTCAATTGTATCCGTTCACTGTTTGCCTTTGTACTTGTCGAAAATAGAGAACTTTCATTTGATTGTAATAAACGCAAACAATTTCACAAACATTGACCAAATACAGTACAAAATTTCACAAAGTAAATTGTTTTATTTGCCATTTTATTGAGCTATGCCACGCGAGTGCGATTGCGCGTCGAAATGGTAAGTAAAATACACTTGGAACACTTTTAAATCGAACAGAGACTCTATCCTTCTGCATTTGTGCTCATTGGCGTCGACCCGACAGATCCCCATCCCTTTCGGTATACACATATATAGAAAAAGTTGCAAATGTGGAAGGATATAAATCTGTTGTCTTGCGTCTGCCTTTGCTGATTGTCTTGCTCTCTTGCAGGTTGGCTGCTGCTGCCCGAGGAGCAGCGCGTGGACTATCTGCAGCGCTCGGAGGCGGCTCTGCTGCCTTTGCCTGTGGCCATCTTTGCCTCGCTGCGTGGCGGCTTGAGCCAGGCTGGGGCTGCCCTGAAGGCACTGTGGCTGCCACAGGAGCAGCGGCATGCAGCTGGGATTAAGTTTACCATGGACCAAGTGCCTCAGGACATACAGAAGACGCTGACTGCGCAGGAGTACGAGTATATACTGAATCATGTCAACAGCTATGTGCAGGAGCTGGTGGAGCTGAAGCTGCAGCAAGCCAGGGAGCAGGAGAAGCAGCAGCAGCAGCAACTGTCGCCGCAGCAGCTGCAAATCATAGTTAAGCTCATGCGCGAGAATCTGCAACAGTTCGTGGATCAGCAGGCGCAGCTCAGCGAGCAGCAGCTGGCGGACGTGGTGCTGCGCCTGAAGCTGGAACTGCAGCAGTCGGACGAGTGGCAGGCGGCAGGGCAGGTGAAGCTGACGGCCGCACAGCTGGAGGAGGTTACGCGCTTGGTCAAGGCGGAGTTTAAGCTGGAGGAGCAGCACTACACGCTGCTGCTGGAGCGCATCGACTTGAGCTCGCTGCTCGGGCAGCTGCTAGGCGCGCCAGAGCTGGCAGAATTTGTCGACGCGCGCATAAATCTTGGACTGCAGCAACAGACTCAGGAGGAGGGCTCGGGCCAGCTCGGCTCGGCTGCGGCTCAGCAAATCGAGCAGCTGAACAAGGAGATCGCATTCATCAAGCTGGCGCTGTCGGACAAGCAAATGGAGAACGCCGATCTGCAGCTGTCCATAAGCGGCCTGAAGCTGACGCAGGACGACTTGCTGGCGCGCATGCTGCAGCACGAGCTGGCGCAGGATCAGCGTTTCAGCGGGCTGCTCGCCGAAATCGAGAGCAAGCTGGTGGCTTTGAACGAATCCCAGTTTGCGCTGCTCAACAAGCAGGTGAAGCTGACCTTGGTCGAGATACTGGGCTTCAAGGAGGCGGCGGGCGGCAAGCTAGATGACGTGGATCTGCAGAACTGGGTGCGCAGCATGTTCGTGGCCAAGGACTACCTGGAGCAGCAGCTGCTCGAGCTGAACGAGAAGACCAACAACAATCTACGTGCGGAGATTGAGCGCTCCAGCCTTGTGCTGATGGGCGACATTAGCGAGCGGCTCAAGCGCGAGATACTGCTCTCTGTGGAGGTGAAGCAGAATGCCAGCAGCCAGGAGCTGAAGGCGCACATGCACGAGGACAATGTGCGCAATATAGTCAAGTCCGTGCTGGCCATTTACGATGCGGACAAAACGGGTCTCGTTGACTTTGCCCTGGAGTCGGCGGGCGGGCAAATACTCTCCACACGCTGCACCGACAGCTATCAGACCAAATCGGCACAGATCTCCGTCTTTGGCATACCCCTCTGGTATCCCAGCAATACGCCCCGGGTGGCTATATCGCCCAACGTGCAGCCAGGCGAGTGCTGGGCCTTTCAAGGATTTCCCGGATTTCTGGGTAGGCAAAGGCAGCCAGAGAAGGTGCAGATCATAAACCACTTATTTACTTGCAGTGCTGAAGCTCAACTCCATGGTTCACGTCACGGGCTTTACACTGGAGCACATATCCAAGAGTCTGTCGCCGACGGGACGCATTGATTCAGCGCCACGCAACTTTACCGTATGGGTGAGCTGTTCACATAGAAAAACCTAATTCATCTACTAATTGCAATATCTTTAAGGGTCTGGAGCACGAGAAGGACCAGGAGCCGGTGCTGTTTGGTGAGTATGAATACGAGGACAACGGTGCCTCGCTGCAGTTCTTTGCCGTCCAAAACATCGACGTCAAGCGTCCCTTTGAGATAGTCGAGCTGCGCATCGAGACCAACCATGGCCAGCCGGATTATACGTGTCTCTATCGCTTTCGCGTGCACGGCAAGCCGCCAGGCGTATAGATCCTGAGCGTTAAGCTCCCACTCAGTCAGATGTACATAATGTCAGTGCCTTAAAAAGGAAACTTTACAATACTTACCAGAAGTAGAAGAGGAAGAAGGAGAAGAAGCTGAAGCAGAAGCAGAACTACAACTACTTACAACATATGCTTAAGAACTAGTTATACGTTAATTAAAAAGGAAGTGAAACGTAAGGCTATAGTTGATAAGTGTTTTTGTATGATATTAAGTCGGGGCAGTGTGTAAATCATAATCAGAGTATGTATATATAGATATGTGTCAGTGTCCTATAATATTTATTATGATTTAGTTTTGCATTAAGTCTCTTACTCTAAACCTATTCAAGACCCAAGAGCGTAATCGAAATTACTTTTAATTTGTTCTTTTGCCATTTGTAGTATGTTCTTGATAGTCATAGGCTTACGACTAACTTAACTAAGCCATCTACTTGCTATATACAGAGTTATATACATATAGTTTTAAGTTACTTTTAAGTTTCTAACTTTTACGCCAGTTGCCATAGGAATTGGAATTGGAATCGGAATCGGAATTGATACAATAGCTGAATTATAACTGAAAATGCCACGCAATAGCCAAATATCTCAGCTGAATTTACATATCTCGAACACATTTAACCATTTCATCAATTTGTATACGCTCATAACTAATTTATACGCTAAGAAGTTGAACCCAAAAATAGTTTGTAAATGAATAACATTTAAACGTTATCTGTAGAGCCCATTGTTGTTACTCATAAGACCCCAAACAACTTTTAAGCTAATTTAACAGATTCTTCAGTTTGCAGTTTGCCGAGTGAATTCAAATAAATGCGTTGCACAAATTAAATCATAATTGTAAATGTAATTGTGAAAGGGAAAAGCGAAATTAATCTCGATTATAAGTTCCTTTGGCTTGGCAGTTGAGAAGTGCTCGAAGCGCACTTCGAATGGAACTTTCAATTAATTGAATTTTGAGTTGACTTTGCCAACAATATACATATATGTACCGTTATAATTTGTTGTAAGCTCATTAACGGCTTGACGGCATTCCAATTAGAATTTTGGCTGTGTGCGCGCCCAGACAATCTGCTGCCTCGCAGGCATTTCAATTCCAATTTAATTTGTTGCACATGTGCAGATTGTTATTTGACAGCATTCCACTTGGCCAAATTGATGCTGCAATTGCAGGCGGGCCTGCAAGATTTATATGAGCACACACACACATGTATATATACATATATATTTAAATATTCCACGCACTTGACGTAAACGGGCCAGCCATTAATATATATATATGTGTGTGTGTGTGTGCTTGTGTGTGTGTGTGTGTGTGCATTCATGTTTTAGGCAAAGCCGCTCTGCCAAAGGAGTTCATATTTGTTAGCGAGCGCAGGGCACGCACTTAATTAAAAGCCGCCACCGCCTCCGCTGACTGAGGTACAAACTCCCTCACCGACTGACTGAGTGACTGACTGAGAGGCTGGCGGCCTGACTGATGGGCTGACTGAATATTTGCTACGTTTTGGCCAACGCATCGCTTGCAAAATAGATGAAATTGCAGTGCTTAAACTTGCGGAGAGCTATGCAAGAGTTGGGCCTTTTGGTTGAGCGGGCTGCGGAACGTGCTGTCGGCTTCTGACTCAACTTAGAGATGAGCGCGTCAGCGTCGCGTACTCTTGGTATAGACTTGGCAGTTGACTCTAGCTGGAGCAGTGGAAATGATATTGGAGAGAGTTGAAAAACGTGGATTTTATATTAATGTTTTGTTTTTTTTTCTGGTGACAAAATAAATTTAAATAATTTTATTATTAAATTATTTATTTATTATAATTAGTCCATATAAAATATATAAAATATTTAAAAATTTTTTTATTAGATAATATTTATTAAATATATAAAAAATAATTTTTTTATATATTTGAGATTTAATATAAAAATATAATATCTATACAAAATTAAATATTAAAAAAAAAAAAATTAAAAGTAAAGAATTAAAAAATGTTGTATATAAATTTTTTATATTTAATTTTTTTTTTATACATTATAAAAAAAATTTATTTTTGTATATATTTGATATCAAATCTCATATACATTGCTAAGCACATAAATATACTGTATTGAGCATTTGGAAATTTCTATATTTATTTTTCGGGAAAATCGAATCTAATGAAAATCTTTTCTCTCATATAAAAAATACCCTAAATAATATTAGGAACATATTTTAATATTTACTCACTTCTTTTCACAGCAACAAGAATCACGACACGCTCCCATCTCTAATCGCTGTCTAAAGACATATTTCAAGTGCTTCTCTATAGGAGCTGTGTGTCTTTGTGTTGCTCTGCCTCTTTCTCTCTCTCTCTCTCTCTGTCTCTGTCTCCCTTAGTGTGTGTAATTGCTGAATGACATTGCCCTTTCCGTTTCGGCCGCCGCACAGCCGCCCACTCTGCGCACACTCTTTGTACGTGTTTATTTGCAAATCGCCTTAAATTAGTGGGCGTAACGGCCAATATATTTGGCTAAAAGCAGCTTGAAAGGAAAGTTTTAATATTTCCTTTGTCTCGTCGCTGCAGCAAGTGGAAATTTATTTGGGCCTCATTAGACCTGCACAGCGACCCGCTCATTAGTTTTTTTTGTTCACCTGCGGGGCGGGACGGGGCGTGGCGTTAATTTGTTTACACAAATCTTGCACTGCCGAAAGCCGCATTTGTTTGACTTGCGCTCAGGAATTTCCATAAAAGTGCGAGAGAGAAAACTTAAAAAAGAGATGGAAAATGGTAAGTGGAAAACAACTTTAACTACTCGAAAAGTTTGCAACAATTGAACAGCCGCTAAAAAATAGTGACTAATGAGAAAAGTTTTAAGCAGCAGCATTACAAATAACCTTTCGCCTTTAGCCCGGATTTTTTCAACTTTTATTTTCTATTTTGCACTTTTCACTTTTTTCCCACATTCTATTGAATTTGTACAGCAATTTTGGCGCAAGGCGGAAGTTGGCTTAAATCGCTGCATAGTTTATTGCCTGCCCCTGTTGGCACGCGTCGCTCTTATCGGCGAGCGACGCACAAAAATCACAAACTTTGACACAACTTCGGCTGGCGCTGATAAGCATTGAGAGCGCTCATAGCATAAAATACTTTGGCCAAGTATTTGGCAATAAGTGTATATGGGCCAGCGCCTGCCAAGCAGCGACCTTTATGCGCATTTGGGGAACTTCGGCTCTAGCTGGGGGCCATGCGGCTGCCTGTTGTGCCTGTCATATCCTGTAAGCAACAGTGTCAAGGGATATGTGTTGCTTCTGATAGATGTATTTAATTTCTGTTCAGTTTATGCAAGCCAAAAGTTCAAATTTGTAAGCGGACTGCAGATAACGTCTGGGTAAAAAAAAAACATAGCATACTTTTCAGCTGAGTTCAGTATGCCCTGTTGTAAAGCTCTCTACGGTGCTCAGGGTTGTTGAGGAAGCGTATTATATATAAGTGCTGTTATTTAAGGTACTATTGAAGTGAAGAGCTGACATTTGGAATATATTCTTGTATATAGTATATATAGGTCTGTTAGTGGCGTGGCAAACCGAAACTAAGCTATGTCTGTGGAAGCAATAGAGCGGGGATTATGAAGTGAAGGGTAGAAAATAGTGGATGGATAGTAGTAAGGTAGTAATTAACAATAATAGTAGAAGCGGTATTTTAAAGTTGTAATAGTAGCAGATATATAGTAGTAGATAAATGGTAGTATAGTAATAATAGTAGTAGATAAACAGTATAACAGTCTACTACTACAGTTAATCTACTGGGATTAATGGGTCGATAGAGGCAATAATAGTAAATAAATAATAGTATTGTACTAATAGTAGTAGAGAAATAGTAGTATAGCGACAGTAAATAGATAGTAGTAGTAGAAAGTAGTAGCAGTAGCAGTACTATATAGTGTTGGTAGTAGATTAGTAGTAATAGTTGAAAATAACAGTAGTAGAAATTAGTAGTAGATTATAATAGTAGAAAGTAGTAGTAGAAAGTAGTAGTAGAAAGTAGTAGTAGAAAGTAGTAGTAGAAAGTAGTAGTAGAAACTAGTAGTAGAAATTAGTAGTAGATAGTAAGAGTTGCACGTAGTAGTAGATAGTAATAGTTGAAAGTAGTAGTAGTAGTAGTAGTAGTAGATAGTAATAGTTGAAAGTAGTAGTAGTAGTAGTAGTGGAAAGTAGTAGTAGAAATTAGTAGTAGATAGGAATAGTTGAAAGTAGTAGTAGTAGAAAGTAGTAGTAGAAATTATTAGTACCAGATAGTAATAGTAGAAAGTATTAGTACCTGATAGTAGTAGTAGATAAGTAGTAGTAGTAGCACTCGCTGTATTATTAGTAGTAGATTATCAGTAGTAGTAGTACATATATATAGCAACTGGATACAGCAGTTGATGACCCCCTTTGCAGATAGACCTATACATGATCCGCCAATTGGCAAAATATCCAATCGTAGTCCATTGCCCACATCATTCTATCTCGCATACTGCCAAAAATATTATTTTGTTAATGTGCTCGTGGCAGCACTGCGACAGGGCGCACGCATGTGGGGCATGCAACAAATGAGCATTAGAAATGCGCACACATTCGACACAGCAGCGAAAACTTTCAAAATGTCGAACTCATGCGGCTGTCTGTGCGGCTGTGTGGTGCGTGGTGCGTGGCCAAATGTGTGTCGGAAGTTGGCGACGCGTAGTTAGAGACATTTGTTTGAGTTGTGGCCATAATTAAATTTTGCTGTTGCCAACTTTTAAATAATTTTACAGGCCGTTAAGTTGGCTTTCGGCTTTCGGCTTTCGGCAGCGGCCAAGGAGTGAGCGCTACTTTCAAATTGATTTCATGGCATTTTGGCTGCCATTTGCGGCTGCCGCTGGCATTCCCACATGTGCGCGCCAATCGAGACGCACTCGGCGTGAACCAGGCAAATGTGTTTGCTTTTGTGACCATAATGAAATAAACTTGTCGCACGCTCGCCGCTGCCTTCCTGCCGTAGTCAAATGCAATAAATGCTGCTGCCCCCAGCTGGCTGGCAGGATATTTTCATTGCGAGTTAAATAACGCATGAAACTTGTTTACAAATCTAAACTTAATCCTTGCTGGCAGTCACTCAGTGGAGTCAGTCGAGTCAGTCAGTCAGCCAGCCGAGCCAGCGGGTGGGCGTGTTTTGTTCTTTGTGCTCGCATTAACCTTAATTAAGTGACAAACAAGAACCGGCAGGACCCAGCAGTTGATGCCCTGAAGTTTGGCTCTGTAACCCAGCCAGCCAGCCAGCGCCCGAGTTCATTTACAGGCAATTGAATTTTAATAGGATTTGGCCTTCGGCCCAGGCCGGGTCGGAGGCTGGTACCCCGTTGAGGCATCTTCGTCGATTGTCAAGTGTCCATTTGCATATTTGTCGTCGCTTGCGCAACTTTATTTCGAAGTCCTTCCTCCTTTTCTGCCCTTTGGCTTGCGCTCTGCTCTCGCTCGTAATTCAATTTATTTGCAATGCTCGCGAAACGATTTCTCAGCGACTGTCTCTATTCTGTGCAGCTATTTTTGGACATTGAAGCATCGAAGTTCGTTGCGGTTAAAGCAGCCGCAAGCCAGTTTAAGGCCATCTTAACGCATCATTTAAGCCGCTGACAACTGGGCCAAGCGACGGGCGGGCCACGGGCATTGTCTCTGAGCTGCGCTGCTCTTAATTAAAGATTAAATGTGCGAGGCTTTGGGCCGACAGAAAATGCTTGGCTTTAATGTGTTTGGCTAGCGACTGGCAGCAGCTGCTTTTGGCCAGCTATTCATCCAGCCAGACAGCCAGCCGCCAGCCAGCCAGCCAGCCATCCATCAATCAATCAATTACGCTTAGAGCACATAAGAGAGTGGCAATAGAACGTGCCTCAAGTTCACTTCGGTCAGCGAAACTTACGACCAACTTTTTGCTAACAACAATGAATTGAAATCCAAGCCAACAACAGCACGTGGCCAAGTGAGCTGGGCTTTGGCAAAAAACTATCGCAGTTTCAATTCAAAAAATCTCTTTGGCCAGCTTTGGAGCTTACATTATAAATGAAGAGCAGAAATGATTTTTTATACTCATACAATGTGGGGGAAGAGGGTATATTGGTTTTTGGGCATTTTATATATGTGTTTGATCCATATGGAAACTGGAAGAAACTTCTCTTATAATAAAACATTTTCTTTATTTTCAATATATTATTTTTCGTCTAGGATCACATCTTCTTTAACAGACTTAACAATTAGATCTAAAAACTACATATAATTATTAAATTATCAATATCCTTATATATATCCGTAATCTTCCTCAAACTCTCTCATAGTATTATGCAGAGCAGGCTCTCTTTATTTGATTAACATTAAATTGTTGGCTTTTGTGCCGCGCTCACAGCTCGCATTGGTTTGACTTTTTAATCAACATATTTAATATAGAATATTTTACAATATAGATTATTTTCATGCTGGCCGTGCTTAATGGACCTTTCGCCATGTTTACAATTGTTTATTATTTACAGCTTCCATTTATTCCATTCACATGTTGCGATTCTTTTGTCTGCCACGCTGCGCTCAAATGCAGCTAAGCTGCAAAACAATTATTTAACTGAAAAGTGTTTTATGTGGGAGTAAAAGCTGTCTAGCGTGTCCTGCACGCGGCACATTTTAAATGAATATCCACACAAAATACAATACAAAGCAGACAATGTTGACTGTCGACTGCTGACAGTCCATTGTTGACACTGAGTAAATGCAACAATATCCAATGCTGTAATGCTTAAATTTCAATAATATTTATTGAGCAACTGCAGCTGCATCCCGTATTTAAATAAAGTTAATATTTATTTTAGCTAATTGTTTGTCACTGATTCCCATTGCTTAACATAATAGCAGTAAATTGTCAACTTAAACTTAATTATTCTCCACAACAGTCCATTCATCTCGTTGCAGTCCCTTTGGGCGTCTCAGCAAGCTATCGGAAGAAACAACAGATGAATGACATCCTTTTCACAAATAATTGCCATAACTTACCAAGTTCCTTGCTTGATGTCGAGCTGCCATCTGGCCAACAAGGACATTATATTCATCATAATGGCTTCTGAATTATTAAGTTGTCAGCTCAGTCCAGATGTTTTGATACTAGATGGGATTCGTTCCTCTTGATGTACTCTGAAAATATGCAAGGATACAAGCTGAGAAATAATTTTGTAAAAATATATATATTTGTAAAATATATAAATTAATAAATAATAAATATAAAAAATAAATAAATAAATATTAAAAAATTATATTCAATGGTTTCTAGTTGACCCTTTAATCCTTGGTTATATCATACCATGGATAAAGTCCTGGAAACCTAAAGGACTAATTTATTGGTCCATCAATATGAATGTTTTTCTTTCAGCGCACCCTGACCACAAAATGGTTTCCAGTCGACACACACATGCTTGGTTAATAATACCAAGCACATAGTCCTGGAAACCTAAAGGATCATGTCATTGATCCATATGATCCAATATGAATATGCTTTTCTTTCCTTTAGATAAACCCCATGCCCCTTCATGTTTTCTAGTCGACCCACATATCCTTGGTGATCAATACAATGGATATAGTCCTAGAACTCTAAAGGACTTAATTGTCCACAAATATGAATATTTTATTATATTTTTGAATATCATTAAGGGGCGGGCAGCCGTTTCGGCGCTTAAATAGCTAAATTTGCCTGTTATTTATGCTTAACACCAGGCGCTCAGAATTGAGAAGTAGGCAGCTGATTGTTATGCCAACGCGTTTTTGCTTGACCTTGATTCACACAAGAATTTTTTACTCAGAACCTTTGCAGAAATTTGATCCCAAAATTACATATAAATTTACCTAAAATACCAGGCGAGCAGAAATAAGTAGTAGGCAGCAGAGTATAATTTGAAATTTAATAGAGAATGCGTTTTTGCATGACCTTGACTCAACTCAAAAATTTTACTCGGAGGCGCAGCGTTGAGTTGTAGGCAGATGAGTATCATTGGGTATTGAGTAGAGAATGACCTTGAGTCCACAGAAACAATTTTATTCAGCCGTTGTGGCCTACGATCGCAAAAATAACATAAAATTACATATAAATTTACCTAAAATACCAGGCGAGCAGAAATGAGCAGTAGGCAGCGGAGTATAATTAGAAATTGAGAAGGGAATGCATTTTTGCTTGACCTTGAGTCATCACAAGAATTTTACTCAGAGCCTTTTGCAGAAATTTGATAGCAAAATTACATAGAAATTTACTTAAAATACCAGGCGAGCAGAAATGAGTAGTAGGCGACAGAGTATAATTTGAAATTTAATAGAGAATGCGTTTTTGCATGACCTTGACTCAACTCAAAAATTTTACTCGGAGGCGCAGCATTGAGTTGTAGGCAGATGAGTATCATTGGGTATTGAGTAGAGAATGACCTTGAGTCCACAGAAACAATTTTATTTAGCCGTTGTGGGCTACGATCCCAAAAATAACATAAAATTACATATAAATTTAGTTAAAATACCAGGCGCGCAGAAATGAGCAGTAGGCAGCGGAGTATAATTATAAATTGAGAAGAGAATGCATTTTTGCTTGACCTTGAGTCATTACAAGAATTTTACTCAGAGCCTATGCAGAAATTTTGTTGCAAAATTACATATAAATTTAGTTAAAATACTAGGCGCGCAGAAATAAGTAGTAGGCAGCGAAGTATTCTTTAAATTTGTGTAGAGAATGCGTTTTTGCATGACCTTGACGCAATACAAGAATTTTACTCAGAGGCGGTGCTCAACTTGAGCGCCGCATTGAGTTATAGGCAGCTGAGTATAATTTGAATTTGAGAAGAGAATGCGTTGTAGCTTGAGTCAACACAAGAATTTTTTATTCAGCCGCTGATCGAAAAAATTACATATAAATTTACCTAAAATGCCAGGCGAGCAGAAATGACTAGTAGGCAGCGGAGTATTATTTTGTATTGAGTGGACAACGCATTTTTGCATGACCTTGAGTCGGCACAAGAGTTTTACTCAGAGCGCTGTCAACTTGAGCGCAGCATTGAGTTGTAGACAGCTGAGTTTATTTGAGTCCACGCAAGAATTTTACTCAGAGCTGCTGAGGCGATTCGAGCGCTGCACTCAGTTGTAGGCAGCTGAGTATTATTTGGAATTGAGTAGAGAATGGGCTTATGCTTGATCTTGAGTATTAACTCAAGAGGCACTGCGGCCGCTTCTCTGGCGCTCTATGTATGTGTTGAGCGTGGTATTTGAGCACATACCACGCGCACCACCTATATATTACCTATATTAGTAAACATTGCACTTCTATTGAAGCAACAGGGTGACTCGTATTATTTTACATTTAGTAAACATTGAGCTTTTATTTAAATTTTGATAATTTAAGACTGTTAATTAACAGCGACTTAACCTAAATGAAATGCATATTTAAATTATTTATAATAATATTTATTTATTTATTTTCATATTTAAATTATTTATAATAATATTTATTTATTTATTTTCATATTTAAATTATTTATAATAATAAGCAACAAAATAGCAGAGGAAATTTTTGAGGGAAGCCAGCAGTTGTCATATTCTGTTTTCATTGTCTTTTGAGCCTGCTTCTATATAAAACAACTAAGGAACAGGGTATCTTTTAGCCATGCAAACTTATCAACAGCTCAGAGTTAACGGCATTAATTCAGAGCAGCCGCATGGCTAAGAGCGATAGCCAGCCCCCACATCATTATGATGCTGTGGCTATACTTAAGTCCATACAGTTACAGTTACAGTTGCACATACCATATGCCATATAACATACATATGTGACACATATATGCGTGTGTGTGTGTGTGGGTATATTGCATATATCATGGCTGGGCAAAAGCACTTTTCATGGCTGCGGCAAACTGCTGTTGACACAATTCTGCGCTGTGATTTCTGCTGTGATTTCTGCTGTTGCATTTTATTTACGCGACTGCAATTTATCGAAGTTCGCTGAGTTTTTTTCGCCCTCTCTCTCTCTCTCTCTCTCTCTCTCTTTCTCTTTTATTTAAGCTGTTTGCACATAGCCAATGTCACAAGCAGCAGCAGCAGCAGCAGCAACTTGCAATTCCCCAATTGCTGCATTGTCAAAAGTTTAAACAAGCTACCAATCAGGGCGAGTGCGAGAGAGAGAGAGAGAGGGAGAGGGAGAGGGTAGACTGTTTGCACTGCGATTAATTGAATCTGCGTGTTGTTTATTAGCTGACATGCAGATCCCTGCGAGCGTTTGCTTCTTGCTTGCGCTCACTATAATTGCCATGTGTTGTTCGCGATTAATTAAAAATAATTCGCGCTGCGCTAAAACCAAACGCAAGCAGTAAGGCTTCAGGCCATCACAGACAATATATATATATACAGACATCTATATATATTGCACATAATTTGTACTTGTTCAATTATTTATGAAATCAAGTGTTGACATAATTAAACATTTAACAATTCGTCGCCAGAATGCAATTATTTATTCATTAAAGTGCCGCACACAGAGGCGACTCGGCCTCGGGCTTCGTTAATAAAATTAGTCGAGCTCATGTTGTGCCATTTGCTCTGATGGCAATTCAATTGCATTTGTATCTCGGACATTAACACTGATTTATAAGCCATAAAACATCGACTAGACACGCCAAGGCTTTGCCTTTCTCTCTCTCCCTCTCTGGCCATAAAAAAAAGTTATGCACAGGCAACAGACTGCAAAGGAAATGTCTTCACGATTGTCAAGCCGCCATTGTCGTGGCTCTGTAAGAGGCTATATAAACATGGCCTCGGCTGCATTGCGGCCTCATCTTATTTTTTAGGCCCATAAAGTGAGAGCTTAAACAAATCGCTACAAATAAAAATGTCTAAATTTATGCCACTAAATGCAAAAGTCATCTGGAGTAGTATAAAATATATATTAGGGTGACCGCATAAGAGATATACGAAAAGAATGTTCAAGAAAATTTAAAACAGTTTAAGAAATTTGGTTGATTTTGATTGTATTTTAAAGCAGCATCAATGCCATTATAGATGGAGTAGCAAAGCAGGCAAATGGCTAACTCCTTTTTAGATTCTTGGCTCAATATGTTTAGCCTTTACCAATCTCAGCTTCAACCGATGGGCATAGAATCAAAATGGCTAAAGTTTCTAATATTATTAGATATTCAGTAGGCATAAGATAATTTATTATGAAATGGCAAATCTTACTGAATATTTAGACATCTCAATATTATCTATAACCTGGACTACTTTCAAAATACAGTTATCTAAAGTAGCATCACTCTTGCTGGGTCAGCCCACAAATATGTTCTACCAATTGTTTTTTACAGAGTATCTGCCAGTCGTAAGCACTCATTTGACATCTTTTTATATTGCTTTCGTTTATGTTTTCGCAACAAAAAATAACAGATAAAACCCGAGTCGCACATTTGTTTATTAAGGTTACGAGCACCTTTTATATAGCTGTCAATAATTGTGGGCGTAACTGTCTGCCTGTGTGTGTGTGTGTGCGTGTGGCCTTACGCATTGCGCATTTCGGTTGAATTTGAATGGCAAACCCGTTAATGCAAAGTAAACAACAGTTAAATCAAGCCTCTAACTCATTGTTGATACAAGTTAATTGCGTACAGGTGGTACAGCCAAATGTTTGCTTATTTATTTAAGGACCCTTTCATTAGGCGCAGGTCCGAGTACGTGCAACAAAAAAGGGCAAGCCTCGGGTCATTTTGTCTCTCTGTCAGTCTGTCTGTGTGTGTGTGTGTGTGTGTGTACCTTTTATTATTATGCTGGCGACATTTTAATTGTGCTCAATGCATATTTCATAAGCCCAGCACTAAGAGTTTTAGCCTAAGCGACAGCTAAGCCAAATTGGAAAAGAAACGCGCTGAAACACAGGCATGCCGCAGCCGGGTGCCATCGAGCCATCGTGCCACCGTGCCACGTTGTGGCGGATCGCCGTAGTGTTGCAGCCGCAGGTGCGCTTAGCGTGCACTTTAATAAAGTTCTCAAAGTGCGCCAAGTAGCGCATTGTCTTACGCTCGGCAAATAGCGCGGGTCGTTCCTTCAGTTACAAGAGACCAAAATGCAAAAAGTCTGAATGCCAAATGAAGCTCTATCAAGGGATAGGATTTTTCTATAGTAAACTGAACTCTCTCTTAGAAAAGTTGAAAAGTCTCTACTTCCTCTACAAAATTATATTAAATACTTGCTTAGTTCCATAGTTTTGGCAATTAAACTTAACTTGGCCTTAGCCTGTCTTTCGCTCATTCTTTCCATACTTAATTTCTTATTTCCCTCAATTATTCCACGTGTTGCTATTCATGTATATAAAACATCAGCTTCATTTTTGTAAACATATAGCTTACGAGCACTCATTCATATTTCCCTTTGCTTCAAAATAATTTTCCAGTTTCCTTTTGTGCTGCCTGAAATTGACATGGCAAAAAAGTCTAGCTAAGCAAAACATATGAATTTGATGTGCGTTATGGCAGTCAGTCAGCTCATATAGAAATAGTTTTGAATATCAAGAAATACTTCATCATCATCATCATATTATTATTATTTATATGTGTATTTCTATATGTATTATAATACCCAATAAAGTATTATATTTCTTAATTTAACTTATTTTGTAAGGCCTAAAATTGATAACTTTTTATAGATTTACAGACTTTTTATAAAATAAAAAATGTATAAAATTTCTATATATAAAATCCTATATCTAATGCTTAGATCGTTTTACAAAATGTTGAAAAATAATTGAGATCACTTATATGCTAAGCAAAGCTCTTAAAATAGTCATAAATAAAAGAATTGCAGCATATAGAAATTTTCCATATTTTGTATTTTAATAAAAAGTCTGTAAATCGAACAAAAATAAATATAAAAAAATAATATTTTTAATAAATTTATTAAAAAAATATATATTATTTTATTATATATATTTTATTATATTTATATATGTATATAGAAATTTTAAATATTTTTATTCTAATAAAAATCCAGTAAATCTATTAAAAATGTATTCAAAAAATAATATTATGAATTTAAATATATTAAAAATAAATATATTATTTTATTATATATATATTATATTAATATTAATTATTAATATATAATAATATATAATATATATTATATTTTATTATATGTATTTTAATATATTTTATTATATTATTATATTATTTTTAATATATATATATATTCAAGTTCTACTATTTTTTATTAATTTCTTTCTCTTTTCTCAAAAATTATTGCTAAAAACAAGTTGAAAACTTTTTCATATATCACATATTCCAGATTGGCCTTAACTTTTCAGCCTTTTGGTTAGTTAATAAGCGGCTCTCTTGAGGCAAAGTTTGGAAGAGCTAGCCCTGGGCTGATATGGCTGATACGAGCTGCGGATGCTGATGCCGCTGTCGTTGCCGTTGCCAATGACTTTGCCATCTAGTCAGCCACTTTGCAGCGCGCTGCAACATAATTGCCATGGAAACCGGCAACTGGCAACTGGCAACTGGCAACTTGTCTGCTGCACGTTGCACGTTGCAAGTTTTGCATTTTGTCTATGGTTAGTTGGGGCTGTTGTTGTTCTCAAATTGCTTTTAGTAATCTCTCATAGTTTGTGCTTCTGCTTTCATCTCGCTGGCGCAGCTTCAAGAGCCAGCCAGGCAGGCGTTTACTTTTTTAATTCTACGACGCGATTCTTAATTGCAGGTACTTTCGATAAGTTTTCTCTTTTTCTCTTGTGCTGCTTCGCCCCCATCCCTAATACGCCTGCTCGTCATTATCCTTCGAAGCTTCTTCTCTTGCAATTAGAGTTTTTCTTTGTAATTGAAATGCGCAAATGATTTGATTTCAAGTTTACGCTTTTAATAAAAGCAAAAGACCGAGCCACACACTTTTCTTTCACTCGCCAGCCGCCTTATTGTGTGGGTCATTTTAGCCAAGTGCAAACAACTTTTTCCACAGCAACAACAAGAATTTGCGATAAAAATGCCTTTTGTGCGAAATGAAAAGTTTTCTTCTTGTTGTTCGCTGAGTTCATTTCTGTGATACAACTGGGCTGCATTTTGTAGCTAGTTTTAGCACAACTTTTGCCTTCACATATAAATGTCCGACTGTGGGTGCTCCCTACTATATATATATATATATGTGTATGTATGTGTGTGTGAGTGTGTGTGTGTTAAAGTTTGTTTTTGTCAACTTTCCTCGGCAACTGGGCAAGAAGTTTGCACAATTTTTTAACACTCCATTTATGCGCTTTTATCGCATCAAAAGCTTTTTTTATTTGGAAATGGAAAAGAAATCTTTAACTAATTTTCCAGCCAGCTGGAAAACTTTAATTAAACGCAATAATAGCCTGGCTGGCTGGCTGGCTGGCTGGCATTCCGGCCTCAAATTGGCAACAATTCAAATTGCATTTG
Source organism: Drosophila peninsularis (assembly GCA_035047485.1). Taxonomy (NCBI): domain Eukaryota; kingdom Metazoa; phylum Arthropoda; class Insecta; order Diptera; family Drosophilidae; genus Drosophila; species Drosophila peninsularis. The sequence goes on from JAWNPN010000035.1 coordinate 7,402,889, forward strand.
TGGCCGAGCAAAATTCTGGAATCCTGAAATATGCGAACTGTTCAATGGCTGCGGTCGGGTTTCGTTTTGCTTTCGTGGCTGGCTAAATACATGTGTGTTTTGTTTAAGCCATGTTAATTAAATTAAAAGCATCTTATGCGGTCAGCTGGCCAAAGGTAAATTGCTGTTGACTGGCTATAAATGCAGCATGCAAACCAGCTCTCGCTCTGCCTGCCGGCCAAATCTGGCAATGCCATTGACAAGTGTCTGCAGCAGCCTGCAGCAATTTACATAACGCAAAGGGGGGCGGGGCTGAGATGGGGGGCGGGCTGGAATCATTTTAAATATTTACATACGACATTTGCATTGGCAGACCATGAGCTTTGCCACTAGCCTCTGACCTCGCCCCCAAAAAAGCAGAAGGGGTCTCTCAGCCCCACAGCCCCTCCGTCTCCCCGTCTCTCTTGCGCTCTGGCACAAAGCTGTCCTTTGGAATTTCTAATTGTTATTTAATTTGCATAAACTTAAGATACTGCTGTGCGCCACGGCCCACGCCCCACGCCCCACACCCACCGGCACTTGTGCATGGGCTTAGGCTAAAAGGAAACACATGTTCAATTAAATGAATCATTTTTATGGCCCGTCAGCTTTTTGCCTAATTTATAAATCTTCCCTTCTGGGGGTCTGTTTAAAAATTTAAAACAATTTATATTAATATTTATGGCATAAGTTTGCGGCAGTCTCTAGGCGAAAAGGATTTGAAGGTCTTGAGCGCCACCCAATCATAAATACTGAGAATTATTGCATAATAAAATCAAACAAAAGCATTTGACAGTTTTATTAAATTTAAGGGCGGCCTCTGCCTATAGCTATGAATAGATTTCTGCTGGGCGGCTGGGCGGCAGGGCGGCTGGCTGCAGGTGTGGGTTCTCACTGTAGAACAATTACTTAAGTGATTTGATTTTCGAGAGCTGCCACCCACAGCCACCTAGCGGCAAATGCCATTTGGCATTTCCATGAAATTTGTCAACTTTCTTTCAAGTCGCAGCTTTAAGTGAGGCGAGGTGAAATCGAAGCCTTTTGAGAGCAGCACTTAAACTACCCGATAATTCTCATTAAAATAAAATTAACGTTTGATTTAGTTAAGAGAGCGTGAAATTGGGGCGTGGGCACATTTGATGACGATGCTGCAGGATAATGACTCTGTCAGTTAAGTCTAGCTCGTGTTTCTGTATCTCTTTCTCAATCTCTATCCCTAGCTCTATCAATATATGCAGCTGTATCTCTATCTCTACTTCTCTACCTCTCTCTGCCCGCCACACACATCTCCCTCTCCCCCTCTACCTATCCCAAATTGCCTTCAATTTCATATCAAACGCAATTAATTGTGAATGAGCACAAAATCTGTAATTTTACAATTCTAGCAAATTTATATTTTGATTTATATGTAGAAACACATTTGGGCTTAGCTAAATTATTATGGCCATCAAATATGTGCCGCAACAGCAACAACAACAACAACAACAGGCAAATGTCCATGTTGTCAAGCTGCTGTGCCTCGTAATTTCGCATAGATGATTGTTGCTGCTGTTGTTGCTGCTGTTGTCTGTGGCAAAGTGAAAATATTGCAGGCAATTGACATTGTCAGCCCACATTGATTTCCGTTTAGTTGGCTGGCTTTTGGGGGAGGCGGAAACAAATCGATTGCGTTGCCATTTATGACATATTCGTGCCATATATCATACCTATGCATATATCATATATCCCATATCGTCTATGCGACATGTGCCAACTGTTGCGTGCTCAAGGGCGTCTAAGATATGCGTGCGCGAAGTGAAGTGCGACAGCGCGACACTTGATGAATATGGAAAAATGATTTTTTATGTAAATGTAGCGCATGAAATTTATAAAAGAAATTAGCAGCTGAAAGCACTCGCATGCATGAGGCGAGAGACGAAAGAATCTGTCGTGGGGGAGTGAGAATGGGCAACTGTTGACAGTTATCCTGACACAAACACGCATTGTCATGTCTAACAAGCGTCAGGCCCAGCCCGGCTGAGAGCCTCAGCCTGAGCCTTCACATCGCCTGTCAGTCAGAGGCAGTCAAGTGATGTCATGTGTGTGAGGCAGGACATTTACATATTTACACTTTACGCAAAAATAATCATAAAAAAGCGAACGTTTATGGCTGTGTGCGTAAAGTTGCGTCTGTTGTTGCACTGTTAACATTTAATGGATGGCAACAACAACCTGCCCAAAGGCTGCCCAAATGCAATTTGCACAAAGAGTCTGAGAAAATGGCTGCACAAAACTGAATCATTTTAATATAATTTGCAGGCAGCACACACACTGGGGCACTCGCAGAGACAGTCAGTTAACAGCAGGTTAACAGAGAGCGCCGCTGTTAGCCCGCTGCGCTCAGCCGAGCTGTGTTTAGCGCGCACAAACTCATTCATAAAAAGCCAACAGCAGAGAGCGTAAGCTTAACAGCGAGAGAGCGCGCAGATTGAGCTGTTGGATGCTGCTGTTGCTGTTGCTTCGTCTGCTGCTGCTGTTGCTGTTGCTGTTGCTTAAATAGACATCGCACAGCATCTGGCGGCAACAGTGGCCGATGCAGCGTTGAGCCTGAACGACGCGTTTCTCCTAGCACTCGCATTGCGTAGCCGCCGCGTATCACTCAGCCAGTTCAGTCTGTCCGTCAGTCAGTTTGATTAGACGCGCATTTGCATGACCTGCATTCGCTGATTAACAACAAATTTTAATTATGTAATTAGCCGAGTGCTTTAATTATATGTAAACAAAATATGTGTCTGCGTGTGGGTGTCTCTCTCTCTCCCTCTCTCTCTCTCTCTCTGTGTGTGAATTAAATTGGAAATTTAATCAGTGACTGAACATGTGCATCGGAAGTTGTTACAAATTAAACGTAAATCAAATATTGCGCATACGCCCCGGCGGCCAGACAAGCAGTCTGCAGTGACACTAAAAGTTATCAAAGCATTGTTGTGTGTGTGTGTGTGTGAGTGTGGCGAGTGTGGCGAGTGTGTGTGTGTGTGTATGTGTTTGCTTAGTGTCTGTGCATTGCGCTAATTTCTCACACTTCAAACGTCTGGCAATGAATTTCCGTTTCCCCTCACACACACTGGCTGCCAGCGCTTCACGTTCCACGTTCTGATTTCCTGCTTTCTTTGGATTTCTCTTTGTGTTTGTTTTTTTTTTTTTGCTTCTGGTTTTTTTTTTGCCACTTTTCGCTTTTGGCTTTTCACTTCCGCATTTGCCTCGCAGCGAATTGTTTAGCTCAAGTGTTTTGTTTTACTCAGCTCTATGCTCTCTTTTCCTCGCACCGCTGATTGCGTCGCTCTATCCTTTTATGCCATAAATTAAGCACTCTGACAGTGCACTTACCTTAGCTTTGTTTGCCGATAAACACTTTATGCGAATTTGAGCTCTGCATTAGCGCTTGCCCAATCCTTTCAGTGGCCAAAGTCCTTGTTAGTTTCTGCCTTGCCTTGGCTGAGGGTTACCCTGTAAGGAGTAGAGGACGAGATGTAGAGATCTTTGTTTTTTTTTTGCGGGTTTCTGATTTGGGTTGCTAAAGGAGATATACTGAAGCTGGCGAATATTATGTATATTATTTATATTTATTTATGTAATATATAGCTTTAGAGATATTTGAAGTTAATATCTTAAATAAATATTTATATTTTTTGGTAAAAATAATATGTTGATTTAAAATACAATTTTGCCTAAGCATACAAGGAAATATAGTTTAATTTATGATTTAAAAAATATTCTTATATTATATATTATTATTTATATATTATAAATTATATATATTATCTTAGATATTTTTTAATTAATACTTATTCTAAGAGGTCTTAGAAAAATATTTTGACACAAGATCTAGATAGCAGAATTGATATATATTCTAGGAAATGTCCGAGAAGTATTCTAGGCTCTTTCTATATGTTTTTATGCTTCAAATAGAATATTCAAATATATGGAATAAAATCAAGAATTATTTTTAATAATCTTTTATTATTTCTCAAATCAAGAATAATTTTAAATTAATTTTTAATCAGTTCTAAAATTCAGATAATTCTTAATAATTTCTCACATCAAGAATAATTTTGAATTCATTTTTAATAATTTCGAAAATCAAGAATAATTTCATATTAATTTTTAAAATCAAGTAAAATTGTAAATTAATTTTTAAATTAAGTAATCAATTTTTAATAATTTCTTATTTTTTAAATACAAAATATTTGTATAATATTATTATTTTTTTTTAAATATTTTTTTTTATCTGTATAATTCTAATTTCAATTATTCTTCCTCCAAGCACAACTCTTTATATTTATATTTTCAAACTTCATAATTTATTTCATTAATAATTATTATGCTCAATTAAACATCAGCTTCCGCGCCTAGCGCATTCAATCCTTTATCCGTCATTAAATCCAAGTAGTTCATTAACTTTCATAGCCAGCGCTCTGTGGATACGCTTGCAGCAATATGTTTGTGTAGCAGCAGTCATTATGCAAATTTTAATGAGCTTTTACTTGGTTTAACTATTTATTTTAGTTAGGGGCGACTTAGAGAACTTAGACCCACCAATGCGTTCTTTTGATTAGCTAATGGCGTTTATTTGATTTCAAATTGTTTACAACTCGCGCAGCTGAGCTGAGCTGAGCTGAGCTGAGTTGGCTGCTCTTGTCTCTTGTGATTGCTGGCCAACTTTTTGTTGCCTCTCTTATATAAGGCACGTAGCGCGAAAGTGAAGAAACACTTGTTGGTTGGCTGGCTGGCTGACTTGCCTCCCTGATTGGGGGGGTTTGGGCTGGGGTTCGGCTAGTGGGTTAGGTGCTGCCGGCTGGCACGTAGCAGGGGGGAAATCACAGTTGTGCGATTACCAACTTGGCAAATGAATTGAATATAAGCAATGGGAATGGTAATAGAGGTTTCACATGACACGCATACACATACAAATGGGCATTGCGCAAGCACAGAAAACTGTTGCCTACTTACGGGGGCAGCTGTGAAGTGCGTAATAAAAATAACACGAGCAACAGCCCGCAGCTAGCAACTAACTGCAGCACTCGTACGAAAATAAACTACAACAGCATATACGAAAAATAAATAATAGAAGCAGAACAAACACACACGAAACGTACAGAACTGTGAACCGTGTCTGTTGTGCGAAGGTTGTTTATTTTGTGAGCAAAGCGCAGCAGAATGCGCCACTAAGTGCAAGTGAAATCCACAAAGGACGACGGCAGCGGAAACGGAAGCGAGAACAACATGCCACGACTTATTAGCAGTTGCAGCAGCCACCGGCGAGCCATCAGCATGACAAGCATCAATTGTGTGTGGCTCGCTCTGCTGCTCGGCCATAGCTGCAACCTCTTTGGATTACTGCGTCTCGAGCCGCACCTGGTCGAGGGTGAGTCTCAAACAGCAACCCCAACTGGCTGGGGCAACAAATGTAAAAAACATTACACAGCTCGTTTACTGCTGGCAAATCTCGTGCTGAGTTCTGAGAAAGATATAAACGGTTTACTTTGTTGCAGATTTAAGCATGCCTTGCAGTCCAAAGTTTTATTTTACAAGGAATTCAATGAAAATAAGCCAGATAAACGTCTGAGCTAATGTATTTATTTTTTAGAGCTTTGCACCTTAGCTTGCATATATAAAACCTAATTTTGAATCCACATTTGTCAAGGTTTTATTAAAAAATAAATAAAATTTAAAGCTTTTATACAAATACCAGAAACAATTTAAAAAAGGAAATAGTAGGAAAATATAGCATTTAAAATAAATATGAAAATCTGCTGCAGATTAATATATATATATATATATATATATATATATATATATATATATATATATATATATTCTTTTATTATTTTTGTATTTCTAATTAATATTCATAATTTTTAAGACTCTTTTTGTTCTATAATTTTTATTATGATTAATATTTATATTTATTTTTGTATTACTTATATTTATATTTAATTGTTATTACTATTTAAAAAACATTTTTATTTTATTAAATTGTTATATATTTTTTTTGCCTTTTATTTATATAATAAATTATTTATATAATAATAAAAAAAATAGGAATATAATTATAATTAATATTTATTATTAAAAAAAAAATATTTTCACTTGTGTATTTTTTTATGATAATAAATTTTTAACATTATTAGTGCTTCTATTATTATGCTGCTCTCTACTAAATATACTCATAGTTTCATTAAATCTTTCTCATTTCATAAAAATGAAAAATAAAATGTTCTCAAATCGTAATGCTTAAAATCTGTGTCAAATAAATTATGCACATTTTATGAGCGCACGCTTCAATTGTGTTTTACGTTTTCCATTTGTGATTTGCTCCGCTTCGTCCGACTCCGCTTGATGTCATTATGAGCGCAGCCTTTTGATTTAATGACAAATGCTATAAAACACACAAGCACACAAATACACACATACACACATCCACACACAAATCTCTGTGTGTGTGTGGGGCTTGTATTTTATGCGCGCTTTTGATTTATTTCCAAGTGCTCGCAAATGTTATGCTTTTCATTATTTTTTATGATAATTTATCAAATATGTGAGCAGCATAAAAAACAAGAGGATGAAGCAAAAAATAAGAAAAATGAGAGAGCGAAGGCAAACAGTTGGCAGTTGGCTGTTGGCAGTTGGCTGCTGGCAGTCGTCGGTCGTCAGTTTATGACCTTCCACAAAAGGTGGCAACACCCTGCTGATTGCAGCTTAGCCTCGATAATAGCCCACAAAACGGTTTTAGACCAGTTAGCAAGAGCTTTAAATAACCTTCAAGCAGCAGCAGCAGCAACAACAGCAATCAGAGTCAAAAGCCAATTCAACAGCGGCTTATTGCGCCTTTTTTTGCTCTTCTTCTGTTTGCCCTCTTTTCACCTGCCGGCAACACAGCGCTGCCCTTTGAGTATTTGGATGAGCACGTGGATGACTTCAACTACGACCTGGACGAGGCACAGTCGCAGGCCAAATACGATGCACGAATGCTGTCCGAGCAAATGTTGAGCGACGCCGAGCTGCAGCAGAGAGCAGACATTGAATCCGGCATTAGCTCCAACTCGAACACCAACGGCAACAGCAACCAAAACAACTTCAATGCCAACTCAAACAACGACTTGGCGGCTGAGGACGACTTGGAGCCGCACAGCCGAGCGGCGGCATGCTTCACAAATGGCCACAAGTACACACACGGACAAAAGGTAAGCACAACTCACACGCACACCACAGGATTTTGCAACATTTGCTGCACCTGTGCTCGCAGCCATGTTACCTGTGCGCATATTCATATGCGGTTGCACCGCATGCTCTAAACGGCATTTTCCTGCTGCTGGCTGTGTTGCGAAATGACTTATTCAGACCTTGATTTCACAGTTGCAACTCTTGGCGAAAGCAGTTTGATATATGTTGTTTTAGCCACGACTTAACAACACACATATGCCATGATAGCCTTGGCACATTTATGGTTTATGCTTTATTGAGATATTGTCTATTTACTGTGTGGATTACTGTTATATTTATATACAGTTTTTGACAGCATATATTTTAAGGGCACTTCAGAAGTTAAGAATATTTATTAGAAATTTTAAAAATATTTCCATGTTTGAGCCTCGTTGACTAGCTTAAAATTGTAAAATAAAATAAAAAATATTTTATTTAAATAATAAATATTATTTTAAAATGTATTTTCAAGTAAATTCTATAGAAAATGTATAATATATATTAATCCCACGAATTTCAGCTCATATTTCAAGCAAATAAATGATTTTCTCCGTCAATAAAGTTTTATCCACATTTAAAGAGCAAAAATTTGCTGTCGTAGACCAAAAGTTTTAAATGAAAAATTAAATTTTATATTGTTGCAATTTATAAATAAATCCGAGAAAACTTTGAGCGAGTAATTTCCTTGAATTTTTAATTGAACTTTGCACAAAGTTTCGTCTTTCAACGAAAAGTTTAGCTATTTATTAATTAAAAATCAGACAAAACAGAGAAATCAGGCAGCAGCTAGTGGCTCGCGTCTCATGTTCAGCAATTCATTTAGGCTATACAAAATTTATGTGTTCATAAAAATAGTGAAAAAGTGAAATGTTGTTTGACAGAAATTGTCTGGTCAAACGGAAAGCTACAGTTCAGTAAATACATTTGATTAAAATTCCATTAAACAATTTGTAAAGATCTCTGAGCAATTAGCATAGATATATATGTATATAAATATATATATATATTTTTTAAATACAGTTTTCATCGTAATTATTTCGCAGTTTCAGCTCTTTTGATGCATTTTTAATTGAAGTTAAATTTAAAGTATTTTTCTATGCAGCATTTGGTTCTAGTTGAGGGCGGCCACAGCTGTTACTGCATTCGCATTCGCATTCATTTCACTGTTTTTGGCTTTGCTTGTTGACCAAAAAAAAAAAAAATAAATAGAAGGGAAAACCCAACCGAACAACGTGACATTTCGCACACACAGAACAACATGTTCGATATTGTTTTTTGGGGTTTTACCCCTATTAAGCCCTTGTTCTTTTTCCATCTATGGTTTCTCCCATGTTTTTCTCTGTGACAGGTGCCGCGTTTTGATGCCTGTGAGGTTTGCCTCTGCATGGACGGCGAGATCTTTTGCTGGTGGGAGAAATGCGGTTAGTTTGAATTCAGTTTTATGTGTTTTAATGCACGAAATGTAGATGAAACTTTTTGCTTTCTAAAGCAGATAAGGCGAATGTAAACAGAGCAGAGACGGCCACGGCAGCGGCGTCGGCGGCGGCAGCGACAACGACGGCGGCGACAGCTACTGCAGCGGTAGCTAGCGACTATTCGGATCCATATCGGTACGAGACCACAACGAGAAAATCAACAAAAGTGCATAAAATGGGCAGAAAGGCGGGCAAGCGGCACAAGCATCACAAGAATCAAAAGAATTTTAATGACTACGAAGTTTACCAAAGCCGCAAGCAGGCGCCGGATTATGAAAAGCCAGACATTAAACAGCAACAACAACAGCAACAGCAAGAAAAGAGCGACAGCGCTGGCAACCACAGCAGCAGCGAGGCCAGCAACTACAATATAATCAAGCAACACAAACACGAGCCGCAGCAGCAAAAGTTGGCAACGGCAGCGCAGGAGCCCTCGCACTTGGCAGCTGCTGCTGTTAATCAAGCAGCAAAGGAAACGCATTATCAACAGCAATTGCCAACGCCTCAGCAGCAACACCAACACCAGCAACACCAGCAGCAGCAACATTTGCACGCCCATCAGCAGCCGCACTCGTCCAGCAAGATTTTAAATTTTCCCGAAAATTTGCCAGCGCTACTTTATTATGACTACAAAACGGAGGAGCATGAACATCATCAGCATCAGCATCATCAGCAGCATTTGCTGCACGAAAAGCAGCGACTGCAGCAACAGCAAGAGCAGCAGCAGCTGCAGCAGCAGCAAAAGATATTGCAAAAGGCGAACGCAGTTGTTGAACTCCACACTGTCTTGGGCATTGATAAAAACTTTGATGAGGCGGAAACCGACAGCGATATTTTGCCCGAGCCACCAACCAAGCGACCAGCAACAACACTGACAGCCAGCAGCAATGGCAACAGCAAGGCGACAACAATGGCTTCTGCAGCAGTCGCAACAACAATCGAAATGATGACAACGCCGCGCAGCCAGCAAGCTGCGGCCACAGCGGCTGCCATGGCAAATACAAATGTGAGTGCAAATAAAAATAAAATATAAGCAATCAGACTTTACACTGAGCTGACAAAATACTGAATACTCTGCAGACAGAGAGGGAGAGAGAGAGGGAGAGATAGAGACAGACAGACAGCTTTAAGATAAGGCTCTAGCACTTCTCTTTGACTCTGATCGATAGACAACTTTGAGTGGCAAAATAGTTGTTTATGCTGCCATTGAAAGCAATTCTCGTCATTTGTTCAATTTTATAGTCAGCTGATGTGGCCTGAGAGCTGTTGCAGCAAAATAGAGAAAAATACGTTCAAAGTTTAAGCAAATTTATTTGGCAAAAGTATCTATAGCAAATTTAAATGGCCATTGATTAAAGTGCTTGATATTATAGACAGATAAAAGACAGGTTGTTGCTTTTGTATCTTAATAAAAACACATTTGTTGGTAGCCTAAAGATATTGTAGGCCCTTGAAGCCTAAATTTGACTGTGGATCTTGGAAAATTCTTTTTAAAAATTCATCAATCTGACTATTTACTAATTTATATACTTTTTTAAAGAAATTTTCGACTATTTATATATATTTACAGATATATACTGAAATTATTTTAAATTTTAATTTTAATTTTAATTAATTTTAATAATTAATTTTAATTTTAAATTTAAATAAAAATATTGATATCATTAAAAAATAATTAAATTATATATATATATATTAAAAAATATATAAATAATAGAAAATTTTTTTTTAAATTATTCATCACATTGTAAAATATATAAAAATATATATAGGGAGTATTACAATTTAACACAAATTATTTTAGTTTAAATGGCTATCGAAATTGTCTATAAAATATATAAACGGGCTAAGAGTAAAATTTTAAGAGAATTTTCCAAGGTTTACAGTGAAATTTAGGCTGATTTTTCAACTTTTATTATAATTATAATCAAATTATTTAATCATATTCCGATATATATTGTATTTATTACCAGACCTAAGGCAAATAATTTCTGCAAGTTTATATAAGAATTAAATATATATACACAAATATATATATATTCGTGTTATAATACAGATATGTATGTCTAGCAGATAAAGTATATATATATAATCCTATTTATATATATATAATCCTATTTATAAGGAATTGCATGCCTATTTATCTAAACTGGTCGATATTATCCTTATTATGAATAGACTAAAAAGCGGATCAAATTAAAATGAACAGTTTCTTTCAAGAATCTCTTAAAGAACCTAGTTTTCCATATCCTAACTGCCTTAAAGATCATCTCAAATATAATATTTATATAAATAACCTTCAAACCATCCGCTTCACAACTAAGCACAAATACTCGAACAGCCAGCGTATAACAAAATACCCATAAGCCGCAGCAGCAGCGCCAGCGCCATCAGCAAATGCCAGTGGTTGGCACTGCAGTCAGTGACCCGAGTGGGGGAGCGAGAGCAGACAAGAGCTGCTCCTAAAGTGTAGCCAATTATGTTTTTAAGGATCGTGCACTTTACGGGCATGCACTGGAATCTGCAGCAGAGCTTTTAGCAGAAAGAATATTTTATGCTTGACCTGCTTTATTATTTATACGAGTTTAATGCTTACGCAGCTGACCTCAAGGCAGCAGCAATGAGAGTTGATGAAGAATATTTAGTAGCCATTAGGCTGGGCCGTAGCATAGCTCCTGCTGGCACTTTAACGATCCATTAAATTGCATTATATTAAGTTTATTATAATAATCAAAATTGGATTAATATGTGTCTGTGTGTGTGTGTGTGTGTATAGCTGCAACAGGATCAGGAAATTGAGGAAGCTGACGATGCATTTCATCGCTGGCTGACATCGACGGAACTCAATGTTGACAGCACAAACACGCTCGACGATAGCTTGACAGCAGCAGCAGCAGAAGCAGCATCAGCAGCAGCAGTAGCAGCAGCATCAGTTGCTGTTGAGCAGCAGGAAACACCAGCATCAACAATAATCGATGATGTTGGCATTAACAAAAGCAACAGCAGCAACAGCAAAGACAATGGCAACAGGCACGGCAACAACATAGCTGACAATGCGGATGCTGTGTTCTTTCGTAGCTCCTACAATGATTACAGCAGTGAATTCAATGGCAGCGTTGTCAATATTGACATTACGCTAACAGCTGTCGATGTGCATCCACAGCGTCCACAGCAGCAGCAGCAGCAGCAGCACCACCACCAGCAGCAGCAGCAGCAGCAGTTGCCCAAAGCGCAAACGGATTTAATTGCAAATGACAACCAAACGTCTGACGTGGGCGCAAGACAACAAACAACAATGCAACCAACAGCAGCAGCCACAACAGCAGCACCAGCAGCAGCAGCAGCTGCAACAACAACAGCGCCGCGGGTGCCCATCACCAACAGCAGCGACAGCGACAGCAGCAGCAGCAGCAGCAGCAATCAGTATGTGCCGCCCTATACGCTGACAACGATTATAACAACAACGCCGCTGGCAACGGGGCGTATGTGCAATGTGCTTGGTAAGTTGACAGCAACAGCAACAACAACAAAATCACTAAAGACAACAACAACTAAAGTAAGACCAACTCACTCTCTCCACTCTATTGATCGCTGTGTTGCAGGCAAATTGTATAAAATCGGTGAAATTCTGCCACAGGACACCGGCAACTGTTTGCAATGCATTTGCACGGATGCGGTGACACCTGATGAGCTGCCCAGCGTCACGTGCAGTCCGCACAACTGTCCGCCGCTCGTGCTGCCCGACCTGTTCGATGCGACTGGTTACTGAGGTTACGGGTTTGTGCTGTAAGTTACGAAAAATCTGGCAAAAAAATAAAAACCAAAAACAACTTAAATTACAATACGAAACACACATATATATACAAATTGAAAGCAAAAATTCGAAATGGAAAAAAAAGTCACGTAAAATAATAATGAGGTAAAATCGAAATTAATGCAAATTAATTGAATTTTTATTGAATTGGAATTAAACATGGGCATTCATTAAAATCTTCAACTGCAGCAAATAACTCATCTATAAAACTAATTAAATATATACACACACACACACACACACACTCTCACACACATTGATACAGACACATACGGTAGCTCTGTCTCTGTACTAACTCAACAATTTATGGATTTCAATGTAAGGCCCTCCCTATCATGAGTGCAATGCTCACTCACTAAAACAAATACGAAAAACCTATCAGCAACATTTACACACACTCACACGCACGCACACACACAGTCACTGGTGTGTGTGCTAAGTGAAACAGATCAAATTGCTGAGAGCAAAGTCTAGTTTATAAGCTTAATGTTTATGCATTTTACATACAACAACAACAAGAACAAACGTAGTCGAGCAATTCAACATATATAACTCTGCCCACCCTCTCTCAACCACATTCATCTTCATACACACAGCATGCAAATGGATGTATACACAATTAGAATTTCAAAGAATTTATAGATGTACTTAAAAGCCCAGCAAAAGACACACACACACACACACATCTCAATACCTACGTATACACACTATGCTATGTACCCGCATATATAGAATTATATATATATATATATGATACTACTATGAATATTTATTTGATCATAAGTACATTACATATATATACATATATCGGATAGGTAGGTATACCCTGTATCCGGTGAAGTCTAAGGTATATAAATATATATTATTTTGTTTACTAATTGAAATCAATATATTATGCTGATTTTGATTGGGAATATGCTTAAATATATACCCAAATAACTATATATATAAGCATATTCCTAACCTCATGTTGTCTGTTTTATAGACTCAAGGAGTCATATAGAATACTTTCAATAATTTCCAGATGTGGTTATCGAAATATGAAAACGATTATAATAAATTATTTTCTTTATTTAAATTTAAATTTAATTTAAATAAAATTTTTTAATTAATTTCTATTAGAAAGTCTATAGAAATTATCAAATTAATTTAAAATTTGCTTTAAAATCTCTATCAATTGCATACAAAATAATCGAAAGCCTATCGATTAGCTTTAGATAATCGGAAACACATCGATTAGCTGCAGATAATGAAAAGTTTATCAAGGTAATCAATAGTACATAAAATATCGATTTTTTTCTTGTTATACTTTCTAATCACATCATCTGAAGCTATCGATTATTTATCGATATTTTTTCATTTAAAACTGTTTTCACTTCATGCTCAGTTTGTATATATTCATTGAGAGAGCAACTTGCAGTACTATTTCCACACCGGCTACAGGGTATTAGCTAGTCGCGCACAGCCGACTCGTAACACTCACAACTTCATCAAATTTGATTTACGATATATTTCTATAAAAAAAAACTCTTATACCAAATGGAAGCGTACTTTAAGCAACTAAATCCATAACGTAAAAAACTGAACAATGACAAATAATGAATTACGTATCTGTATAATCAGTTGCAACTAGTTTAAGATAGCAATTTTGATTTATTCAATTGTGGAGTCAACTTTTTATTGTTCAATTAATTAATTATGATTTCAATGCTTAACTTGAACAAATTATGACAAATACGTAATAATTTATTAAACAAATAAAGAAAACGGAAAATAATATAAATACTTTAGATTATTATATGAATAACATGTATAACGTTTTTAGAGAAGAACAACACCATATCTCGTAGAAATATGAAACGAACCTTATATCTAGACCTAAACTAACAATCATTTATGCTATTTAGTTATAGTTCGGCATTATTCCCACATCAAGCGAATGAAAACACACAAAAACTATTTTAGGCGTGATAATTAATTCACTTTAAAAATGAGAAAATTGAAATTTAATTTAAGCATAAACCAAAATCGAACAAATATATACTTGAAAAGTAGAAAAACAAAGGTCATAGATAAAACGTGAATAGGAACTTCAAATTTTATATAAAACCCAAAAAAAAAAAACCAAAAACAAAAAACAAAAACTTATTCAATGCATAAATAAATCAAAATAAATTCGTGTAAAAATCAACATAAATGTACTGAAAAAGGCAAAAAAAAAAAGAAATAAATAATTGAGAGATATCAGACGAAAAACCAAAATTGAAATACAAATTAAAATCGTATACTCGTTATCCGTATTTAAAAAATAAAACTAAAAAAAAAAAACAAAAAAAAATGTATACAAAATAAATATTTGCAAATATATCAAATATTGTATGTGTAAAGTAAATGTAATTGCAAACGAATCTCTTAACTAATCTATTTACATATGCATACACACACACATATGTATGTATGTATGTATATGCATGCATACTTACAGGACTCACACACACGTATCTGTATATGTATGTGTAGAATTTTTGTGTTTTTGAGAACGAATCAAACTGACATAAATAAACCAAACTATGATAAATGGCCTTTGACATTATTTTTGGGCACTCGCCGACAAAGTCTCTGGTTCGTACAGGTTCATTAATTTTATTATTCTATATATGAAACTGGACTGGTTCACCACAAATCCCCCATTGGCTGGCTATAACAAATCGCTTTCGCTACCCGACTCAAAGCCCGAATCGTCCTCGGTGTCCAGATTGATGGGCATTATATAGTCATAGTTCAGCATCACCATGTCTTGGTCCGGATGGCCGTGCAGCGTCGTATTGGGATTGCCGTGTGCAGCCGCCGGCTGCTCCCAGCGCTGATAGTCCTGCAGTATCATCTGGACACGTCGATTCACCGGCCGGCGATTGTAACGCACCGTGAGCTGATTGTCGCCACTACCGTCCATAATTTGGTTACGCGCCTCTTCCCTCTACAGTTCAATTGCGTATTTCAATTTTTTTTTGGTTTTTTTTTAAATGTTTTTGTTTCGGAATTTATAATTGTTTGAAGTGTAATGTCAAGTGTGTTTTTTTTATTTGTTCTGTCAAAAGTCAAAAGTCAAATATCCAAAAACTCTACTGGCATTTGAAACAAAACGGAAATGAGTGAATGCCGAGCAGATTGGCTGTTAATATGCTTAAATAAAGCATAAATCGCTGGGCAAGAGGGCCGACAGAGAGGGGGTGAGAGGGAGAGGGAGAGAAAAACCGAAACTATAGCTCATATGCTGGACGCTTTATTAGATTTTTTGACCACAGCGCAATCAACGCGCTGCCAGCAACCACAAAGCACTTAACTATGTGTGTGCCACAAACACACGCACACGCACACCTCCCACTCTCTATTTGTGTGTGTGTGCATGCGGAAACGGAAGCGAGTCAAAGCCTGTAAAGTGTTCAGCCTGGTTGACTGACCGCATAAAGCCATCTCCCATTGCCCACTGTCCACTGCCCACTGCCCATTGGTCTGTGTGACCAAAGCCGAAACGCAACCATTGGCCATGCACAGCTGGCCGAAAGTATTGCCATTGCCCCATAATGCTGCCGCACAGCCGCACAATGCTTTTTTGCTGTCAATTTGTGATAACGGCCGGCTTTATTTTTGAAAAAATATCTACGACTTTATTTGCGGCAACTGCCACATCGCATGCCATGCCGCGTGCAACATCAACGCATGTTCGCCCTTCCTCCAGCCTTCCGCCCTCCGCCCTCCGCCCACCGCCTGCCGCCATCCGTTTGCCAATTTCTCATTTCACATTTTGCCCGCCCTGAATTATGGAGCCAAGTGAATTGTACGCAATTTCGGAAAAGCAATCAAATTATTATTAACTGTAAACTGAAACTTGACCGTTTCACATTGGCGCGCTACATAAATTCGAAATTGCAATTTACCCGGGAGAAGCACAGCAAACTGATATGAGAAAGGATGGAGTTTAAAGCATAAGCTTTTATGAACTATTTCTAGTTTGAAATTAATATCAATCATAAATCAAAAGTATATTAGAAACGTATTTTATAAAACTAAAAATAATATAATAAAACATACTATACAGAAGAGGCTTGCAGTTGCAGTTGCAGCAAAGGCTACGCCAGTAACGAAGCAACTTTCGTCAAAGAGCTACTTTTTTGTTGTTTATTTCTAAGTAAAGATTGTGTCAATTCACTGTGGCTCGATACGGCCACTTTTTCCCTTGACCATAGCTTTGCAATGGCAAAGAGGCAAAAAAGTTGCCCGGAGCTGACTTGCTGATATCTTGGCACTCCACGGACAACGCCTTTGCCGAGACTGGCGCAGTTTTAAAGGTGAGACAAGAGTCGGAGGCACACAGCGTGTCTCTCATTTCTTTAGAGCTCTTACATATAGCAGCTGATTTTAAAAAAATTGTACTTTAAATATTGGCATCTCTTTAAAATTAATTTTATTTATTTAAAATTTATTTAAAATTAATTTTATTTATTTATAATATATTTAATTTATTTAAAATTGATTTAAAATTTATTTAAAATTGATCTTAAATTGATTTAATTTATTTAAAACTAGTTTTATTTTTTTTTTTAATTAAGTAAACTTATTTAAAACTAATTTAACTTTTTTTAAATTTATTTAAAATTCATTTAATTTATTTAAAATTATTTGAATTTATTTAAAATTTATTAAAAATTCATTTAATTTATTTAAAATTATTTAAAACTTATTTAAAATCTATTTAATTTATTTAAAATTATTTAAATTTATTTTAACATTTAATTTACAAAAAATAAATAAAAAAAATTTTAAACTAATTTAATTTATTTAACTTTTATTTAAAAATTTTTTAATTAAAAAAAAATTAATTTATTTAAAATTAATTTAATATAATATAAAATTATTTTTATTGCTTGGAATATACAACGAACTCATTTTTAAATTTTGGCTCAATTCAATGAAATTCGCAGTCTGAAAATAGTGTGATCAGCTAGCAAAATTATGCAGCAATCAGTGTCTCCCTCTTTCACTCTCTTTGCCTCCTCGTCTCATCAGCAACGAGTACAAAAAGTGACTACGACAACAATTTGCCAAGCTGAGCGCTCGCTCATTGGCAGCTCAGCCACTAATATATAGTATGCATATATATAAAATCCAGCCACAGCATTATATCGAGCGAGCAAAATTCTTAAATTAGCTCAGCAAATGTGGTGGCCATAAAAAAGTGAGCATAAAACAGCAGGCAGAGCGCACAGCAGCCAATGGGCGGCAAGCCAGAGAGAGAGAGAGAGAGAGAGAGAGAGAGTAAAAAAAAAACGATGCACGCATTTGCACAATTTTAATTACGCTGCACATTTGCATTTGAATTGCGCATTTTACACGCTGATAAACTCAAATAAAGGGCAACAGTTGGGCGAGCTGCAACCAAAGACACACAGAGCATTAACACACATTTGAGTGTGTGAGTGTGTGTGTGTGTGTGTATTTTTACTGATTTGCAGTACGTGTAATTTTCAAGTTGACAACTTTTGTGCCAAAGCGCTGACCTCGTTAAAAGAAACGCACACAAACACACACAGGTAAGAGCTGCATGTGTGTGCTTTAGAAATGGCATCGCCCGCAGCTACAGCCTTATCCATTGCATACTTTTGTGGGCAGCAGACACAGCTGAAAGCGAAAGTCAAATGCGAACAAAAGAGCCAAGAAATTCAACTTGCACAAAACACAAATACATTTTATATATATATATATATATATATATCAATATGGATATATATACATACATATATATATATATTACATTTTATATACATTTTTTATATATATAAACACAAGTAATTTGGATATGTTACATACACTCCAACTTAGCTCTTTTTGGGCCAATTGCGCTGCCTGGCCAGCTGCAGCTGCTCGTGCATTTTGTCACTCTCGGCCATCAGCTGGCTGTAGGCCAGCTCGCGATGGGCCCGCGCTCGTCGCTCCAGCGGCAGCAGCCAGACGCTGGCATTCAGATTATGATTTTGATACGGATTCGGATGCTCGTTGATGGGCAAATTGTGGAAGCGCTCATCGCTATGCTCGCTCGCATTCATCGCAGTAAGAGGAATATTTCGATGCCTTCCAGCCAGTTGCCTGCTTAAATAATATTTGGGCACGTGTTGCTGCCTCGCCTACTGCGCGCAAACACTCAGATTCTAAAAAGGCTTTTAGCTGCCTGTTGGCTGGCTGTTGTAAACTGTTTTTAATGACGGCCGCCATTTGGCTAATGATGGCGCCTGGCAAAAGTTTTCAGCTGCAAATTGAAAATTTGCTGCCTACGAAATTGGCAAAAGTTTGTTAGTTTTTTCCCCTGTTCCGCTCGGCTTTGTTTTGTTTGCGGTTGCCTATTTTTGGTGCGGCTTGAATGAAAAATGAGTACGTGCCGTGTGGGCGTGTGGGCGTGTCACAGCTGCCCACATTTGAGGTGACATTAATTAGTAGACGCAGCGCGCGCGCGAATATCAAATGAAGATTTCCGCAGGCGTGCGGTTTCATTTCGCTAAGAAGTCACGCCGCAATTTAGGTCAAAATGAATGTGGCCAAGTGTGAGTGACAGGCATTTAAGCCGTATTAACACACACACATACACACCTGTGCTGGCACCTTTGACAATTTAAATACCACTATAATTAATAACTTGGCTCATTGCGCATACGAGCCTACGGGCCAGCTTTGCTGCGGTTAGCAGCTTAGCCAAGTGGAGGCAGCCAGGCCTTTAATAAAAGCCACGTTGACTGATCCGTTTGAGCCACTCAGCGCGCTAAATGCTGTCAATGCCAGAGCAACAAATTGAAGAGCGTCGTCTAAAGGGTCATAAATATGCACAAGCACACATGCTACACACACACACACACACAAAGACACCCACACACACACACAGCCAGCGGCTGCATATGGCAATGCCCTGCGGTGAGGCACAGCGTTGCTGGCAACACTAAAAGGTCGCACGTCGCCCTCACGCTCATTTATAAGCATTCATCATTCATTTGGCACACTGTCTGCATGCCCAGCCCAGTCCAGCCTCCATGCCACTCGTCTGGCAAAAAGAAAGCAAAAAAAAAGTGGAGAAAAAAGAAAGGAAAAATTCCACAAATGTTTGCAGCATTGTTTGCCCCCGGGCCAGAAAGAGAAAGGTAACAGCTGCAGAGAAAGGGAAAGGCAAAGGGAAAGGCAAAGGCAAAGGCAAGGCGAGCGGGTGCGATGTTTGTTACCTTAGGCCAGTTCATGTGCCGCTCGCATGGTTCCTGAATTGCTGCTCTCGAGCTGCGTTCGCATACAAATTAATCTTCATCTCCATCTTCATCTGCACACATTGGCCTCAGGCGCAAGAAACTCAAGTTTGCCATTTGTTAGGCACTTACTTAAATGCAATCCAACAGCAGCAGCCTCAAATAGGGGCAGTTGTGCATGCTGCCAAGGCGACAATTAAACGTATTATACAAAGAGCTTGTAAGTTGGTTTCACATATACATATATATATATATATATATTCTATATATATGCCTATACTATATATAGCACAGATATCGTATTTTCATTGTGGCCAGCTTATATGCACTGAATGCCCCGCTGGCAGACCTTAATTAAATACTCTGCTCTGCGCCTCAATGGGCAACGTTCGCATCAGTGTAAGCTGCTTAAAATCGAAATAATATTTAAATGTTGGTGGCTATTCAAATTCGACAGCAGTAATTTAATAGCCGAAATGTGTGAGGCGACAGGCATCATATGCTTGCATGTGTGGAAGACTTAACATATGCTGTGGGCTTAACAGCAGGCTGTTAACTGGCAGTGAGAAAGAGAGGGAGAGACAGATAGAGAGAGAGAGAGTGAGAGGAAATAGAGTTCACTGAAGAAATATAATAAATATATAATAATAAAGTATGCATTATTACAGCATCTACAGTCAGGTAACAGAGACTTAACATAGACTAAATAAATGTTAATGAATACATAAATATAAAATATAAAAAAATAAAAAAAAATATAGAGTAAGAGAGAGAAATGGTACGCGAAGGAAATAGAGTTCACTGAAGAAATATAATAATAAAGTATGCATTATTACAGCATCTACAGTCAGGTAACAGAGACTTAACATAGACTAAATAAATGTTAATGAATACATAAATATAAAATATAAAAAAATAAAAAAAATATAGAGTAAGAGAGAGAAATGGTACGCGAAGGAAATAGAGTTCACTGAAGAAATATAGTAAATAAATAATAATAAAGTATGCATATATTACAGCATCTACAGTCAGGTAACAGAGACTTAACATAGACTAAATAAATGTTAATGAATATATAAATATAAAATATAAAAAAATAAAAAAAAAAGATAGACAAAGAGAGAGAAATGGTACGCGAAGGAAATAGAGTTCACTGAAGCAATATAGTAAATAAATAATAATAAAGTATGCATATATTACAGCATCTACAGTCAGGTAACATAGACTTAACATAGACTTAATAAATGTTAATGAATATAACATTTTTGTAAAAATATAAAAAATGAAAAAAAGATTTGCAGAAAACAAATTTCAGTAAGTTCAGCATGTAAACATAACATAGGCAAACTGAAATAACAGAAGATATTATTGTTAAGCTGCCCATTGAGAAGAGACAGATATACAATATATAAAATACAATATACAAAAATATATGTACAGACCCTCATAACTTAGGCTTACACCAAATGCATAAACATTCTCATTTAATGCTCCTTCAGAGAGTATTTACATAGAGTCCATCACTGGCCATAGTGTGTTTGCACAAAATGTTAATTGCTGTAAACAAATATAAGCTGTCGCGCGCACGTTAGCGAATCGTTGGCCAATTTATGTTATGGTCAACTCAGTGGATGTGCAAATTCGTTGTTTAAATGGCGACAACAATAAACAAAGTGCTGCATATGTTGACTTTCGCTGCCATTGATTGGACTTTAAATGTGGCTAAACAGCTAACAGAGATGAGGGAGGGAGTGGGGCAGGCAGAGAGACAGAGCGCGGGAGGGCGGGGGCGAGGGAGCTTAACACATTGGCAAATGCAAAAATTGTGTAATTTTCAAGTTAACAGCTCTTGACCCGGTTTGGCAGCGGGCAAAACTTACCCGTTGGCAAACGCGATTGCCTGTTCGTTCGTTCGTTCGCCTTTTTGGCCAACGGGTTGCCAGTTGGTTGTTGCTCTTTCCCTGTTTACAAATATGCAAAAGCGCAATTGTGTGTTAAGTTGCCTTTCTCTCTCTGTGTGTGTGTGTGTAGGTGTGTGTATCTGCTGCACACTTTTAGGCCCAGCCAAAGAGGTAAATACATTTTGTTGTGCCTGCCTGAATTGAGGGCGCGCCGAGCGAATAAAGTTTTTGGCACCTCGCGGCAGCCGTCACGTCGCAGCGCCCAGCTCCTTGCGTAAAACTTTAAGACTCGAAACTTTGTAATACGCCGCTGAACAATTGCTGCCCTGGCAGCTGGCTGCTCGCGCTTTTAGCGTATACATTAAGTGCTCCCCTTTTCAGTAGCCCATTTTAGTTTCTTTCTGTTCTTTCTTCACGCTGGCGCCTTAATGGGACCAAAGCGAAAGTATTACTACATTTTTGCATAGAATTTGTGAAAATATAATAATTGAAATATAAAATAACATATAAAATATAAAATAAAAAATAAAAAATATACAATATAAAATATAAAATATAAAATATAAAATATAAAATATAAAATATAAAATATAAAATATAAAATATAAAATATAAAATATAAAATATAAAATATAAAATATAAAATATAAAATATAAAATATAAAATATAAAATATAAAATATAAAATATAAAATATAAAATATAAAATATAAAATATAAAATATAAAATATAAAATATAAAATATAAAATATAAAATATAAAATATAAAATATAAAATATAAAATATAAAATATAAAATATAAAATATAAAATATAAAATATAAAATATAAAATATAAAATATAAAATATAAAATATAAAATATAAAATATAAAATATAAAATATAAAATATAAAATATAAAATATAAAATATAAAATATAAAATATAAAATATAAAATATAAAATATAAAATATAAAATATAAAATATAAAATATAAAATATAAAATATAAAATATAAAATATAAAATATAAAATATAAAATATAAAATATAAAATATAAAATATAAAGTATAAAATATAAAATATAAAATATAAAATATAAAATATAAAATATAAAATATAAAATATAAAATATAAAATATAAAATATAAAATATAAAATATAAAATATAAAATATAAAATATAAAATATAAAATATAAAATATAAAATATAAAATATAAAATATAAAATATAAAATATAAAATATAAAATATAAAATATAAAATATAAAATATAAAATATAAAATATAAAATATAAAATATAAAATATAAAATATGAAATATAAAATATAAAATATAAAATATAAAATATAAAATATAAAATATAAAATATAAAATATAAAATATAAAATATAAAATATAAAATATAAAATATAAAATATAAAATATAAAATATAAAATATAAAATATAAAATATAAAATATAAAATATAAAATATAAAATATAAAATATAAAATATAAAATATAAAATATAAAATATAAAATATAAAATATAAAATATAAAATATAAAATCAACTTTATAAACTTCCCACAGACTCAACCCAAATTCTTTTTGCTCACCTCAGTTGCTATATTTAAGTATTGACACAACTACTTTGTAACCACACACACAGACAGTAGAGGGTAGGCCACCTCACTGTTGCTGCAATGTAAACAAATGTAAAAAATACTCATATGTTTCAATAACAAAACACTCAACACTTGCGCTGGCAACAGGATGGGCAGGAGGACCAGCTGCTGCAGTTGCACTGGGCGTGGAGTGGCAGTAAAAGCTGAAAAGCGCAACGACCGATTTACATAAAGGACCACATGTGTGTGTGCCCTGCAAACTATTGTTGACGAGCACGAAAAACTTTTGCTGGCGCTTAAAATAAACATTTTTCGCATGCTGAAAAACTTTGACTGCAAGATTTGCGAAAATAATTTATGGCCAAAAATTTCTAAACTGTGCGCGCTTAATAATTCCGAATGTTAAACAAAATACTTGCAGTTATAGTCGACTAGCTAGCAGGAACAAAAGCAAAAAAAAAGAAAAACATGTGTCAACATGGCAGTTGGCAAGGCTTCAATATGCTGGCCGAGTATCCAGGCGTATCACAAGCAGCAGAAACTGTAGCCCCACTGCCTCCCAGTCTCTCTCTGTGTGTCACTTTGTGGCCATGCAAATGGCAGGCACGGAAATCGGCGTTTTTATGCACTTTATGCCTGCCACAGCCACAGGGGCAAACAATGAGTGCAAGGCCGGCACAGGCGAGCAGAAGTCAAAACAGCAGCAGCAGCAGCAGGAAGGACACTTCCCACTTGCATTATTGAGCAGCGTGGGCGAGCTGTTAATAGCAGGCATTCTCTGTGTGTGTGTGTGGGGGCGTGGCTGTTTGGCTTGTAAATTTTAGCAACGCCTACGCAGAAGAAAACGCAGTCAAAAAGTTGCTGGCCGGGTCGACTATCAAATGCAGCGCAAAAGCAGCAAAAAAAGTCAAGCAAAAGTGCTCATTAGGCATGCGTCGGACTCGCTGGACTCGCTCTAATTATGCCACCAAAAAAGCTAACAAAGAGGTAGGCAGAGACAGAGACAGAGACAGAGATAGAGAGTGAGAGAGAGAGAGGGCAGAGTCAACTCACAACTGACTTTTGTTGGCTGCAATGCTTTAACAATGGGGCACGGCGGAAATCGTAGCTGGTATTTCCGCTGCAAGCAGCAGGAAGCGCCGCAACTCCGGATGGACGCTGGCCATGGCTGAGCTGACATTTGGGGCATTGGCCACGTTTATGAAGCAAATCTGATGCAGGCAGGCGGCAATTGCTGTATGGCAAGGGGTAGATGAGGGAGATGAGAGGTAGGTAGACTGCCATCAAAAACGGGGTTTTTGGGTTCATCGAGAAACGCTTTTGCTTGACCTTCGGCAAAGGGGCATTAAAAAGAAATAAATAATAAATCAGCTGGAGCATGAAATATTCAATAACCTAAACCGACAAAGATTTACTGCTTAGCCATTTATTTTTCCACTTTTTTCTGTGTGCCAGTGTGTGCGTGTGTGTGTGTGTGTGTGTGCGGGCCCAACAACAAAAAACACTTTGTAAGCAATTTGTGCCAAAGGTGCTCTAACCAGGCTGTGGTTGAGCATGAGTTAGAGCCTGATACGAGCTGCTTTTGAAAACTGCCAACTAAACAAGAAGTCATTTCACAACCCAAGCACACACACACAGGCACACACACACAGGCACACCCACACAGACACATTCAACAAATTGAAAGAGTTGCCAAAGTTTATTGCCGGCTAAACGAAATGGAGAAGCTGACAGTAGCTCAGCAGAACGAAGTCAACTGCCGCAACTTGACTTGACTTGGCTTGGCCTCTCGTCTTATGTGACTTACAGTTGAGGCTTTTCATAATTTGCTACACGAAGAACAACTTCTTCTGCCTCTTTAAAAAAAAGGCACTTGATTTAGCGACCAGGGCAACAAGGACAACAGGCCAGCAAATATGAAATTGTCTTTGGACACGTGTGCCACATTAGGCACATGAAAGGAAATGAAGTAATCAAAAGATAATGCCACAAAGCAGCAAACCAACATAATGCGTCCAAAATGTCATCAGGCCCAAATGAACAAACTTTTCACTGTTCTCAACAACAGCAACAACAATGGAGGCAACAAAAAACAATTCAACTGAAATTGAAACACCGCAAAATGCATATTGATGCGGGCGGCGCGCTCATGGCCACAGCTCAAGCTGAACGTAAGAAGGCAAGCCAAATGCGATTGTTGGCCTTGAAGATGCGGGCGGGCGACTGCTGCCACCAATCCAACCACCCCCAAGGCCGCTCAGGCTTTTAGCTCAACTTCTGGGCATAATTGATTATGTATTTGTATACCCTGCGAAAGAGTTCACACAGATATTATATTTTATATTTTATATTTTATATTTTATATTTTATATTTTATATTTTATATTTTATATTTTATATTTTATATTTTATATTTTATATTTTATATTTTATATTTTATATTTTATATTTTATATTTTATATTTTATATTTTATATTTTATATTTTATATTTTATATTTTATATTTTATATTTTATATTTTATATTTTATATTTTATATTTTATATTTTATATTTTATATTTTATATTTTATATTTTATATTTTATATTTTATATTTTATATTTTATATTTTATATTTTATATTTTATATTTTATATTTTATATTTTATATTTTATATTTTATATTTTATATTTTATATTTTATATTTTATATTTTATATTTTATATTTTATATTTTATATTTTATATTTTATATTTTATATTTTATATTTTATATTTTATATTTTATATTTTATATTTTATATTTTATATTTTTTTTATATTTTATATTTTATATTTTATATTTTATATTTTATATTTTATATTTTATATTTTATATTTTATATTTTATATTTTATATTTTATATTTTATATTTTATATTTTATATTTTATATTTTATATTTTATATTTTATATTTTATATTTTATATTTTATATTTTATATCTTATATGTTATATTTTATATTTTATATTTTTTATTTTATATTTTTTAAATAAATATATATTATTCAATTTTAACGCTTTTTCGCTGGCATAAATCAACATTTTGCTAGTTTAGGACAAGAGCTGTAAAAATATATACTCCATAAATGTATGTGGAGTAGATTCTGAATAGAGGATAACATGTGGTTCAGCTGTGTTATTGACAGGCTTTACTTTTACTTATTGCCATTCGTTGTTGTCGCCCGATTTGGTTGAGTGAGTTAACGCGCTTTGGGAACTACAACAGAAATATTCGTACAAATGCTCTGAGCTCTAACTGTGGCACATTCAAATGTACACAGATATATATATGTGCACATGCATGTCGCCGTCGTATTAGCCGAACTAATGCCGCCTGTTGGCCCAGACATGGACATTGTGTGCCAACACACAGAGCGCCTTTGCC
Source organism: Drosophila peninsularis (assembly GCA_035047485.1). Taxonomy (NCBI): domain Eukaryota; kingdom Metazoa; phylum Arthropoda; class Insecta; order Diptera; family Drosophilidae; genus Drosophila; species Drosophila peninsularis. The sequence goes on from JAWNPN010000035.1 coordinate 7,429,616, forward strand.
ACCAGACACACATATATATACATATATATGTACACAGGCAAACATGTGCAAATTCAAATGGATTTTTTTTCTCGCTCTGCAAATGATAGAGCAGGAAATACGTGTCTGCATTAGGGGTGGGGGCGGGCAGGACATGACAGAGACATTTAATACAGGCAAATAAATAAAAGCCAAAAATAAACGCGTTCATGCTGTCTGTGTATACAAAGTGGCAAACGGCCAAGACAGCCTGCCAGGCAGCTGGCTAAATTAGTGGAGTTTTAGTGTCTCTAGCAGAGCACATAAATTGCCCAAATCGCTGGAGATAGAAACGGAGATAGAGTGAGAGTGGGAGTCATACCAAACACACACACACACGCACACACATACAGTTGGAGAAAGCTCA